>CM077079.1:265597595-266197595 GCA_039513925.1 Platanthera zijinensis | reverse complement strand
AGAGGAGCTTATCACAACTATTTCCAAATTTTGGTCTAGGGTCCATGATGAGTTGATCCATCTATGCTTATATTTTGCCGAGCATACATTTCATCGCAATCCACCACGAGCAATCCTTGCGATCAGTTAGAGTTAGTCGAGAAGACTTGCACCCTTACCGATTCATCATGAGGAGCCCTTCCCATCCTGAGACCACCAATGCCCTTACTTGTATCCCCATGGACATAGAAGACAAAACATCTAACGCAGAGTTATTCCACTCCAATGAAATTCTTTGTTCGATGAGTGGTCTTCCACTTAACAATTGGATTGATTTTGACACATACCTTATGACACCGACAAAGAGCGATCTCAAGTATCCTAACCAAACTGGAGTAGTGAGATGCCCTCTTCTTACTCCCCGCTTTGGACTAGTTCATGACCTTACCATCTACCCTTTCCTGGGAACTTTGCCTATGGATCCATTATTGAGTATAAGTTCTTCGCACTCTCTTCACTTCATTTTTCCCGTGTCTCATCACGAACAAAAGTCGAGAGTCCTGTATTGACCTAGTAATGACTGACTTACTTGCTTTGAAGAATTGTTGTCATCACCGATGCCCGTCGAGACAAGCATCACCCTATTTATGAGTTCTTTGACGAACCTCCCAATGAACCTCCGGATGAACCACCAATTGTGATTGTCCGTCCTTCCATTCACGAGTCATCTTTTTGCGAATTTGTAGGCTTAGTTACTCATCATTCACATGATTGGCTTGCTTCTCTCACTTTTTGTGTGCCTATTCGTTACAAGTACGGAGATTTTTTGTGCGCCTATTCGTTGCAAGTACGAGGACTTTTGTGTGCCTATTTGTTGCAAGTCCGATGATTTTTTGTAAGTAGAAGTAGGCGATCGACAGTC
Source organism: Platanthera zijinensis (assembly GCA_039513925.1). Lineage (NCBI taxonomy): Eukaryota > Viridiplantae > Streptophyta > Magnoliopsida > Asparagales > Orchidaceae > Platanthera > Platanthera zijinensis. The sequence goes on along the minus strand of CM077079.1, from coordinate 266,196,694 downwards.
GGTGGAATGAGATAGATCGACTGTTACAGAATAAGCGAGATTGACTGTCGGCAAAGAGAATCTCAGGAGACGTGAAAGAGACGGCCGACAACTTCAATCTGTAAAAACAGAGAGCAAAACGGCTCCAATCGCAGAGGTTGTAGACATGAAGTCGATGTGAGACGAGGAAGAAGAGGCGATGAATAGACGCTCGACTGCAAGAAGGAACATCTATTAGGAGGCGATGCTGATTTCAGGAGGAAGTGACGATTGCTCCAGAGGAATTTTCGCTGGATGCCACTGTCTTACTCTTATATCATGTAGAAATTGGGATTTGTATGCTTATTTCCAAAAGAATGAGATACAAGAGTACTTACAGGGGAAGATACAACACTGTGCAATAGTTACAGAAACTCAGAAATGCCTTTAAATTTTTTTCTACAGGTCTTCTAGGATTATTCATCACAGATGTATTTTGCTCTTTTTCTCCTTGGATGCTCCTATGATTGAAATTTTTTATAAAAAATTATCCTTTATTAATAAGAAATTATGATGCATTGATAAAGATTGAAAAACTAAACTGATTGGGTTTTGTGAACTCTTATATACTTGAATAAGATCCATTTTGAACTGGTATTAAACTGATGACCCAAGTTAAAGAGGATACCCAAAAGTGAACATCTAGACTCAATAAAGAATTAAATTGACTCATAATTTATCAAAATACAACATAATGTGTTTTTGACTGATATATTTCAGATTTGCGTGATCTTATCCTAACTATATGCAGTCTGTTGCCACAAAAAAAAATTATAGCAGTAATAGAGGGGCCAACATATGTCGTGTAACTGATGATGAAATTTATTGTGTTGTATTAAAACTGTCTTCTCATTTTTCAGGTTTTGCATCCAAAGAATCCTTTTGCCCCAACATTACATTTCAATTATCGTTATTTTGAGACCGATACTATAAAAGGTGTGCAATTACAAATTTATTTGTTTTATATATTTTTCCTCAATAGTCTCATGCAATTGTTTTTATCTAAAACGTGTTGTTCTAAGTTACTCTGTTAAATATTTATTAGCACGAGACATTTATTTTCTGTTTCACACGGGGCATCCTTTTTTGCCTTTCTTTCTTTGACCACTACAAAAGTATGCTACTTTCTTCTTCGAAGCTGTACGCCAAAACTGATGTCATAGTACCATAATCTGGATTTACAGTAGAAGAATCCATAATTCAGAAAATGGCTGCCTATATACTAGAGCCACACTTATTACTTATGCTGTAGCTAGTGAAATGTACTTTAGTTTTCATGCAAGTATTTCCTTATAAAGAATATATACTTAATGATTCGATTGACCTATATGCCTGCATTTGATTTTTTTTTCTAAGTTTGATTTCATCTCTCTTGACAACTATCGAGAAAGAAAACAAGATTTGCACATGTTGTTTATTGATCTTGAGAAGGCTTATGATAGAGTTCCAAGAGAGATCTTATGGAGAGTCTTAGAAAAGAAATGTGTAAATATATCATATATTGACACAATCAAAGATATGTATACAAATTCAGTGACAAGGGTGAGGACATCTAGAGGATTAACACAAGAATTCCCCATCACTGTTGGCTTACATCAAGGTTCAACTTTAAGCCCTTATCTCTTTACCCTTATCTTAGATGAGCTCAACAAACATATCCAACAAGCAATACCTTGGTGTTTATTGTTTGCGGATGATATCGTTTTGGTTGATGAGACGCGCGAGGGTGTAAATGCAAAACTTGAATCTTGGCGAGATACTTTAGAAAAGAAGGGTTTTAGGTTGAGCAGGGCAAAGACGGAGTATATGGATCTTAAATTTAGCAGTACAAGAAGGACAGATGACTTCGTTATTAAGTTGGGTGATCAAGTTATTTTCCGTAGTAAGTGTTTTAAATATCTTGGATCGATAGTTCAAAAAGACCGAGGTATTGATAAAGATGTGACACATAGAATCCAAGCGGTTGGTTGAAGTGGAGAGGCGCGTCAAGGATCTTATGCGATCATAAAGTACCACTAAAACTTAAGGGCAAGTTTTACCGCACTGCAATTAGACCCGCGATGCTCTATGGTTCTGAGTGTTGGGTAGTGAATTGTGTACATGAGCAAAAAATGGGAGTTGCAGAGATGAGAATGCTCAGGTGGATGCGTGGATACGCGAGATTGGATAAAATTAGGAATGAAAATATCAGGGATAAGACAGGAGTAGCACCAATTGCAGAGAAGATGCGAGAAGCTCGTCTAAGATGGTTTGGACATGTACAAAGGAGACCATTAGAGGCACCTGTTAGGCATTGTGAGAGTCTAGTCACTAGGCATGTTAAACGAGGGAGGGGTAGACCAATAAAGACTTGGAATGAAACTGTAAGGAAAGACATGATGTACTTAGACATTAGTGAAATTATGACAAAAGATAGGGCACAATGACGACAAAGGATCCATATAGCCGACCCCATTTTAGTGGGATACAGGCTTGAATGTTGTTGTTGTTGTTGTTTGATTTCATCTCTTCACTCTTTTTTCCATGTATTTCTTCGCTATATAGCTTGGGGAGAGTCATTGAATTAGCAAAACATGTTATTTGAGGTAAATGCAGTGTTTCCTTCTTGGTGTCACAAATTCAAATTAGGTTGTCTTCTCATTTAGTTCTTATTGTAACCAGATTGATGTTCAGATTTAATTAGTTTCCTTTTTATTTATATTTAGCCTTTCTTCTTCCATTTGATGTGCATCTGTAAAAATGAAGGTTGATTGATATATCATCTTTAAAAATTAGGAAAAAAAATGTTATGGTTAGTTCAACATTTGCCACATGTACTAGTGGGGATTATATCGCACGATCCATTAGTGTCGAGTGTCGACACATGCCGACCAAGGAACTGCCAGTGGAGATGACGACCATTCATTTCAAGCGGATCGTCTATCTAAGATTTTAGTATTTTATTTATATATTTTTGTTTTTATTTGGTATATTTTGGACGTCGTCATGATCGGAAAATCATGACCGTTCTCGACTTCTCCTTTGTCTATAAATATAGGTAAAAGACTCATTTGATGGACATTGAAAGTTGAGTGAAAAATCCTCCCTTTTTGATCACTCGGTGCCAAAGCCGGAAAGTCCATGTATGAAACTTGGAATCTTCCCCGTCCCCTCCAATTGGCAAGCCACTTCATCTTTCCACCACTACCTCGTTGTAAACCACCACACCTCATCGTAAATCACTGCCACTACCAGCCATTTTCAATTCCCAGCCACCATCCCTTGGCTGGTAAACATCACCTCCACCATCTCCTCACTCCTACCTCATAGCCGCCTCCACTAAGCCCTTATCCATCTCCCATAACCACCCACTATCTGCACTTTCCATATAATCATAATTAACTTTCCAATATAGTCTCTGTCTAATCCACTCCCTCCCCTTTTTCACGTTACATCCCCACATAATCCTTCCGCCATCATGGCAATTACTGTCCATAGAATTGAGCCCACATTCTCTTTCCCCTTACCACTCACTACCAACATATCATCCCTCCCTTTGTGTCACTGTCTTAGAATTTCCCTAGTCCCAAGCTGTGACGTTGTAAATTGATAGGTATTTTTTTTATTTATATGTTTATGATATATTTCATGTGTACACCTAAGTAACAACGATAGTTTAGGCTCAAATCGAAACTCGGGACCGGCTAAGAGAAGGCTGGACCGGTCCAAGTTATTTAAGTTTAGAAATTGTTGTTTGAGTTTTGAACGGCTGGAGGAGTGAGTCTTGATCGGTTGGAGGAAGTATAGACCGGCTCCAAGAGGTCAAGATGGCGCGTGTCATGTAGAACAAATGCGGCGCTTGCGTTAAATGGAGGAAAGAAACCGATGATTCCTATTCTCTCCCAGTTACACCCGACAAAAGCCACAGAAGCACCGCACGACACCGCTCGCTCCAGACGCCCTAAATCTCCTCTGATTTCTATGATTTTTCTTCCTAAAGCAAGGTAATCCCTTCTTCTCAATTCTTCTTGAGTTTTATTTGGATTGGAGACTCCTTTTTCTAGGTTCAAAATCCCTAATTTAACCTAAAATTCTTATGTTCGATTAATCTTTCTCCTCTTGAGTTTCAGAGGATTATTAAGACTTGTTTTGTTATGTTCTTGCACGATTTCGAAAACCCTAGATGAATAAATGATGTGTACACTCTAATTTCAGTTATGTTTTTTCGGAAGGACTGTTGGTGTAGTATGAAATTAGGGCAAAACCCCACTGTCTTCATGTTAGGGCAACCGACAATAATGAAGTATTTAAGTCAAAACTTCAAGTACGGTTGCTTCATGAGCCCTTATACATTTCCCTTGATTAATTAGAGCGTGTTTGGTATATCTAGACATAAGGGCAGCCATAATACGCCCAGATTATTATGTTCGCACCATATGTTTTACCAATTGATCAACTAATAATGATAATTTACTTAAGGTCATGGATTCTCAAAGTAGCCGACCCCACTATAGTAGGATAAAGGCTTGAGTGTTGTATGGATTCTCAAAGTAGTGAAAGGGGAAATGATTCACGCAAGGAGAAAAGCAAAGAAAAAGTAGGGGAAATGATCCGCGCATGGAGAAAGGCAAAGAGAAAGTAGGGGTGAGTTCTTATTTTCTATATTTGCAAATGTTTGTTTTTCATACGACTTATATTATGCTTATATTTTAGGGTAGAAAAATAAATAACTAATAACAAGGCAATGCACTAATGATTCAAAAAGAGATAAAAAGTCAAACAAAGACAAATATTCAAGGTCGGCGAAGAAAGACAAAATAACGATTAATCCTCCAAGAAATTATATAAATAAAAGAAAGAACACTTCAAATCAATGAGCTATATGAAGAGTTAACCCAAATCGGGAGATGTGGAGAATAATCTTCCGACATGAATATGATTTGTGCGAGTCAAGGGCATAAATAGGAATATGAACGTGCAAGACAAGCGCATGTGAGGAATATTACATTATAAACATGTGAGACAAGAACACGTAATGAATTCATGAAATATTAATTTACACTTCATATGACCCATGATTGAAAGTGAATTAAGTAAGTATGACAGAAGTAAAAAAAGAATATGAATAAGAGGGATAATTCATTACAGGACTACGTACAAAAGAAAGGATGCAACAAAGAGATCGATGCAAGATAATAAGAATCTCTAATATAAAGGAATTTATCATAGGGGGAAAAGTAAGAATTCACATACTCCTTTGACTAATTAGAAAATAAAACTAAACAGGTTAAGGAAGAGACGGTTCTAGCAACCAGTAGTCAGCGTCGACCATATTCTCCTTGCCAGAAGAAGAGGTATCATCTATGGGTTGAAGTTTCGACAACAGTATTCGACATCCTGCATTATTACAAATCGAGGTGCAGAGATCCAGAATGTCCGCATGAGGAGTTTCAGTTTTTATTTATGTAGTGTGTGTAGTTCTACTTATGAAACATGTGTCTGTACATGTCAGTCGTATGTTATGAATCAGTTATGTTTATATGTACAATGTTGGTAAGCCCCTTTTGATGTATGTATATGACTACCTGTTGTACTATTGTACTATCTTACCCAGAACTTCAATGAAATGAAATGGTTTTATTTTGTCATGATATTTTACTTCTCGTACTTTATCATATATTGCTGTACTTTAGATGTTCTTATCTTGCTCGTTATAAAATGATTATGCTCAATTGTAACGGTAACCGTTAAGGGGACCGTTACAATTAATTGGCATCAGAGCTAGGTTATGAATTAAGGACTGTAAGATGACAAATAATACCGATTTATGATACTTTAAGATATTTCTCGAAAGCTGAATTTAAATTCCTTATTTCAGGAACTTCCCCGAACGTATATGATTAGAAGACAAAGGGAAGAATTAGAAAGAGAACATACTGATGTGACAGAAGAAAGTTATAGTTCTGGAAGGTCAAACACGCTCTTAACAGAGTTTATGCAGGCTTTGGCGGAAGCTATTTGAATGGGTAATACCACATTACTACCAACTCATGAAGTGGTTGATATACAATTAAAGCAGTTTTTATACATGAGCCGCTAATCTTTCGTGATGGTGTAACATCAATGGAGATAGAATACTGGTTCAAGAAGATAGAAAAGCAATGAGCCAATGAGGTGTCCAGAAGATCGATGGATTGATTTAGTTATCTTCTTTCTAGAGGGAGAGTGATGTAAACCAGAGCTGGGGTTTTTAAAAATTTATTATTTTAAACAAGATATTTTATTTTCGTTATAAAATAAAGTTATGGTTTCATGATAAGTTGATTCTCTTATTTTTTTTAAAAAGGGGCCGAGCGGCCAAATCGAGGCGTTGCGAGTAAAACTGCTCTTAACGACAAACTTTAGCAAATCATTATTAGTTATTCAGAGAATTTCGTCGGCGCCTAGCGGATCGAGCCGTAGTGGGATTTGTACGATCACAAGCACAGACCACAAACAACAATTTATGGAATAACGGAATTTAAAGTGATTGGAATGCTCGAGGGAAACTCTTAATTATTTAAATGATTGCATAAATTTAAAACTAAAAAAACTCGTGCAATGAAGGGCGATAATACTGCAGGAGAGCAAGCCGTTTCCAAATCGGTTGCGAGGGCAGTCCGCTGTCGCCGCTGTTGCTGGAAGGGTTTGTTGCTATAACCAGCTGTTTGCTGGAAGAATTTGATGTAGTCGACATCAACAGTGAGGGGAATCGAACGGTCGCCTGAGAGAGGCGCTTGAAACTTGCAACTGGTGTGGACTGGAGGAGGTCGCCAGAGTGAGGGGAGGCAGTCCCCGACGGCGTTGATTGAAGGAGGCCGCCGGTACGTCTGGGTCGACGCTAACTGGTTGGAATGTTGGGCTTCCGTCTGGTTTCCGTCGGCACGATCATTGATGCGCCCTGCGACGCATCATAGTCTTTATGCATTTATTTTTTTCTATTTTATTTCATGCACTCTGTTTCCTGCATTTCTTTGCGTTGTTTTCCGGCTCATCGACATGACCGACCGTTGGGACTTCAATAAAGAGGTCCGGTATTACTAGTAGTAGAACGATAGCGACAAACCCAAAATTAATTACATAAGCATAGATTTCAAATTCAAATTTCAAAATTCAAAATCTCATCAATTATTGGGAAAGTTCATTTAGAGGTGAATATTTTCAAAAGAAATCAAATTTATGAGATTTCATGTGTTATATATGGAAAGAAATAGATGAAATTTAATCTATTTAAAGCCCCATTAGTGGTGACAAAGGCAGACTAGACAGAACAAGAACGAAACCTTTCTCTTTCTCTGTTCATTGCCGGCGGATCCTGCAAGCCAGACGCCGACCTTTCCTTCCAGCGACGGCGTGACCTCCAGCCTCGCGCGTCTCCCTGCTCCGTCCAAAGCGCCGACCGCCAGCCCTCGCGCGTCACTCCGCTCCGTCCGACGCGCCATCAGGAGACGTAGCCCGACCGCCGTCGACCTCAGATCCCTATTCCGGCGACCGGGAGTGGACATCAAGCCGTCGACTTCGACTCCACTTCCGGTCGTGTCCTGTTCGCCTGCTTTGGGGGCCGTCCACTAGCCTTCAACCCAATCGCTGAAGAATAAGGGAAAACCACTGCTTGTGCTCTAATTTGGGTAAACTCGTTCCCTCTCATTGTGTTAGTATTAAATTTGTGCTTCTCTTAATTAATTCATGGGCTTACCGTTACGTTCGCACTGCTAATAATATCGTTATTTCATAAGTTATTCGAACGCAGAGTTTGTTTGTGGCCGCATGGGTTCCGTGGAAGGTTCGACTCGTGAACGCGTGAGAGAACCACTCAAGCGAGGTTAATGAACTTCCCAAAGCTCAGAGCGACGACGTTTAATTACGCGTGCAAAAATTTGATTTTGCCGCTCGGTCCTCGTGTTTTTTTTAAATTCGAAACCCTAACTTTCTATTATCATTTAAAGTAAATTTTTTAATGAAAAGTTAAGTATTTTTCCAAACCCTAAAATTGAACCTGCATCAGTTTGGTATTCGAGGAAATTCGGTTCGCTCCTATCGCGAATCGAACGATATGTATTTTAAAAAAATTTATTTAATTCATTCTAAACTTTTAATTTATCTTTTTCTTAAATAAAATTTTATTTTTCTCCCGCTTGGGAACGCTCTTTTTTAAAAATAAAAAATAATAAAAAAAATAAAATAAAAAATAAATCTATTTTACCAACCAAAAAATATTTTTTGATGGAAAAGCGGGTCGATCAATTAGAGAATAGCGTAGGAGATTTGACCCGACGCATGAGCGATTTGATGAAGACAGTCGAAACTCTCACCACCGGTATGGGTAGTGTCACTTATCATAAACGAGTTGCTCACTTCGGTTAATAATATCGAAGCAACCTTGCACGTCAATCGAACACCCACCCCGTTGGTCAAAAACGACCCTGACCATAGGCCTCAGGAACTCGCACACCCCGATCCGGAAGCACATAACGAGCCACGTCACCAACCCCGTTGGGATGTAGGAATCAAGCTGGACGTGGGTGATTTCGAAGGGCGAATAGAGCCCGAGAGTTGCCTAGAGTGGTATGAACGGATGAATCGTTTGCTGGCTTGGAAGCAATTGCCCCAAGCTAAGCAAGTTGAGTATGTCACACTTTGACTTAAAGGATCCGCGTTAGTGTGGTGGGGACAATTAGAACGTTCTAGGTTCAATTTAGGTATGTCCCCGATCACAACATGGAACGACTTCAGAACTCAACTGCGTAAGAGCTACGTTCCGTCTGATTACATGCAAACCTTGTACCGTAGGTTCCATAATCTATGTCAGGACAAATTATCTGTCGATGAGTACACAAACGAGTTCTTAGTCCTGCAGTCTCGTCTCGAGCTCCGAGAGGACTATGACATGACCGTTTCCCGTTATCTGAACGAGTTACACTACTCCATTCGAGATCAATTGGAACTCCCTTATTACAAGGATTTATGGGAGGTTACGAGTCGCGCACGTAGAGTAAAGACATTGCAGAAACGAACATCTGAAAATAAGACTACTGACAAGTCCCGCCCGACTCACACCTTCACCCCTGCCGGGTCCTCTCGACCGGTAGCGTCCACGAGCACCCCATCACTCCCTACCCCTCCCAACAAGGGCAAGGATATTGTAGGCACTAGACCTCAGCCTGAGACGTTTAGATGTTTTAAGTGTATGGAGCCGAGCCATAAGTATTCTGAGTGTCCAAGACGCCACTTCGTTGCCATCGTCGATTCTGAGAGTGGGTCAGAACCTGAGTATGGAGTATTCCTTAGTGATTCCCAGACTGACCCGATCCCTGAGACCGAGTTAGAGAGTGAGTTCGAAGTTGAGGGAGAACAACCTGAGCAGTTAGTGTGTGTTCTTCAGCATAGTCTCCTAACTCCCAAGACCCCTACCGACGACGACTGGTTGAGAAACAACATCTTTCGTACCACCGCCCGCATACATAGACAGTTCTGCCCCATCATTATAGACAGCGGTAGTATGGAGAACTCTGTTTCTCAACGCATGGTGGATAAATTGAAATTAAAAACGCAGCCCTTAGGGAAACCCTACAGTCTGTCATGGGTCACTAGTAGCACTACCATTCCTATCACACACCGGTGTCTCGTAGAGTTTTCCATAGACAGTACGTATCAGGACGTTGTATGATGTTATGTAGCTACTATCGAGGTATATCACATCCTGTTAGGACGACCTTGGCAGTACGATAGGCACGTTACGCACGTAGTTCATGATGGTGTAAAGAACTCTCACTCCTTCGAGCGCAATGGTCGCAAGATCGTTCTTATCCCCCAGAAGAATGGCCTTGTTCCCAAAGCCCCAGAGAGGACTTCACCCCCATCTACCACTGTCTCCGCGTTATCCTTCCCCTCCGCCACCATGTTACTGACGGGGTCCCAATTCCAGGAGGAGATGAAGGATAACGAGGTCGTCTATATGTTATCTGGTATCGACACCACCTCCGCTACATTAGACATCCCTAGTACGGTGCATCCCCTCATCGATGAGTTCTCTGAGATCATGCCGGAGGAGCTTCACGATCAACTACCCCCGATAAGAGACGTACAACACTGCATAGACCTCATCCCAGGAGTTAGCTTGCCTCACTTGCCCCACTATCGCATGAGTCCGAAAGAGCATGAGGAGCTACATAGGCAGGTGACCGATCTGATTTCAAAGGGTCACGTTAGAGAGAGTATGAGCCCATGCACCGTCCCCGCGCTTCTAGTTCCTAAGAAAGATGGGACATGACGTATGTGTGTGGATAGTCGAGCGATTAATAAAATCACGATCAAGTATCGCTTTCCGATTCCCCGATTGGATGACATGCTAGATATGCTCAGTGGATCCCGTATATTTTCAAAGATTGACTTAAAAAATGGATACTGCCAGATTAGAAATTCGATCTGGGGACGAATGGAAGACTGCGTTTAAAACTAAGGAGGGATTATACGAGTGGCTGGTGATGCCTTTTGGGCTCTCCAATGCTCCCAACACATTTATGCGAGTGATGAATCAAGTGCTTAGGCCACTCATAGGAGTTTGCGTAGTGATGTACTTTGACGATATTTTGATTTATAGCCTTGATCAAAACCATCACATGATTCATCTTAGGCAGGTCTTAGATATATTACGTGAAAATAAATTCTATATAAATTTGAAGAAATGCACGTTTTTGACTGATAACCTGATCTTCTTAGGATATATCGTTTCTTCTGAGGGCATTAGAGTTGATAGAGAGAAGGTCAAGACGATAGAATCATGGCCTAGCCCTAGGACGATTACTGAGGCCCGAGGATTTCATGGGCTAGCCTCTTTTTATCTGCGATTTATTCGAAGCTTTAGTACCTTAATAGCACCTGTGACTGATTGTTTGAAAAAGAGATTGTTTATTTGGATTGAGGAAGCCGAGCAAGCGTTTCTTTTGGTTAAAAAGAGACTTACGAGAGCACCTGTGTTAGCACTGCCTGATTTTGAGAAAATTTTTGAGGTTGACTGTGATGCATCAATCGTAGGCATTAACGCAGTTTTGAGTCAGGAGGGTCGTCCCATCGCATTCTTTAGTGAGAAATTGAACGAGGTAAAAACTAGATATTCCACCTACGACCTAGAGTTTTACGCTATCGTTCAAGCTCTCCGACATTGGCGACACTACCTGATTCAGCGTGAGTTTGTGCTGAACACTGATCATGAGGCTCTGAAGCATCTGAACTCCCAGAAGGAGATCAGACGTCATGCCAAGTGGGTTGCTTACCTGCAGGAGTTCACGTTTCACTTGAAGCACAAACCCGGTGTCACGAATCGAGTTGTTGGCGCACTTAGTCGACGCACTCATCTGCTAGTCACACTACAACCGTCCATCACTGACTTAGACTCATAGCGAGACTTATACTCCACAGATCCTTTTTTCTGCAACATTTTGATCTCATGCCAGCACAGTGGGGCAGATCCCACTACACAGTACGTCATGAGTGAGGGTTATTTGTTTAGGGGCACTCGTCTTTGCATTTACGAAGGTCCACTTCGAGAGACACTACTTAGGGAGCTCCACTCGTCTGGGTTAGGTGGACACGTAGGCCAATCTAAATTACTCGATCTCGCCAGCGCCCATTATTATTGGCCAAATATAAAGCGTGATGTCACCGAATTCATTAGACACTGCACCACCTGTCAGCTGTATAAGGGACACACACAAAACACTGGATTATACACCCCCTTACCGATACCTGGGCGACCATGGGATGACATCTCGATGGACTTCGTGGTAGGACTTCCTCGCACACAGAGGAAGGTCGATTCTATTTTTGTAGTCGTAGATCGATTTTCAAAGATGACACATTTCATCCCATGTAGGAAAACTTATAGTGTTGTGCACGTTGCCGAACTTTTTTTTAAAGAAATCGTTAGATCTACGGAATTCCTAGGTCGATCACTTTCGATAGGGATACTCGTTTTATGGTATATTTTTGGAAAACACTGTGAGCCCGACTAGGTACCAAACTCGAATTTAGTAGCGTGTATCACCCTCAGACCGATGTGCAGACTGAGGTCGTTAATAGGAGTTTGGAGGATTTTCTTAGGTGTTTGACTGGGGAGAATCCGAAACAATGAGATTTAATACTGTCACAAGCTGAATTTGCATTCAATAATTCTACTAATCGCTCCACTAATAAATCTTCTTTTGAGATTGTTTACGGATTCCCTATACCACATTTACTTGATCGCCACTCCCTCCCGATTCATGAACGTATTTCTTTTGATGCGCAAGCCCATGTTGATTATTTAAAAGAATTGCATAAATCTATTGCTAATAAATTGCGAGTGACTTCTGAAAAATATAAATCCATGACCGATCGACATCGTCGGAGTTATACTTTTCAGAAGGAGATTGAGTTTTTGCTTATCTTAGGAAGCAGAGATTCACTCCGGGTACATACCACAAGTTACAGCAGAGGAAGTTTGGTCCTTTTCGAGTCCGGAAGCTCATCGGGGAGAATGCCTATCTCTTAGATTTGCCCGCTGAATTTGGCACATCGCCGATATTTAACGTGGCAGATCTGACACCTTTCTATGGAGATCCACCTAGTTCCAGCCCAAGTCTACCAATGACAGCTCCAGAGATTTCACCAGACTTAGCTCCAGTGCCGACACCCATTACTGAGGAGATAGACCAGGTTCTGGATGTACGAGAGTTTCGCACTCGCCACGAGACATACCAAAGTTATTTGGTCTCATGGCGAGGACGAGACATCATAGATAGTTCTTGGATCAGCACTGATGAGCTACGCCGGCGCCGCCCAGATCTTTCTATCACTAGCTTTTGCGAATTCTCGCCGGGGTCGAGCTCATTCAACCCTGGGGGAATTGATGCGCCCTGCGACGCATCATAGTCTTTATGCATTTATTTTTTGTATTTTATTTCATGCACTCTGTTTCCTGCATTTCTTTGCGTTGTTTTCCGGCTTATCGGCATGACCGACCATTGAGACTTCAATAAAGAGGTCTGATATTACTAGTAGTAGAACGATAGCGGCAAGGCCAAAATTAATTACATAAGCATAGATTTCAAATTCAAATTTCAAAATTCAAAATCTCATCAATTATTGGGAAAGTTCATTTAGAGGTGAATATTTTCAAAAGGAATCAAATTTATGAGATTTCATGTGTTATAGATAGAAAGAAATAGAGAAAATTTAATCTATTTAAAGCCCCATTAATGGAGACAAAGGCTGACCAAACCGAACAAGAACGAAACCTTTCTCGTTCTTTGTTCATTGCCGGCGGATCCCGCAAGCCAGACGTCGACCTTTCCTTCTAGCGACGGTCTGACCTCCAGCCTTGCGCGTCTCCCTGCTCCATCCAAAGCGCCGACCGCCAGCCCTCGCGCGTCACTCCGCTCCGTCCGACGCGCCATCAGGAGACGTAGCTCGACCGCCGTCGACCTCGGAGCCCTATTCCGGCCACCGGGAGTGGACATCAAGCCGTCGATTTCGACTCCACTTCCGACCGTGTCCTGTTCGCCCGCTTTGGGGGCCGTCCGCTAGCCTTCAACCTGATCGCTGAAGAGTAAGGGAAAACCACTGCTTGTGCTCTGATTTGGGTAAACTCGTTCCCTCTCCTTGTGTTAGTATTAAATTTATGCTTCTCTTAATTAATTCATGGGCTTGCCGTTACGTTCGCACTGCTAATAATATCGTTATTTCATAAGTTATTCGAACATAGAGTTTGCTTGCGGCCATGTGGTTTCCGTGGAAGGTTCGACTCGTGAACGCGTGAGAGAACCACTCAAGCGAGGTTAACAAACTTCCCAAAGCTCAGAGCGACGACGTTGAATTACGCGTGCAAAAATTTGATTTGGCCGCTTGACCCTCTTGTTTTTTTTAAATTCGAAACCCTAATTTTCTATTATCATTAAAAGTAATTTTTTTAATGAAAAGTTAAGTATTTTTCCAAACCCTAAAATTGAGCCTGCATCAATCATGGGCGAAGGCTGCGGTTGGGCTGGAGCGGCAGCGGGAGACAAGGACAGCGGTAGTTGGCGGCTTCCGTCGGGTTTGCTGGACAGAACAACGACCTATGTTGCACCGACACCGACACGTGTCATGCGACACGACACGACACGCGACTCGTCAATTCTCAAAAATATCATATTCCAACACGTTGGGACACGTATATTAAATCTTTATTTTTTATAATTATGAAAATCCCAAAACATTTAAAAAAAAATAAAAAATGAACAATTAACAAATATTCAAATAAACTAAGTCATGTTTAAATATTGCTCATTAAATATTCAAATGCAAAACTTAACAAAAGGTTAAAAAATGATAAAACATTAACATATTACCATTATATATTATTAGTAAAAATAATGGATTCTCAAGCAAACATTTTCCCCTACTTTCAATCTTCCTTTTTCTACAAAAAAATATCTACCCCACTAGTAAATCCACCATCACTACTTGAAATGCTAGAAGGGGGCAAAGACATTTTATAGGAGCAATACTCGCTATTCTAGCATTCACTATTTCTTCTAGTTTTTCTACCTCAAGTAGACCACTCTTTGAGACTTTTACGCACTTTCCAATTTCTTTTTCACCAATCATTAACAAATGTGTTTCTCACTCTTGTATATGAACATATATAATATTTTTCACAAAAATTGCAATTTCAAGATAAATTGCTTCCCCCCTCACCATGAGTAGGTAGCTTAGGGGCACGCGTGTCCGATTGAGCGGAACACGAGAGTCCCGCGTGAGCTAGCGTGTCGGACTTCCGGCACGAGTGTCGGACTTCCGGCACGAGTGTCGGACTTCCGACACTGACACGCTGAGCATTTCCGACACTGACACACTGACACGTTGTCGATGGTGAACAAGATGGAGCAGCGGCCAGAGGGATGACCGTACGCGTTACTCGGCAAGTAGAGAACGAAAATAATTTCGTTTTCTGTGTCCGGGTCTCTGCCCTTACCTCTTCACATGGGCGTTCTTATTGAATAATATTGGCACCTTTCTAAATAATTAATTTCCATCCAAGAGAATGATTTCCTATTTTTTTTATTTCCCAAAGTACTCTGATTTTGAAATCAATTCCAATCCTACTATTTTATTCTTTCCAAAATATTATGTCTTAAATTTAAATTTTAAATTTATACGTTTTAAATAATTTTAAGCTTGTACGTTACGCCCTAACGACTAAAATAATCGAATCTATTTATTCAAGATCTCATCGGGCGATCAACCCGATGAGCCAACCAACTTCAAACAAAGCAAATGTGCGATAAAAAAATACATGAAAGATAAATGCATAAATAAAATGCGCGACGCCTAGTGACGTCATGCCATAACTAATGTAACGGAGGATGCATCAATTCTTTCGGGGTTGAAAGAGCTCGACCCCGACGAAAACTCACAAGGACTGGTACTGGAGAGATCTGATGTCGTCGCTGGTGCTGAATTAGGTGGTATGTCTTGGACCTTGACAAGTGGCTTGATATGCTTTTGAATTTGAAAAAGACCAAAACTCCTGTAACAATCAATCATCCAATCTACCTTTGAAAAGTACAACTCATGATGATAGCGACCGATCATGAATTTATAATTTTCAAAGGTTGATCGTAATTTGTTAGCAATAAATTTATGCAGTTTCGTTAAATAATTATTATGAGCTTGCACGTCGAATGAAATACGTTCATGGAATGAAGTGTGATGACAGTTAGGCGGGCGAAATAACTTATTGGTAATCTCGAAAGGAGATACATAACATAAGCGATATTTAGAATTATTGAATGTGAACTGTGCTTGTGGAGGTACAAGACCCCATTGCTTTAGATTCTCACCGATTAATTGCCTAAGAAAGTTTTCCAAACTCCTACTAACGGCCTTGATCTGTCCATCGGTCAGAGAGTAATTGACGCTACTGACTTCGAAGTTGGTGCCCATTTGCCCATATAATGCGTTCCAAAAAATGATAGAATAAATTTACCACATTGGTATAATTCCATAAATCCGCATATTTCCAAATGTTAATGAGGTGAAATTAAAGCGTCATATTTAAATATGAGGTCGACAAAGTGGGGTATGCAGAGTGAGTATGCATCAGATATGGTATTAAAAATGGTGAAATATTAGGTGGCACGTCGGGAATCGCAAGTGTGGTGTGAGTGACATATCTGGATCATGAGTTACTTCGTGGAGTGAGGGTTCAGGGCGGAGTGCGGAAAGTAGTAATGTTGTAGGGGTAATGAATAGTGACCTAGAAGTTGCAGAGGTCCTCTCGTGCGCCTTTGGAGTAAGACAATTCTTCTGGGGAAGAAGAACAATCTTGTGTCCATTGTGCTCGAAGGAATGAGAGTTGCTCGTGCCGTCGTGCACGTACTGCCAAGCCTGCCCTAATAAGTTGTGACAAACATCCATGACAACAATATGGCATAAAACTTTATCCGTATACGTGCTTCCTATAAAAAATTCTACTTGACAGTAGTGCGTGACAAACATAGTCAAATGACTCCAGATAAGTTGTAAGGTTGTTCTAACAGATGCGCCTTAAGTCTTAATATGTCGACCATGCGTTGAGAAACGAAGTTCTCCATACTACCACTATTTATGATAATGGAACAGAATTGTCCCTGAATGCGTGCAGTAGTGCGAAAAATATCGCGCCTCCTATAGTCATCCTCAGTAGACTCGCTGAGACTAATCAAACTATAACGTAAGACGCAGACTAAGTGTTTGACGTGTTCGCCTTCTACTTCTATGACATCCTCGGACTCGTGCTAGTGCTCAGGCTCAGGGTGAGACTCATTTACGTAGACTCCATACTCAGGCTCACCATCAGGGGAATCGATTATAGCGACAAAGTGGCGTCCCGACTCCATACGCTTGAAGCATCAAAATACTCCAGTGTTGGGCTTAGCCCCAATAATCTCCTTTCCCTTGGAGAGAACGGTGGGTGGGGTTGGAGTCCCGGTAGTGATGGGAGGGTGAGGGGGCTCCGAGATCCTAGCAGTAGTAGTTGTGGTGACGCTCGTTGTGGATCTATCTGTAAATCTTGTTCCGGTAGATCGTTTTTGTGAGGCCTCTACTCTCCGTGCACGACTCAATATTTCTCCTAAGTCCTTGTAATCAAATAACTCTAACTGGTCTCTAATGAAATAGCGCAACCCGTTCAGATAACGGGAGACGGTCATATCATCATCTTCTCGGAGGTCGAGGCGAGAATGAAGGACTAGGAATTCATTCGTGTACTCATCCACCGTCAATTTGTCTTGCCGTAGGTTGTGAAACCCATGATAGAGGGTTTGCGAGTAGTCTGCTAGGACATATCACCTTTGCAATTGAATTTTAAACTCATCCCAAGTGGTAACCGGGGGCAATCCTAAGTTGAATCTAGACCGCTCTAGCTGTCCCCACTAAATCAAGGCGGAACCCTTCAACCTAAGGGTAGCGTGCTTGTCTTACTTAGCTTGGGGCAATTGCTTCCAAGCCAGGAAATGATCAATTCTATCACACCAATCTAGATATCCCTCAGGTTCTAAGTGCCCTTCGAAATCACCAACGTCTAACTTGATCCCTAAGTCCCATCGAGGCGCATCCCTAACATTTTGTTACCCTTGCGCAATCCATCGTGGATTAGGGATGTCGTTTTCAGGTTGCCTATGGATAAGACCCTCTTCAATTTGGGGTGGAATAATCCTAACTGTTGGTTGGCCTCTAAGGTGTTAACACGCGTGCGCAACCCATCTATCACTTGTCCCACATCTCGCATGTTGGCGTTAACATTCGTGCTCAACATTTCGAGGGTTTTTGTTAAATTTGTGCGCTCATATCGAATACTCTATTTTCTAAATTACCTACACGATTGTTCATTTAAAACAATTTGAATTAAATTTTTTTTTGTAATTTTAAAATATAATACAGATTTTAAAATAAAATTTTAAATTAAAAGGACATTACACCATTTTTTTAACAGATTATAATTATTTTAAAAATAGAATTGTTTTTTTTTTAAATTTGAAATTCGGATTGCATGATTTGCGATAGGAGCGAATCACATACCTGCTCTGATACCAAACTGATGTAAACGGAGCTGGGTTTTTTAAAAATTAAATAATTTAAGCAAGTTATTTTATTTTCATTATATAATAAAGTTATCTTGGATCGATAGTTCAAAAAGACGGAGGTATTGATAAAGATGTGATACAGAATCCAAGCGGGTTGGTTGAAGTGGAGAGGCGCGTCAGGATTCTTATGTGATCGTAAAGTACCACTAAAACTGAAGGGCAAGTTTTACCGTACTGCAATTAGACCCGCGATGCTCTATGGTTTCGAGTGTACGACATGAATTGTGTATATGAGCACAAAATGGGAGTTGCAGAGATGAGAATTCTTAGGTGGATGCGTGGACACACGAGATTGGATAAAATTAGGAATGAATGTATCAGGGATAAGATAGGAGTAGCACCAATTGCGGAGAAGATGGGAGAAGCCCGTCTAAGATGGTTTGGACACGTACAAAAGAGACCATTAGAGGTACCTGTTAGGCGTTGTGAGAGTCTAGCCACTAGGCATGTTAAACGAGGGAGGGGTAGACCAATAAAGACTTGGAATAAAACTATAAGGAAAGACATGATGTACTTAGGCATTAGTGGGATTATGACAAAAGATAGGGCATAATGATGACAAAGATCCATATAGCCGACCCCACTATAGTGGGATAAAGACTTGAGTGTTGTTGTATAAAATAAAGTTATGGTTTCAAGATAAGTTGATTCTCTTATTTTTTTAAAACAAGGGGCCGAACGGCCAAATCAAGGCGTTGCACGTAAAACTGCTCTTAACGACAAACTTCAGCAAATCGTTATTAGTTATTCAGAGATTTTCGTCGGTGCCTAACTGATCAAGCCGTAGTGGGATTTGTACGATCACAAGCACAGATCACAAACAACAATGTATGGAATAACAAAAATTAAAGTGGTTGGAACGCTCGGGTCAAACTCTTAATTATTTAAATGATTGCATAAATTTAAACTAAAAAAACTCGAGCAATGAAGGGCGATAATACCGCAGGAGAGCAAGCCGTTTCCAAATCAGTTGCGAGGGCAGTCCGTTGTCGCCGCTGTTGCTGGAAGGGTTTGTCGCTATAACCCGCTGTTTGCTGGAAGAATTTTATGTAGTCGACAACAACAGTGAGGGGAATCAGACGGTCTTCTAAGAGAGGCGCTTTAAACTTGCAACTGCGTGGACTGGAGGAGGTCGCCAGAGTGAGGGAATGCGGTCCCCGTCGGCGTTGATTGAAGGAGGCCGCCGGTGCGTCTGGGTCGACGCTAACTGGTTTGAACGTCGGGCTTTCGTCTGGTTTCTGCCAGCACGATCAAGGGCGAAGGTGTCGGTTGGGTTGGAGTTGCGGCGGGAGGCAAGGACATCGACAATTGGTGGCTTCCGTCGGGTTTGCAGAACAGAACGACGATTGTGTTGTCGATGGTGAACAGGATGGAGCAGCGGCGAGAGGGATGCCATACGCGGTATCCGGCAAGTAGAGAACAAAAATAATTTCATTTTGTGTCCGGGTCTCTGCCCTTACCTCTTCACGCGGGCTTTCTTATATAATAATATTGGCACCTTTCTAAATAATTAATTTCCATTCAAGAGAATGATTTCCTATTTTTCTTATTTCCCAAAGTACTATGATTTTGAAATCAATTTTAATCTTATTATTTTATTCTTTCCAAAATATTATGCCTTAAATTTAAGATTTAAATTTTTACGTTTTAAATAATTTTAAGCTTGCTCGTTATACGCTAATGACTAAAATAACCAGACCTATTTATTCAAGTTGTTATCAGACGGTCAACCCGATGACTCGATGAGCCAACCGACTTCAAACAAAGCAAATGTGCGATAAAAAAAATACACGAAAGATAAATGCATAAATAAAATGCACGACGCTTAGTGACGTGATGTCATAACTAATGCGACGGAGGATGCATCAGAGTGGCTAGTAGGTGGTGGGACAGTTTGACACAAGAAAAATTTTACGGACGTATGACCACTGATATTCCTTGGGATGACTTTCTGAATGAATTCATTGATTAGTTTGTGCCGCCATCCGAGAAACGAATTCTTTAGGAGATGTTATGTTGTTTAATACAGGGAAATCGATCAGTGGTCCAGTATGAAATTGAGTTCACCCAGTTGACATATTATGCGAGTGACAAAGTTCCAAATGAATGAGAACGTTGTTTCCGAATCTAGTTAGGTCTACGAGAAGACGTTATGGTACATCTGATTTCCCAAAGAATCAAACATTATAATGAGTTGGTGGAGGCAGCAAAATTAATTGAACGAGATATGGAGAGCTTGCAGAGGAGAAGTGAAGTTCAGTAGAAGAGGTTGCCGGAAGAACATAACAAGACCTTCTCGTGAAAAAGTGGAGGCTTGAAATGGAAGAAGTATAAAAGTGGTCCTCCGATGCCAGCCCCCGCAACAAGTGGTACTACTAGCTATCCCATACGTGGGACATGTAGAAAAGCTCACCCAAGATAATGTCTGAAAGGATCCAGGGTATGTTTTAAATGCCACTGCCTTGGGCATCTGAAGCATGAATGCCCTTTATGGAAAACAAAAGCGGGAAGGAATTCAAGAGGTCCAATCAAACATCAACTTTACATTATCTTGATAAGGGAAAAGATATTGAATCGGTAGCGTCAGGATCAGTCATGCAATCCAGGGAGGAAAGGCAGGTGCAACCACGAGTTTTCAACCTTAACCAACAGGAGACAAAAACACACGATACTGTGATAACATGTATGATTTATGTTCATAATCATATTATAAAAATACTATTCGACACCAGAGCGAGCCACTCCTTTATAGCTATGACAGTGAAGCGTTTAAATATGGTACCGTATCGGTCTCATTATGATATAAAAGTCATAGTGCCCAACAATACAGAGATGAATACAAGGTTTAGATGTACAGTGTGACTAACAATTGATAATAAACCAGAAGAAGCAGGTGTTGCAGTTCTACCCCTATCCGATTTTGATATCATTTTAGGAATGAATTGGTTATCGAGACATGAAGCCGTCATCAATTGTAAGAGTAAGGAAATTACACTTAAATTGAGCGATCAGACACAATGAGCTTTAAAGGAATGGGTGAAGTCTCAAGGATCATGGTAAATCACTAAAAGCGATGAAATTAAGAAAAGGATGTGAGACAATATTAGTGATGCACTGATGCTTATGGGAACTAATGCAGCGAGATGTGAACCGACTGCAGTTCCTGTAATGTGTGATTTTCTCGAAGTATTTCCGGAAGAATTACTAGGGGTACCCCTGTCAAGAGAGGTTGAGTTCACCATCAACTTGGTGGAAGGAGCTGCACCTGTAGCAAAAACATCATATCATATGACTCCTAAGGAATTGATAGAATTGCAAAGCCAATTACAATAATTATTAGATAAAAATTTTATACGACCAAGTACATCACCTTGGGGAGCTCCAGTACTTTTTGTTAAAAAGAAAGATGGTTCGTTACGATTATGTGTGGACTATCTCGAACTTAATAAGTTGACAATCCAGAATCAGTATTCACTACCTCGCATTGACGATTTATTCGATCAGTTAGTGAATGCAAAAGTTTCCCAAAAATTGACCTCAGATCGGGTTATTATCAACCGAGAATCAAGAAAAAAGATATCTACAAAACCGCTTTTAGTACCAGATACAGGCATTTTGAGTTCGTCGTAATGCCATTTGGACTAACAAATGCGTCAGTTGTTTTTATTTATTTAACGAACCGGATTTTCAAGGAATTCCTAGATAAATTTGTTATTGTATTTATCGATGACATTCTGATATATTCAAAAGATAGGAGTGAACATGCTGAGCATTTAAAGACTGTGTTGCAAACGCTGAAAATTCACACCTTATATGCAAAGTTCTCAAAATGTGATTTTTGGTTGATGGAAGTCTCATTCTTGGGTCATGTCGTGATGGAGTTTGGGTTGTCTGTAGACCCAGCAAAAATAGAAGCAATTATGAAGTGAGCACCATTTCGAACACCATTTCCTCCCTTGGACAGTTCCTCCAAGCTGCCCACCCTATCCTCCTGAAACCTCCAACCTCCCAGCAAAGTAATTCCCTCGGTCCAGGCCTCCAATTACTGCCGCCCACTCGCCCTGTCTCCAGATTCTGCTTCAGAACCCACTTGAATTTAATGCCAGCATCAGGAATCAACCCCTCCCTACTGGACAATTCTCCAACCACTTGCAATGTACCTCCAACACCCCTCTCCTCCCAGCCGTCTGCCTCCAGTGCTCTGCAAACACCAACCAGTAGTGCAATCTTCCTATCCAGCCCTCAAATTTCACTCTGATAGCCCCGATTCAATCCACCGTCACTCCGCTAGTCACCGGCCTTTCATCTGACACCCACCTATCCTTCTACCTTATAATCAAAGTTTAATGATTGATTGTGAAATCTTTAGTGTCGAATTGCATGCTTATTTATTGTTTTGGGTATATTAGTTTGTAATCTCCGCTTATAAGTTTAATGTGACTTGTTAGGACTTATTCGCTTGTGTAATTGTTTTTCGGCACTCTTGCATATAATTGCATTACGTATTCTCCTATTTTGTAGTTCAACTTGATTTTGCCTGTCTTGTAATATTGTTTATAAAGTTTATTATTGCAAAATTAATTGTGGAGTACTGTTACTGCATGTAGAGTTCCATCCATTAGTCTCCTTAGTTCCATTTAGAACCTGCCCTACACTACATCATGTACCTTATATATTTATCAATGGCATAACACTCAAGGACGCAACATTAGGATGCAAAGCTCTTTAAATACTATGAACAAATATTTAAGATTAGTTATATCCATATACATGGAAATATAGATAAAATGAAGGTAGATATATAAATTGTTACAGTTGCGCATGCCGAAGGGACACTCACGCGCCGACGAGTCACCGTGGCGAGTCCGCACATCGAGGGAGACGATGACGAGCCCGTCTGGAAGAGGAGAGACCGAAGACGCGACGCCAACATGATTATTTTATTTCTATTTTCTTTATGTTATTTCATATTATGTATGCGTATGCTTTTAATTATGTGCTTTTGCTATCCGCACCCTGTGCCTATAAAGGGTGGTGTTGTACTTCGTTTTGATTATTCTTGGATGAATGAAAATTAGGGTTGATCTCTAAGGCTTCCCTCTCAACGCTAATTTCCCCTCTTCTCCTTCACTTCTGCCGGCCCTTCTCGCCGGATTCCTCTCGGGTTTGTATCAATTTTGTCCAACTTGCCTCATCGCCCTCCATCTAGCCGTTGCTGCACCATATCCTCCACGACTTTCATTTCCCCGCCGTTCCATCCCGTTGACAATCCAGACGTTCATTTCTGCCACTGTAATTCCTCCCACAGTTATTGTCCTTACCCCTAGCAACCGCCAATCCGCCAAGCCGCCCTAGCTGCAACCGTCATCCATCAACGCCCTAGCTGCGATCCGCCATTCTGCGTCAACGCCCATGCTGCGACTGCCCTCCGTAAACCGATCCACACGACTTAGGCGCCACCGCTCCCTGCCGCAGATCCAACCCCTTTCCCCGGATCTGTCCCCGGATGGCTTAGGACCTTGATTCGTCGGCTCCCAGCCCAGACCCGCTGGCTGGTTCCGCCAAATCCCTGCCATTCAGTCGACTTTCCGCAAGCCTGACCCTTCCAGTTGTTCCCTTCTGGCCGCCGAATCCAGTCCATGGATCTTAACACTCGCTCCTTCGGTGATCTTCTTCCGGATGCGGCCGCTGAAGCCCTAAGCCGCCGCTTGGAGGCTCAAGAGCAACTCGTCGCCTCCATGCATGCCTCGCTTTTCACCCTGCACTCCAAGATTGACTTCCCTCCAGGAGGCCACCGCCGCCGTCTCTGCCGCGTCCGACAGCGTACCCGCGGACGACGACTCTCTCCTAGGCACCGGACCACCGTTCATTCTTTCTAGGACCACTGCCCATTCTGGGCCTGTCTGCCCTCTCCCTCATCATTCCCTCCTTCGCCGGCATTGACCCGATGGGTTGAATTGCCAAGACGGAGCAATATTTCAACCTAAACTACACACCGGAGCAGGACAAGGTGTCTACGACGGTGGTTGGACTGGACGATCAACCCTCCACTGGGCCCGGTGGCTCTGCCAATCCAACCCGTGCCTCTCCTGGCCCGAGCTCAAGCTGGAGATGATCTGACAGTATGACACCTGCTACTCCGGCTCTTACGCTATCGAGCGTCTTTGCAGCGTCCGCCAGACAGCCGACCTGGACGATTATGTTGATGAGTTCGTCGCCCTGGTCTCCTACGTTCCCGGGCTACTGCCCGATCATTACCTGGGCTTCTTCATGCAAGGTTTACTGCCACATATCCTCTCTCGTCTCCGCACGCATAACCCTCAGATAGTTTCCGACGTCATGGACTTGGTGCGTCTTGTGGAAGCTGACCTCCTTCCCCGACCACCTGCTCCTACGACCGACCACCACCATCCCCGACCTCCTTGGAGACCACCAGCCTTGGCTCCTCCACCGCGTACGCCTCCTTAGGGAAACCGACCAGGCCGCTCACCGGCCCCTCAGTCGCCTCTCGAACAGTGATTACAATGAACTTCACAGCAAGTGTCTTTGTTTTCGGTGCTGTTAACCGTACTCCCCTAACCATGAGTGCGTCGTGAAGGAGCTCCACGCCATCATCAGCGACGTTGACCCTGAGGTTACCCTAGCCAACTTTGAGGCTCTGGAGCTCTCAGCGTGGGATACACCTCTCGACCCCACCGTGGCTACGTTCCACTGCCCGGAGTTATCATATGCCTCGATGGTGGGACCTCTGACCAGCAGACCATGCAACTCTCCGGCACACTGCGGGATTGCCCGATCATCATCATGGTTCCACGGCCCCCTTCAAGGAAACCGACCAGGCCGCTCACCGGCCCCTCAGTCGCCTCTCGAACAGTGATTACAATGAACTTCACAGCAAGTGTCTTTGTTTTCGGTGCTGTTAACCGTACTCCCCTAACCATGAGTGCGTCGTGAAGGAGCTCCACGCCATCATCAGCGACGTTGACCCTGAGGTTACCCTAGCCAACTTTGAGGCTCTGGAGCTCTCAGCGTGGGATACACCTCTCGACCCCACCGTGGCTACGTTCCACTGCCCGGAGTTATCATATGCCTCGATGGTGGGACCTCTGACCAGCAGACCATGCAACTCTCCGGCACACTGCGGGATTGCCCGATCATCATCATGGTGGACAGCGACGCAACCACAACCTCATCTCTGAGCACATGGTGCAGCAACTTCGTCTTCCCTCGGTTCCCTTCTCGGATGTTGCGGTCCGTATGGGCGATGGGTGCCACCGACCGACTTAGGGCCGTTGCATTGTCGTCTCTCTATTTGTCGGGTCTTGTTTCTTGACCGCGGACTTCTACACATTCGGCTTAGGCGATCTCGACGCCATTCTGGGAGTGGCTTGGCTCCACACGCTCGACGAGATATGCGTTAATTGGGAGACTATGTCCATGCAGTTTCTACACGAGGGCCAACCATGCCGCCTTGACTGTGATTCTGCACTCCGAGGCTCTCCGATCTCCCTCTGCACGATCCAGCATACCACGGACGTCGGACACTTTGCGGGGTTGTGGGCCCCCACGGACCCGTTCGTTGTTCCTCTTTCTTTTCTGACGGACCACCAAGAGCTTTCTACGGCGCTCGCCGACGTCATCCAGCCTCCGACAGGGTTTCCACCAGCCCAGCCTACTCTGGTCCAGAAGAAATATGGCAGTTGGCGTCTATGTTATTAAAGGCGCGCCTCAGGTGCGCCTAAGGCTCCAGGCTCACCAGGCTCAGAGGCTTGCGCCTCTATGCGCCTTTAGAATATAAAAGACGCACCCGAGTAAAATTTTTACTGTAAATTTTTTCTTCAAAAATTAAGAAAAAAATAATGCAAGAACTCAATAATTTTTTTATTTATGTAGTGTTTGAAAATGATAATTGTGCGTTGAAGCTTGGATATGATATAAGTGACCACATTGATTCTGTTTTTTAAGAAATATAAATGATAATAATGAATGATTAATTTGTATACTAGATGGAGAATTTGATTAAGAAACTGAAATGATGTTTGATGTTAATTATTTAAAATGGATGTGGTTGCGCCTTGTCTTCTTCAGGCGCACGCCTGCGCCTTGAGCCTTGCGCCTAGGCTCCAAGACCCCTTTGCGCCTTGGTGCGCCTTGCGCCTTTAATAACTAAGGTTGGCGTCGTACGACCCAGCCAAGCTACTTGATCGCCGCTACCACCTTTAGGGGTACTCTGTCTCGCAGGAGGTCCTTGTTGCTGGGTCTTACCGTCTAGAGTCCGAAGCTACGTGGGAGCCTCGGGATCACTGTTTCCTCCACCCCTCCGACCACTACCTTGGGGACAAGACATATTTTCCAGACGACGACATTGTTATGGTTGCGCATGCCTACGGGACACACACGCCGACGGGACACACACGTCGAAGAATCACTGTGGCGAGTCCACATGCAGAGGGAGATGATGACGAGCCCGTTTGGAGGAGGAGAGACCGAAGACGCGACGCCAACTTGATTATTTTATTTCGATTTGCTTTATGTTATTTCATATTATGTATGTGTATGCTTTTAATTATGTGCTTTTGCTATCCGCACCCCGTGCCTATAAAGGGTGGTGTTGTAATTCGTTTTGATTATTCTTGGATGAATGAAAATTAGGGTTGCTCTCTAAGGCTTTCCTCTCAACTCTAATTCCCCCTCTCCTCCCTCACCTCCGCCGTCCCTCCTCCTTGCCGGATTCCTCTCGGGTTCGTATCATTAATATATGCATGCATATGTATCACACATTCGTAAATATTTATATTAATGTAAGTTTGTGCTACACAAGTTTGTATGAGCTCAGACCTATTTCAGCTTCAATCTACAAGTCTACAACACCTCTACTAAAGTTTAAACATGTTTGGCGCTGCGAATTTACTGCAATGAGAATTTGGTGGAAAACCAGTGCTAGGTGCCTGCCATTCCATTGAACTCAGGTATGTGGCACGAGGATGGAAGCAGGATACATGATACGATACGAAACGGATATGAGAAACATGATTTTAAAAAAAATTAGAATACGAGAAATGTTTTTAATTATTTTAATATAAGTATTAATTAATATAAGAATAAGACAACTAACAAACTATTAATATAAGAATAAAACATTTCATATAATGTTATAAATAACATTCAAGGAAGAAGAAGAAGCACAAGTTGAAGAAGAAGCACAAGTTGAAGAAGAAGGAGGAGAAGAAGAAGCAGAAGAAGAAGAAGAAGAAGAAGAAGCAGCAGGAGAAGAAGGAGTACCTGTGGGATCAGCGGGATCGGGAGCGGAGCACCGGCGGGATCGGGAGCGGAACACCGCAGGAGCTGAACACGGAAACCTAATGCGTAAAATGAAATACGCGAGCAACAAGCCGGTCCTATATCTCACGGAATCGCGCATCCCCCTTGCGGGATACGCAATTCCGAAAATAAAATATTTTTTTTAAAAAAAATGCGTTTCCTGAAGTTTCGGAAACGCGTTTCCGCGCTTTTCCCGTATCCGGTATGTGTTGGAGTCGATACGTAGACCATTTTAAGTATCTGTGCTTCGTAGGAACTCAGGAAGATGGAAATCCACGGAAAGTTATAGATTTCCAGCTCATCACAATTGCAGAAATCAGATTGCAGCTTCTATCCCCATCCAACAGACCCTTACTCTAGTTCATCATTGTTCAAGAATCCATTACTTTAGCTCGTTTATCATGAAAGTAAAAGAGCTGGAATTTCTGTTATTAAGTGTTTGTGTTCCAATTTCATATTTTTTGTAGGTTTACGAGAAGATGACAGAGAAGAGAGGGCATTATAGAGTAGGTAGTTCTATAGTAAGGTTGTCCAGTCTTTTAGCTGAAGCACAATAATGGTCGATCAGGTGTTATATAGGAGATTTTACTTACCTCATTTGATGGTGATAGAGGAGATGGATAACAGAAGCTTAATCTCAATGTCTTATATTCAAGTGATTTGCTACTAGTTTAATGGTAATAGTGTGTCGATTGAAAAGAGAATGATGAAATGTGGTGGTATTTCCTCATTAGGAGGTGACCATGGTGTTTCTATGATGTATATGAAAAGAATGAGTTGTTGCAGTTGAAAAGGAATTATATGTTATTAGGGAAAACACCATGACTATTTATAACCTACAAAATATGCTTAATATTACAACATTCCTCAAGATTGACGAAAGATATTCACTAATCCCATCTTGTTACAACCCTGATAATATCCTCTGAACTGAGTCCCTTGGTTAAACAGTCTGCAACCTGACCCTTGGTCGAGACGTGACTCAGCTTCAGTAGCCCACTATCAAACTTCTCTTTTATCAAAAATCTATCAATCTCTATATGCTTGGTGCGATCATGTTGGACTGGATTATTTGCAATACTGATGACTGACTGACTGTTACACCACAACTTCATCCTATCTCCTTGATCCAACTTCAACTCCACAAGCATCCCTTTCAGCCACAGGAGCTCTGCAACCCCCACTGTCATGGCTTTGTACTCTGCCTCTGTTGTCGATCTAGTCACTACTGACTGTTTTTTGCTCCTCCAGGAGACCAGATTGCCTCCCACAAATATGCAATAGCCTGAAGTAGAACTCCTATCATCCGCACAGCTTGCCCAAACATAGTCGCAATAGCCCTCGATCTTTACGTGTTCATTCCTTTTGAAGGCCAGTTACTTTCCAGGAGCACTCATCAAGTATCTCAAAATCTGGTATGCTGTGTCCATATGGCCCTTCCTTGGGTCATGCATGTAGCGATTCACTATACTCATAAAAAAAGAGATATCTGGGCGAGTGTGGCTCAAGTAAATC
This sequence comes from Platanthera zijinensis, assembly GCA_039513925.1. Taxonomy (NCBI): domain Eukaryota; kingdom Viridiplantae; phylum Streptophyta; class Magnoliopsida; order Asparagales; family Orchidaceae; genus Platanthera; species Platanthera zijinensis. Next base: position 266,167,679 of record CM077079.1, on the reverse strand, counting down.
AACTTCCCAACTAGTATTTGATATATCTCACGATCTATTGGTTCCTCGGCCTCTGCACCCAGTTTACACCTCTGATCGATTGGCGTCGCAACAGGTTTGCACCCCAATTTCCCAGTTTCAGTGAGATCTAACACGTATTTTCTTTGGGAAAGGACTATCCCCTCTGCCTCATATGCAATCTCAATCACAAGGAAGTACCTAAGGAGACCCAAATTCTTCACCTCAAACTCCTTGCCCAGAGCCCCCTTGAGCCGGCCAACCTCTTGCTCATCATCCCCTGTAATGTTCATGTCGTCCACATACACCGCAAGCATGGTGATGTGACATTCATTTTGCATGGAAAAACTGTGTGATCTGGTGATACCCCATCCCAATCATCGCTTTCTTAAACCTGTCGAACCACGCGCGAGGTGACTGCTTCAGCTCATAAAGAGATTTCTTCAACTTGCATACTCTACCTTCTGTCTTGGCCATACCAAACCACAGTGGTATCTCCATGTACACCTCCTCTGTTAGATCTCTGTGAAGAAATGCATTCTTCACATCTAGTTGGTGCAACATCCATCCACCATTCACCGCCAGGCTGATGAGTGTCCCCGACCAATTCTATATTATTAAAGGCGCGCCTAAGGCTCAAGGCTCATCAGACTCAGAGGTTTGCGCCTCCGTGCGCTTTATTTGCGCCTTTGGAATATAAAAGTCGCGCCTGAGTGAGATATTTGTTGTAAATTTTTTTCTTCAGAAATTAAGAAAAAAATAATGTAAGAACTCAATAATTTTTTATTGATTTAGTGTTTGTGAAAGATAATTATGCGTTGATACTTAGATATGATGCAAGTGACCACATTTATTCAAGTTTTTAAGAGATATAAATGATAGTAATGAATGATTAATTAGTAGTCTAGATGAAGAATTTGATCAAGAAGTCGAAATGATGTTTGATGTCGATTATTTAAAATGGATGTGGTTGCGCATTGCCTTCGTCAGGCGCGCGCCCGCGCCTTGAGCCTTGCGCCTAGGCTCCAAGACCCCTTTGCGCCTTGGTGCGCCCCAAGACCCCTTTGCGCCTTGGTGCGCCTTGCATCTTTAATAACTAAGGACCAACTTCTTCTGCACTCTCAGTCATGCCCAAATTGGCTCGATAGCCTCCTATGCCTCCACGAACACGACCACGTCCCCGTCCACCACCCAATTCTCTCTCCTTTGGCGGCTTGGGGCATGCTTGCCTCAGATGGCCCATCTCGCCGCAGTTGTAGCATCGTCGGTTTCTTCCCTCTGTCCTGTAACACCAGGGGCAGCAACCGCTAGTGCTGACTTCATAGTTGTGGACCCTCCTGTCCCTGCCTGAAGTTTGAGTCGTGTCTCCTCCTGAATTATAGCAAAGATGGCCTCAGCGAGTGTAGGAATCTTCGTACCAGAAAGAAGTAGGGCTCTCCGCTGATCGAACTTGTCATCTAACCCCTTCAGGAATTTCACCGTTCTCTTCTCCACGATGATCTTGGAAGCCCGACACTGTGAGTTGCTGCAACACATCCCTCCAGAGGTGTGATCGTAATCCGCCCATAGCCGTTCCAACTTGGAGGCATACTCCTGCACTGTTTTCTCTCCTTGAGCAGTGTCATCAAATTCTCCCTTCACCTAGAAGACCCACAGAGTGTTCTCCACGCCATCATATGTGTTCATGAGCGTGTCCCAAACCTCCATGACTGTCTCGAGGCCATCTACTGTGGCGGCAATCGATGAGACAACCGAGTTGAGAAGCCACATAAACATCGTCATATGGGCCGACTCCTACTCATGTCCAGCCGAGTTCTCTGGTTTCTTCAACACCCTTGTCAGGAATCTCCCAGCCTGTTTCGCTGCAAGGATTTTCTTCATACAGTGTGACCAACTTAAGAGGTCGTCGACCCGTCAAGCTTCAAATCAATCGGTGGAAGTTCCAACTTCGCCGACCGTTGCAATGAACCAAACACCCTCAACAATTTGACCAACTCATCCGGACCCAACATCTTGAAGACATCTTCCATCATTCCTTTTTTCGACGTCATGGATCAACTTTCTCACCGATCATTGCATCCCGTTCGGTACCAATCAATGCCTCCTCTTGCCCTAGATCCGATCACCACATCCTCAGATCCGCTAGGATGCGGAGGTGCTGTTGTTGGAGACCCGCTAGATGCGGATGTGCTGGTTTGCCCACTGCGACCAGTCTTGCAGCAGTCGGAGACGGCGTTAGCCGCTGGATGTGGCGGCGGGAGGGGTGTTCCCGCAGCCCTAGAGGCGGAGGTCCTCTGTCGAGCACCGATCTGGAAGCCATAGAGGCGGAGGTCCTCCGTCGAATGCAGAGGCGACAACCGCTCGATGGGGCGGCGGAAAGAGGGTTCATGCTGCCCTAGAGGCAGAGATCCTTCGTCGAAGTCGCCGAAGTAACGCGCAGAGGTGGAGATGGATGTCGCGGAAGTTGCCGAGTGCGGAAGCGGAAGTCCCGGTCGCCGCTCGATTTTTTCCTCCACCGGCTCTAATAACAAGTTGAAAAGGAATCATATGTTATTAGGGCAAACACTATGGCTATTTATAGCCTACAAATTATGCTCAATATTACAATAGTTGCTGTTTGAATGGAAAGATGGATAAGAAAAAAATGATCCCATTTCTATCCTTTACCTCAGTTAAGAAGTCTTTTAGGATTATTGCTAGTTGAGTTGATCTTGAGAATGGGACCATATTTACGTTTGATTTAGGATGCTCTTGATTTGATTTTTTTATTAAAGAATGAGAGAGGGAGTCAAATTTACCAGAAAAGTTGCAGTTGGCTCTAGTTGGTTGAAAATAAAAACTTAACGCCATTTATTTTTTGTTATCGGTTGTAGGAATCTTTTATCTACATATTGAATTAAAATTTCCTTAAATTCTCCATTTACCTTTACATCGTTCGTGTACGCGCACCTCAACTCTTACAAATTGCGACCTTCCTTTTTATCATAATCAGTGACTATGGATTTTATGAACATCATACTTGATAATATGTTTTAACATTTTGGGCTGCAGATTCTCCTGGAGCACCTAGGCAGTGGTGGTTTGGTGGTGGTACTGATTTGACTCCTGCATATATATTTGAGGAGGATGTGAGGCATTTCCATCAGGTGTAGTGGTCGGGGAAATTAATAGATATTCAATTTTCTAGAGTTACCTAAGAAAAAGATACCTCTTTTGTAGGGTTGAAGGGTTGTATCTTCCTAGTATCCACCTGAGATTTTATATCAACTTGATAATATCAATAAGCGTTAAGTGTCCACAACAGTTACGTATAACCCTTAACTCTACAATTATCAACTTTTCCTTTTTAGTAGCATTTATGATAATATAAGTTTTGGTCATCTTAATTGAATTCTTCATGCTGATATAGAGATCAATATACAGTAAGTTTATTTGTGTACATCAAATGACATACATAATCTTTCTGGAGATCTACATTACTTGTTTTCCTTCATGCAGATTCAGAAACAAACATGTGACAAGTTTGATCCAAGATTCTATCCAAGATTCAAAAAATGGTGTGATGATTATTTCTTCATCAAGGTAAATATGCAATGCCGTCCAAAATATAAATTTTGCTTCTTCTTAGTCATTATCTTCATAATCTATATTCCTATATGTAGAGAAAGGCCTCAAAGCTTGTATATACTTCTTGAATGAATAATTACAAGTATGAATACACTTATATAGGAGAAGAAGGAGAAGAGAAAACCTAAATACAAGATGTGGGACTAATACAAGGAGAGAGAAAAGAGAGAAAACATGGGCCCTTAATTGGGCTTTTCTAACACTCCCCCGCAAGCTAGAGCGTACAAGTCGTAGGCACCAAGCTTGGATAAAAACTGATAGTATAGAGGCATGGAGAGAGCTTTAGTCAGGATATCCGCAATTTGGTCTTTAGCAGGAACATGTTCCAAATCTATCTTCTTTGACTGTACCTTTTCTCGGATAAAGTGACAATCAACTTCGATATGCTTTGTGCGTTCGTGAAACACCGGATTCTTGGCAATATGTATTGCTACCTGACTGTCACAAAATAAGGTAGCCGGTGATGAGAGACGAACACCCAAGTCTCCCAGAAGGCTCTCAAGCCATGTTAGCTCGGAAGCAACCGCAGCCATAGCTCGGTACTCGGCTTCAGCAGAAGAGCGTGCGACCACGGATTGTTTCTTGCTACGCCATGTTATGAGATGACCACCAAAGTAAGTGCAGAACCCCGTAGTGGAGCGCCTATCATCGATAGATCCTGCATAGTCAGCGTCAGAGTAAGCGACGAGTGATAGAGATGTGGATGGCTTATACACAAGTCCTTGTCCGGGGGCGATCTTGAGATATCGAAGGATGTGCTCGACCGCTTGAAGATGAGATGTCCGAGGAGCGTGCATGAACCGACTCACATCTCCTACAGCAAACGAGATGTCCGGTCGAGTCACCGTAAGGTAGATCAGCTTCCCAACCAAGCGTCTGTAATATTCCGGATTTGTAAGTAGCTTGTCAGAGTCAGAACTATGGGCCGAGAGCTTGTGATTGACGTCCATAGGAGTCTCCGCAGGTTTGCATCCAGAATAACCTGCATCATGAAGAAGGTCCATACAGTACTTCCTTTGAGATAACACAAGACCATCAGAGCGTCGTGCGACCTCGAGCCCAAGAAAGTACCGAAGGTTGCTCAGATCTTTGGTCTGAAAGGCGGAATTTAACCGTTCCTTGATCTGTTGTATTCCTGCCGTCTCGTTGCCAGTAATCAGGATATCGTCAACGTAGACCAGAAGGATCACAGTCCCGGTTGACCGGTGGCGGGTGAAGAGAGAAAAATCAGCCGAGCTCCGAGTGAAGCCACTAACACAGACTACTTTACTGAATTTTTCAAACCACGCACGCGGGGACTGTTTGAGACCATAAATGGATTTCCGAAGGTGACATACCAAAGACTCCCCCGTGGTCTCAAACCCTGGAGGTTGCTGCATATAAACTGTCTCGTGCAGATCGCCGTTGAGGAAGACATTCTTAATATCCAACTGATAAAGCGGCCAGTGACGATGAACTGCCAAGGAAAGAAGGACGCAGACCGTGTTCAATTTGGCCACTGGAGAGAAAGTTTCCTCATAATCAAGGCCATGTTGCTGAGTAAAGCCCCGGGCCACGAGGCGGGCCTTCAGACGATCAACTGTGCCATCCGCCGCATGCTTTATAACAAAGACCCATTTGCAGCTCACAGAGGTATGACCAGTAGGAAGAGGTACCAGATCCCAGGTCTGGTTAGCCCAAAGAGCCCGCATTTCATCTTCCATGGCTGCCCACCACCCTGGATGTGTAAGCGCCTCCTGCACAGAGTTAGGAATAGAAATAGAGGAAAGAGAGGTGGCAAAGACGTAGAGAGGTGGTCCCAGTCGATGGAGAGAGACGTAGTTGGCCAAGGGATGACCTGTAGAGATGGGAGCCGGATCTGCCGGAGCCGAGGTATCGCTGGTAGCGGGGAGTTGGTGCACGGGAGTATCCTTGGATGGACGCCGAGATTAGACCCGGATAAGAGGTGGAGGAACCCGAGGAAGAGCTGGTTGAGAGGAGGAAGAAGAGGGTAGAGACGATGGCGTGAATGGTACGGCAGGCCGGGGAAGAGGTGGAGAAGAAGATGAGGTTGGGCAAGGTAAGTGGAAGGGCTGGTGTTCGCAGAAGGTGACATCTGCAGAAACAACCAGCCGACCATCAGAAGGAGAGTAGCAGACATATCCCTTTTGAGTCCGGGAGTATCCAACAAACATATACTTTGCAGCCCGAGGAGCAAGCTTGTCGGAAGGAGGGCCAAGATGGTGGACATAGCACACACACCCGAAGACCCGTGGTGTGAGAGGTGGGGTTGGTGGAGGGATAGAGAAGTTGGAGTGGTGAGGCAAAATTCAGCACAGAGGAGGGGAGGCGGTTAATAAGATGACAGGCTGTGGAGACGGCAAAATTCCAATATTCGACCGGAACCTGCATTTGGAACATAAGGGAGCGGGCAACGTCGAGAAGATGACGATTTTTCCGTTCGGCGACCCCGTTTTGCTGAGGGGTATAGGCACATGAAATATGATGGATGATACCGAACTCGGTGCAAAGAGTAGAGAAGGCACGCCCGGTATATTCACGAGCATTATCGGTGCGGATGACTCGGAGGGGGTGTCGAATTGCATACGCATCTCAGTCAAAAAAGCACGAAACACAGAAGTAAGTTCAGTACGATCATGTAGTAAATAAAGCCATGTAGTACGCGAGTAGTCATCAATGAACGTGACAAAATAACGATAACCAAAAATACTGGGGACACGATAAGGACCCCATACATCAGAGTGTACTAAAGAGAGAGGAGTACTACTCCTGGTACAAGCAGGGGGAAAGGAAGAGCGATGTTGTTTGCCGTAGATACAAGATTCACAAGAAAACTCCTGCAGAGGTACATCAGGAAGGGCCCGCTTGAGAATCGGTAGGGGGGCATGCCCAAGGCGGCGATGCCAATCAACCATGGAGATAGCATATAGAGTAGTAGCGGGAATGTCCAAGATATAGAGCCCGTTCAACAGCTGCCCCTTACCAATGGTACTCCGGGTGCGACGATCCTGCATAAGGAAAGAAGAAGGTGAAAAAGTTATGCAACAATCAAGGTTGTGGGTGAGACGACTAACAGAAAGTAAGTTGAAAGGGGAGCCCGGAACATGCGGAACCGAGGAAAGAGAGAGAGTCGGAGTAAGCTGAAGAGCAGCGGTGCCAGAGACAGGAAGGGTATCACCGTTTGCCACAGTGATGCAAAGGGGATGAGGCGTCCGTTGGTACTTGGTGGGCTTCTGGGAAGTAATATGGTGAGTGGCCCCGGAATCAACGATCCAGCAGGAACTATGAGAGAGACAGGTTATACCTTCCGCAAAAAAAGATGCGACGGAGCCGGAGGAGCGGCTGAGAGCACCTTGAAGCTGTTGGAGTTGAGTGCGAAGCTCATCAATATCTTGGCGGGTAGTGGAAGCCAGATCGGGGGCAGACAACCCAGTGGGAGGAGGAGCAGCAGTGGTAGTAGCAGTAAGATGAGGAGGCAGGCCGTGCTTGCGGTAACAAGTAGCTTCAAGATGATTATCGCGGCCACAGTAAGTGCATTTCATTGAAGAACGACCACCACGTCCTCGTCCCCGAGACGGTGGCCGGCCCCCCTAGTGGAAGATCCACGAGTAGGAGGGTTCGGAAGGAGAGGTTGCTGAAGAAGAGCTGGGGCAAAATCGTGTGGAGCCTCAGAGGGAGGCGTGACTTTGAGCAGCATGGAGCATACATCAGACAGTGAAGGAGTTGTGGCGGAGAATAGAATCTGAGCCCGAATACTATGTAGGTGGGGAGGAACTCGGGACATCATCATGGCGATGGCGACAGCTTCTTTCTGGTTACATTGAGTGGTGAGATCGGTAGTAGGAGGCTGATGCTGAATCCAAGCCTCTGCCAAACTCTTGACTTTAGCCACGAAAGAGAGCATATCACCAGGAGCACCCGGGGTAAGATTCTGAAGATCAGAAATAATATCATACAGATGTTGTAGGCTGTCATGACCAGAGTAAAAGACGTGAAGCTCCTCCCACATGGATTTAGCCGTATCATGATACATCGCCATCCTGTAGGGTTCAGGATCCATAGAGTTGAGAAGCCAGGACTGGACCCGACCATCGTCGCGAAGCCAGTCATCTGAGGGTGCAGTCGGAGGGCCCCGGGTCAAGTGGTGAAGAAGACCCTTCGTCTGCAGAACACGGCGAACCGAGTGAACCCATTCAACAAAGTTCCTTTTTCCAGTGAGGGAGATAGTTGTAATCCGTAATTCGTCACGAAGTTCGGAAGCCGAGGCAGCCGCGCGGGCTGGCGGATCAGAAGTAGCAGCAGAGGTATCGGACGCCATGCGCGGCCAGCAGAAGAGGCCGGGCGGTTAGAAGAGGATTGCCGCGCGGGTAGCAGAGAAAGGCCGGGAGGCAAGAAAGGAAGAAGTCGCACGGTCTCGGCGGACACGCCAGCGACCAGGAGATCGCGACCAAAATGCGACAAGACAGCAACAGAAAGGCGAGGCCGCAGCGAGAAGCGAGTAGAAAGCAGTCGCTACAGGCCGCAGGCGAGTAGCGAGAAGGAAGGACTGCAACAGATAGAAAGAGCTCGCGCGGCGAGCAGGAGAGGCAGGTCGCTGCGAGCAGCGATCAGCGAGCAGCGATCAGCGAGCAGGGAGAAGCCGCAGCGGAGAGAGAGAGACCGCACGGCGAGCAGGAGAAGCCGCAGCGGAGAGAGAGAGACCGCACGGCGAGCAGGAGAAGCAGGTCGCTGCGAGCAGTGACTAGCGAGCAGGGAGAAGCCGCAACGGATAGAGAGAGACCGCGCGGTGAGCAGGAGAGGCAGGTCGCTGCGAGCAGCGATCAGCAAGCAGGGAGAGGCCGCAGCGGATAGAAAAAGAGTCCGCGCGGGAAGAGAAGGGGAGAGAAGGTGGACCCACGTGAGAAAGGAGTATAAAAAGAGGAGAGGAGGAAGGGAGGAAGTTGAGGCCACGAAAGAAACAGAGGAGAGGAGGGGGGGAGCGGATAGAACAGAACAAGCCGCAGGAGGCCGCGGGGAGGAAGGACCGCGCGGACAGCCGGTTAGGAGAAGAGACCGGTTGCGGTTAGGAGAAGAAACCGGGTAGGCCGGATACCACAGGAGGAGACCGGTTTCCCTCTGATACCATGTAGAGAAAGGCCTCAAAGCTTGTATATACTTCTTGAATGAATAGTTACAAGTATGAATACACTTATATAGGAAAAGAAGGAGAAGAGAAAACCTAAATACAAGATGTGAGACTAATACAAGGAGAGAGAAAAGAGAGAAAACATGGGCCCTTAATTGGGCTTTTCTAACACTATACACTTTTTTTTTCTTTAGATTACATTTGTTATATATTTATATATTCAAGCTTGCCGATATTTTTACTAAATTTTACTCAGATATTTCATTTAAGCCTGTTTTGTTCCAACACTAACACATAATTTGATGCAAATGGCTTTGCTAGTGTTTCCACTTTTTCTCCGATTTCATTCGTAATGGATGGAAGCTTTCTATAGATATTTTCCTATCAGTTACTTTGGTTTATTTATCTTATTCATTCTTATAATATTCTTTATAGGCTATAATATTATTAGAGCTGTACATTAATACTGGTTTTTTTAGCTGAGTAATGGATGCAATTATGTTCAGATACTAGTGTTAATTGAGGAGATGCAGAGTATTAGCTTTTCAATTTAACTGGGTGTTGAGGTTGATAATTATATATTTATATGTTGTTGGAAGCTAAATTGATATCATGATATCTCAGTGTGATTGGTTTTAGTATCTGGGATCTATATATAAGAATACATATGTAAATGAGGATGTAACTTCTATAGTAAAAAAATGGTGACTCAAATGGAGAAGTGCTTCAATTATGTTATATGATGATAGAAAATCATAAAAATTAAAGATAAATTTAATAAAGGTGCAGTTAGGTCATTGTAATTTTACCCCCAAACAATAAATGTTAGAAACAATAATTTTTTATCATAAATTTACCCCCAAACAATAAGTTTTTATCAAATAGAAACCCAATGTTAGGGATTCCTATATTATCCACAAGCCATGATGGCCTTGAAGCGAATCCTTGGTGCAATTTTCACATGCACGACTGATCAGTCCGGAGTGCTAGAGAGCACTCACAGGCAGACTTTTGCACACATGAGAGTCGCTCGTGCTTTTTTAGGATGAAATCTATGAAGCACGGATACTTTCCCGAAGGCAGCGTACCCGTATCGGATACGTATCCGGTACCGGTACGTACCCGATACTCGATGGATACACCTATGCGGACACACTTGGACTTAGCACATCATTCTGCATACTGTGATAGGAGTCTGTTTTTCTAGAGTAAACAAATGTTGACTCTATGTTAAGAAGCGTTGGTACGTCCAATTAAGTTGTGTATCTGTACTGAGTATGTTTCTGGTATTGGTACCTTTGTGTTACAAGTACGTGTATTGAACGTGTTGAATCAACGCAAGTTATTAACAAAACGGCTAACTTGTCTTTAGACTAACCATAGATTGAAGATGTTGATCTCCAACAATGAAGAAGAAAAAAAAACTGATAAGTAACTTAAGTTTGATTTTATCTCGTTTGGTTAAACATATAAGATGTTAAATTTTATAATATTTACGAATGCTTAATGTTTGAAAACTTCATGTTATGTTGCATTGGTTAGTGAACTTGTACTTCAAGTTATGATTTATGTTTAATGTTTCGATGTTTTGAGAACTATTTATTGCACTTGTGATATGAAAATATATATTATATTTGTTATAACGTATCATGACGTACACATATCTTTGTTTTTAAAATTTTGTCGTACCGCCGTACCGGGTACGTATCGTATCCGGTACCCGTACCCGTACCGGTGCTTCGTAGGATGAAATACAAAGAACAAGCAAGCACATTAAATTCATAATTCAGTAGTTATTAAATTAAACAATTGCTTATATAGTACCCAGTGATGATCTAACACCTAAACCTATATGATAGGTTGGGTTGACTCCTACTTATGAAATAAACAACAAGTGATTACTTAGGCCTTTGATACGAAGGTGGACGGGGAGGGTCGTGAGGAGCAGAAACGACTTGACATGTCTACTCTCAGAGGAAACTAACCGGAGCATCAGACGACTGGATGGAGGAACCGTTATACTTGGAGATGTTACATTTATTGCTTTTTATCATATTTACATATTTGCCATTATGTGGGGATATATATTACCCCTTTGTCTTGTATTAGTTTTATCTTTAGACTTGAAACTTGAATGTGAAGGAGTCTAGGGGTGGCTAAAAGGAGTTCCTCTCAGAGTATCTCAGATTTCCATTTCCCTCCACTCTCACGATAACCCTAGGGGTATCATTAGTCCGACCTGCCGCTCCCACCCTCCACTTCGATCGCCATGTCTTCTCTAGCGCTACAAACGTCCACATCAACCTTCTCACTCGCGCGTTCCGCATCGTTCACCTCTGAGCTTCTTCAGCGCCACACGTCCGCAGCAAGTATCTCCTTCGCAGCTCGTTCATAGAGAGCTTCTCCATTGCGCACCTCCAGCGTCGTCGCAACTTTCCCTCCAGCACCTCTTATCGTGCATTTCCAGCGGCCATTTCCAGCGCCCACATCATGCTTTTCCAGCGTTCGTCGCACCGCATCGTGCCATTCTAGCAACCGTTCATTTTCAGCACCCGTTCTGCCTCACTGCCATTGCCGTCTGTGTCTTGCAGTCGGTCTTTTCACCGTTGAATCTTCTTACCACTGGCACCTTCCTCCCGTCGTCCGACCACGCACGCCATGACAGATCAACGCTTTGAGCTGTCGAATGCCGCCTGGATGAGCAATCCTCCACTCTCGCCAATCAATCGTCCCTTATGGCTTCTATGGAGGCGAACATGACCGCTATTCTTCAGAAGTTGGAATCTCGAGACAGCCGCCCACTCAGTCAACCTCCACTGCTCTCACCCTCAGAAAATCCCTCCTCCTTCGTGGGTTGTCCAACGACACCGCCCTCTATTTCGACATTGGCCGCACTTGCCACGTCCCACGCACCTCGCGCCCTTGAGGTTCCCCATTTCAATCTGTCGAACTCCCTTGGGTAGATCGCCAAGGCCGAACAGTTCTACGATATCCAGGAGCCACCCGACAACCAGGAGGTTTTCTTGATGCTTCTCTCCATGGAGGGTTCCACGTTACATTGGGTTCGTCGGCTCCGCAACACCTCTCCATTTCTCTCTTGGGCCGATCTCAAGCTAGAATTAGTCAAACGCTATGACCACCGTTACTCTGACAATGCAGTTGAGAGTTTTTGCGCCCTCCGCCACACATTCTCGGTGGATCAGTACATCGACGACTTCATTGAGTTGACCAACCATGTTTTCGGTCCCCCCATCACTACATGAGATTCTTCCTGCAAGGACTCCAACCGCACATCTAATCTTATCTCTGCAGTCATCACCCTCAGGGCATCTCCGACGCCATGAAAGCCGCCAATTGGTCGAGTCTGATATCTCAATTTGGCCCGTTGACCAGGACGACCACCGCCTCCTCTTCCTGCGACTCCTTACTTTCACCAACATCTCAGTTGCTACCTACGGGCAATCCAGCCCCTCCGACGCACCAACCTCCTAAACTGCCCCCTCCCCATCGTCCGCCTCAGCCACCGGCACATAACAGTCTCTCGTCTCAGGAATACAATGATCTGCGCAACAAGGGGTTGTGTTTTCGCTGCAAGCATCCCTATTCCCTGGGAAACGATTGCCCGTTTAAGGAGTTACGGGTTCTCATGTGTAAAGACGAGGACGGGATCATGGTCGCAGTTTTCATCGCTCTAGTCCTGGATCATGGCGCCATTCTCAGCATAACATGGTTGCAAACCTTAGGCGACATTCATCACAATTGGGCCTCCATGTGGATGTCCTTTCAGTGGGCCCACCGCACTTGCACACTTGTGGGAAAGTCGGTTATCCAACGTGTTGCCGTCGCATCTCACGCGGCGCAACACACTCACACGGTGTAATTTCAGGCCATACTGTGGCACATCGCTCCGACGGAGGACGACATCGCCATGCAAGTTAGGCCTCCACCACTGCCCGAGCTATCACATATCTTGGAGCAGTTTTCCTCTGTATTTACTCCAATCCCGGGCCTCACACCATCACGCCCCACCGACCACTGAGTTCTACGTCAGGACAGTACCAAGGCGATTTTTGTACGCCTGCATCGTTATGGACATGTCCAAAAGGACAAGATAGAGCAACTCGTGTCTGACATGTTGACTGCCTGTCTGATCCGCCCTAGCGTGAGCCCCTTCTCTAACCCGATCCTCCTTGTGCGGAAGAAGGATGACAATTGACATTTCTGTGCTGACTATCAGGCCCTCAACAAAGGCACCATAATGGACAAGTACCCCATCCCAGTCATTCAGGAGCTCCTGGACGTGTTGTGTGATGTCACTTCTCCAAGATCAATCTCCGATCGGGGTTCCACTAGATCCTAGTGTGTACACGAGACATTCAAAAGACCACTTTCGGTAACCATGATAGGCACTACGAGTTCTTGGTCATGCCCTTCGACCTGACCAATGGGCCTGCTACCTTCCAGGTAACTACAAACGACATCGTTCGATCGGTCTTCCTTAATTATGCACTAGTGTTTTTGACGACATATTTGTGTACAGTTTGACATGGCAGGACCACCCGCGACACTTGAGCTCACCTTGGCAACGCTTCACCATCATTCGTTAGTGGGCAACATGAAGAAGTGCGCATTCGGATAACAAACGATATCTTACCTGTGCCATATTATATCGACCGCGAGGGTAGTGATGGACCTCGAAAAGGTCGCGGCAGTCCTATAGTGGCCTCTGCCACGGGCCGTATGGGATGTCAGGGACTTCTTCAGATTGACAAACTACTACCGTCACTTCATTTGTGATTACGACAAGCTAGCCCTCCCTCTCACATGACTGCTTCGCATGACAACCCACCCCACCTTCCACTGGTCCACGAAAGCAGCCGCCACATCTGCGGCTTTTCAGCGAGCTCTGGTGGCGGTCCAGTCTTGGTAATGCTAGATTTTTCTCAGCCCACGATTGAGTGCGACGCACGACACCGGTGTTGGGGCGGTACTCATGCAGGACGATCGGCCCATAGCCTATTTCAGCAGACCTTTCTGCGCAACTGCCTGTTCCTACTCTGCCCATGTCAACCAGTTGATGGCACTCGTTCTAACAGTCTAGCACTGACAAGCTTACCTGTTGGGGTGGCCCTTCATCGTGCGGACAGAGCACTATAGTTTGTGTTATCTTCTAAGTCAGAAGATGACGGCCCCCTCACATCAAGTTTTGATGACAAAACTATTGGGTATAATTTTACCGTCGTGTTCCTTTCAGGCGAGACGAACTTGGCGACGGACGCATTATCACGCCAACTAGGTGTCGTCGAGGTGACAACCATATCCTGCCCAATCTGGCCAGATGCGTCCATCTTGCAGAAGGAAGCCGAGACCGACCCGACACTATGGGTTTTCATTGACCGCCTGCGGGCAGATAGTTCCGCTAGTCCTCCATATATTCTCGTCTGGGGTCGGTTACTTTACAACGGTCGCATGGTCCTCTCAACCTCCTCCGCCAGCATTCCGCGCCTCCTCGTCGAATATCACGCTACACCCTCCGCCGGACACACGGGAGTGTTCCACACATACTACTGCATCGCGTCCGCTCTCTATTTGAAGGGTATGATGCTCCAAGTCGAAGATTATGTTGCGGCCTGTTTGATTTGCCAACGCTACAAGTTTGAAGCGGCATTTCCCGGGGGACTCTTGCAGCCCTTACCCATTCCCGAACTCATTTGCGAGGACTTGGCCATGGATTTCATCACACTCCTTCCATACTCCTCCGGGTTCGACTCCATCTTTGTCGTAGTGGACCGCTTCTCAAAGCATTGCCACTTTCTTCCCTTGCGACACCCATTCACGACACCGGTGGTGGCCGAAGCCTTCCTATCTGGGGTGGTGCGCCTCTACGGTTTGGCTCGCTTGATTGTTAGTAATCGAAACCCAATCTTCACGAGCACCTTTTGACAAGAGAGATTCAAACTACAGGGCACACAACTAGGGGTGCAAGTTGTTTGGTTTGGGTTGGTTTGTACCCAAACCAAAAAAGTTCGGTTATTTTTTCCCCCAAACCGAACTAAACATAAACCGATCGGTTCAGTTCAATAGTCGGGGCGGTTTTTCGGGTCGTTTTTTGGGTTTTAATTCCCCTTAATTAGAAGTTATTTTATATAGATGAATATTGAACCAAACCTAAACCAATTTTGTTTCAAAGACCAGGTCTTGAAGAGGGTATTGGAGGAAACTATAGTAAAATGGTTATCTCAATCTAGATTCTTTGATGCAAAGTCTCTCTAAGAAACTCTATCTAAAGCAAATTTGCTTTGTATACAAGAAGGTATTCTCATTAAATCACATCCTGTTGGATTTACACCCATTTTTGAAATTGTATTCTTCATTCAATTTGTCTCAACTTGTTACAGGGGTGTCTTTGAATGCTTTGTTCATTTGCATGACATCACTTTGAAGGGAGTCTAGAATCATGCCCATCTTATGTAGTGAACTTTATCGAAACCAAAATCTGCTTTCAAACTCTTTACTAACCTGACCTATTCAAAAGTTTTGAGTTAAGTGTTAATCCATTGCTCGGGATTTTACAATTTCACATAAAAACTATGAATACAAAAAATGTTTAAAACCTTGCTCCATTGATACAAGAAGTAAAAGAGCTAATTCATTCATTATATATAAAGCTCAACTAACTTCGAGGACTAGAATCTCTGAATTTTGTATAGGTCTAGGACATTGTTTGATGTCCTTGATAGCTGCTGAGAATCATCTCTTGCGTCCATCAGTACAATGTTATTTATAGAAATATTATGACCTTGCAAATCACTAAATAGTCTTTTCTCTTATTTTGAAACAAGAACAAATAATGTATGGAGCTATAAATGTTTAAAACTCACACCAATTTCGGTTCAGTTCGGTTTTCTCGGTTTATTAAAATCGAAAACCGTACAAAATCGAAAGAGGGGCGGTTATCCAAAATGAAAAAAGGCCCCTACACTGAACCGAGTTGTTCGGTTTGAATTTCGGTTCGGTTCAGGCGGTTTGATTGGTTTTTGGTTTTTCATACACACCCCTACACATAGCTTCAGATGAGCTCGACATACCATCTACAGATAGACGGTTAGTCAGAGATTCTAAACCGTTGTTTGGAGACCTATTTGCGTTTCTATACTTCGGGTTGGCCATGGGATTGGCGCAAGTGGTTGGGCTGGGCTTTTTTCTCCCTTTTACTAGTGTTGTATCTTTCTCATGCCTATATGGTGTCTCCTTTCTTAGTGTGTATTATATATCAATGAATGTTGTGATGCTATTTCATCTTCCAGTATTGACACTGAATTTTATGCAGCACCGAGGTGAAAGGCGTGGGCTTGGAGGGATTTTCTTTGATGATCTTAATGACTACGATCAAGAAATGCTTCTTTCATTCGCTACAGGTAAATGCCTGCATCCTATGAATGTTGCTTCATCAATTAATGTAAATGAGATAAAATTTCTTCTTTGAGAAAGAGAGTGGCCACTCTCCTAATTTTTTACATGTTTTTTTTTCAATCCAAGACTTCATTTCATTTTATGTAATACATGAAGATATGAGTCTCATCAGTTTATGTAAACATTTGACCATAATTTTTCATAAATCAAAGAAATGATGTGCAAAATAATAGTAATAGAAGTATTTTGGAAGAGTATAATGAACAAAATAATGATGCCTATTTTATATCGATAAAAAATATTTGGTTGAATTTTTAGATCATGATGAGATGCTTATTGAGTGGAGAGTTATGGTTATTGCAGTGATTTGGTTGAAAAGTTTTTTCAATGATTTTTTCAGTATTAAGAGGTTAAATGAGTGGGAAGAAATCTTTTAGTACCAATATTTAAGAACAAAGCAGTTGTTCAAGAGTCTTAATTATAACGGAATCAAACTTATCATCTAGGTAGTAAAGTAATGAGAAATAGTTATGAAGCATATCATTAGAAAATTAGGTCAGTTTCCGATGATCAGTTTGGTTTCATATCATTAGAAAATTAAGTCAGTTTCCGATGATCAGTTTGGTTTCATGCTGGAAGTTCTGTCATGAGAGTGATTTTTTGTTGAGACAATTAGGGTCCGTTCGGCACGGTGGTGGCAGTCGTGAGGAATGTGGTTATGAACCATCATTCATGAATGTCTGACGTCACCAAAGGAACTCCATCCATTTTTATGTTCAAAATTAGGTTTTCTTGGTGGCTTTCATATCTATTGTCATGCCAAACACATATTTCATGGTGGTGGTGTTTTTTGTTCAAACTTACTGGAGCAAAAACGCCGCGCCAAATGGAAGCTGGTTCGTAACTATAGCGTTCACGGACCCGAAACATATACATTGCAAATAAAAGGTTTTCATCTAATTGTAATGATATTAAAACAACATGATTGGGCACCAGAAAATTTAATTTGTATGACGAGGAAGTAGTTAGAAGTAGTTGTGTTCTGACCCAATAATTGTCAGCCACAATAACTATACATCAAGGCGTAACGTTGGCTCCGTATCTTTTTACATTAGTTATTGTAGAGAAGGGAAAAATCAACCTTGTATATATGTTCACTTGTCTGAAATACAAAGAATGAGTACAAATATATAAATGAGAGAAAGAGAGAGGAAGGTCGTATACATGATGTGGGACTAAAGAGGAGAGAGAATAACAATAAAAAATACATAATGAGCCTAGATTAAATGAGCTTCTCTAACACTCCCCCGCAAGCTAGAGCGTATAGGTCATATGCACCCAGCTTGGACAAACACTGGTAAAACAAGGTACTAGATAAAGCCTTCGTGAGAATATCAACAACTTGATCAGTGCCCGGAACGTGTTTTAATTCAAGTTTCTTCATTTGGAATTTCTCTTGAATAAAGTGACAGTCGACCTCGATATGTTTTGTGCGCTCGTGAAACACCAGATTCTTTGCTATGTGTATGGCTGCTTGACTATCACAAAATAGAACAACAAATGAAAGAAGTTTTACTCTCAGGTCAGTAAGGAGACTTTCAAGCCATGTGAGTTCTGAGACAACCGATGCCATTGATCGGTATTCAGCTTCCGCGGAGGATCGAGCGACCACGACTTGTTTCTTACTTTTCCATGTAATGAGATGACCACCAAAATAAGTACAAAACCCACTGGTTGACCGCCGATCGTCCAGGGAACTAGCGTAATCGACATCAGAATAAACAATCAATGCTGGAGCAGAGTTGGAGGTTTTGTAAACAAGTCCTTGACCCGGAGCTGCCTTAAGGTATCGAAGAATCCGTTCAACCGCCCGGAGATGAGAAACCCGGGGAGCATGCATGAACCGACTAACAACCCCAACATCAAACGATATATCAGGCCTCGTGACTGTTCGGTAGATCAGCTTTCCCACAAGGCGTCGATAGTATTCCGGGTTCTGGAGATGCAAATCATCATCAGAGGCATGAGCACATAGTTTGTGATTTGCCTCCATCGGGGTATTAGCTGGCTTGCAACCAGGCTAGCCAGCGTCTTTGAGAAGATCGAGACAATACTTCCGTTGGGAGAGGACAAGCCCATCCGGCCGTCGTGCGACCTCAAGACCGAGGAAGTAGCGAAGATGCCCCTGGTCTTTGGTCTGAAACACGGTGCTCAGATGTTATTTGACCGCTTGAATTCTCTTTGAGTCATCCCCAGTAAGTAGGATGTCATCAACATAAACCAACAGAAGGACGATTCCAGTTGCCCGGTGTCGGGTGAATAGGGAGAAGTCTGCAGAACTCCGAGTGAAACCCATGTCATGAACCACCTTGCTTAACTTGTCAAACCATGCCCGAGGGGATTGTTTGAGACCATAGATGGATTTATTTAGAAGACACACACGAGACTCCCCCGTGGTCTCAAACCCGGGCGGTTGACGCATGTAGACGGTTTCCTGAAGATCGCCATTCAAAAAGGCATTCTTGACATCCAGCTGATGAAGGGGCCAGTGGCGATGCACAACCACGGAGAGAAGAACACGAAAGGTGTTGATCTTGACCATCGGAGAGAGAGTTTCCTCATAATCAAGGCCTTGCTGCTGAGTGAAGCCACAAGCCACCAGTCGGGCCTTCAATCGGGCAACAATGCCATCCAGAGCATGTTTGATGACGAAAACCCATTTACACCCAACAGGGTGCTGACCGGGAGGTAAAGGGACAAGGACCCAGGTCTGCTTGGCCCAAAGGGCCGTCATTTCTTCGTCCATGGCAGCCCGCCAACCTGAATGTTGAAGCGCCTCCTGCACAGAGTTAAGGACCAAAACCGAGGATAATGATGTGGCAAAGTGAAGACGTGGTGGTGAAAGGCAATGAAGAGAGACATAATTCGCCATCGGTTGAGCGGTAGAGGCAGGAGCCGGAGCAGCAGGTAGCGGAGCATCAGAGGTCGAAGCCGACTGTAGTGGGGCAACGGGATGAGGAGAGCGACGTGAATAGACCCGGATAACAGGTGGCTGTGGACGGACCAGAGGATGGGCAGGAAGAGGAGACGGTGATGAACGGGGAATAGAGATGACAGGACGAACGACGTGCTCTGGAACAGGAGCGATATCCAGAGCAGAGAAGAAGGGAAGATCTTCCCGGAAAGTGACGTCCGCAGAAACAGTCACCTTGCGGGTAGTAGGCGAATACCACACATAACCCTTTTGAGTGCGCAAGTAGCCCACAAAAATATGTTTGGCTGCACGGGGATCCAACTTGTCTGTGGAGGGACCAAGGTGGTGAACATAGCAAGTGCACCCAAAAATTCGGGGAATAACAGGAAAGGCCGGAGTGGAGGGAAATAGGAGACCGAAAAGAGTAGCATTCTGGAGGACGAAAGATGGTAGACGGTTGATAAGAAAACATGCCGTGGAGAGCGCAAAGTTCCAGTATGGTTTGGGAACCTGCATTTGAAGCATAAGGGAACGAGCTACATCAAGAAGGTGACGATTTTTGTGCTCGGCGACACCATTCTGTTGTGGAGTATACGCACACGATGTTTGGTGAATAATGCCAAACTCAGAGCAGAGGGTCACGAAGTCATGACCAGTGTACTCGCGCACATTGTCAGTACGAATAGTTCGAATGGGCGCAGAGAATTGAGTGCGAGTCTCCAAAATGAAGGCCCGGAAGATGCGGGGAAGCTCAGAATGATCGCGAAGGAGATACAACCATGTCATGCGAGAATAATCATCAATAAATGTAAGAAAGTAACGGTAGCCAGAAATGCTAGGAATTTTGTACGGACCCCATATATCGGAGTGTACCAAACCAAAAGGAGCGGAACTCTGAGTACAATGAGAAGGAAAAGATGAACGTGGTTGCTTGCCAAAAATACATGTTTCACACTGAAAAGCAGGAAGAGATATATCTGGGAGAGCCTTCTGGAGGACTGGGAGAGGAGCATGACCAAGACGTCGATGCCAATCCAAAGAGGAGACAGATGCGAGGAGAGTAGGAGAGTCATCAAGAAGGTAGAGCCCGTTCTGCAGCCGCCCCCTACCAATGATAATCCGCGTCTGCTGATCCTATATCAGAAAAAAAGAGGAAGTAAAGGTCACTGAGCAATTTAAATCAGTAGTAAGACGACCAACAAAAAGTAAATTGAAAGGAGAGCCCGAAACGTGAAGAGTCGAGCGCAGGAGAATATAAGAGGCGAGTGGAATATCAGCACATTCAGAGACAGGGACAGATGCCCCATTGGCCACAGTAATGTACTTCGGGTGAGGGGAAGACAAGTACTGAGGCGGTCGAGCAGAGGTGATGTGATGAGTGGCACCAGAATCGAGGATCCATCGCGGGCCAGAGGAGAGCCAGACAATACCTTCATTGGAAATGGAGGCAGCGGAGGCAACCGAGCCTGGAGGGAGGCTGAGCAGTCCATAAAGATGCTGGAGCTGAAGGCGAACCTCGTCGAGGTCAGTACGAGTGGGAGAGGAGTCAGTGGCAGCAACAAATGCCTGCGGACAAGGAGGGCAACCATGCTTGCGATAACACGTGGCTTCAAGATGCCCGTCTTTGCCGCAGAACGAGCACTTAGGCCGAGGCCGTCCACCCCGACCACGTCCCCGAGAATCAGAACGGCCTTTACGAGCTGAAGACGGAAGAGGCAGTAAAGGAGCAGGAGCCTGCTGGACAAGGGCCGTAGAAGGAGGTCCAGACACATCCGGAGGCGGGGAGACTTTGAGAAGCATTGAGCACACATCCGAGAAGGATGGGGTAACCGTAGAGGAGAGGATGTGAGCCCGTACACTGTGAAGGTGATGGGGTACCCGAGCCATCATCATGGTTATACCCACAGCTTCCTTTTGGGCACGTTGGGCAGCAAGGTCCACAGTAGGAGGTTGATGTTGGATCCAAGCTTCGACCAGAGACTGAGCCTGGGCAACAAAGGAGGTCAGATCGGTCGCGCCACCGCTATCAAGGGTTTGGAGAGCAGTGATAATGTCATACAAATGATGGAGACTATCCTTGTCGGAGTAAAGGGTATGGAGCTCGTCCCACATGCCCTTGACCGTCTCGTGGTACATGGCCAGGCGATAAGACTCGCCATCAAGAGAATTAAGGATCCATGTCTGCACACGACCATCATTGCGTAACCAATCGTCAGTAGGAGTTCCGGTAACGACCTGGGTCAAGTGATGAAGAAACCCCTTGGATTGCAGGACCCGACAGACAGAGTGCGCCCATTCCACAAAATTCTTCTTGCCGGTCAGAGATATAGTAGTAATACGGAGCTCATCACGTACTTCCAGAAGAGAGGCCAGCCGGTCTGCGGGAGGAATCGTTGTGCCGGTGGAGTCATCAGAAGAAGTCCTGAAGAGAAGTTGCGGCTAGGAAAACAGACCGCCAAGCAGAGGAGACCGCGCGACTAGGGCAGAGACCGCCAAAAAGGAGCGGAGACCGCGGGACTAGAGCTGAGATCGCCCGGTCACGGTGTGAAGACACCAGCGGCAGGAGGCCGCGACCAGAGGCGGAGCCCGACCGAGAGAAACGGCAGCAGACAGCAGGAGAAGACCGCAACATACAAAGACACGCCGCGTGGACAAGAAAGAGCAGGGCGAAACACGACACTGTAGGGAGGGCAGGAGAAGACCGCGACCTAAATGCGGGAAGACAACAGTCCGCACGGTCTGGCTGAGCACAACAATGGTCAAAGAAGAAAGGGGGTCGCGGGCAGACGGGGAGAAGAGACTGCGAGTAAACCACAACTCGAGCGGAAGAAGAGGGCAGAGCGCGGCGAGCTAGAGCAGGCCGCGAGAGGAGACCGCGAACTAAATGCTGGAAGGCGACAACCCGCACGGTCTAGCTGATCACAACATCGGTCAGAGAAAAGAGGAGGCCGCGAGAGGACAAGGAGAGGAGACCGCGAGTAAACCACAACTCAAGCTGCGGAAGGGACAGAGCGCGGCGAGCAGGAGCAGGCCGCTAGAGGCGAGCAGGAGCAGGCCGCGAGAAGAGAGTGCGGTCTGGAGGTCGCGGCGGACTATAGGAGATCGCGGCGGACTACAGAAAACCGTAGTTCGCGGCGGGAAGAAGAGGGAGGCCGCGCGAGGAAAAGAGAGCTGTCAGAATCAGGGAGAGGTGGACCCCACGGGAGAGAGAGGGGAGGCTATAAGAAGCCTGAGGGGAGGGTGGAACCACGGAGAAGAGGAAGCGGAAGAAGAGAAGCAGAGCGGACATGCGAGACAGGCCGCAGGAGACCGAGCGGCAAGGGTGGGCAGCGGACAGAAGAGCAGTCCGCAGGTAGGGAAGAGGACCACACGGGATTGGCGGTTAAGAAGGGGGAATCCGTCCAAGGAGAACCGGTCCCTCTGATACCATGTAGAGAAGGGAAAAATCAACCTTGTATATTTGTTCACTTGTCTGAAATACAAAAATGCGTACAAATATATAGATGAGAGAAAGAGAGAGGAAGGTCCTATACATGATGTGGGACTAAAGATGAGAGAGAATAACATTAAAAAATACATAATTAGCCTAGATTAAATGGGCTTCTCTTACAGTTATAAAATGAGTATTATAAAGATGATTCAGAAAGATAACCAAAGCAGATTGATGCATGGCTGGCTTCACATCTGTCTACCACCCTAGAGTCCCATTAGGGGCCCCACCCTGGAATTCATCGGGGCGGCTTTATCAGGGTTGCAGCCTGTACATCCCAACCCGTCTCCAACGCCAGCTACAGTGCTGAAGGTTATTGAGACCATGAATTGAACACCCGACCTCCTAGATAAAGAGTTCTTAATTGAGCTCAATTGGTGAGAGTTCAATTAAGAACTTTTTATCTAGGAGGCCGGTTGTTCGATCCCGCCCTCAACAACCTTCCGCACTACGGCCGGTGTTGGAGATGGGTTGGGATGTATGGGCTGCAACCATGATAAAGTCGCTCTGGTAGATTCCAGGGTGGCCCCCCGGTGGGACTCCAAGGTGGAGGGTCCTGCATCACAGATGTCTTTTGCCTATGCTTTTACAAATGATATATAATTATAATCTGTGAGACTTCTGCTGTAGATAAAAAAATAGAACAATGGAGATATTTTATGGCAAATGCATTCTTTTAAATTAGAAGAACAAAGAACGAGTATATGATAAACATTTTAGTAAGAGTAATATTAGCAAATATCAATCTACTGAAGATAAATAGATATCTTAGTTTGTTGAGCTTAAGTGCATAAATGACTATATAACCTCTAGAGTTAAGGTTGACTGATAAAATTAAA
The DNA here is from genome assembly GCA_039513925.1 of Platanthera zijinensis. Classification (NCBI taxonomy): domain Eukaryota; kingdom Viridiplantae; phylum Streptophyta; class Magnoliopsida; order Asparagales; family Orchidaceae; genus Platanthera; species Platanthera zijinensis. The sequence continues at coordinate 266,144,214 of CM077079.1, read as the reverse complement.
TAAATGCCTCAGGAGTAGTATATCAAAGGATATCAGGGAGACTTAGAAAAGTAAAGTTTATGAAACTAGGGTTAGGTAGAGATATTATATGGATCAGAGTTTTTGATTATAAACATGTCATTGGTATCTAAGTTGAGTATCACAAAAATGAGAATGCCATGTGTGAAAACTATAGAAAGGGCAGCTCAGTGCACAAAGCATCCCTGCGTAGCGAGGGTACGGGGTAGGGTCCCACCACAAGGGTGAAATGTAGGCAACTCTTATCCTGCATTTCTGCAAGATGCTGCTTCTAGGACTTGAACCCGTGACCTCAAGGTCACGCGGCAACACCTCAACCAATGCGCCAAAGCTCTTCTTTGATGAATGTGCGAAATCTAAAACAAGTAAATTAAGAAATAATTACGTATTTACAGTAGAGAAAGAATGAGTTTTTTTTATCGAAGAAAAGATAATATAACGGGGAAAGAAGAACAAGTAGAAAGAAGATTATAAAAAGCACAAATTAGACAAATATATTTAGATTATAAAAGTGGCTTGTATAAAGTTGTCATTTTCTTTATTATCTAATTAGTAGGGAAATACATTGTTGTCACTCCAATGCATTCCTGAAGACTGATCATGCTTCTCCTATAAATAGAAAATACATTGTTGTATTTACATTTTTATATGAATGTGCCCATCTCAGATTTCTCTGTGCATGCATGTATCTTCTAGAATGTTCAAAGTCTGTTGTTCCAGCATATATTCCTATCATAAGCCGGCGCAAAGAGACCCCATTCACAGACCAACACAAGGCATGGCAGCAACTTCGCCGGGGAAGATATGTTGAGTTCAACCTGGTATTCTATTTATGCACAAGAGAACAATACATACTTCTTTTTGCAACAAATTCCGTCTTCTGATGAGTATTATATCATTACAAAGGTCTACGATCGGGGCACGACATTTGGGCTAAAGACCGGAGGCCGTATTGAAAGCATTCTCGTCTCGCTCCCCCTAACTGCTAGATGGGAATATGGTCATGTAAGATTGACATCGAGTATTAATTCTGCTATTTGTTTGAGCATTTTTTTCTCCGTTGCACTTTTTTTTTTTCAAAAACGGAAACTTTATTTTTTTTTTTCTGTTTGAACAACCTCTAGTTGGAACCATAGATCCCCCAAAATGCCATTTTAGGCCCTGTTTGGGATGACAGTGACAACAAAAAAAGTAGTAGTGGTAAACTAGTGTTGGGATTATAGTTGTTAGAAAAGCTGTGGTAGGAGTAGAATGAGGGGAAGGGGGATGTTGACCTACGGGAAGTGATGCATGAAAAATTTGGAAACTCCTTTTAACTTTTCTAAAAGTGAGTGGGTTCACTGCTTTCCAAAAATTTCCGGAAATAACTTTCTGACAAGCATTTTTCCCACCACCGAGAAAACAAATGCCTCCAAAACAGTGGCGGCGGTGGGAATAGAACTTTTCCCACGGCCACCAATGTCCCAAATAAGATCATTTAGCCTGATTCCTACCGCAAGGAGGGGGCTCTATTCAAAAACGCTGTTTTTTCTTCATCTCCAACCGCAATCATCCACCCAAACAGGCTCTAATTTTACTATTTTCATGTGCTATACGAGATTCTGAAAGCATGCTTTGTTGTTACTCAGGAACCAGAGGAAGGGAGCGAAGAATGGAAGCTTCTGGATGCGTGCATCAATCCGCGGGAGTGGATCTGAGGTTGGCTATTTTTTCGTCTTCAGATGTGATGAGCATCACCTGTTCAATTTGTAGCTGATTGTAAAAAAAAAAAATCTTTTAATGTTGTATGTAGTGGATGAGTGTAATTGCTCCTCATTCACCGGGGATATAATGTTATGGCATATTTGAGAGCTCTTTTAAGCTCCATTCCTTTTTCAATAATCATTTCTATTGAGCCTAGTGAAATTGGCAGGGGATCTCTCGGCCAGGTAGATAATATTGAAGTCATGATATATGCAGATTTTTAATATATTGGGAATTGTTATAGGCAGACTAAAATCGATTATTCGTAGATTTTTAATATATCCTGCTCTAAAGAGAACAAAAATTATTATTCATAAATATTTTTGTTATTTATTGATCAATGCATAGAGTAAAAATAAAAACTGAAGACATGCATTCATACAATTACACGAGTATTTTATCTTAGTAAAAAGTTTTTTGGATTTTCTTAATTCATTTAGTAAGGGTATGTATTTACTTAGAAGTTTTCAGCATAAAAGATTAATTATTATATGTATAATTGTATATATAAACTCTTAAAATAAATAGAGATTTTAATAAAAAAAATTTAGCATAAAAGATTGATTATTATATGCATATATATGATCTTAAAATAAATAGAGATTTTAATAAAAAAAATTTGTAAGTTCACGAGGAACTAATAGTAGGGTTAAATTACAACATAAAATTTGAAAGTTCTTGTAGCTTTTTATTTTTAAAATTATTGGTTAGAAATTTAATTTATTGTTAAATAATCTTTAATTTTAAAAAAGGATTAGATATTTGATTTTCGGATAGGAAATTTTACATTGTGTATAGTAATTTTTTTTTTATATTTTATGGTATTTTATCTTAATTGACTTTATTATTTAAATAAAATTTGTTTCTATATTACATATATGGAAAAACATTATTATGTGAAACGTTTATTTTTCTAATTTTATCATTCATTATAATTTTTACAACTTCTTAGAGGAGTTTAATTTATACAATTTTTGTTTAATTTTAAAAAGTCTTCAACCCTAATTATAAAAAAATATATATGTATTAATGGGATTGAAATTCTTGTTATGAGACTATAAAATCGGAGAGTTGAATGTTTAATAAAAGGGTGTTTCCTTTTATTATAGTTGTTGTGGGTCGTCCGGTCTTTCCCCGGTCAGGAGAAATCGGACCGCTTTAGCTCAAAATCGGACCAGACGCGTAAACAGTCAAAATGAACCGCAACAAATGACAAGAGATGTTTTTTACTTGAAAAACCCGAAAATGGTGAAAAACCACATGGCTGAAACTGTGCCGAGCCAAAATCCACTGGCTTCTCGGAGTTTTATAGTATTTGATTTGATCTTGGGGGCGACAAGCCACTACTCCGTTATAGGTGCAAAAAATGAGGTGTTCTGGCCTTGGAATGTTGCGGAGCTCGCGGAACCTGGGTGAGAGCATTCCGGCTGGAAAATTCTGGCTGGAAAATTCTCTAAGTCCACAGAGCTTCTTGAGGGAGCGCTCACGTTGATGTGAAGCCTTGATGTGAGTGATCTCGTGGAGGCGGTTGACGTGACTTGAAACGCGTTGAAAGCCTAGTGCAAGGAGAAGTGCGAAGGGAATTCCTGAGCGGAGAATCGACCTAAGTCCACGATTTCACCAAAAAACCTCAGAGCTCTCTCTTGTCTCCAGAGTTGCTTGTCTTCAAATGAAGTCTTGAGGTCCTATTTATAGTTTTTTTGGAGGGTCATGGTGGTAATTACACTAGGAAGTGATTTGTGTTGGTGAATAACGTCGCTCCATTTCAGTCACATGTATCACCATCTTTGCCGAAATGACGGGAGTTCCCCCTGGGCAATTCAGGCGGCCCGGTCAAGGTGCCCGGAGGTGGCGGTAGCAAATCGGGCTGGCGCGCGGCTGCGCTGCGGCGCGGCCCTGCGGACTGGCCACGTGTGGTCTCGTGGGGCGCGACCGCGCGCTCAGGCCGCATGGGGTGCGGCTGCGTGGGGCATGGCTACGTGTGCTGGCCGCGCGCACCTGCGCGCAGGCCGAACGCGCCTGCACGACCTAGTCGTGCGCGTGGGCGGTCTTGCTCCTCCTTTGGGTGTTCCTGGGGCTTGCAACTTTGTTGCGCGAAACCAGTTCGGTTGGGTCCATGGGCACTCGGTCTGAGTTGTGTAGAATTGACTTAGAAATTTCAGGGGGAACCCCATCAAATGCCCTCAAATTTTCGTGAGTCATAATTTGCGAGACGATGACCGCAAAAAAATTCCTGTTTCATCCGGCGCTCTTCAATTGTTAGGAAATTATCCGCCATACTTTGCGAGATACCAATCAAAGATTGATGCTTATTAGCTGCTCGCTTGAGACAGGAAAATCTCGCAAAAAATATCTTATAAATTTGGCGACCTTCCTTTATGAGCCTTCCCTCTAACGCTTATAAATTAGAGAGAGTTATTCTGCTCTTTCATCACGTTGTTGTAGAGATTTTGTAGTTCGCGGAGCTTCTGTGACCTTCATGTCTCACTCAAAGATGGTTAGTATTTTCCTTTTTTTGAGGGTGAGGAACGAAGCGAGCGGGAGAGGGCGTCGATGACACTTCTGTGCTGAAGGGCGCCTGTGCGGATGATGATGGAAGAGGAGGAAAGCACGAAGGTGGCGGACGTAGCGGCGCGTGGAGGGGGGGTGGGGGTGGGGGTGCCCACACGGGCGGAGGGAGGTTGCCCGCGTGCGGGCGTGCATGCGGGTTCGCCTGCGCTCGTGCACTAGGGCTGTTTTTGTTGTCATGCTGTCCTCCTTGTGCATTGATCCTTTATCTTTGGTTTGCCTTGGTCACGTTTCTTTTGCAGGTGTCAAAAGGTGGTGTTCCGTAAAGATCGATGCGACTTCTGTCATCCTTGACCTATTCCCGCGTGGGTAGTTAGAGGAAGAACTTTGGGATTTTATAGGACGTCGAGATTGTAATCCCACCCCCATTGGAGCGCGTTCAACGCCCTCCTGTCATCTTATGAAGAAGGAGCACGACTTTACTCCGTTGCTGGGCTTTGAAGATCCGCACGAGCTAAGGGTTGTTCTTTATAAGATCAGTGCATTCATTGTCGAGAAGCGGCTAGTTCTTGCAGGCCTATCGCCGAATGTGGAGCGGAGCTGTGTCGTGCCACTAGAGTGAGGCAAGAAGAGAAAGCTTGAGTTTTCACAGCGGTAGGGAGGAGGCGGTTTTTCCTCCTCGATCCTTGAGGTTTTTATTGACGTTGCTAACGACTGTCTAGATGATTTGGTTGTTGATCCTCTGCCCGTGGAGACTGGGGATGTACCAGAGATTCTTACAATCGTGCCGGATTCTCGAGCGATCCCTGAGCCGCCGTTGGTGACGGGGAGAGGGAAGGAGCGAGTATGCTCTACTTACCAAGCGCTCCTCCGAAAGGTATGTTGGTTGCCTCCAGTATTGTTGGTACCCTAGTTTGATTTGAGTTTAGTCTTGTCTTTTTAGTCCCTTGACCCAAGAAATATCTATGGTCAATGGTTAGTAGTCTAGCTGTAGAATCCTCACTTTTCTAGATTGAGAATTTGGTTAAGTAGTTTGTTCGTTCGACTATCGTCGAACGCCGCTCGACTATCGTCGACTAACTGTTCGACGATCGACTATCAGTTGTTCGACTTTCAGTCTGCGTGGATAGTTCGACTATCGGTTGATAGTTCGACTATCTGTGTGCTTTGATAGTTCGACTATCTGCTTGGATAGGTCGACTATCTGATAGTTCGACTATCTGTTCTGCGTTGATAGTTCGACTATCTGTTGATAGGTCGACTATCTGTTCTCGCTTGGTAGTTCGACTATCTGCTTTGATAGTTCGACTATCTGATAGTTCGACTATCTGTTGATAGGTCGACTATCTGTTTGTTTTTGATAGTTCGACTATCTGCTTGGATAGGTCGACTATCTGATAGCTCGACTATCTGTTTTGCCCTGATAGTTCGACTATCTGTTGATAGGTCGACTATCTGATAGTTCGACTATCTTCTGATAGTTCGACTATCTGCTGTGATAGTTCGACTATCTCCTTGATAGTTCGACTATCTGGATCGTTCGACTATCTGTCCGATAGTTCGACGATCTCCGTGCGTCGGTCGACGATCTCCGAAGGTCGTTCGACGATTTCTGTCTGCCTTTATATTTTGTATTTATTTATTATATTTAATTAATTAATACATTATCTGACATATCTTTTTAGCTGTTTTATGATAACATTTCCAGGCAATATATGCTCCATCCTTTTTGCCTGAGTCAAATCGTTTCAGATAAAATTGTTTGTCTTATTAGCTGTCTTTGTATTTTACTTTATCTGCTGACAGTCATTTATAGCCGTTAGACTGAAAAGTCTTCCTTCTGCTATAAAGAGTATTTCTCTGATGTGACTTTATTTAGTCCTTCTGTTATTTGATTTAATCCTGCAGCTTCTTAGAAAGAGGTTTATTCTTTTTATAGGATGTCTTGCTGCAGAGTTTGTTTTGCTGTGTGATATTTGCAGCTCAGGTCTCAAGTTTCAGAAGAAGACAAGTAATTCAAATTGAAGAGAGCCGTTGCTTGCTGCTGTTATATAAAGGATCCTTTGAAGAAGGATTAAAGCTAGCTAATAGCTAACTAGTTAACCTGTTCATCTGCTTTCAAGCCTTCATCAAGATCAAGTCATCTGCTCTCAGCAATACTCATCCAACTGAGAAGTGTTAAGATCTTCTACTCTTCTTCAACCTGAGTTCTCCTACTGTCAGGAAGTTCAAACTCAGAGTTCTTTTGAAGAAGAAGAAGAAGAAGATAGCTGCTTGAAGATCTTTAATTTTATTATTTATTATCTTCTTGTAGTTTTTCCTTCAGAGCTTTCTGAAGAGTTTTCTGCACTGAAGCAAGACTTCACCTGGACATCTTTGAGCCAGGGGGAGCCTTGATTCTTTAGAGCTCTCTAGCTCAGTGCAAGCTTTTGTGCTTCTCTAATCCATTGTAAAATAGAGAAGACATCTTAACCTTCTTCCCCCTCCTGTACAGGGTTATTACTCCCTTCAAAAGTATCCCTTGGTGGCAGGGCACCTGATCAAAAACCTGTGATTGGTTTTTAGACACCTGATCAAAAGTCTAAAGGGTCTCTAGATCTACCTGAAGCAGATCTTGTGGTGGCAGGGCACCTGATCAAAAACCTGTAGTGGATTCCTACCTTGGTGGTAGAAGAGTGGACGTACCCAAGTTGTTTGGGGAACCACTTAAATTTCTTGTGTCGTCTGGCTTGCTTATTTTATTTCCTGCATTGTGGCTGTGATTAGATATAACTAGGTTGCTAGTTGCTGATTAGGATTTCTAAGCCTTAACTATAATTACAGTTAGCTTGAGTTTGTGCACAACACTTGTGTTAGACTATAGGGTTAATTCTATATCTATAATCTTTTAATTCCGCAATTCACTCCAAGGGAGTTGGGTAGACCTTCAAGTTTTGTCTAGTGCAAAATTTGATAACTCTATTCACCCCCCCTCTAGAGTAGTATCTATCCCTTCACTTTCAATTGGTATCAGAGGGAGGTTGACTGACTGAATAGGCTAACACCTAAGTCACAAGATCCTGATAGATACCAAAGCTTATAGATATTCACTATCATGGCCCAGTCCAAGGATTATTCTAGCACCAGACCTCCAGCATGCAACTTAGCTAAGTTTGGCATCTGGAAGGCAAAGATAAAATTATATATGAATTCTATTGATGAAAGCATCTTTGCTTCTATTTTGTCAGGTCCCCCAAGAGCACCTGCTGCTGCCACTGCCTCATCATCAACTGATATGAGTGCAGTGCCTCCTCCAGATCACAACGACGAGTACAAGAAGGCCAAGATAGCAGATGCCAAGGCAATGAATATACTGGCTCAGACAATGTCTGATGAGGTATTCCAGAAGGTAGCTGACTGCTCTTCAGCAAAAGCTACGTGGGATACACTGAACCAGATTGTAGCTGGTTCAGCTGATGAAAGGAAGGACAGAAGGTCCAACCTTATCTCACAATATGAGAACTTCAAGAAAACTGATGCTGAATCAGTTGAAGCCATGTGTACAACCCCATATTCGCTGGGTGGGACCCGGAGACATCACTGAGGAATTGGGCTAGGCTCAGGTCAGCCTTGGGTTGGCCCCGAGACTTACTTATAGAGTTCTCGCCCTGAAGGGGCTCCCGCCCAAGGCAGATAGTCGAGCTCTCGGCAGGAGAGATCGTCGACCGACCAAGGCAAATAGTCGAGCTCTCGGCAGGAGAGATCGTCGACCAACCAAGGCAGATAGTCGGGCTCTCGGCAGGAGAGATCGTCGACCAACCAAGGCAGATAGTCGAGCTCTCGGCAGGAGAGATCGTCGACCGACCAAGGCAGATAGTCGAGCTCTCAGCAGGAGAGATCGTCGACCGACCAAAGCAGATACTCGAGCTCTCGGTAGGAGAGATCGTCGACCACGGAAGCTTCCGTCTTAGGGCAAGCTCCCGCCCAGGGGAGGCGAGAAGGCCCCAAGTAGGCCTTCAGTCGCGGTAGTTTCAAGACCGTGAAGGGCGCGAACCTCCCTGGCAAGGGGTCTCGCCAGGGTTGGCCCTGGTGGGGGTCCGGCGAGAGCCTTCACGGCCAGGGTTCTCGCCAAGTGGGCCCACGTGGTGGGGCCCGGCGCTCATAAAGAGGACCATTTTATAATATATTATCCCGAGGTAAAATTACCCAAGTGCCCTTTGAGTGACAGCGGGATTTGGCTATTGGCAGACCCCTCAGGGGTATTTCAGTATTTTCAGGTCAAAGGAAGGCTATAAAAAGACCCATAAGGGCTCTTTAGAAGGCAAGTTGATCATTTTCCTCTAGCCCTAGTGCCTTCTGAAGAGCTCCCAGCCCAGCATTCGGCTTTGGAGGGGAAGCTCTCAGAGATCTTCCGGGTGTGTGGTGGGACCTCCCAGCTGAGGCTTTGGGTCAGTGTTAGGACCTTAGCAACCTGTCAGGGGTCGAGGTTTGAGAGAAGTAGGCATTGACTGCGCTTTGGTTCGTGAACATTTGTTGAGGTCATTTTTGGCTTCAACAGTTCTGGTGCGGTGAGCGTGGAAGCAGTCGGTGCAAGAAAATCTTGAGTTAAGTCCCATGGCAGGAGGCGAGGGTGAAGGATTAGGCGCGGGAGGATCCCCCACCCGGGTGGACGAGGCGACGAGGAAAATGTTTGAGGACTTCAGGCGAGAAGTCATGCAGACGATCAATTTGGCCTTCTCGGCAAGGAACGAGTGGGAGACGCCGCAGGTTCCGGTGGAGGTGGTTCCGCTGCTAGGCGAGAACGCTCCAGGGCAGCGCCCCGGTAAGGAGGTCCCGGTGGAGGCAGGCGAGAGGGACGTAGCCGCGCGGGAGCTTTTCCCAGGCCAGCGTCTCGAGAAGGAGCTTCCGGCGGATCTGGGCGAGAAGGAGGCGACGGTGCGGGAACTCTTCCCTGGGCAAGGTCTCGCGGATCGGTCCAGCCAACCGAGATCGCGGGACGTGCCTTCTCGCCAGGCAGGGGGCGAGACCCCCTTTAGTGAGCTCATTGTCTCGGCTCCAGTGCCGGAGGGGTTCCGGGAGCCGGACATGACCTACTACACCGGGAAGGATGACCCGGTCCAGCACGTGCAATGGTTCGAGGACGTGGTGTCCATCAGGCAAATGTCGGATGCCTTCAAGTGTCGGCTTTTTGCCATCACTCTGAAAGAAAAGGCCAGGGACTGGTTCCACCAGTTGCCGGCAAGTTCCATCTACAGCTTTGAGGATCTGCGGAGGGGTTTTCTGTTGAGATTCTCAACTTCGAAGAAAAGGAAGAAGGAGGCTGAGTGCCTGTTTGCAGTGAGGCAGGGGCCGGAGGAGACGTTGGGTCGCTATGTCGACCGGTTCCAAGAGGAGGTTCTCCTGGTCCAGGAGGTCCCGGGGTATGCGCTGATGCTAGCCTTCACCCTGGGGCTGAGGCCAGGGTTCTTTAGCATGGAGTTGAAGAGAGTGCCCCCTCTCTCTTTTGAGGAGCTCATGGAGAGGGCGGCGAAGGAGATAGACTTTGAGAGGGCAAACCCTGCGTTTGCAAGAAAGCTGGCCAGGCTGGCCGAGGACGACGTGAAGGAGCCGGTGGCGGGAAGGCAGAGGGAGCAGAGAGAGCAGAGGGAGCAGAGGGAGCCGAGGGAAGATCGGAGAAGAGAAGAGCCCCGAGGGCAGGGGCAACAGCATGGGGGGGCCAGGGAGCCAAACAACCGACTGGGTTGGAGGCCTCAGGAGGGTCGCCCCCAGGGCCAGGGAGGACTTCAGATAAGGGATAACTTTCGGGAGCCCAGAAGGCTGGAGCAGGGAGGATGGCGACAAGGACCGAGGGGTCATTTCCCACCGCCGCAGGAGGCTATGGAGGTGGGAAGGGGAAGAGGAAGAAGATTTCGGGGAGCCGGAAGAAGGGGAGGAGGAGAAGGAAGAGGGGGCTGGGTGGCGTTGCCTTATTGTGACTTCCATCAGGAGGAAGGTCACGCAACGGCCACCTGCCCAGTTTCTGGAGATTAGAGGGGCCAGAGTGGCCGGAAGACAAGATCCACCTGCAAGGATCGTCGAAGTACAGCGGGAAGAGGTGGAGGACAGATGTGAAGACAGGATTGACGTGGGGACCCGAGGAGGGATTGGAGTGATCCACGGGGGAGTGGGGATCGAGGCAACCCGCAAGGGGAGCCTTCAAACCATGTTCCGCCGAGGGGTCGCCTCGACCTCCCAGGCTCCACCCCCAGAGGAGAAGATCACTTTCTCATCCGCGGATATGCCAGACTACGAGGACCCGTTCTGCGACGCGCTTGTGATCCAGACAGCGGTAGAAAACTACACCGTCTCCCGGATACTGGTGGATAATGGGAGCTCGGTGAATGTGATCTTCAAGAAGGCCTTCGATGAGATGAGAGTGGAAGGAAAAAGGGTCCTGGCTTCTGATGGACCGCTTTTTGGCTTCTCCGGAGAAAGGAAAGAAGTGGAAGGGGGAGTGGGCCTGCATGTGAGGCTTGGGGGCGTCTCACGGAACTGTCGGTTCGTGATCGTGGACGCCCCGAGTAGTTATAATGCCATCTTCGGACGTCCCCTCATCAGCGCCTTTCGCTGTGTACCCTCCTCGTACCACCAATGCCTCAAGTTCAACAATGGAGGGGTGCAGGTTAGGATCAGGGGGGATCCGAAGATGGCAAGGCAGTGCTATGTGACGGCGGTTAACACCGTGTCATGGATGGAGGAGGCAGAGGAGTTGGAGAGGGAGATGGCTGAGCAGGAAGGAGTTGGGGAAGGGGGGAGGAGCCTGGGAGAGGCGATGGAGGTTGCTGAGGAGATAGCGGAGGCGGAGGAGTCGGGGAAGATCAGCCCAGAAGAAGCGAGAGGAGTGGTGGATGAAGAAGAGCAGAGGCAGGAGGAGAGCCTGGAGGAGGCGATGGAAGTTGATGAGGTTGGGGGAGAAGAGCTCGAGTTTGAGCGGGAAGAGGCAAGGGTAAGTTGGGAGCGGTCGGGGCTGGAGCCGGCCGAAGAGGTGGTGGAGATGGAGGTGCTTACAAGAGCGGGGGAGGTGCAAAGGATTCGGATCAACGGAGGCTTGAGCCTTGAGGATCAGGAGCGGATGCGAGCCTGCATCCAGGGCAACGTCGACATCTTCGCTTGGAGCGCGGCAGACATGCCGGGCATCGACGCGGACGTGGCCTGTCACCGCTTGAACCTGGATTCCAGAGCCCGCCCCATACGCCAAAAGATGAGGGCCATCGCCACCAAGCTAGAAGCCCCCATCCGAGAGGAGGTCCAAAAGCTCCTGGACGCAGGTTTCATCTCAGAGATCCAGTATCCAGGCTGGATCTCCAACGTGGTAATGGTAAAGAAGGGAGGAGGAAAATGGCGCATGTGTATCGATTTTTCCTTATTAAATAAATCATGCCCCAAGGATTGTTACCCCTTGCCTCGAATCGACGCGCTGGTTGACTCAGCCGTCGGTTTTTCTCTTATGAGTTTTTTAGATGCATTTTCAGGTTACCACCAGATCCGGATGCACCCTCCTGATGTCAAGGATGTTTCCTTCATCACAAGAGAGGGATGCTTCAGCTATAAGATGATGCCCTTCGGATTAAAGAATGCAGGGGCAACATACCAACGCATGATGGATCGAATCTTTCGAGATCAAAGGGGAAGGAACCTGGAGGTCTATGTGGATGACCTCATGGTCAAGAGCAAGTGTGTTGATTCCCACTTGCGAGACTTGGAGGAGACGTTCGCCACCCTGCGGAAGTTCAAGATGAGGTTGAACCCCTTGAAGTGCGTCTTCGGGGCTAGTCGCGGCAAATTCCTCGGGCACCTCTTGACTCCCGCGGGGGTAGAACCCAACCCCGATAAGGTTAAGGCTATTCTAGACCTAGAATCGCCTCGCAACGCCAAGGAGATCCAGCGCTTGACCGGGAAGTTGGCCGGGTTAAGCAGGTTCCTCTCGCGGTCAGGGGATAGATGTTCCTCCTTCTTCAAAGTACTTCGTGGTAACCAAGCATTCGAATGGACGGCCGAGTGCGAAGAGGCTTTTCAGGGGCTGAAGAGGCAACTCTCCCAAGCTCCGTTACTTCAAAGCCCAAAGGAGGGGGAGGACCTAGCCTTGTATTTAGGAGTGGGAGGAGAGGCGGTGAGCTCCGTCTTGGTCAGGGAAGAGGGGAAGAAGCAGTTACCCGTCTATTATGTCAGCCGAATCTTAAAAAAGGCAGAGCTCCGATACCCCATCCTGGAGAAGCTAGCATATGCTTTGGTCATCTCAGCTAGGAAGCTTCGCCCTTACTTTCAAGCACACTCGATTAGGGTGGTAACAGACCATCCCCTTCGCAAGGTCTTGGAGGGGGTGGAACATTCAGGGAGGTTGGCAAAGTGGTCCATCAAGCTAAGCGAGTTTGACATCTCTTTCGTCCCGAGGCTCTCCATCAAAGCCCAGGCCGTAGCGGATTTCCTGGCGGACTATGTTACCGAGGCCGAGGCTGAAGAACCAAAGCCGCAAGAAGCGTGGAAGATGGTGGTCGACGGGGCCTCAGGAAGGCACTCCCTGGGAGGAGGTGTGGTGTTAGTAAGCCCTCAGGGAGTTACCATAGAGCAAGTCGTGACTTTCCATTTCCCTGTAACCAACAACCAAGCAGAGTATGAGGCTGTGATCGCCGGCCTTCGCTTGGCGAAGGAGCTGGAAATCCAGGATGTGGAAGCCTTCACCGACTCAATGGTGGTAGCATCGCAGATCCGAGGCGAGTTTGAGGCCCGGGAGCCGACCCTCGCGAGGTATCTATCTAAGGTAAGAGCCATCATTGGGGGTTTCCGTTCATTCTCTATTCGACATGTCCCCAGGGAGGAAAGCGCGGCAGCTGATCGACTGGCAAAGTTCGGGCCTCGGGGAGGAGGTACCCTAACCGAACTATTCCGACCAGCCATTGAAGAGGGGGAGTTGATGGAGGTGAATCGGCGGTCCTCATGGATGGATCCATTGGTGACTTTCTTAACCACAGGAGAACTGTCGGAAGAAGTCAAGGATGCAAAGAGCTTCAGGCACAAGGCGGCTCATTACCTGATGCTGGAAGGGAGCTTGCATCGGAAGATGTTGTCAGGGCTCCTCGCGAGATGCGTAACCGAAGAGGAAGTCCCGAGGATCCTGGAAGAGGTGCATTCTGGAGAGTGCGGCAGCCATTCAGGGGGAAGGACATTGGAAGCAAGGGTGATAAGGCAGGGATATTTCTGGCGGACCATAAGGAAGGATACAGCTGAATTCGCAAGGAGGTGTCGGAAGTGCCAAGTACATGCTCCTCTCCAGCTCTTGCCCGCCCAAAGACTTCGAAGCATCACGGCGCCATGGCCCTTCGCCATTTGGGGGATGGACCTGGTTGGACCCTTCCCTCCAGCTAGCGGGCAAAGGAGGTTCCTCCTAGTGATGATTGACTACTTCTCCAAATGGCTGGAGATCAAGCCGTTAGCCAAGGTAACCTCCCAGGTCATCAGAAACTTCGTTTGGGGGGAAATCATTTGCAGGCACGGATTGCCCCAAGCGATAGTGACAGACAACGGTCCTCAGTTTGCCAGCGAAGAATTCATAAGCTTCTGCACCCAATTGGGGATCGATCTCAGGTTCGCCTCTGTCCATCATCCTCGGAGCAATGGCCAGGTGGAGGCGGCGAACAAGGTCATTGTCAACTTGCTCAAAAAGAAGGTGGAGAACCTGAAGGGTAATTGGGTGGAGCAGCTCCCTTCTGTCCTGTGGGCCTTGCGAACAACTCCAAACACGGCCACTGGAGAGACCCCCTTCAAGCTCTCTCACGGGTGTGAGGCTGTCCTCCCGGTGGAGTTCGAGGTTCGGTCCCCAAGGGTCACGGCCGCAGGTGGGGGAAGCGAAGCTTGGAGGTTGGAGAATGAGGAAGGGTTGCGCCTCTCATTAGATATGGTGGAAGAGCTGCGGGATGTTGCTGCCATCAGACAAGAAGAAATAAAACGGCGAATGGCTCGGTACTTCGACAAGCACATCAGAGTCAAGCAATTCACCGAGGGGGATCTAGTACTGAAGAAGGTCGACGCTGCAGGAAGGTCGGCCGCTGTTGGTAAGCTCAACCCTAGCTGGGAGGGGCCTTATATAGTAGAGAAGGCTCTGGTTAGCGGAGGCTATTATCTCCAGGATGCAGAAGGAAGGACCTTGAGTCACACCTGGAATGGTGATGACCTGAAGCGCTTCTACCCGTAAGAGGGAAAAAAGGATAGTGATGTTGTAAACAACTATTACATTTTCAATAAAGTTATTTCAGAATGTTGACTATCGCTGAGTGTGCTATCTTTACGTTTTGTTTTAACTGACTATGACTCCTCGTCTCAGTGATAGAATAGGCCTGGTTGAGGGAACCTTCAACGACACCCCGAGCTCGGCTCGGCCCCAGGTAGACCCGCTGCGCAGGCTCTCATCTAGCTGGCAGGTCCGAAGGCTCGCCTGTGGGGGATAGGTTGGCTCTTGTGGTACTTTGTTCTTAGCCACTTCAACGACACCCCGAGCTCGGCTCGGCCCCAGGTAGACCCGCTGCGCAGGCTCTCATCTAGCTGGCAGGTCCGAAGGCTCGCCTGTGGGGGATAGGTTGGCTCTTGTGATACTTTGTTCTTAGCCACTTCAACGACACCCCGAGCTCGGCTCGGCCCCAGGTAGACCCGCTGCGCAGGCTCTCATCTAGCTGGCAGGTCCGAAGGCTCGCCTGTGGGGGATAGGCTGGCTCTTGTGATACTTTGTTCTTAGCCACTTCAACGACACCCCGAGCTCGGCTCGGCCCCAGGTAGACCCGCTGCGCAGGCTCTCACCTAGCTGGCAGGTCCGAAGGCTCGCCTGTGGGGGATAGGTTGGCTCTTGTGATACTTTGTTCTTAGCCACTTCAACGACACCCCGAGCTCGGCTCGGCCCCGGGTAGACCCGCTGCGCAGGCTCTCATCTAGCTGGCAGGTCCGAAGGCTCGCCTGTGGGGGATAGGCTGGCTCTTGTGATACTTTGTTCTTAGCCACTTCAACGACACCCCGAGCTCGGCTCGGCCCCAGGTAGACCCGCTGCGCAGGCTCTCATCTAGCTGGCAGGTCCGAAGGCTCGCCTGTGGGGGATAGGTTGGCTCTTGTGGTACTTTGTTCTTAGCCACTTCAACGACACCCCGAGCTCGGCTCGGCCCCAGGTAGACCCGCTGCGCAGGCTCTCATCTAGCTGGCAGGTCCGAAGGCTCGCCTGTGGGGGATAGGCTGGCTCTTGTGATACTTTGTTCTTAGCCACTTCAACGACACCCCGAGCTCGGCTCGGCCCCAGGTAGACCCGCTGCGCAGGCTCTCATCTAGCTGGCAGGTCCGAAGGCTCGCCTGTGGGGGATAGGTTGGCTCTTGTGGTACTTTGTTCTTAGCCACTTCAACGACACCCCGAGCTCGGCTCGGCCCCAGGTAGACCCGCTGCGCAGGCTCTCATCTAGCTGGCAGGTCCGAAGGCTCGCCTGTGGGGGATAGGTTGGCTCTTGTGGTACTTTGTTCTTAGCCACTTCAACGACACCCCGAGCTCGGCTCGGCCCCAGGTAGACCTGCTGCGCAGGCTCTCATCTAGCTGGCAGGTCCGAAGGCTCGCCTGTGGGGGATAGGCTGGCTCTTGTGATACTTTGTTCTTAGCCACTTCAACGACACCCCGAGCTCGGCTCGGCCCCAGGTAGACCCGCTGCGCAGGCTCTCACCTAGCTGGCAGGTCCGAAGGCTCGCCTGTGGGGGATAGGTTGGCTCTTGTGATACTTTGTTCTTAGCCACTTCAACGACACCCCGAGCTCGGCTCGGCCCCAGGTAGACCCGCTGCGCAGGCTCTCACCTAGCTGGCAGGTCCGAAGGCTCGCCTGTGGGGGATAGGTTGGCTCTTGTGATACTTTGTTCTTAGCCACTTCAACGACACCCCGAGCTCGGCTCGGCCCCAGGTAGACCCGCTGCGCAGGCTCTCATCTAGCTGGCAGGTCCGAAGGCTCGCCTGTGGGGGATAGATTGGCTCTTGTGATACTTTGTTCTTAGCCACTTCAACGACACCCCGAGCTCGGCTCGGCCCCAGGTAGACCCGCTGCGCAGGCTCTCATCTAGCTGGCAGATCCGAAGGCTCGCCTGTGGGGGATAGGTTAGCTCTTGCGATACTTCGCTCTTAGCCACTCCGACACCCCGAGCTCGGCTCAAACCCCGGTAGACCCGCTGCGCGGGCACCCATGTGAGCTAGCAGGTCCAACGGCTCGCCGACGGGGTAGGGGTTTGATTGGTCGGAAAAATATGTGGGCAGGACCCTGACCTAGACCGGGGGCAAATCCCTAAAGGGTCTCGGTTCAGGGGTCTCGGCCAGTAAAGGTCTCGGCTCAGGGGTCTCGGCCAGTAAAAGTCTTGGCTTGGAGGTCTCAACAGATCGCGGCCCGGAGGTTTCGGCCAGTGAGGATCCCGGCCCAGAGGTCTCGGCCAGCAAAGGTCTCGGCTAAAGGAGGCTCTCGCAAAAAGAAAGCTCCCGGCGGGCCCAGGCAGGACGATTCAATCGACGATGCGAGGTTTCCGCCTAGCTGATCTCTAAGTAAGGTCACCCTAAAGAGACTAAGGGTCTCGGCGGAAGCTCGCGCGGAGGTCATTCGGCATAGTGATATACGCTTAAAAAACACAATGACAGTGAAGAAATGAAACATTACTTTATATAAGGTTAATTACAAAAGTGAGGAGCTTCTCGCTCATTACAAAAGGATATTCAAAATAAAAGACAACTTAAGGAGACGCGCTGTAGTCCCCGCTGGTGCTCTCGCTTGAAGCATCGCCAGAGCCTTCCCCGGACGTCTCGTCAACAGCGGGAGAGGACCTCGGGACGTCTGAGAGCGGCGAGTCCGGCGCGCCCGGGGGTTTGGGAACTGGGTCGTAAAGCCAAGGGAGAAGCTGGCGAGCGTCGATGGTCGCGCCATCCTCCCGGAGCAGCTCGACGTCTCGCAGCGTCTCGAGCGTCAGCTTGACGGTCGCCTGAGCGTTGGCTTGAAGCAGTTTATCGACGTCGTACTCCGAGAGGTAGCGGCTCCGCAACCTCGCATCTAGCTCCGGGGGCGGGCCCTTCGTTAGCTCTGCGCGGAGCTGTTCCCTCAGAAGGACGCTCTCGCAGCGCGCGTTGGCCAGCTCTGCGCGAAGCTCCCTGACTTGGGCGGAATCCTGCAAAAGGGACAAAAGATCTTAGTCACGCATTACACAGTAGAAACTTCGAGGAAACGGGGGCAAGGGCTCAGGAAGGTCTCGCCTACCTCGGTCGCGGGGCGCAGAGACAGCGCCAATTTGGCATCCGCGAGCTCCTGTTGAGCTCTCGCGAGTTCTTCTTCCGCGGCATGCGCACGAGCTATCGCGTCCTCCCTCGCCTTGCGCATATCTGTGAAGTTCTTGTCAATGGTGATGCTTCGACGCGCACACATATGTGTAAGCTCGAACCCGCGCATTACGGCCCGGGTGGCGTCGAAGGCTAGAAGGCGGGTAGGCGTCTGGTCGAACACGCTGGCATCTTCCCGGCTGTATAGACCATACCCAAGCGAGAAGGCCTCGCCGGTCACATTTTCCCCCTCCGCCCATCGGGGAAGGAGGGTCGAGACCCTGAGTGAGTTTGTCTTGGGGTCCCACTCCATCTGGGGCTTCCCCTCCGAGTCGGCGTACCTGACGCCTAAACCAAAGTTCCGGTGCCCTCTCGGCACCTCCTGGGGCGGGACGTTGGCGGAGGTCTCGGCGGCAACCACTTCTCCCCCGGCCTCGCCTACGGCCGATGTGTTCCTGGCGGAACCTCGGCACGGCTCTTGGCGGCGGCGGCGGCATCCATCTCACTGGCCCTCTGAAGGATCGCTTCAAAGGACCTGCCCTCAGGAGGAGGTTGGACGGGCGAGACCGCCAACGATTTCCCCTTGTCGGCGGCAGAAGGCTTGGGCCTCTTCAGCGCGCGGAGAGGAGGAAGGGTGGCCTTCCGCTTCTTGGCCGGTGGCGGCATGGAAGGGGTTGGATCTTCTCGGCAGGCGCTGGCGCTAGCTTCCGCGAGCGCAAGGGGCCTCTCGCTGCCAGACCCTCGACACCCCGGCCTGTGGCGAAGGGTTGGTGCAGAGGGACCTCCCGCTCTCCTGCAAAGTAAAAACGCTTTAGCACTTCAGCGTAAGAAAATTTTTGATAAAAAAGAGAATCTGAGGCGAGACCGTACCTTCGCCCGATTGAACAAAGGGGAGGGAGTCGACGTCCCGCAGAAGATAGGGGACGTCGAACTCCTTAGTCCCGAAGAACTCCAGGATTGCGCTCTCGCGCGATCCCAGGGCGGGCGGCTTGTAGGCAGCGTCTTCATACTGGACGGGCTGAAGCGGGACGTTGCCAAAGTCCCCGCTGACGTATACGAACTTCTCGCCCCAATGGTGGTGCTTATTGGCGAGACCGGTAACCTCGAGCTGTTGCCCGGAGAAGAAAACTACCCCCCCTTGGCACGGAAGTTGAATAGCTTCCGGAAGATGGGCAGGCTAAACTCGATCCTCTCGGATCGCATATAGCATATGAATGCTATAAGGATCGCGACGGAGTTCGGGTTTAGCTGGGCGGGCACCACCCCATAATAACGGAGAGCTAACCGAACCTCCGGCCACAGGGGGAGGCGGAAGCCCACCTCGAAATGCTCGAGGGGGATGGCAAGCTCTCCCGCCCCGGGGGTATTCACCCTATCATGATTCCCCGGGTTCCGCGCCGAGAAGCCGGCGGGAACGTAGCGGTCGACGATCGCGTTGTATTCGTCGAGGGTGAGCTTGCAGGAAGGGAAGAGATGTTTCTGGAAGGCTTCCGCGCAATGGGCGCGACCCTTGCTCTCGCCAGGCATGGCTAGTTCGTGAGTAAGAGCGAGAGCTGTAGGGGAGTCGAAGCGGGAGCAGGAACGCGAGAGCACGGAGGGAGGCTGAGGTTCCGGATCGGAGAAATAAATGCGGTTGGTAGGCTTCTCTATTTATAGGGAATCGTAGTCATCATGAGTTCATCCGGCGGAGAGAGAAAGTGACAGCGGAGTACAGCTGTCAGAATCCGGGCTAACGACGCCTCGGTTCTCCCCCTCAGGATGACGGCGGTCAACGGTCGCTTCAGGTTTCGACGCGACTGCCTGGATCGGCGCAAGCCTCCTAGACTGGCGCAAGCCTCCTGGGTTAACGCAAACCTCCTAAATCAGCGCAAGCATCCTAGATCGAGGTAAGCGCCTTGATTAAAAAGCCCCGCAGAGCGATAAAAAGGAAAGGGAAAAGAGACATGGGTAGAAGCGAGACTCTCGCTAGCGCAAGCTGGATAAAAACTTAATTAATAATAATGTTTATTACAGACATTGAAAAAGAGAAACAGGGGGAAGAGGAAAAGAAAAGAAAAGAAAAAAGAGACACTAAGATTCAGAGCGCGAAGGCTAGTAGGGTTTCCAGCTCCATCGTCCCCGTTCTCGCCGCCTAGTCCTTGGGGGCGCCAACGGGTTGAAGTAAGACGATAGCGTGGTACACCCAAGGTTGATCCGCCTGGCGTAGTCCCGGATCTGCGAGATGCACCTCCCTGGGGAAGACTCGGCGGAAGGCCCGCGCGGGCAATCAGTCTCGCCCAAGAAGAAGTCCCGCTCCAGAGCCTCCAGTCTTTGCTCCACGGATTCGCGGAACGCTTTCGCCGCGACAGCATGGGCACGATCCCGCCGGACAAGCTTGGCCAAGATGGCCGAGATCTTCCTCCGTCTCCCCTTCGCGCTCCCTGCACTGTTCAGGGTTTCCTCTATCTCGCCAGACGAAGGGAGGGGGGACTCTTCGTCCTCTTCTTCCTCGTCTTCTTCTTCCTCTTCCTCTCCTTCCTCGTTGACTTCCGACCGCAAGCCAGGATCACCTGCGGAAGAAACACGCGAGAATTTTGGTCAAGACATGACGATCAACAGTCCGAAAAAGTTTTCGCATACCTGCGGCTGGGCGAGAACCGTCAGCCAAAGTTGGACGGGAAGGCCCGACCCCTCCGTTGGTTCCATAAAGGAGGTGAAGGGGCTTGCCCAGCCCCGGGCGGAAGGGCTCGCGCACGATGGTCCCGGCCGGGCCGGAAGCATGAGGGAAGTGGTCTTCTCTCAAGGGGCGATCAGCATCCTTGAGAGTAGCGGGAGGTTCAGAAGCCGCCCCTCCCGCCTGCAGGAGAGGATTGGCCACCGCGGGAGGCTCTTCGACGGTTCTCGCTTCATCTTCCCGGGTGGATAGACCCGGGTCGGCGGGAGCTGGCACTGCGAGAAGACGGTTCAGAAAAGAAAGGGTCTGGTTAAAATATTAACAAGGGAAAATGTACCTGTCGTTCCGGCCCCGGCCGGAGGAATCCTTTCCGAGACCCGTATTTGGCCCTCGGGGGGATGAGCGGGTAGGTTCGAAGAGCTGGGCGGAATTTCGGCGTCATTATTGGGAGCGGACTCCTGCGAAAGCATACTTTAATCATCGAATCTAATGTCCAGTCAGCTCGGTAGGCACGGGCGAAAGGCTTACCTTCTGTAGGGAAGAATCCCCAGCAGGATTGGGAGTGGGGGAAGGAGGATCCCTGTTCTCGCGAGAAAGGTCCCGTCGGACCGCCTTCGCCCTTTTCTTTCCCTTCTTCTTCGGCTCCGAAGGCCCGGCGGTCGAAGTCTTTTTCGCTAACCATGGAGCCACCGCCGCACAGTTAGCCAAGGCCCGCGCTTGGGCAGCGGTTAACCGGTCTTGGAGGTCCTGCGGAAGCGGTTTGGCAGCACGCTTGGGATGCATGGTGAGCTCGCGCGAGAATCCCGGAGGCGAGAGCTCAGTCAGAGAATCGTATTTTAAGGGCAGGGCGTAAGGACGTCCACCAGCATATATTTATAGCCGCAGTGGGACCCACCAAAAGATTCCCTCGATAGGCGGGCACGTGTCCAGCGAATATTTTGGGGGTTGGACTTGTCTTGTCGAGCGCAGGGCTAGCTCGAAAAGAGCGGGGATTGTGTACAACCCCATATTCGCTGGGTGGGACCCGGAGACATCACTGAGGAATTGGGCTAGGCTCAGGTCAGCCTTGGGTTGGCCCCGAGACTTACTTATAGAGTTCTCGCCCTGAAGGGGCTCCCGCCCAAGGCAGATAGTCGAGCTCTCGGCAGGAGAGATCGTCGACCGACCAAGGCAAATAGTCGAGCTCTCGGCAGGAGAGATCGTCGACCAACCAAGGCAGATAGTCGGGCTCTCGGCAGGAGAGATCGTCGACCAACCAAGGCAGATAGTCGAGCTCTCGGCAGGAGAGATCGTCGACCGACCAAGGCAGATAGTCGAGCTCTCAGCAGGAGAGATCGTCGACCGACCAAAGCAGATACTCGAGCTCTCGGTAGGAGAGATCGTCGACCACGGAAGCTTCCGTCTTAGGGCAAGCTCCCGCCCAGGGGAGGCGAGAAGGCCCCAAGTAGGCCTTCAGTCGCGGTAGTTTCAAGACCGTGAAGGGCGCGAACCTCCCTAGCAAGGGGTCTCGCCAGGGTTGGCCCTGGTGGGGGTCCGGCGAGAGCCTTCACGGCCAGGGTTCTCGCCAAGTGGGCCCACGTGGTGGGGCCCGGCGCTCATAAAGAGGACCATTTTATAATATATTATCCCGAGGTAAAATTACCCAAGTGCCCTTTGAGTGACAGCGGGATTTGGCTATTGGCAGACCCCTCAGGGGTATTTCAGTATTTTCAGGTCAAAGGAAGGCTATAAAAAGACCCATAAGGGCTCTTTAGAAGGCAAGTTGATCATTTTCCTCTAGCCCTAGTGCCTTCTGAAGAGCTCCCAGCCCAGCATTCGGCTTTGGAGGGGAAGCTCTCAGAGATCTTCCGGGTGTGTGGTGGGACCTCCCATCTGAGGCTTTGGGTCAGTGTTAGGACCTTAGCAACCTGTCAGGGGTCGAGGTTTGAGAGAAGTAGGCATTGACTGCGCTTTGGTTCGTGAACATTTGTTGAGGTCATTTTTGGCTTCAACACCATGTACACCAGGCTCAGCTCAATCATCAATGAGCTGAGAACCCTTGACAAGGACATATCATTGACAGAGGTCAATGATAAGATTCTTATGTGCTTCCCTAGCACATGGGATCTAAGGATCTGGCCCATCAAGGAAGCCAGAAGTACAAATGAGATCTCCAATGAAGCTCTTCTCGGCAAGCTCAAGTCTTTTGAGCAAGTGCTGATGACAAGGGAAGCAGAAGCAGAAGCAAATACCCCTACTCCAACAAGGAAAGAGCAATCTCTAGCTCTTAAGGCTGCTGATGCTTCTGAAGACAGCCAATCAAATGAGGAGCTAATGGCATTGTTTGCCAAGAGATTTCTCAAGATGGGGAGAAAGGAATTCAGAAAGAAGTCTTCACGCTATGAAGACAAACCAAGGTATGATCGTTCACCTGCTAAAGAAATTATTTGTTATGGTTGCAGGAAGCCTGGACACATCTTACCAGAGTGTCCAGAGGAGAAGAACAAAGACAAGAGAAAAGAAAAGGAACAGCACAGGAAGCACTCCAAGCCATCCTCCTACAAAAACAAGAAGAAGGAGAGAGGTTTCATTGCTGAAACCTGGAGTGATTCTGATGAAGAATCCTCCTCATCAAGCTCCAGTGAGGATGAGGAAGAGAAGAAGGCAAAAGAAGTTTGCCTGATGGCAATAGATGCCTGCAGCAACCACTCAGCTGCAGAGAGTTCAGATTCAAATGAAGAGATGCCAACAGAAGATGAGGTACTATCTTCTTATGACTTTACTTCTGAAGAATTTAAATTAGATTTTAAATCTTTATGCTTAGATTTGATTAGCTCAGAAAAGGAGATAAAAGAACTTAGAAATAAGTTAGCTGACTCAGAATCAATTGCTACAGAAAATGTTAGGTTAAAGGAAGATCTCACTACTTGTAGTGAAGAAATTAAATTTCTTAAAATAGAGTTAGCTAAGTCTAAGAGATTAGAAGAATCACTTAATGGTAGAAGCCTTAAGTTGTTAGAGATTACTAGCATGACTAACACTAGGTCAGGTAATGACAAACTAGGCTTAGGAGCTTCTCCAAGTGAACCCCCAGTTATTCTTAAAAATAATCTTTCAACTCCAGTGAACTTCATTTCAGCTAGTGGAATGAAGAACACTGAGCAAGTAAACCAAGTTAATAAAACTTTAAATAAAGCTAAGAGAGAAAAGCGAAAGAAATTTTTTAAAGAAATGCAAAAAGCGTCGAACGCCGCTCGACGATCGGAAGCTCAATGGTCGAACGAAGCTCGACGATCTGAGCGCCCATCGTCGAACGTCGATCGACGATTTCAATATGATTTTCAAAATCATCATCAGTACCATAGAAACCTAAATGAAAATAGAAACCCTAGGTTTGTTGACCCATCATCTGCATGGAGAATCCCACCTAGGAGATCTCACCCATTAGGTTACCACCCTCAGCCTGCATTTTCATATATTTCCAGTTTTTCTTATGTGAAAAACAAGGGACCCAAGGTTACCTGGGTCCACTCTGTCTAAATGAAATTTTTGCAGGTGAAGACCTATCCTATCACTCAAAATAAGTGGTATTTGGATAGTGGATGCTCTAAGCATATGACAGGAAATAAAGATCTTCTGTCAAAGTTCAAAGCTAAGCTCGGCCCAAAGGTTATCTTTGGAGACTCCAGCTGTGGTCAGACAGAAGGCTATGACAAGATCACAATTGGAGCAGTTACTTTCAAGAGAGTTGCATATGTCAATGGACTGAAGCATAATTTGATTTCAGTCAGCCAGCTATGTGATGCTGGCTACCAGATTTCATTTTCTAACTCTTCTTGCAATATTACTATAAATAATAATGTTGTTTTAGTAGGCATTAGAATAGGTAATATTTATTTAGTAGATTTCAATTCATCTCACTCTGAAATCTGTTTGTTTAATGAAGTAACAATTAATAATAATTTTTTGTGGCATAAGAGGCTTAGTCATGTTAACCTTAAAAATATATCTAGGTTATCTAAACACAATCTTGTTAGAGGTTTACCTTCTTGCCCCTACAAGAAGGAGAGCCTATGCAAGGCTTGTCAGCTAGGCAAGCAAACCAAAAACTCTTTTAAATCTGTAAATAAGAGTGATTCTTCTAGAATCCTGTACCTATTACATTTGGACCTATTTGGCCCAATAAATGTACAGAGTTTAGGAGGGAAGTATTACACCTTAGTAATTGTAGATGACTTCTCTAGTTTCAGTTGGGTTTTCTTTTTGAGAACTAAGGCTGATAACTTCAAAGCCCTTACAGACTTTCTACTATGTGTGCAGACTGAGTACTCTACTCATGTGGCCTTGATCAGAAGTGATCATGGTACTGAGTTTGACTCTCTTCTCATGCAAGAATTCTGTGAGAGAGAAGGTATCAAACATAGTTTCTCAGCTCCTAGAACTCCCCAACAAAATGGGGTAGTTGAAAGGAAGAACAGAACACTCATTGAAGCTGCTAGTACATTGTTGGCAGATGCTAACATGCCTCTCTTCTATTGGGCAGAAGCTGTTAGTACAGCCAATTATGTCTTGAATAGAAGTTTGATACACAAGCTTAAGTGTAAAACTCCTTATGAGTTGCTTAAAGGAAAGAAACCTAAAATTAATTATTTTAGAGTATTTGGTTGTGTTGTTTATATTCATAATAACAATAAAGAATACCTTAGAAAATTTGAAGCAAAAGCTTCAATGGGAATCATGCTTGGATATTCCCAAGTAAGCAAGCTTATAGGGTTTATAACAAATCAACCTGTAAAATTGAAGAATCTGTGCATATATCTTTTGATGAGTCTCAGATGTTTTACAAGGAGAAAGAAAATTCTCCTTTCTCTAGTTCATTGCAGGTACCTGATGTCTCTCAAGAAATTCTTCAACTATCAACTCTTCAGATCACTGAATCAGACAGTGATGAAGACATTGTAGAAGCTGTTGTTGTACCACCAACAGTAGATCAAATTCCTCCTGAGGAATTAATCCCAACTGTTGCTGAAGATCACATCCCACCTGCTGATATTGTCACACTTAGAGATCACCCCACATCTCAAGTGATTGGAGACATATCAACTGGTGTGCAAACAAGACACCAATTGAGATAGGATGTGATGCATGCTTGTTTCCTCTCACAGGTTGAGCCCCTCACCTTTAAAGATGCAGAGCTAGATCCCCACTGGATCATTGCTATGCAAGAGGAACTCAATCAGTTTGAGAGATGTAAAGTTTGGACTTTGGTTCCAAGACCTAAAGGCCAACTGATCATATGCACCAAGTGGGTGTATAGAAACAAGTTGGATGCAAATGGAATTATTGTAAGGAATAAAGCAAGGCTTGTAGCTCAGGGCTACAGACAGGAGGAAGGTATAGATTATGACCAAACCTTTGCTCCTGTTGCAAGGCTAGAAGTAATAAGGATCTTCTTGGCCTATGCAGCCTACATGAAGTTTAAGGTGTTTCAAATGGATGTCAAAAGTGCATTCCTGAATGGTGAGCTTAAGGAAGAGGTGTTTGTTGAACAACCACCAGGGTTTGTTTCTTCAACTCAGCCCTCACATGTGTTTAAGTTACAGAAAGCTCTATATGGACTAAAGCAAGCTCCCAGAGCCTGGTATGAGACTCTAGCTAGTTTCCTTTTAGAGCACAACTTCACTAGGGGAGTAGTTGATAGAACCCTTTTCGTCAAGCAGCACAAGGACACAATCCTGTTAGTTCAGGTGTATGTAGATGATATTATATTTGGCTCCACTGATCCCAAACTTTGCAAAAGGTTCTCTGACTTGATGCACTCTAAGTTTGAGATGAGTAGTATGGGTGTGCTGTCTTACTTTCTTGGTCTCCAAGTTAAGCAAGATGCTGATGGTATCTTCATCTCCCAATCCAAATATGCCAAGGAATTGGTAAAAAAATTTGGGATGGCTGATGCTTCAGCAATGCCTACACCTATGGCTACTAATGTAGTTATTGATTCTGATGATCACGGCAAGCCAGTTGATCAAAAGAATTATAGGGCCATTGTTGGTTCCCTATTATATCTAACTGCAAGTAGGCCTGATATAATGTTTGCTACATGCCTTTGTGCTAGATTCCAGGTCAACCCCAAGGAATCTCATCTGATTCTTCTAAAGAGAATCCTGAGATACCTGAAGGGATGCCCAAATCTAGGACTTTGGTACCCAGCTGAGTCAGAATTTGAATTAATTGGATATTCTGATTCTGATTATGCTGGTTACAGAGTTGACAGGAAGAGCACCTCAGGAACTTGTCAGTTTCTGGGAGAGAGATTGGTCTCTTGGTTCTGTAAGAAGCAGGCTTCTGTCTCAACTTCAACTGCAGAGGCTGAATATATAGCAGCTGCTAGTTGTTGTTCACAGATCCTGTGGATTCAAAACCAGCTTGTGGATTATGGTTACTCACACAAGAATACCAAAATCATGTGTGACAGTACCAGTGCTATCTCAATTGCACAGAATCCAGTGCACCACTCTAGAACGAAGCACATTGAGATTCAGCACCACTTCCTGAGATATTGTGTGGAAAAGAACAAGATCTGTCTTGAGTTCATATCCACTGAGTTTCAGAGAGGTGATATATTCACCAAGCCCTTAGATGAACAGAAGCATCTGTTCTTTTTAGTTCAACTAGGCATGATCAATGGATGAGACTAAGTGTGACTATATCTGCCTATGTTGAAACCTGCTTGAAGATCGTCGAACGATGATCGAAGATCGTCGAACGGATTAAGCCTATCGTCGACCTCTGGTTAATGATAGCTTATCTGTTTGAAGATCGTCGACCGGCGTTCGAAGATCGTCGAACAGGTCGAGCTTATCGTCGATCTCTGAATGACGACAGTTTGTTGTTTGAGAAGCCAGAAATAGTCGAACGATGGCTCGACTACTCTGCTTCTGGGCCGATCGTCGAACGACCGTTCGACTATCGGGTCTAGTATCTTTTTAATAGATCGACTATCTTCGGTCTAATATAAAGCCGATAGTCGACCTAGGTTAAAAGATCTTTTATTCTATCGTCGACGGCGCGTGACTTTTCGCATTCTGTCTTCCCGCTTGCGATTTTCTGCCGTTTCGTCCCCTTCGTCTTCGCCGTTCTTCTCGCGCTTTCTCCAGCAATCAATGGCGATTTCTCCCGCAGTGTTAACAGTTGTAAAGTTCGATGTAGGCTTCAGCGTTGATTTTAACGCGTTCAGTTGCTGCGAAGCAGGGATCGTGGAAGTTCTTCAGCTGTGTCGGGATCAAGGATTAGAGAGATTAATGTCATCAAGGATTAAGTTAAATATACCCGAGATCAAGGAATGGGCTTTCACGTCGTCATCCACCGACGATTCGATGACTGGCACCATCGGCGGAGAAGAGGTAATTTTAACTCCGGCCGTTCTGACTGATGTTTTTAGATTAATAAATGGTGAAGAAGATTATGAGCAAGATGCTCAAGAATTTGGAAGAATGTTAGTTGAGCTGGGACATGCAGAGGGCATTCCCACGAAGCTGCTCAAGGTCAATTTCCCTTTCAAGATTAAGTTTCTTGCTGAGTTGGTCGGAAAAGTGCTCCTCGGAAAGCACTCTGCTCATGACAATATAACAAGGCAACAATTTGCACTGATGTGTGCAATTGTTAATCAGAAAAAGATTGATTGGGCAGGAGTAATGTTTGACTTGATAAGGAAAAAGAATAGTAAGAAGGAAGTTACCCTCGGAAGGGTTATTGGAATTTTCCTAAAGGAAAAGTATCCTCATCTGCTGGTCTCCGCCGCAACAACAATAAATGCAAGCAAGAAGATGGACCCAAATCTGTTCTCCAAATGGAAGAGGACCTTTGTGAAACCCGCTCTCACAGGGGTTGCTCCAGCGCCATCAGAGAGCACCAGGACTGATTCGGTCGCTCCTCACCCTGTAGAAGCTGGCTCAGCTCTTTCCCTTCCCTCATCTTCTGCTATGCAGTCTGCTTCAGTTGAAGTTCCATTAACTTCAGCTGAAGTACGACTTTCCCCTTCTCCTGTTAGAGAAACAACCACGGTTGTTCTTCCTTCCCCTCCAGCATCTCCTCTTCCTTCTCATCAGGCTAGGATATCTGCTCCTAGTTTTGATCTGTTAGGATCTGAGAGGATTCCAACACCTCCTTAGTCTCCTATTCATTCTCCAGTTAACACTCCTGTTAACTCTCCAGCTCCATCTCCACTTCGATCTCCAGTCCACACCATTCTTCATCCCAGCACTACAACCATTTCTGCTGCATCTCCATCCACTGCAATCCCTCATTCTTTTGAGATAACTCCTGAACTCATCTCCAGCATTATGGAGTTGATCACCCCTTCAATCAAAACCATGATTGAAGAGGCAATCGCTCCACTTGCCTCCTCCATTGATACCTTAACCGCTACCATCAAATCACTTTCCAAATCTGCTGAGCCCTCTTCTTCAAGGGGCCTGGTTTCAGTTTCCACTGAAATCAGGCAGGGAGAGATGTTCTGTGAAGATGCCTCAGAGCCTCCTGCCTCCCTTCCAGCAGTAACAGATACTGTGATGACAGTTCAAGTAGTGTCTGCTCCAGCTGAAAAAGAATCAGCTTCTGTGTTATCGGAAAAGGAAATATCTGATGTTATTATGTTATCTGAATTTGTTGTGAAAGTTTGCTTAAAAGATCTCACCTCTCCCCTGATTGCAAATTTCCTAGAAGGGATTATTACATCCTACCTAGATGAGTCTTGGGAGTTGGTCAAATATGAAGGTAATTCACTCATTCGCTTTATTGACGAGTCAATTAATTTGCTAGCTAGTGAATACCTAGAAGGAATGATTTTTGCTTATTTAGCAGATCTGTGTTCATAATTCTACAGATTATATTAGAGAAGATTTAGCTGCTCAGATCATAGTAATTGTTTCAGAAGCTGCCCCAAATGTTCCTGATATTCAAGTAGATCCAGAACTGGATTCATTTTTAGATGATAGAGAAGATGAGTCTGGAAATCTAGATGAAATCAAAGATGACACTCCTGTTCTGAGTGTGGAAGAAGAAAAAGCAAGAGCTGCCTGGAATCAAAGAGTACAAGATTCTTTAAAAGAGAAAGAAAAAGAGTTGCAAGTTGAAAAGTCAACTATTTGGGATGATTCACCAGGGTTGGATTTAGATTTCCTTCTGGCTCAGGATGCCATAGAAGAGGAAAGAGAGAAATCTGATCTGAAGTTAAAGGAAAAGGCTATTTCTGAAGCCTATGATCCTTATGATAATCCTCCATCATCTCACTCTGATGATGAAGATGATTCTGATTTATCTGAGAATGCTAAGAAAAAGAAAGCTGCTCAAAAGAAAAGGAAAGCAATTGCTCCTCCTCCTCCCAGCCGTGACAATGATACTCCATACTATATTCTTAAAGGAATTGACCCCAAATCGAAAGAATTTCAACATTGGATGTGGTTCTCCAAGAACCAGCAGAAAGAGAGAAAAAGATCTAAGAGGTATGATAGTCCTGTTTCAAGATGGACTCCCAGAGGTCCTCCTCCTCCACCTCCCAGTACAGGAGCCTCTGGGAACCTTTCTGCTAATCCATCTGCCTCTTCTGGAAAATCTGCACCTTCTCAGCCTCAGCCAAGGAAAAGCTCTCAAAGTTCCCAAGGCAGATCTTATTCTGGTTCTCAAAGACAAGTGAAGGAGGTTGTGTTTCAAAGACCAACCTTTTCCCCTCCTCCTTCTCCAAAGAAAAGAGTTTCTTCCCCAATACCAGTGCAGTCTGAAAAAATTACTTCAAAAGGTAAGTAGTTTATTTTGTTTTAAATATTCTAGCAAGAACTTTGCTAAGTCTGCTCCCATGTCTTATCTAGTTAATCAAGATAAAGAGGTTGCTCCTTCTGAGACTGCTTATGAAAGTCCTGAGCTTGATCCTAACTTTAGGATGGCTCGTTTTCACGAATTAGTTGGAGCAGCCCAAATCAGAAAAGCAAAAGCTGAAGGAAAAGATACTACTGGATTAACCACCATGTCTACTTTCAGAAAGAAGGAATTAGAAAAGTTCCAGGTTAACCCTGAGGTTTTTGACCCTTCTAAATATATGGAAAAGCACCCGGAAGCTGTTGTGCCAAGGACTACAGAATTAAAGATCATTGGCTTGCAAGATTTAAAGATGTCTAAGTTAGAGGCCATTGATCCTCTGCGAAAAATTTCTTTTGTTTCTAGCTCTTCTGTATCTAAGCCTGACTCTGTTGATCCTTAGTTTTGTTTGACTGTTATTTATCTATCTGTTTGATAATTTCTAGTTAATTGCTATCTATTTTCTGTATTGATTATAGTGTTCTATAGCTAGCTCTGTGTTTTAGTTTTTAAGAGACTTAACTCAAATAGGGGGAGATTGTTGGTACCCTAGTTTGATTTGAGTTTAGTCTTGTCTTTTTAGTCCCTTGACCCAAGAAATATCTATGGTCAATGGTTAGTAGTCTAGCTGTAGAATCCTCACTTTTCCAGATTGAGAATTTGGTTAAGTAGTTTGTTCGTTCGACTATCGTCGAACGCCGCTCGACTATCGTCGACTAACTGTTCGACGATCGACTATCAGTTGTTCGACTTTCAGTCTGCGTGGATAGTTCGACTATCGGTTGATAGTTCGACTATCTGTGTGCTTTGATAGTTCGACTATCTGCTTGGATAGGTCGACTATCTGATAGTTCGACTATCTGTTGATAGTTCGACTATCTGTTCTGCGTTGATAGTTCGATTATCTGTTGATAGGTCGACTATCTGTTCTCGCTTGGTAGTTTGACTATCTGCTTTGATAGTTCGACTATCTGATAGTTCGACTATCTGTTGATAGGTCGACTATCTATTTGTTTTTGATAGTTCGACTATCTGCTTGGATAGGTCGACTATCTGATAGCTCGACTATCTCTTGATAGTTCGACTATCTGTTTTGCCCTGATAGTTCGACTATCTGTTGATAGGTCGACTATCTGATAGTTCGACTATCTTCTGATAGTTCGACTATCTGCTGTGATAGTTCGACTATCTCCTTGATAGTTCGACTATCTGGATCGTTCGACTATCTGTCCGATAGTTCGACGATCTCCGTGCGTCGGTCGACAATCTCCGAAGGTCGTTCGACGATTTCTGTCTGCCTTTATATTTTGTATTTATTTATTATATTTAATTAATTAATACATTATCTGGCATATCTTTTTAGCTGTTTTATGATAACATTTCCAGGCAATATATGCTCCATCCTTTTTGCCTGAGTCAAATCGTTTCAGATAAAGTTGTTTGTCTTATTAGCTGTCTTTGTATTTTACTTTATCTGCTGACAGTCCTTTATAGCCGTTAGATTGAAAAGTCTTCCTTCTGCTATAAAGAGTATTTCTCTGATGTGACTTTATTTAGTCCTTCTGTTATTTGATTTAATCCTGCAGCTTCTTAGAAAGAGGTTTATTCCTTTTATAGGATGTCTTGCTGCAGAGTTTGTTTTGCTGTGTGATATTTGCCGCTCAGGTCTCAAGTTTCAGAAGAAGATAAGTAATTCAAATTGAAGAGAGTCGTTGCTTGCTGCTGTTATATTAAGGATCCTTTGAAGAAGGATTAAAGCTAGCTAATAGCTAACTAGTTAACCTGTTCATCTGCTTTCAAGCCTTCATCAAGATCAAGTCATCTGCTCTCAGCAATACTCATCCAACTGAGAAGTGTTAAGATCTTCTGCTCTTCTTCAACCTGAGTTCTCCTACTGTCAGGAAGTTCAAACTCAGAGTTCTTTTGAAGAAGAAGAAGAAGAAGATAGCTGCTTGAAGATCTTTAATTTTATTATTTATTATCTTCTTGTAGTTTTTCCTTCAGAGCTTTCTGAAGAGTTTTCTGCACTGAAGCAAGACTTCACCTGGACATCTTTGATCCAGGGGGAGCCTTGATTCTTTAGAGCTCTCTAGCTCAGTGCAAGCTTTTGTGCTTCTCTAATCCATTGTAAAATAGAGAAGACATCTTAACCTTCTTCCCCCTCCTGTACAGGGTTATTACTCCCTTCAAAAGTATCCCTTGGTGGCAGGGCACCTGATCAAAAACCTGTGATTGGTTTTTAGACACCTGATCAAAAGTCTAAAGGGTCTCTAGATCTACCTGAAGCAGATCTTGTGGTGGCAGGGCACCTGATCAAAAACCTGTAGTGGATTCCTACCTTGGTGGTAGAAGAGTGGACGTACCCAAGTTGTTTGGGGAACCACTTAAATTCCTTGTGTCGTCTGGCTTGCTTATTTTATTTCCTGCATTGTGGCTGTGATTAGATATAACTAGGTTGCTAGTTGCTGATTAGGATTTCCAAGCCTTAACTGTAATTACAGTTAGCTTGAGTTTGTGCACAACACTTGTGTTAGGCTATAGGGTTAATTCTATATCTATAATCTTTTAATTCCGCAATTCACTCCAAGGGAGTTGGGTAGACCTTCAAGTTTTGTCTAGTGCAAAATTTGATAACTCTATTCACCCCCCCTCTAGAGTAGTATCTATCCCTTCACTTTCAAGTATTTTCCCTCTTTTGCCTTGCATTGTGTATGCAAATAACTTGTTTTTCGTACTTGCAGCTTTATTAGACTCGTGATATTGCGCTTTCATAGAACGGTACCTATGTAACCATGAAGGAATATTTTCTTTCTCTGCGGGCGAAGCTGGACGCATCTGAGGACTCACTGGTGGAGGCCCAGAGGAAGAAGGAATTCATTTCTTGGCTGGTTAACGTGGAATCCCAGTTGTCCTCTTCTCTGTCCGAGATGGAGTGTCTTCGTACCAAGTTGAGCGCTGCTGACTCCGAGATTGAGGCTCTTTGTCGGAGGTTGGCTTCTGCTGAGGTGACCCTTATAGAGGCAGTTCATCATACTGAGGTGGTTGACGCTGCGATGTGCCAGCAAGAGGGGGAGGTCGAGCAAATGAAGAAAGAGAACGCTCTGCTGATTTCTAAGCGGGAGGTGGTCGTTGTTGTGCATGCGGCTGCGGTGGCCTAGTACAGAGCCTCCCACAACTTTGAGATTGAGCAGTCCCGCATTGCGGAGGAGGCGCACTCTGTGATGATGGAGACGAAGGTTGATCCACTCATAGAGGACCGAGCGTGAACCCGCATACTTCTTAGGCTTCAACAAGAGATTTCGAGCGGATCGAAGGTTGTAAGAGCATGATTCCCTAGTGGAGGATTCAGTAAACGGCGATGTAGATGCTACTGTGGAGGGATAGTCCTCAGGACTTCTTCTTCTCCAGTTTGTTTTGATTTGCCTGTTTTTGTGTTGTAGGAGTACTTTTACACCGTTGCATGCTTTTACTTTTTATGATGATGTAACTCATGCGATACTTTTCATTTGAGTGGAGACCATTTTTGCTTTCAAATTTGTTGTGTTTTGGCTGTACTTGGGTGCGCATATTCTCTTTGATAGAGTAGTGTTTTGCTTGAGCATTGCTTGTTTACTCATGCTTTAGATAGGGCCATGGACTGTTGAGGGTTTGGAGGCGATGTGCCCCAGCTTGCTCGTACCTTGAGCAGGGATAGTGGAGAACCTTTGTCTATACCCTTAGGAGAACCAAAGTTCATCCATATGGAGTGGGAGAGAAACCTTTGTTCTTTCGCGCTTCAGGAGAACCGAGGTCCGCTTGAGTGAAGGTGGCGAAGAACTTTTGTTCATTCATGTCTCAGGAGAACCAGGGTTCGTCCGAGTGGAGATGGTGAAGAACCTTCATTCGTTCGCACCTTAGGAGAACCGAGGTTCGTCTAGGTGGAGATGGCGAAGAACCTTTATTCATTCGTGCCTCAAGAAAATCGGGATTCGTCCAAGTGGAGGTGGAAAAGAACTTTTGTTCATTCGTGCCTCAGGAGGAATGGGGTCCGTCTGGGTGGAGATAACGAAGAACCTTTGTTCGTTCGTACCTCAGGAGGACCCGGGGCCGCCCGGGCGGAGGTGACATACAACTTTTGTTCGTTCGCGCCTCAGGAGAACCTAGGTTTGTCCAAGTAGAGGTAGCGAAGAAGCTTTGTTCAATCGCATCTCAGAAGGACCAGAGTCTTTCCCGGTGGAGGTGACAAAGAACCTTTATTTGTTCCTGCCTCAGGAGAACTTGAGTTTATCTAAGTGAAGGTGCAGATGAACCTTTATCCATCTCGCCTGGGAGGTGCATACAGACTTTTTTCCGTCTCGCCTAAGTTGTAGAAGGGATTTCGCCGATCTCGCTTGAGGTGTAGAAAGGCTTTCACCAATCTCGACTGAGAGGTGCAGAAAGGCTTTCACCAATTTCGCATAGGAGGTGCAGAAATACTTTCGCCAATCTTGCTTTACGACGACCCGTTTGCGGTGGATGGGAAAACAATCACTGCATTGATGAAAAAAAAGATACAAGTGCCCATGAGTCAACCTTTGCGGCTTATTCTTCAAGATGAAAATAGAGAAATCAGTAAACGGTAGGAGGAGTTCCAGTTTGGCATCGCTCAGACTTCCTTGCCCCTGGTCCTGATCGGGGTGCGCTTGTTGATGGTAGCAGAGTCGTGCCGCCTCTTTATCGTCTCGCGCGACACCTATCCCACCTGGTGTGACGAACTTCAGCACTAGGTGCGGGATGGAGGGGATTGCCTTGAAGAGTGCTTGGAGCGGACGCCCAAAAATTGCTTGTTTGCCGAGCTGGTGTCAACTATTACGAATTGTATGTCCCGAGTTGCTTGCCTTAGGAAATCTCCTAGAATGACAGGAAGGGTGCTCGTTCCTTGAACGAGTATACCATGCTGGTTCGAGCCTCTCTCGAGGGACCTTCATGTTGAGCAGTGTGGATTCGAACAAGATGTCTACCATGCTCCCACCGTCAACCAGTATCCGTCTGAACCTGAAGCAGGAATTGCCAATTCCTGCGTTGATGACAAGGGGATCTTGGTGTGTCGTGCACACACCTTTCAAGTCTTCGTCCCAGAAGACGATGATGGTATACGCTTGTGGCCTCGGGTCTTCTGGGCTCTTCTCGTGTTGGGAAATAGAGAGGATTTGGAAGGGCAAGCCGGCGATGGTTCCGACCTCCCCGACCATTTTCCTTCCCCCCCCTATGCGCCTTGGCGCTGGGGGGATTGATATCTTCCCAGTTGGTATGGTGGGGACTGATTGGGTACTTGATTTTGCAAGTATCTCTCTAAATGTCCTTGTCGGATGAGACGCTCTATCTCCTCCTTTAGCAGGGTGAAGTCCTCCATCCTATGCCCATTCCCGCCCTGAAATTCACAGTATTGTGTTTGGTCTCCTCGGTTCGGGGGCAATGGCTTTGGGCGTCGGAGCATGCCAGAGTCTTGGATGACCATGAATACCTGCACTCGGGCGGTATTTAGCGGGGTGAATTCTCGGTGCTGGCGGGGGCCTTGGTTCTAGCGAGGATTGTCGTGGCGGTCATTGTTCTGACGGTGTGTTGGAGGCGCGAGTTTCGACTCCCTTTTCTGCTTGGAAGACCCTTCAAATTGCTGGCGATGGGCTTCGATGGTCTCGTCGGTCGTGATTTGTGTTTCGACCCGATGAACGAGGTTGGCATAGCTGGGGATTGTTTCCTTCATCAGGGAAAAGTATAATCCACTCGGGCAAAGTCCCCCGAGGAAGACGCCGCTAGGAAGCTCCAGGTCGACCCCATGATCTATCGCGCCTCAGAGGTGAAGTGGCAGAAGAAATCCTTCAGTGACTCTCCTTCATTATGGCGAATGCTGGAGAGGTGTGAGGGATCTCTGACAATCTGTCGGTTGGTTATGAACTAGTTGATGAAAAGACAGGTGAGCTCTCCAAAGTTGTCGATTTCCCCCTCCCACAGGGAGTGGAACCACATACGTGCCTACTCCTTCAGAGTCGAGGGGAACACTTGACATAGCAGTTGATCGACTACATTGAAGAGGCGCATGATTGTCTCGTAGTGATTTATGTGCTCCGGGGGGTCCTCTGCCCCATCTAAGGCTTTGAAGCGCAATGGCTTGAATTCATGTGGTACGTGGTGCGCCATGACTTGAGGGGCTAATGGGGACCCATGGTGGAATGGGCGCCGCGCGTTCACGTGGTGGAGGCGCTCCTGGGTGCATCCTTCCTTGATTATGTCTCTGACCTCTTGGCGGGTGAGTCTATGGTCACCTCGCTGGGCATCCACTTCCATTGGCCGAGGATTCGATTTAGCGTTGTCCTGGGCTCCGGCCTTTGGACGGCATGCATCAAGCTTGCTTCGTTGGAGAGTCCCTTACCGGGGGGATCCTTTGGGTGAGCCACGCCTTGAAGAGGGACGTGTTCTGGCACTACCACAGGTCGTCCCTTGCGCGCGTTGTCTAGGTGGCGAGGGTTGGACACTCCTTTCTTCTGTAAGAGGATGAGCATTTCAGTTTGGTGCTCCTCCATCAGTCGGAAACGCTCTTTTATTGCATTGGTGGGAACGACAGTGGTGATTGTTCTGTTGGGCAGCAGAGCATTGCCCGCGAATGAGTCAGTCATGGCCGTTTCAGGGCGCTCTTCTGGGGCCGTGCCGTTTGTAAAGCGTGCACTCCTTCTTGCCATTGCTGCTAGTCGGTGAATGCTGAGACTTGTGAGAGCTTCTGAGAATACTTTCCCGCAGACGACGCAAAAATGTTGCGGGTCACCCAGTCTTTCCCCGATCCGGAGAAATCAGATTGCCTTAGCTCGGAATCGGACTGGGCGCACAAACAGCCAAAATAAACCGCAACAAATGATAAGATGTGTTTTTATGTGGAAAACCCGGAAAGGGTGAAAAATCACGTGATTGGAAGTCTGGAACTGTACCGAGCCAAAATTCACAAGCTTCTCAGAGTTTTACATTGTTTGATTTGATCTCTGGGGGGGGGGGGGGGGGGGGGGGTGGGGGTGGGGGGTGGGGGGACAGACCGCTACTCTGTACAGGTGCAGAAAAAGAGGAAAACAGCTAAGTCCTCAGAGCTTCGATGGAAGCGCTCCAGCCTTAGAATATTGTGGAGCTCGCGGAACCTGGGTGAGTGCGTTGTGAAAACCCTAAAACAGGTTTCCCCCAAATGATAGGAGGAATAAGCAGAAGTTTTCAAAATTTGAGTCACAGTAGTACACAATCAGAAATGAACTATTTTGTTTCTTTAATTTATTTATTATGCGAAATGTTTGGTTCATCACATGCGTTCTGGCTGGAAAATTCTCTAAGTCCACGGAGCTTCTTGAGGGAGCGCTCTTATTGATGCGAAGCCTTGATGAGAACGCTTTCGCGGAGGCGGTTGACGTAACTCGGAGTGCGATGAAACCTTAATGTAAGGAGAAGACTGTAGAGAATTCCTAAGCTGAGAATCAGCTTAAGTCCACGATCTTGCCGAAAAAGCTCAGAGCTCTCTCTTGCCTCTTGAGTTGCTTGTCTTCAAATGAAGGTGTGATAAGACTATTTATAGTTTTTTTTGGAGAGTCATGTTGGTAATTCCGCTGGGGAGTGATTTGTGCTGGCGAATGACATTGCTATGTTCCGGTCACCTGGATAACAATTTTGTCGAAATGACGGGAGTGCCCCCCGGGCAATTTGGGTGGCCCGGGCAAGGTGTCCGGAGGCGGCGGCAGGCGGCGGAGGCTGGAGCCAGCGCGGCTGCGGGGAATGCGGCTGCGCGGGGGGCGCGGCCCTGCGGCCGCATGCGGCTGTACGGGCTGCATGCGACTGCATAGGGCACGTCGCACGGGGCGCGCCACGCGGGCTGTCCCCACACGGGCCCTGGCCCCGCGCGGGGCGCGACCGTGCGTGCTGGCCGCGCGAGCCTGCGCGCAGGCCGAGGGCGAGCTTGCGCGCATGCCGAGCGCGCCTGCACAACCTTGTCGTTCCCGTGTGCGGGCTCGACCCCTCCTTTGGGTGTTCCCGGGGCTTGCAGCTTTGATGCACGTAACCGATTCAGTTGGGCCCATGGGAACTCAGTCTGAGTTGTGCCGGTTTGACTTAGAAATTTCAGGGGGAACCCCATCACTAGTATAAATATGCAAAAGTAATTGTGCACGGGATTTCTGTGTCGTGGAGAGTGCGGCGATGATGCGAAATTGTAGTATTAAACACAACGACGATAGTTTACCTGATTTGTCACATTCAAGGTAATTTTTTAACTCAACGTTTAATTTTGAGAGTAGGCGTCTTTGATTGCCCAAGGATGACTGCACCTACATGATTGTTGTGATGTATTGACTTAAACCATCATTTAAGAAACAGCTTTCGTGTCACCCCCTCACATAGGAATGAAAAAGAGTTGACAGGAAAAGATTATCGTACTATTAAAGAAAAAAAATCTTGAAAATTGGAGCTGTTTTGGACCATCCGGTGGCTTCCAAGTGATAGCGAGAAATGAAAAAAGGTTAGGTCTTTTCCCTCCTTATTGTAACCTCAACTTCCCTATTCCGTGACACATGCAAACAGTCCAGTGTGAGTCACGCCCGTGGACTGGCTGGTCTTTTGCTATCCTTAGCTGATTCAGTACAAGAAAACATGAAATGTACGCGATGAATGATGAAATGCATAGAATGAATAATGATGAAATGCATAAAATAAAAAATTGATGTAGTTTTCACATTATAAACTGATGCTAACATTTTTATACGGAAGTTAGGTCGGCGTCATAGCACCAATCATATTACTGCATGTATACTTTTGTAATGTACTGCTGTCACCATTCTTTCAAGAAATGTTGTGGTGGAGTTTTTTTTGATTAAAAAAATTTAAAAATATATGGGAAATGATGAACCCGTCAGATCAAAGAGATTTCAATCTGGACCGTGAAATGGATCCCCACCATTTCACTTGAAATGGAGAGGATCCTGATACACTCTTTTGCCGTGTTGTTGAGTAATTATACTGTTGTTCTCCCAAACAAAAATTAAACTGTTGCAATTTTATTTTTGGAACAGTGTAAACCGTTACATTGGTCCAGTTATTATGTGTGTGGTGTGCAATTGTTTGTAATAGGCGGGAGAAGCTACAGTAGTAACAAAACTACCTTAAACTCCTACAAGCAGTTATGTTATGAGGCGTGACGACGACAGCTATTTTCATTTATCTTAAATTATGTTATGTTATTTTTAAGAGTACAATTTTCGTATTTTGCCCATATGTCGTAAGCCTAAATGAGGGGACGTTTTGTGAACCTACTTATTTGATCGGTTAGACTTTGGTTTGATATGCAAGAATTAAATCCAAATCTCTCTCTCTCTCTCTCTCTCTCTCTCTCTCTCTCTCTTCCCTCGTCCTATCTCTCTCTCTGAACTCATGAAACCCCTAAACCCGCCGACCTAGCCGAGCGGCCGGTTTTGCCGAAAGATCACTACGACAGCCCCGTCGCCAATGTTGCGCCTCCCAGTAAAAGGAAGGGAGAAACTCCTCCTGTGAACCCACCGCCGTCGAGACCTCTCACGAGATCTCAAGGTGAAACCCACATCATTTTGGTATCAGAGCCTAAGCCGATCTTGTTGTAAAATCCGGTATAAATGCATGCAAAGCTATACATTAACACAGGTAACAAGAACACAGAACACAACCACATAATTTATATAATGAAAATATAAATTCAAATCCAGGAGAGAAATTTGAAGGTCT
The DNA here is from genome assembly GCA_039513925.1 of Platanthera zijinensis. Lineage (NCBI taxonomy): Eukaryota > Viridiplantae > Streptophyta > Magnoliopsida > Asparagales > Orchidaceae > Platanthera > Platanthera zijinensis. The sequence continues at coordinate 266,104,405 of CM077079.1, read as the reverse complement.
GATGAAATACATGCGGATCCGTAGGACATGCACGATCTGCAAGAGAGTAGAAGATCTGCACCGCAATCCACCTCGCGAACGCTCAAGGTTCACCAGAACCTTCAACGTCGAAGTCCAACGTTTAACCGCAATCACCACCGGATAACAATACAACCACCGGAGAACAACGTCGCCATCGGAGATAAAACACCGTCGAGATTAGCTGCACACACGCACTCCTTCAACACCACGCATCTTCACTCCAAAGAACGTCCACTGCAACGCCGACGTCACTCTCCACAAAGCCCGACGACACACAACACTAGGAAATTTAATGACTTAAGTTATTTGAGAGTAGATAATTTTGAGGAATAACACACACAACACTAGAAAATCATTACGGAGCTTTAACTTTCATCGGACTAATGAATTTATGCATGTCTGAAATTTTAATGATTGACACATTTACCAATTTTCAATGCAAATCACTTGAGTACTATTAATGAATTTGGTTCAAGTGTAAGGAGATTTAGACTTGTTCATATATTGGTTGATATTTGCTCATCCAATGACTTGCAATGATTCATCTTTACTAGGAACTAGCAAAGGTTTGGGTTTGAGGATGTGATAACTTCTCGAAAAGAAGTTATCTTGTGCCTAAATTTTTATCCGTTTGATTAATATAATTGATAAATACAAATTAAAATGTATTAAATTAAGAATATCTTGGTTTTTTGATTAAAGTAAGAGTATTATGATTTTTTTAACTTGTTTTTTATGTAGAAATTTCGAACTATCCACCTCATGAAGTCAATAACAGAGGTTATTTGAAGCCTAGGAAAAAGAACAGAAGAGTTACCGTAAATTAATTGCAGTTTGGAGCAATTTTTAGTAATGCAGAAAATATGTTATAACATATTTTCATAGTGCAGAAATTATGTTATAACATATGTGCGGGAATGAATATTTGAAATCCAAAATTATTCAAATTTTTTGGACTCGTACAAGAGCAAAATGAGGTATCCTTTCAGCATTTAAAACATTACTTTTGGAGGAAGAGAATATATAAAGACTTATGAGAGAAGAAAATGATTCTTCATATTATATTCAAAATTTTCAAGAAAAGAGAGAACTAGGGTTTGGAAGAGAAGAAGAAGAAGGAGCCACATAGATCTTCATCAAGAGGGATTTTGCATGCATTTGAGTGTAATTTTCTATAGTATTTAGATCTTTAAACATCATGTCTTGTAAGATCTCTCTAATTTCGTGGTGGATTTCTCAAATCATGAACTAATTCCCTAGGTTTTGAATTTTGAAAGTACTTGTTCTATTTTGATGTGATCTCTACTTTTATTTTGGTTTATGAAATATTTGGTGTGATTTCTTTATTGAGTTTTTGATCTTGTTGGTAAAACTTTGAATTATATTTTCATTCTATTCTCCGCTTCGAGATTCGAGAGATGAGAGATGTGTGAGAATATGAACGATAATTATTTTACTGCGCGACGAGATTCGAGAGATGAGTTGTGTAAATCTTTAACCAAAATTTTCAGGTCGTTTTACTGCGTTTCAAGATTCGAGAGAGGAGAGGCGTAAGTGTATCATTAACTCAATATAATGTAGAAGGGAGAAAGAGATTTCATCTATACGTTAGCGATTTTGATATTATTATTATTCATATTTTTCGTTTCGCCAGAGTTAGAGATGACAAGGGAACGAGAGATATATTGATTTTCGATATCGAGTGATACGGATCTCTGCCTTAAAATAATTGTAGGAAAGCATACCAAGTTATCTTATAAATATCTTTTATTGATCCATCATAATAGACTTAGGAAATCAAAAATACAAGTCTGTTCTCTCATCATTTGATAAGAAGTAATTTCTAGAAAGTTTTCGTTAAATTTTCTTAGAATTTTAAATTTTAGTTTCAAAACCCTTTTAAATTGATTCACTTAGATTTAAAGAAAAGGTTAGCTAGTATTTGCGAGCGTTAAATTAATCACGTCTCCGTGAGAACAATCTTTACTCACTTTTTATTACTTGATCTGACACGTGCACTTGTGTGATTTACGTAAACCTATTTTGGTCGTTTCATACATATGAGTTTAACTCAATGATATATCGCTATGAAATATAAGTGGGTGAGAAAATAAAATTGATATAATTTTTGGAGGAAGTTTATATTTCAAAACACATATTTTTAAGTTCGACAAGATAAAAAGATAATAAAATACTACATAGAAAAATGTTAAGGATCAGATTGAATCATATGATGTAGGTGTTTCCTACGGATGGATTTCCCAGTAAGGGTTGCATATATTTTGCCCTAATGAGGTGGGGGTCAATTTAAGTTGTATGGCTTGACATTTCCTACATTATGTAACTAAATAAGTATCAAGGGGGATTAGGAAACCTTGTGAATTTTGAGAGCAATTGATAATTATTACTTATTGTTAAGTATGCATATTGTTATCTCTCTTTGTATGTATGTATAACTGTTCACGAAATACGTTGCTCACATAGTCATATTTTTTTGACTAATCTATTGTTGACTCATTTTTTTAGGCAACAAGGGCATCTCCAAGTGCACCTCAAAGGGTTCCCCCAATAGAAGAAGAAAAACGAAATCATGCTGAAGATCTGACAAATATATGACTAAAGATCTTTATCGGAATCGAGTAAGTTCAAGAAAAACATAAAACTACATGCGAAGGTTATGAATGTGCTTTCTTTAATGATTATAGTTAAATGTTTCTTTTACCTGTAACAAACTTTTTGTAAATATAAAAATAAAATAAAATCTGGTATTATGTTTTCTTTGTACTGTAGATCCTTATGATGATTCTTGTTGCAATATTTTTATTGAAATGATGCTCGATTCTTGATTCCGCTGTAAAGACCGAAATAAGGGTCTTCACTATTTGGTATCAGAGGAAGAGTTTTCAATAATTATGGTCGTGGACAGTACAACGTAATAACACAAATAATGTAGCATAATTAATTAAAACTTCCTTATAAGAACTCATCCAAGTTTACTCTAGCCAAAGACGACATCACGAGGTACGAGAAGAGCTCGATGTTTATCAGAGTACACGATCTGAAGAAAGTGACAATGGGAATCATCATTGCCCTTCCAAGTTTGTGTTAGCTATCACAGAAGCGCTAAATCTAGTATTCCCAATGCTAGCCACTTTAGGACCGACAACTCCACAAGTTGATCCTCTGCCTTGGCCAAATCCGTTAAATCCACTCCCCGATCTTCCTCCTGCAACACCTTTAATACAACAACGCCAAATGGATATTGACTTGAAACAATTCCTGGAATTAAAACCACCAACATTTCTCGGAGGCTTGTCTCTCTTGGATACTGAAGACTGGGTTTTACGTATAAAGCAATCTTTCAAGTTATGCAATGCCCAAAAGATCGAAAAGTTGGATTAACTCGTTTGTATTAGAAGGTGCAACTAAGCATTTGTGGGACAATATTGTCGCCAAAAAGTACACCAGTTGTTGTATCGTGACTTGGACAAACTTTTTTAAGAATTCACCAATTGATTTGTCCCACGGTTAGAGAAGAGAATGTTAAATGACCAATTACTTCGACTTGCAAGAAACAAAGTAAGTCCTGCAATACGAAATCTAATTTTCCAAGTTAACATACTATGTTGATTCCCTTGTAACCTTGGAAGAAGATCGTTGCCGACATTTTTAATAAGGATTACAAGATGATATCCGTAATTTATTAGTTCATTTGGATATTTTATAGTACAGTAAGTTGGTTGAAAGATCTTGATTAGTGGAAATCGATCAGGAAAAATTTCAAAAGCGGCGAGATAACGGTAAATGAAAACAACGGGCACGCCAAGTCAGGATGAAGTACACGAAAAAGAAACTAAATCATTCTAAACTGGCCCGACTACCAATAATGCATCCCAAACAATCACGACAAACTATGGGAGAATGCATCGAGGAGATTGCTTAATTGGACTTTGCTACTACTGTCGTCAACCTAGACCCAAGAAAAAGGAATGTCCAAAACTTCTAAATAAAGAAAACAACTCCCAAGGACCACCACTGTTGCCGCAACCACATTTATTTCAAATGCACGTTGAGTCATTAGCTTCAGTACCTGCACCTACTCCTACTCCCATTCCACCACAAGAAGTCCCAGAAGAATGACCGATTCAGCCGCGAGCATTTAATTTAGAACCATATCACCAAAATTAACTTAGTTCATTTTCTATATGTAAGTCCTTTGTGTACATATATATGTAAATCCTTTGTGTATATAAATAAACATCTGGTTATCTATTTTTGAGAACAAAAAATCTTTTAAGGAGGGAAGAATTGTGATGATTCAAATAATGCTTAACAAAAATTTTAATTTTCCCAATGATGAGAACGCAAGGTAGTAAGATTTTGTGTGCTAAATTTTTTTTCAAGTTTTTATTATTATTTGATTTTTTTAATTAAGATATCATTGGGGGTGCCAATAGCCAAATATCTTTGAGTATATTTATATTGTAACAAATGTTGGTTGTTTTATCCTGTTATTATCAATTGTGGGCTGGTTAAGAAGGATTGATTGGTTGACATAGTGAGCTGGCATCATTATGTATGTTATTGCCATGTGGCTTGAGAAGGTGGTTAAGTTAGATTTGGTTTATGTTAGCTTGAGGTTTGAAATGAGCTTGTAGTGTGACACCTCGTTCTTTTTTTATTGGTGCACTTAAGAGGTTTGGATTACATCCATTGCTGGCTGCTTATTTCCTTTCATAAAAAGGACCCGAGCTCTTCTCATTTCCGCACTATTCCCGTTTCATGCGCTGCTTCCGGTTCTACTTGTGCCACTGCTTCTTCTTCCCGGCTGCTTCTCATCTCATCTCCTGCAAGCTTTTCTCTCTCTCTATCTTTCTCTCTTTCTTTGATGTGGTTTTGTGCCTCTTGTGCCTTGCTCCTACTACTAGAGCCATGCAGCTATTCCAATGCTGTTATTTTAGGGTTCCCGTGCAGTTGTTCCTGGTTGCTGGTTTTGAGTTTGTGCTGCTGCTATTACACTTCTCCTCTGCTTCTTAGCTACTTTAGCGTCTCCCTCCGAGTTCTTAGAAGGATTTCACTAAACCACGACGTATCCACGGAGGATTGATTGTGCAAATCTTCCTTCCTCTTTCTCCCGCTGTAAGAACGCATTTCTCCTCTCAATGTTGCTTCTTCTATTTGCTACTTTGCTGAAATGAAATTGATGTTTGCACTACCTATGTTGGTCACCCTCTATTATTGTTTTTTGCTAATTTATTTTGGGATTGTTTTTACTACTTATAGTAGTTGTTTTCACTCTTAGAGGTTGACTGTTTTTGCTGGTTATTTTATTGTTGATTAGTGGGCTGTTATACTTCATTTTGGTGGCTGTTTTTAGGACTATTTGAGAGGAGCAATTACTCTTTCCGGATACTAATTTTCCTAGCCATTTGTGGGTTGTTTTGCAGCTATTTATTTTGCTATATATGTACAAAACTACTGCAATATGAGCTGATTTTGAGAATGGAGAGCGTACTTATTACACCTTTGGACTGTTTTGGGTTGAGGAAAGTTATGTGAACTCATTTCAAGAAAAGAAGTTGATGGGGACAAAAAATATATTAGTTCTTAAATTAATTTGGGGCTTTACGTTGCTTTGTTTGATTTTGTATTTTTAACGGATTTATATGCTTTTTCTGAACCTTTGACACCCTTAATAAAAAGACTAATACTTTTAAACATCAACGCTACAAATATCAAAAAGACAACCCAATTAAAGTGCGTACTATTTCAGTGGTTTCCAAGATCGAGAAACTAGATGATGACGTCACAAGGCAGACGTGGAGATGAGGCAAAAAAAGGATTTGTGAAAAGGAAAGGTATTGGTGAGCTTCTTATTTCTCGAGTTATGTTTATTCAAGTACTTTTAATATTTCTTGTTACTTCTTTACAATAATACTGACTATCTATATGAGTTTTAACTCAAGATATATCACTATGAAATACATGTGAGTGGAAAAATAAAAGCGATATAATTTCTGAGGGGAAGTTTATATTTCAAAACACCTATTTTTTTTCAATTACGATAAGATAAAAAGATAATAAAACTCTACACAGAGAAATGTTAAGAATCTTATTGAATCCTATGATGTAGGAGTTTCTTACGGATGGATTTCCCAATATGGGGGGCTTATATTTTACCTTAAAGGGGGTGGGGCCTAATTTAAGTTGCATGTCTTGCCATTTCCTATATTATGTAACTAAATAAATATCAAGGGAAATCATGAAACATTGTGAATTTTGAGAGTAATTGATAATTATTTCTTATCATTATGTATGCATATTTTTATCTCCATTTGCTTGTATGTATAACTGTTCACGAAATACGTTGCTCACATAGTCATATTTTTATGACTAATTCATTGTAGACACATTTTTTTAGGCAACAGAAGAACAACTGAGTGCACCGTGAAGGATTCCCCCGACAAAAGAAGAGAAATGAAAGTGCGCTAAGGATCTGACAAAGGTATGACTAAAGATTTTTATTAGGATCGAGGAAGTCCAAGAAAAACATAAAGCTACCTGCGAAAATTATGAGTGTGCTTTCTGTAATGAGTATAGTTAAATGTTTCTTTCACCTGTAATAAACTTTCTATAAATATAAATAAAGAAATAAAATCTGATGTTATGTTTTTTTTGTACAGTGGATCCTTGTAGTCATTCTTACTACGATATTTTTATTGAAACTAGGCTCGATTCTTGATTCCGCTGTAGACACAAAAATAAGGGTCTTCACACATCGAACTCCTAACCACAAAATCATTCTCAAGGATTTAGAACAATTTTCCAATTGTAGGCCATATAGATATCCTTTTGATCAAAAATCTGAGATTGAGAAATTAATTAAAGAAATGCTAGAAACTGGGATAGTAGAGCACATTAAGAGTTTTTGTTCATCTCCCATAGTCTTGGTTAAAAAAGAGATGGTTCTTGACGAATGTGTATAAACTATATGAGGTTGAATGCTAATACCATCAATGATAACTTTCCTATCCCAATTATTAAGGAACTTTTGGATGAGCTGTACAGTACTACAATTTACTCCAAATTGGACTTAAGGTCCGGATATTATCAAGTTAGGATGGCTACACAAGATATTGATAAAAATGATATTTAAATCATATGAAGGGCACTGTGAATTTCTAATAATGCCTTTTTGGTTTATTAATGCTCATACAACATTTCAAAGCCTAATGAATCTGATTTTTTATTCTCACTTGCTCAAATTCATTCTAGTATTCTTTTATGATATTTTAATCTACAGCTCAACATGAAAAGAGCACTTTGTACATTTGGAGAAAACCTTTCAATTGTTATTAAAAGGAAAGTATTTTTGTTAAAAAGAGTAAATGTCTCTTTGAGGTGTCACAAAAAGAATACCATGGCCATATCATTTTAGCCAATGGAGTTTCGATAGATCTTTTCAAATTAGATGATATGAAAGCTTGGCCTAGACCATCGAATCCAAAGCAACTAAGAGAAATCTTGGGACTTACAAGATACTACATACAAATTATCAAGAATTATGGATGCATGACTAAACGTTTTATAGACTTGCTAATGAAGAATCAATTTCAGTAGAACTCAACTGCAGAAAAGCCTTTTAACCAACTAAAATTTGTGGTGAGCACCACCAGTCTTAGCATTACCCAATTTTCAAAAGAATTTTGTATTAGAGATAAATGCTTCAAATACGAGGGTAGGAGCGGCGCTACTTCAGTAGGGTCACACCATCTCCATCTTTAGCAAAATGTTGGGTGTGAAAAGAAATTGGTAGCAAGTGTGTTAGCAATGGTTAAATGGAGGCATTTTCTAATTGGAACACACTTTGTTATCTGTTGAAATTATGACACCTCTGCGATCCACGTGCCCGGATCGTCGGGATCGCGATACGTCATCGATCCATGGGAGACCGCGATTCCTAATCCGGGCTAAATCTATTTAGGAATATTATTTAGGAAGATCATTGATAGGAAAATATATAATTATTGGAGTGTGATACCTCATCAATCCGTGTGCCTCCATAATTCCTAATTTTGGAGGAGTCCTATATTTGGAATATTTTTATGAGGAGAAATAAGACAATCTCCTTAATAGGAGATCATCTTCTTAATTTGATATTGGATCTTGATCCTATAAATAGGAGTCCGCCCTAGCCGTTTCATTCAAGCAACAGAGAGAGAAATCCGTGAGAGCCATTAGAGGGAGCAGTGAGAGTTTCAGGCGGCTTCTTGTTCTATCCAGCGGCGGAAGACAACTTCAGGCGGAGGCGGCGGTTTCAGGCTCCTGCGGAAACAGAGAGGCGACGACATTCGGGCGATCCAGATGGATCGATATCTGGCCGGGCTCATCCCGGCAGCCGGCTGTGTAGTGTGGATCCAGGCGGCGACAACAGTTGCAGGAGGCGGCAGATTCAGGAGGAAGAAGACAGGGTGATATCGGCGGCGACAGCAGCGACAACGTTCTCCTTCAGATTTTGCTTTTCTCTTGTTGTTAGATCGTGTTAACGGTCTCTATTTGTAACTTGTAACCTCATTGATTATAGTGGATCTTTTCCGGCGCGCTCTCCCCATGGACGTAGGGGCCCATCTCCGAACCACGTATATTATTTTGTCGTCTATGTGTGTGTTTGTGGAATCTCTTCTGGTTTATGATTTTGCGCCATTGAAATTGCTCGGCTATATTTCGTTGCGCTACCACAGTACTCGGTCCGATTGCATAACAATTGGTATCAGAGGGAGGTTCCGTGGGGGTGATCGTCTGGACGTTCCAGTTTTAGATCTGGGTCAACGATAGGTGATGACATCGGTCTGCTCCCTATCTTCTTAGATCTGGTCTGTGAACATTATTCAGATTGCCAGTAGCTCTGAGAGTAAAACAATGACAACGAAATTTGAGATTCCAAAATACGAAGGCAAAATTGACTTTGGTCTGTGGCAGAAACAGATCAAAGCGGTACTCGTCCTGCAAGGTCTTCATAAAGCTCTCCTCGGAAAGGAGAAGTCCGGGAAGAAAGGTGACGAGTAGGAGGAGATAGATCTGAAGGCCATCAACACAATTCAACTGTGCTTGGCCGATGGGGTTATGTGTAACATAGTCAATGCTGAGACTACGATTAATCTGTGGACAAAATTGGAAGAGCTGTACATGTCCAAGTCGCTCACGAACAAGTTGTACGTGAAGAAGCAACTTTACAGCCTTAAGATGTCCGAAATCACTCAGCTGCTTGATCACATGAATGCGATTAATAAACTTATCTCTCAGTTGCGTAGTATGTACATTAAGGTCGAGGAGGAAGACCGGGCTCTTCTCCTGTTGTCTTCATTGACGAAGTCCTTCGATTATCTGGTCATCAAGATTCTATATGGGAAGGACACCCTGAGGATGGAAGAAGTGATGAAGATGTTGCTCTCGAACGAAACGAGAAGCAAGTCGAGCCCTGGAGCCGACGAGGGCTATTCGTGAAGAGCAATGACCCAGCCCGGAGTAGATCGAGAGGAAAAGGCAAGGAGGAAGACCGACCTAGGTTTAAGTCCGGAGGTAGGAATACTAAGTGCCACTACTGCAAGGAGGAGGGGCACTGGAAGAATAATTGCTCGAATAGGAAGTTTAAGGAGCAGACACATGAGACACATCAGGCTGCGGTGGCATCTGAGGATGAGAACGACGCCGACGTTCGTCATGTTTCACCCAGCCTTGAGACTACAGGTTCCTGGATCATGGATACAGGATGCTCATACCACATGTGTCTGAACATAGAATGGTTCTCCAGCTTTAGGCAGTGTGAAGGTGGTCGTGTTTTTAAGGGGAACGACTCAGAGTGCGAGGTGTTAGGAGTTGGTAACATCAGGATCAAGATGTTTGACGGAGTGGTCAGGATACTCACCAACGTTCGGTATGTGCCCAAGTTGAGAAATAGCTTGATTTCTCTAGGCACTCTGGAGGCCGTTGGGTATTCTTATACCGATAACGACAGATATTTGAAGGTCAAGATAGGCGCACAGGTAGTCATGAGAGGAGAGCGTTCCGGTACTCTCTACAGACTGATCGGTACCACGATTGCGAGTGGAAGAGCGAGGAGAGATGTCAGACTGCCTCTCAGGCTACAAGACACGATAACATAAGCCTTTCAGGATATTTCCTCAAATCCTGGTTCCTATGAAAAAGCTATAGAAAACAAAGACCGTTCTCAGGGAAAAGCTAGGAAGGACCAGTGGAGGAATAAGACAAGATTCGTGGCGAAGGAGTTCGCGCAGAGGAAGGGCCTTAGCGAAGATAAAATCTTCGCAGCCGTGGAGAAGAAAGGTAGAGTGTCATCTCAGAAGTGCCCAGACACCGCAGGGGGAGCCATCTGGCTCAAAAGTCTCACCAAGGAAATCAGGATTACTCAGAAGGCGGTGGAGCTGCACAGTGGAAGTCAGAGTGCAAGTTATCTTGCAAAAGACCCAGTCCATCGTGCAAGGAAAAAGCACATCGGTGTGCGCTACCAGGAGTCGAGGGAGTTCGCTGGAGGTGGAGGCATGAAGTTGCGGAAGATCTCTATGGAGGATAACAGTGCGAACATGCGGGCGAAATCTTTGACAGGAGTCAAGTTCAAGAACGGTCTTGACTTGACTCATACTGATGCATGTTGATCGAGAAGAGGACCCCAGGGAGAGGGGGCTCGTAGTCGCTGGTAGGGGAGATCCAGGCTGGAGGTAGAGTTGCGTTCATTTGGCGTCGAGGTGGAATTGATCGCGTGAGGCGTCAAGGTGGAAATTGTTGAGATTATGACACCTCCGCGATCCACGTGCCTGGATCGTCGGGATCGCGACACGTCATCGATCCTTGGGAGGCCACGATTCGTAATCCGGGCTAAACCTATTTAGGAATATTATTTAGGAAGATCATTAATAGGAGAATATATAATTATTGGATTGTGACACCTCATCAATCCGTGTACCTTCATAATTCCTAATTTTGGAGGAGTCCTATATTTGGAATATCTTTATGAGGAGAAATAAGACAATCTCCTTAATAGGAGATCATCTTCCTAATTTGATATTTGATATTGATATTATAAATAGGAGTCTGCCCTAGCCGTTTCATTCAAGCAACAAAAAGAGAAATCCGTGAGAGTCATTAGAGAGAGCAGTGAGAGCTTCAGGCGGCTTCTTGTTCTGTCCAGCGGCGGCAGACAACTCCAAGCGGATGCGGAGGTTTCAGGATCCGACAGCAACAGAGAGACAGTGACATTCGGGCGATCCAGTCGGATCGACATCTGGCTGGGCTCATCCCGGCAGCCGGCTGTGCAGTGGTGGATCCAGGCGGCGATAGCAGTTGCAGGAGGCGGCGGATCCAGGAGGAAAAAGACAGGGCGATATCGCTAGGCGATATCGGCGGCGACAACGTTCTTCTTCAGCTTTTGCTTTTCTCTTATTGTTCGACCGTGTTAACGGTCTCTGTTTGTAACTTGTAACCTCATTGATTATAGTGGATCTTTTCCGGCGCGCTCTCCCCGTGGACGTAGGAGCCCATCTCCGAACCACGTATATTATTTTGTCGTCTGTGTGTGTATTTGTGAAATCTCTTCTTGTTTATGATTTTGCGCCATTGAAATTGCTCGACTATATTCCGTTGCGCTACCGCGGTACTCGGTCTGATTGCATAACAGTTATCTACACGGATCATCAAAGTCTTCTTGTGGATCAACAACTCTCTACCCCTATGCAACAAAAAGTCATGGACAAATTAATGAGTTAATACTACTCCATTAAGTATAAAAGGGGGTTAAGAATGTCACTTTAGAGCTTTATCCAAAAAACAACAGTCAATTGATGGTCAAATTGCTACTCTAGTGGTGGGTAATACTGATTTGGAGTATAAAATTCAACTTTCCCAACAACAAGATGACAAAGCCTAAGATATCATCAAAAGCAATAAAGCCAATCTAATTTTGAAGCCTCATTGCCTGTTGACTGGTTGAAAGAAAAAGGAGATGGAATTCCAATTTAAGGTCCGGTTCATGCGATTGTAACCGCTTGATCGGTGAAAATAAATCCTGTCAAACGGAGCCTAAGTCTGGTGTCCTATCAAGTTCAGTTACCTTCTTTAGCTAAGATACATAATTCCTTTCATATCGCCTAATTAAAACAACATATTGGAGCAGCCCCCAGCTCGGTGAACTTGCCAGAATTTATGACAGAATAAGGAGCTCTTCTAAAAGTGCTAGAAAAGATCCTGGACTAGCGACTCATACCAAGGCTAGGAAAACTCGAAGCTCAGATTGTCATCCAATAGTCCAGCTCTCAGTCGGAAGATGATACCTGGGAGGATTACCAGTGTAACACCCAAATGTCGTCGTTCATCATAAAATTAATGAAACTTTAAATATAGTTATTTTCCAGAAAAATGAAGGAGAAACATTTACGAAATGTCGCCCAACGGTTTTTAATTCAGAAATTATGTCGTAATAAAGTTTATTTCATTGAAATTATTGTGTATATAATTTAATTTAAGATGTAAATGATAAAATTTAAGTGCATTGATGTGCTATTAGTTGATTTGGAGTGCAAATAGTAAATAGTATGCGAATAGTAAAAATTGATGCATTAAGAGAATCAAAACTAGATTTGGGCTCAATTAAAAACTATTAATCCATCTTAATGTTAGGCTGTGGAGTCTTAAGAGGTCAAGTGGACCAACTCCTTATGTCAAAAGCAAAATTGAGCCCTCTTTTATAAGGAATTGGATACAATATCGCCGCTGTCACCTAGAGCTTTTGGAAAGCCGCAAGACTTTCTTCTCCTTCCTCGCCACTCTCATTCTCTTTTGCAATTGGATTTGGAAGGGGAGAGTTTTTCACTACCCGCTCTGAATAAAAAAAAAGGTGCTGTTACTAGCAAACTCAGTTTGGTTTCTAGCAAACCATTACTATTAGCAAATCCTCATTTTTCAAAATGGCTATTTGAAAACCATTTTGTTAGTAGCAAACCAACATAATTTTAAAAAAAAAATTTAATTTTTGTTTAAAACATTCATTCTTTCAAAATAACCCGCTGCATATAATGACATTACAAAAGATTTCAAATGTATTCATTCAACCACTTATGTTAGCATTATAGATGAGTCAAAATACCGCAAATGTTTAGTATGTTCAAAACTGTTTTTTCAACAAAATATCATTATCTGCACCAAAATCTTTAAACAGAATATCGATTGGTTTAGAAATATATTTGATTTCTAATTCCTATAAAGATGTGTTGTATATACGAGTTAAGTGTATATAAGAATATATACGTCCTTTTGAACTGCGTCTGATACGTACAATTTCATGAGAAGTGTTCAAAATGAAAGTTGTAGATCTCGATGAAAGTTGTATAAACGGTTGATATACAAATCGGGGGTCTAAACGGCTTCAAATCAAAAAGTACATGAAAGTTGTAGATATCGACGAGATCTACAACTTTCATGTTGAACACTTTTTGATTTGAAACCGTTTATACAACTTTCATCGAGATCTACAACTTTTATTTTGAACACTTCTTATGAAATTGTACGTATCAGACGCAGTTCAAAATGACGTATATATTCTTATATACACTTAACTCGTATATACAACACATCTTTATAGGAATTAGAAATCAAATATATTTCTAAACCGATCGATATTCTGTTTAAAGATTTTGGTGCAGATAATGATATTTTGTTGAAAATGCAGTTTTGGACATACTAAACATTTGCGGTATTTTGACTCATCTATAATGCTAACATAAGTGGTTGAATGAATACATTTGAAATCTTTTGTAATGTCATTATATACAGCGGGTTATTTTGAAAGAATGAATGTTTTAAACAAAAATTAAATTTTTTTTTAAAAATTATGTTGGTTTGCTAGTAACAAAATGGTTTTCAAATAATCATTTTGAAAAATGAGGGTTTGCTAGAAATCAAACTGGGTTTGCTAGTAACAACACCAAAAAAAAATCATATTTAAGATCAATTACATGCCAAAAAATTATGCTGGCATAAATAGACGGCAAGATCAGAGATTGCGCTTACCAATTTTTTTTTCCAATACAACTGGTTAGCCAATATTTCTCTTCTTTTCTAAATATCTTTTGCAATTGAATTAAGGGTCTCTTTGACAAACCAGCGGGATGCCGTTCCGGCGGGAATTTGTTTGCATGCTTTTTGCGAGCTCCCTGAAAACGGCCGGCGTGAACGGGTAGATCCTTGCATTTTGTCGCTGGCCGGACGAGCACCGTTTCACCGCTCACGCTGGCCGTTTCCTCTCTCCTCTCCCGGCGTGCCACGTGCTGAATTGTCAAAAAGACCCTAAGGAGGCATCATAAACGGTAAACCTTTAAATACCTGTAATCATCAAATAACGGAACTTCGTTAACAAATGTATAAAATTGTGTTGACAATAGCAATTTTGCCTGTGATTTTCGGGTTTTCCCAAGTAGTTCTCGCTCTGATGGGCATCCTAAGGTAGACTCGCCGGAGCCGGAGGGGATGAGCAGGAATCGGAAGGTACTTGCCGTGCTGATGAGAACTCCGATGACCGCCGCCACCAACAGAAACCAGCAGCTCGTATCAGATCCACCTTTCCCTCCAACAACCGTGAGCTATTTTTTCCCCTTACCGTGAGATCAAGCATCCAAATTCTTCAATCCATTGATTTCAAGTTTCCGACTGCAGGATGCCTCCTCCTCGGCCTTGCACAACTTCCAAGAGACCAATCCTCCGCCTAGGGATGCATTTGCTGATGTCAAAGAGCGGATGCGAGCCTCCATCATAATCCCCACCGATAAAATCGAGTCCGTCGACGCCAACCTTGAAGAATTCTCCAAGGTTCATCATTCAATTACGAAAACGATGAACATAAACTGTTCGATCTATTTTCCGAGGTCTGTTTTTGAATGCAGGGTTACACTAGCCTTTCCCAGGAACACAGAAGGGACCTGCTGCTTGTTCTGGCAAAAGGGTACGATGTGAACCGGAACAGAGTTCGTGAGCTGGTGCAGCAGTATCTAAACCTAGAGTTTCCCCACGATTCAGACGGCAATGGTGATTCTACTTTGTTGGCGTAGTCTTGTTTTTACTGGTTTGATGGGTTTCAAATTGTGCTTTTGGCTTGTACAGTTCCTGACGATGAACAATCTGGAGATGGCGTCAGAGATGAGGCATTTTTGGCTTCCTGTTACAGGATGGAGAGAAACCTGCGTATTGCTCTGAAGCCCATGTATGGTGATTTCTTTGAAAGGTTGAATGCCTATCCTGGTGGGTTAAAGATACTGGCTGTTCTCCGTGCTGATCTGCTAACAGTGATGGAGTATGATTCCTTATATTGTGCTTGACTTCTAGCGGTATATGTTGATTTTATACTTTTGTGATGATTTATAGGCAATGCATTTAAACCAGACTGTATCTTTTTCATTTACTTACAAGGTTATTTACCAGGACCTCCTTCAAAGTTTGCAAAATTACAGATTGCACCGAACATGTTATGCAATGTAAATGTTATTTGTAATTTCAAAAGATAGGGGGGTGCAACCTGTAATTTTACAAACTACGAACATTGAGGGGAGGCCTCGGTAAGTAACTCTTTATTTATATTATTAAGCTAATAAATTCATGAGTTCATAAAAAAATGGGTGTTTGCACAGGTATAGAAAGTATACTAATGTTAGTGATTTTGAAAAAGGATGGACTACCAAGGATCAATATGTAGCTGTATTGGATATGAAAATGCATACACATTCAAAAGGAGGTACCTAGGATATTGTTTTTGCAAATAACATAGTTCTATCTAGTTAGACTTTGGTTTGAGTAAGTATTGAGTTAAAAAGATAAAAAATGTTTACTTAAGATTTACCGCTGTTCTCGAGATGCCAATGAGCACTATGCCACTATGATCGGGCAGTATCGATCAAACTTGAAAAAGAAAATTTAGAATTTTAGAGGTAGAATGCTATATTATATGGATATGAGATTTTGGCTGTAGCCAAGCTATTGATAGACGAGTTGAGTGTAATAGACATGCAC
This sequence comes from Platanthera zijinensis, assembly GCA_039513925.1. Lineage (NCBI taxonomy): Eukaryota > Viridiplantae > Streptophyta > Magnoliopsida > Asparagales > Orchidaceae > Platanthera > Platanthera zijinensis. The sequence goes on along the minus strand of CM077079.1, from coordinate 266,088,316 downwards.
ATACTTTGATGTGTCCAAACTCAAAAGGATGGATTAAAAATGATTATACTTGAAGGGAATTGGGAGTAACATATGGATACAATATTGTAGAATAGATTTCAGTGGGTTGGGTTTATGCAACATAGGGTTCAAGACACGAGCAAACCAAATGCAACTTGGATAGAAGTTGTGGAAAATGACATGCACAAAAAAAAATTAACAATCTCGTACAATGCTTAGCAGGGACATTGAAGAATCCTCATTCATTAAATCAACCCCAAAGAACAATATAATGCTAATGAAAATGGCGCTATACAAAATTTGGGTATGTATGGTGGTGATATGTGATGCATGATGAATCTATAGGTGGCGGAAAATCGGCGACCTAACCCCTACATGCTATTCAAAAGTCCGACGGGTAGATCACAAATTAGATAATAAATAAAATCATCCCACGCAAACAATTCAAAGCAAGACAAAATAATTTATTTGGGCAAAAACAAGCTTAGACCTTCCTCCGCGTGGAGGGCCAAAACAAGAGTGCGCGGCGAATAAACCCTGCAAATCGCAATAATAATCTAACAAAAAACTACCATACAAGATCCAAATCAATATAAATATGCTGAAAATAATTATCCGATACAACAAGGACTCACCAAGTAGTGGGCTGACCAAGGCACTGAAGAATCCAGAACTGGATGTTTGAGACGGAGATTGAATGTGGAACCGGCGTCGTGGAAATGATTGAGGTGGCTGTCCTCGACGATGGGTGGTGGAATCGTACTGGAAATGGATAGATCCGGGCACGTAGGTAAAGATCCGTGCGGGGGAGGGTAGATCTGACGATGAGTGGTGTTTCAATCACGCACTTATTCAATTTTCATATCAGTATTTTCAGGAAATTCTCACATCATCATATTCTTAAATTTCAATGTTCTAAATCTGAATCTCCCATCATCATTTTTAGTGAGTTTCTCTCTTTTTATTTCCTTTCAATTCATGTCAATGCACAAACATGAAATGCATTTATGTGAGAAAGAGCTATACAATTTATATTTTGAAATTACATTAAAGCTATGCGTAATTAAAGCGATAAGTACTCACCGTTGATATCTTCTTTCCCTTTTATTTACTTGGAAACATCATCATGAAATGTCATTCAAATAATATATGTAATTTAATACATAAAGGTTTTAAACTTAATTTATAAGTAGTCGGTAAATCAAAATAACATAATAACTCTAATCTACATCAGCCCCGCCACCCTTTCACCAAGCTATAGCTCTCATAATATCAACTAATCATACTCTCATGCTGTCCAACACAAACTCAACCCTCAAACAAGATTGCCATTCACAAAATCAGCCTCCAAACAACACAGAAATCAGCCCCTAAACAAGACTGCCAACACAAAATCAGCCTTCAAAATAGTTGTCCAGCAATATTTAGCAAGACATGACTGTCCAACACTTAATTCAACATAAACCAGCCCCAACATGTAAAGACAACCCAAAAAAATGATGGGAAAACTATTTTTTGGAAGAGCAATTGCTCCTCCTTGAAACCGACCACTCAATACAAATTTTAGTGAACATCAAAATTAAAGACATTTGTATTATAAAACATGTATCCAAACTATCATCTTACTAACAAACCCTAAATTGATCATAACATATGATCATCACCAATAAATCCCCCAAAATCTCCCAAAATCCCATGCAAAACTAAGCCAAACGAAACGACAGTAAACTTAATCAAAATCATGGAGGAAATATTTGAAGAAACTTACAGTGAGGGAGGAAGAAGGTACTGCACAACCGATCCTACTTGGATGTGCTGAGGTTCAACGAAGTTCTTCTAAAATCCCCGAAGGAGGCACTGAAAAAGGTAGGAGGTAGGGGAGAAAAGCAGCAACAACAACAACTCAACACCAGCAGCCAGGGAGTCAAAAACCAACGGCAGAAAAGCCCTAATCCAGCGACTCTGGAAGATCACCCGACACATGAAGTAGCAACACAACACAATTTAAAGAGAGGGAGGGAGAGAGCTTGCAGGAGAAAGCAATAGAGCACAGACACAGGATCCACGACACAGGAGCAGCAACACAGAGCAGCGGCGCGGGAACAACGACACAAAGCAGCGACGCAAAGCAGCGACACAAAGCTGCGACACAAAGCTGCGACACAAAGCAGCGGCAGCAGAGCAACAACTATTAAGAAGAAGAGAGACAGAAGAAGGGAAGAGGAGCAGCAGTCAGGAAGGAGAAGCAGAGCACGGGAAGAAGCCGGGAGCAGCGAAAATGAAATAACGCAAAAAACGGGAAGTGCGAAAATGAGAGACGCTCGGGCGCTTTTTATTAACAGAAGTAATCGGTCAGCGGTGGAATCCAGCCAAAGGGCACCGTAAAAGGGAGCTAGGTGTCGTGTAATTAAGCCCAAATCCTTAACTCAAGTCACTAGCCAGCACATGGCCATGGCATATGTCCAAATTAAAATAATTCAGCCAACTCAAATCACCTATTCAGCCTTTTACAAACAACTAATAACAACCCACATCAATGTTTATGTTCCCACCACCACCAATTACTAACTATTCGCATCCCCTTGGCTATAAACACCCCCAAATTTCATTAATTTTCTTACTATTGGCACACCAAATTTCAATAGTATTCTAATGTTAAATTTTCCTCTAATTAACTCGATCATAAATATAATTAATACAAACAAGTATAAATTTGGGCCATTATAGAAGGTGGCAAGGCAACAAAAATGGAGGCGTGGGTGGCTGGAAGTCCTCGCTGCTTGGGTCCACATACTAACAAGACTCGTAGCATGGTGTCAGATTTTCAACATTAAATACCAGGTGGATACCCATACTTGCAGGGATATCAAGATCGTAGATGTTTGCTTCGATCCGTCTCATGATTATATAGGGATCCATTCGCTTAACGCTCAAGTTTTTAGCAAGCCTCGCACGTAGCCTCACAACGCAGATTCTTACCATCACCTGCTCGCCTTCATGAAGTACCTGCACTTGCCAATGAACATTTGCATGTGATTTACAATATTTATTACCAATATGAATTATTCGTCAAACCAACTCATGATATAAATGCAAACGATGAACAACCAACACAACAAAGGCATGCAAATGATGAAGAAACGGTTCAACAGACTCATGCAAACAATGCAAATAAAATATGACCGACATAACATGCTCTCTATGAGAAAATCTACTAATGACCGAAAAATCTACCAAAGGAGATGACATATCAGGAGGCTCTCTTGGTGGAGTGTAAAAAAACTCATCCCGTATGTGTCGAGAGTTTCGGTGACTGTGCGAGATAGCTATACTCAAATATGAGCTCGTAACAAACCAAATGTCTTTTAGGAACGTAACACATCAGGGAGCTCACCATGAGGCGTGTACGAAAAGTCACCGTGAATGAGACGATCACTTGGGTGAAAATTGTGTACACAAACTAAAAAGCTTGACTCTATAGTGTGGTGATCATCCCCAAAAATAAAGAACTCGTCTGGTGGGTCAGCATGTGGTGCATCCAAAACTCAGTGAGAGTGCGATGTGTCAGTAGGTGGTGCCTTAAATATTGGATGCTCCTCACAATATCCATCCTCTGGGGCGGGATTAGGGACGATAATGGAAGGGGCTTCCATAAATCGATACTCATACATGCGGGGCTCACCTGAATCTCATCCTCATCAGGATGTGGCGGATCATCCGGAGGCTCAAATGGGGGCTCGTCATAGAACTCGTCACTAGGGTCATGGTCCTCCAAATGAGTACCATCGTTAGGGGTAGTGTCTCTGTGAATGAGTGACATAGCCACTGCGAGATTAACACCAGGCTCTGGGCTCTCGGTCGTGATGTGACTCTGGGTAATGATAATGTGAGAGTGACACAGACCTATACTCAAGAATGGATCCGTGGGCGCGGTGTTAGGAAGTGGGTCTGTGGTAACTAATCCAGTGTATGACAGAGGAAGAGGTGTGCGCGAGGGACACCACTCTTCCGACTCAATAGGTCGCTCAGGCTCGCTCTCAGTCGGGGTCAGAGGAGACAGGTCAAAAATAAGAGATAGGTCACTCACCGAGCTAAGCACCTCACCGGGGTGAGAACAATCCGTATCAGGTATTACTTCTGTCGTGGCTGACAGGACAGTGGTAGGCATCGTGGTGACCTCAGTATGGGAGGGACTCGTACCACGAAGATCAAGGTGAGAATCCCATTGACCAGCACTTGCAGATCTTAAAGACTGTTCATAACGAAGGGCGAACTGATATGTCTGCTCGTGGGACTTCGAGTTATTATAAAAAACCTTGGTACATATGTCAGATCGAAGTTCAGACCAAAATCAGGGAGTGGTCATGACTGAGTTCTCTCAGATATCACTTCTCACTACTAACTCATCAAAACGATCCCTGTACTCAGCGACAGACATGGATGCTTGCTGAAGGGAAAATAATTGGCCGAACAAACGACTTTAATATGACGAAGGCAGATACCTCTGACACAAAGTACGCTTCATGTCCACCCAACCAGTGATGTGACGGAGACGGTCTCGTTCGCAGATACTCTCAACGCTAGCCCAATATGCCCTCGCCTGATCTAAAAGTCTATGTTTCACAAACTTGACACGTCGCTCACCAAATAACTCAAAATGATCAAGATAATACTTCATATCCACGAGCCAATAACTGAAAGACTCGGTACTCAATGAGCCGTCAAAGGAAGGGGCAACTATTCAAAACCGACTCTCCAGATCTCTCTCAAAGCGACGATCCTTATAATAGTCATCACTAAGGTAATCGGGTCGTGTCGAAGGGTCAACACTATCCGCTCGCGTGCAAGGATATGAACAACGACAATCATTATACTGATCATCTCTAGTGTAGTGGGGTCGTATCGGTGGGTCAACACGATCTCTAAAAGTGGTGTGCTGCGATCAAGAATAATCATTGTAGTAACGTGAAGATCTCCCTGACGGGGCTCTGTGAGAGCGGGTGCAAGTGAACTCAAGATCTCCAAAGTTAGGAGAGGAATAATTGTGAATCCTAAACATAATAAAAAACCTATAGACTCAACGTCTGCGTATCGAAACGTGCATGCAACCTAGCTGCGCGCAACCTGCCTCTGATACCAATTGACGCAGGACGAATCTATAGGCGGCGGAAAATTGGTGACCTTACCCCTACATGCTATGCAAAAGTCCCACGGTTAGATCACAAATTAGATAATAAATAAAATTATCCCACACAAACAATTCAAAGCAAAACAGAATAATTTATTTCGGCAAAAACAAGCTTAGGCCTTCCTCCGCATGAAGGGCCAAAGCAAGAGTGCACGGCGACTAAACCCTGCAAATCACAAAAATAATCTAACAAACAATTACATACAAGATCCAAAACCAGTACAAGATCTAATCCAATATAAATATGCTGAAAAATAATTATCCGATACAACAAGGACTCACCAAGTAGTGGGTTCACCAAGACACTGAAGAATCCAGAATCGGATGCTTGGGACGACGATCGAATGTGGAACCGGCGGCATGGAAATGATGAAGGTGGCTGTCCTCAGCGATGGGTGGTGGAATCGGACCGGAAATGGATAGATCCAGCCACGTAGGTAGAGATCCGTGCGAGGGTGGGTAGATCTGACAATATGAGATTGCATCCGAGCTGAAAACTCCAAATCGGGGCTGATCTGGGAGGAGGGCTTAGGGTGGTGGTTCCGCGCAAGGGGTGGCCAGCGGCAAGGAGATTGAGGGGGTTTAAAATGGGTGGTCGCTGTAGATGAGAAAGGGGGAGGTGGCATTGCTTTAGGGGGCAGAGGGGAGGTCGGCCTGGGGACAGGAGTGGCTGAGGGAGGTGGATGAGAGGGAGTCTGGAGCAGTAGGCCGGTGGTGGACAGATAGGGGGAAAAATACTATATGAGATGAATAGTGAATTTCATTAATGAATACTGAAATGAGAAATTAATAGGGATTAAAAACGGTGGCTGGATTTTGGCTATGGAGGCTGAGAGAGGGGGAAGAAGGGGTATAGGGTTAGGGCAAACCTTGGGGAGGGAGATATGCACCTAGGAGTCGTCACCTAGGATTCCACAGAGTCGGCACCGTGGAGGGATAGCGGGAATCCGAGAATTTTCTTCTCAAAATTTTGCAACCCCTCAAATCAGCCCACAAACCATCTATTTATAATAACAGGAGGATTAAAGCATCTCACCATTGATGACTATGATTGACCGAAAGTAGGGCCACTTAAATACATCAAAATACAACACAAAATAATGAAGTAATCTATCAAATCGATTCGCAACGCGCATCCAGACACATCTGCTGAGTCCGATCGTCGATCCAGGCACGCCATATATGGAAAGTCACCAATCAGCCCCGAACGGGCCCAAAACCCGTCCTCCATTGCATGTCCTCGTCTCTGCTCCGCATCAATATTCTTTTCTATTAGATTCTGTTTGCATCACATGATATCTTACAAGATTATAAAATTGTATTTCCATAGGAAGCACACCTTGTATAATTTTAGTTATGGTTCAAATCACAAAAATAATATTTGCCCTATATAGGGATAAGGCTGTATACCTCAACCCCTACTTAGAAATTGCATTCGGGAGTGCTCCACACAGTATGCACACCTTTCTATTTTGGAGTCACAAGTCAATATGAGCATTCCTGTGAACAGTTAATCCTGTAACTTGTAAACCTTGGTGGTTATCTCATAACCCACTTTTCATATCCAAGGTTCTAAAAGGGTGTTATGTAGGTTTTCTCCTTGACATGCATAAATATTTGTAACATATATCAATATTTCTACGCAGGAATGAAACTATGCCATCTTTGCGAGCATTAGAATCATATCTAAAGGAAAAACTCATAACTTGGCTGAGCCCTGCAGCATTGCACCTTCATCAGATTACATGGGATGATCCTGCATCCTTACTGGAGAAAATTGTAGTATATGAGGTTGGGCCATCTTTGAATACGTTGTGATAAGTTCTTGTCAAGTCAGCTGTTTCCAATTATAAACTTGGTCATTGATCCTTGAAACATGGTAAGGCCGTACATCCCATCAGGAGCTTACAGGATTTGAGAAGACGGTTGAGTATTGGTCGGCGTTGTTTTGGATACTTTCATCCAGCAATACCAGGTTAGCTGTTCCTTGACAAGCATACCAACTGAAAGACTGCCTGTATATATAATTTAGTATCCTTGTGTTTCTTTTATCTCATTATTTTCATGTTTCAAGCATATCATCGCCAAGCAGTATGCTCATCTTTCATTTACTCATTCTTTAAAGTAACACACAAGATTGTAAAAAAGGCTAATTATGCATAACATGCAATCTTATGTTATATTTGCCATGCTAACATTGATATAATTGCTCAAAATTTGTAGGTGAGCCACTTATTTTCATTGAAGTTGCTCTTTTGAAGGCAGTTGCAAAAACCATTCAGGTTACACAACTTGATGTTTTCATATATTAATCTCTTGTCATTATGATGGTCCTTATTCTAGATTTTGGTCACTAGGAGGTTTTATGGGATGATCCTCCCTTCCCTGAGAATGAAGCAACTTGTGCATTGTTTTACTCTATATCATCAACACAAGTAAGTCAATATTCTATTTGAATAGGAGCTATTTGGCTTTGTCTCTTTCTATGGCAAATTTATGATTCATCTCTAAATGTTGCATCAGTCATGATATAAATACTGGTAGAGAAGTTAGATCAAATTTGTACTCTTCATATAGGTTTGAAGTTACTCATATTGTTACTTGTGAATCGATTTGTATGAATTTTGTGTCATCGATTAGATACTTATGATTTTTAGAAATTCATTTTTACTTCTTGAATGTGATATCCTCTTTGTCACTGAGCACAATTTTCAAGCTCAAAAACTCTGATAATGGAACATTGTGAGTCAGTTTTTAATTGGTTGGTTGAGTGATTGATGATTATTGGCATAGGGTTGGATGTGAAACTGAACGCTAAACAGGTATGATGTATGCATGCAAAAGACAGTCTGACAATAATGTGAAGTTAATAATGATAGTACAAATCTTATGCAGTTATCACAAACAGAAACAAACAGATTGCAAATAATTTTTGTAAGTGAGCCTGCTAGGCTTTTCTTAGTTTAGATGGCCAAAAGCTAATACGTGGAAGTGATAAAGATCCTGCAAGCCAAGATTACTCATAGACAAATGAACTGATAGAGCAAGACATCCATAATCATATAAACAACCACGTTCACACAACAGTAAGGAAGAATAATGAAACCCATGCAATAAACACTTTACAAAGGAGGGGGTGGGAGACAGGTTGTGAATTCGATGATTGTAGAAGCGGCGACGGTGACTCAGAAGAGTAACTATTGTTGGATGGTGGTTATTGTCGGAGTGGATGGTTGTTTTGGGAATTGGTGATGGATGGGTTACAAATCTCAAAAATTAGGGATGGAATGGGTAAGTGGGAGAGTCCAACCCTATGGTGCAAAAAATGGCGGTTGACGACAAGGTTTAGGGATACATGGAGGCAGTTGTTGGGTGGGGGTTTCAACGAGTGTTGGTAGGAGTAAATGAGTGGTTGGTGATAGGGGTGTGCGCGGCGCGGTTTGGACCCAAACTGCAACCACAACACTATGGTACGATTTTGGTCAGAGCAAACCGTACCGCACCAAAAATTTGCGGTGCAGTTTTTTGCATACTAATTATTGGATAATTTGAATTTTTTTTATAAATCAAAGTAGAAACCCAAATATTTAAAGTTTATTTAAAATACACAAAGATAGAGTATATGAAGCTTAAATTTAGCAGTGTAAGAAGGACATATGGCTTCGTTATTAAGTTGGGTGATCAAGATATTTCTCGCAGTGAGTGCTTTAAATATCTTGAATCGATAGTTCAAAAAGATAGAGGCGTAAATAAAGATGTGATACATAGAATCCAATCAGGTTTGTTGAAGTGGAGAGAAACGTCAGAGATCTTATGTGATTGTAAAGTACCATTAAAACTTAAAGGCAAGTTTTACCATACTGCAATTAGACCAACAATGCTCTATAGTTCCGAGTGTTGGGCAGTGAATTGTGTACATGAGCAAAAAAATGGGAGTTGCGGAGATGAGAATGCTTAGGCGGATGTGTGGACACAAGGGACTGGATAAAATTAGGAATGAATGTATCAGGGATAAGACAGGAGTGACACCAATTGCAGAGAAGATGCGAGAAGCTCGACTAAGATGGTTTGGACACGTACACAGGAGACCATTAAAGGCATCTTTTAGACGTTGTGAGAGTCTAGGTACTAAAGAGTTTGAATGAAGCTATAAGGAAAGACATGATGTACTTAGGCAATAGTGAGATTATGACTAAAGATAGGGCACAATGGCGACAGAGGATCCATATAGCTGACCCCACTGTTGTGGGATAAAGGCTTGAGTGTTGTTGTGTTACGTCCCCGCTACGCTTTACGGGTCGCCACTATGTTCGGAGGAGCAAGGACGCGCTAAACAACGGGGCTGAACCTTCCGGTTCAGCCCCCACTCAGTGAACCGGCCGGCCAGGGGCTGAACCAGGCGGGTTCAGCCCCCTTGGGAGGGGCCGGCCGGCCCCTCCATGCCCGGATATATATATATCCGGGCAGCCCCCTTTGGGGGTTCATGCAAAGTATGATCAGGTAGCCTCCTTCTTCTTCCTAACCCTAAATCTCCTCCTAATCTCTAGATCTCTCTCTTTAGTTGCCCTTTAGTAGTTATTCCCTAACATTTGGTATCAGAGGCTTCGATTCTCTCCATGGTGAACACTCGCAATCAAGAGGAGTCCTCGCGGATTGAAACCCTAGAGGAGAATGTTGTTGGCCTAACCGATTCGATGGCGGCCATGGAAGGGCGGATGGAGGCCCGGATGGAGGAGTTGAAGGCGTTGTTGAAAGGAAAAGGACCGGCTAGTGAGGATTCGGCCGGATCGGGCGCCGAACTGGGCGGAACGGGCGGAAATCAACCCGGCGCGGGCTCGGCAGCCGCGTATGGCGGTTTGGCGGGTTCGATTCCGCCCGGAATCGGCGCAGGAGGGTCCGGTGGCCCTGGATGGGCGGCGTACGGGCCAGCAGGGGGCTCGACAGCGATGCAGGGGGGCTTGGCGGGGCCGATTCCGCCCGGATTCGCGGCAGGCGGGTTCGGCGAGACTGGACTGGGTCGCGGCCAGGGACGCCGGGGCTGGGAAGAACCCGGTGGGTTTCGGCGGCCACCCGATGTTACGGGACAACCAAGGGGAGGGCTCCTCCCTCCTCCTCGTGGATTTGGGGCACCGGGAGTGGCCGGTTTTGGCCAAGGATGGGGAGGCCAGCCACAACCCCCTCCTTGGGGAGCAGGTCCGCATCAAGGCTACGACGGTTTCGAGCAAGGGGAGCCCGCAAGACGGGAAGGAGGTCAGGGGGGAAACGTTTAACTCCCGGATTAACTCGGATGTACTTTCCGGAGTTCGAGGGCGGCGACACCTTGGAGTGGATCCAAAAGGCGGAATTATTTTTCCAATACCAGGAGGTGCCGGAAGGCCAGTGGGTGCAGCTAGCGTCCTTCCATTTGAAGGACGACGCTTTCCAGTGGACGCAGTCGTTCCTGCGAGGGCGGGAGTACGTGCCTTGGGGGGAATTTGTGGAGGGATTTTCGGCCAGGTTTGGTCCATTGGAGTACGAGAACTTTGAGGCCCTCCTTCAGAAGCTTCGTCAAAAAGGGTCGGTGATGGAGTATCGTACGGAGTTCGAGAAGTTGGCAAATCGGGTTCAGTGGTCAGAGAGGACACTCTACAGCTGTTTCATATCTGGTCTCAAGGAGCACATTCGTGACGAGGTGCAGGCACTCATGCCTCGATCATTGAACCACGCGATTACCTTGGCTCGTATACAGGAGGAGAGGTTCAACAGGCAGAGGGCTCGCATCATGAGTAGGCCGGCTTTGACCCCTGCGACCGCAGCACGACGAGAGCAGCCTACGGGTACCAAGCCGACTGTGACTCGGTTATCTTGGAGTGAGTTATCCGCCCGAAAGGAGAAGGGTCTGTGCTTTAACTGCGACGAGAAGTTTGTGCCAGGTCATAAATGCCAGAAGATACAGGTGTTCATGTTGCATCAAGACGCGGACGAGCCGGCTCCGGATGAGGAGCTGGAGGTAGATGTGGAGGCAACTGAGTTCGGGGTTTCTCTACATGCTCTTGAGGGTTGCGCTCCCCCGCTTACTATGCGGATGGCGGGCCGGATTGCCCAAGAAAGAGTTACCATTCTGGTGGACAGTGGGAGTACCCACAACTTCATACATCCCGATGTGGCACGACGAGTTGGGCACGTGATTGACAGGGGAGCTGCCTTTCACGTTATGGTGGCGGATGGCAGCAGGCTGCAGTGCGAGGGGGTGCTGAGGGGAGTGGAAATGCGGATACGTGACTATGTGGGAAGGACTGACGTCTACCTGTTACCTATTCGGGGCTCAGACATGGTGCTGGGAGTTCAGTGGTTGCGCCAGTTACAGCGGGTGACGTTTGACTGGAAACATATGACTATGGAGTTTGTGCACGGAGAAAAACAGTTTTGCCTGCAAGGGATCATGTCATCTCCGGTTATGGAGGTTTCTCTTCGCAGCTTGCAGCGGTTGAGCGGGGACGGGCAGCTGATGGCCGTCCTTCGGGAGGTCCAGACCGGCGATTCCACGCCTTATGAGGTACCGGTTCAGTTACAGTTACTTCTGACAGATTATGCTGACGTTTTTCAGGAGCCACGTACTTTGCCACCGCCGAGGTTTCGAGACCACCGTATTCCGCTCAAGGCGGATGCTGAGCCGACGAATGTTCGGCCGTACTGTTACCCACACGTGCAAAAGGCGGAGATTGAACGGAGTGTCCGCGAGATGCTGGAGGCCGGCATCATTCATCCGAGTACGAGCTCCTTCTCGGCTCCTATCATTCTGGTCAAGAAAAAAGACGGGTCTTGGAGATTCTGCGTGGACTACCGGGCCTTGAACGGCGCTACTGTCAAAGATAATTTCCCGATTCCTCACATCGAAGAGTTACTGGATGAACTGCATGGGGCGCAACGATTCACCAAGCTGGATCTTCGTTCCGGCTATTATCAGATTTTGATGGCTCAGGAGGATGTTCATAAGACGGCGTTCCGGACGCATGACGGTCATTATGAGTTTTTGGTTATGGCCAATGGACTGACTGGAGGGCCTGCGACATTCCAAGCCAACATGAACGAGATATTCAGAGATTTCCTGCGGGAGTTTGTCCTGGTTTTCTTTGACGATATCCTTATCTACAGCGCCACCTGGGAGGACCACGTGCACCACGTGGGGCAGGTCCTTGCGAGACTTTGCCAACACCATCTTTATGCCAACCGTTCCAAGTGCTCCTTCGGGCAGGAGGAGGTGGAGTATTTGGGCTATTTGGTTTCCGGTCAGGGCGTTCGAGCCGATCCACGGAAGATTCAGAGTATGCAGTCCTGGCCGCGACCGGTGACAGTCCGGGCCTTGCGGGGTTTTTTGGGCCTCACCGGGTACTACCCACGGTTTGTCCAGGATTATGGGAAGATAGCCCGGCCATTGACCCAGCTGCTGCAGAAAGATTCTTTTTCTTGGAATGAGGAGACGGAGGAGGCATTTCAGGCTCTCAAACGGGCCATGACCTCCACACCAGTGCTTGCACTACCCGATTTCACGAAGGAGTTTGTTCTGGAGACGGATGCGTCGGGGGTCGGCATCGGGGCGGTTTTGATGCAGGCAGGGCGGCCACTAGCCTTTTACAGCAAGGCCCTGGCTCCTCGTACCTTGGGTCTCTCGGCCTACGAGAAGGAGATGTTGGTCATCATTCACGCGGTGGCTGTGTGGCGGCCATATTTGTTGGGCAGGCACTTTAAGATCAGGACGGACCACCAGAGTCTGAAGCACTTTCTGGACCAACGGGTCTCTTCGCCTCTACAGCAAAAATGGGTTACAAAGCTTCTGGGATACGACTATGAGATTGTGTATCACCGCGGCAAAGAGAATGTGGTCGCCGATGCCCTCTCTCGCCTCCCAGGAGCTGCTCTCTCCAATATTTTGGGGCCGTTGGTTGACTCTTTGGAGGATATTCAGGAGGAAGTGTTGCGGTCGGACACGCTTCGGCCGTTGGTGGACTCTTTACAGCGGGGAGAGACGGGGCCGACCGGCTATCACTTGTGTAACGACCGGCTATACTATCGGGGACGGGTGGTCGTTCCCGCCGATTCAGCTTGGAAGACGATTCTGATGCATGAGTTCCACTCGTCTCCCACAGGAGGACATGCGGGGGTGCTCCGGACCCTCCAGAGGGCGCGAGCAAACGTGTTTTGGGCAGGAATGCGACGGGACATTCAACAGTTTGTTCGCCACTGTGACATCTGCCAGCAGCAGAAATATGAGACTTCTTCTCCTGCCGGGCTCCTCGTGCCATTGGATATTCCGCAGCTTATTTGGGACACCGTCTCCATGGACTTTATTGATGGGCTGCCTAAGTCGAAAGGCAAGTCAGTCATTTTGGTGGTAGTGGATAAGCTTTCAAAGTACGGCCATTTTCTGGCCCTCAGCCATCCGTATACCGGGGAGTCTGTGGCCGCACTCTTTGCTCGGGAAATTGTTAGACTGCATGGCCTTCCTCGGGCCATTATTTCGGATCGCGACCCCACCTTCGTCAGTGGGTTCTGGCGGGAGCTATTCAGGTTGCAGGGTACCCGCTTACACTTCAGCACGGCCAATCATCCGCAGTCGGATGGTCAGACGGAGGTCCTCAATCGGGTTGTCGAGACATATCTTCGTTGCTTTGTGATGGATGAGCCTCGGAGTTGGCCGGACTGGTTACACTGGGCAGAGTACTGTTACAATACGTCATATTATTCAGCCAGCAGGATGACGCCGTTTGAGGTGGTTTACGGACGGCCTCCTCCGACCTTGGCCAGCTATGAGCCCGGCAGCACTGCCCTTCCGGCGGTGGATCGGGCTCTTCTGGATCGGGATCGTATGTTAGTCACTCTTCGGGAGAACCTACGCCTGGCTCAGGAACGCATGAAGTCCCAGGCGGACAAGCACCGCACGGAGCGGGAGTTCGCCGTGGGCGATGAAGTTTTTCTCAAGCTCCAGCCGTACCGGCAGTTGTCTGTGGCTCGTCGTGGCAACCATAAGCTTTCCCCGCGCTACTACGGCCCCTTTCGGATCATCAGCAGGGTGGGGACGGTAGCTTATACGTTGGCTTTACCGGAAGGTTCCCGCATTCATTCTACATTCCACGTCTCCTTGCTCAAGCGGAAGTTGGGTCCGCATGTCCAGCCAAGTTCCTTATTACCTGAGGTTACGCCTGCGGGCGAGCTGCGTCCGCTCCCAGAGGATATCTTACGGCACCGGTGGAAGATTCGGGGCACGGAATACCGGCCAGAGCTCTTGGTCCAATGGAAGAATTTGCCGCCAGCACACAACTCTTGGGTAGACTTCTTCGATTTCAAGGAGCTCTACCCGGATTACCAACTTGCGGACAAGTTGGTTCTTGATGGGGAGGGGAATGTTACGCCCCCGCTACGCTTTACGGGTCGCCACTATGTTCGGAGGAGCAAGGATGCGCTAAACAACGGGGCTGAACCTTCCGGTTCAGCCCCCACTCAGTGAACCGGCCGGCCAGGGGCTGAACCAGGCGGGGTCAGCCCCCTTGGGAGGGGCCGGCCGGCCCCTCCATGCCCGGATATATATATATCCGGGCAGCCCCCTTTGGGGGTTCATGCAAAGTATGATCAGGTAGCCTCCTTCTTCTTCCTAACCCTAAATCTCCTCTTAATCTCTAGATCTCTCTCTTTAGTTGCCCTTTAGTAGTTATTCCCTAACATGTTGTATGTAAAATACGCAAAGAAAATAAATATCATATATGACATAATGAGGAAGACTTCTAAATGAAGTTTAGCTAGTCATTGGTTCAAACGTTACAGTAACAAAGTTTTGCAAAGAGAATTCCAGGACAATTGCTCATAAAATCATGCAAGATTTTGAAGGATGAGTTATAAAGTTAGAACACATTTGGTATGTTTCATCTCTGCATTCAACTTCATATTGGTGCGATGCGATAGTTCATCATTAAAATTATTGTTTTATATTTTTTTATAAATTTTTTAAATTAAGTGGGTAGTCGGTGCATTATGTTTTTTGCGGTTTTTCAGGAGAAAAACCACCCACGCTTGGTTTATAAAATCCTATATCGCACTGCACCAAAATTACGCAGCGCAATTTAAAAATCAGTATGGTTTGTGCTTTTTGGACGGTTTTTACAGTTTGCAGTTTTTAATGCTCGCCCCTCACTGCCAACTGCAATACAGGCAACCGATCGTGCTGGAAGGGGGGCTGTAGGTAGGCGGCTGTGGTGTAGGCTGATGGAGAGATTTTGGTGCTGTTTATTTACATCTGACTATTGTTAGAGAAGGGAAAATAGGGGAGGGAGGGCTAGATGCGACTAAATGTTGTCTTTGGTACTGTTTTGATTGGGTGGGGTAGGAGTGGATGTTTGGCTAGAGCGTTGAAGAGGGGAAGGGGAGCAACAAACTAAGAGAATACAAGGTAATGCAAGGATACAAACCAAAGAGTTGGCACCTTGGGGTTTTGTGTAATCAACACTTTGAGTGATTGCCGGATCCTGGAAGAGAAGTCTCCAAATTTATACAAACTAGGAGAAGAATCCGACAAGGGAGGGGCTGGTGGAGGTGAGAAGAGGAAGACGGGGAAGGGGAATGAGAAGAACTTAGGGAGCATCCCTAAAACACATTCATCCAAGCATGAAAAACACTAATGAGACATACATGATACAACACCCTTTTTAAATGCGGGGTGCGAATAGCTATAGTTCCGGTGTGCGCATAGCAAAAATAGAAATAACATTCAAACAAAAATATTTAAGTAAAGATGGTTCCCGTGGTCCCCTCCAATCACGGTGAGCTAGGGGCCGTCGCCTTCCTCCGAGTGTAAACTCTCCCCGGTGTGTCGTCAGCATCCACGACTGTAACAATGTCGTCATCTGACTCCGACATAAATGTACACTTCTTTATATTGACAAATAACTTCTGTGGAGGATATCAAAGAGGAGTCATAAATGAAGAAGGTGGTCAGAATGAGTATGATTGTAGATCAGAATGTCGTCTAGCAGATGACCAAAAACTTACCTATGAAGGGTTGTAAAACCTGAACCACCTGCGCTAGAGAAATAGGTATAGAATATAGTAGTGCATCGTTAGTCAATATCTGCATGTGTGGTATGTAGAAGGCATCTAATAAATCCCATCTCGAGGGATCTCTCAGCATCAGTCTTCCTTTCGTCCTTTTTGTCAGCTACATTCTCCTTCTCAGGTGTCTCCTTATTCTCAGTACTAGGTTCGGCCTCCTCCTCGATAAGCTTCTGCCAAAACATCTGTGACACTAGATGCCTCTAGGCTTGGGAGCCCCAGGAATGATCGCTTTTCCTTCCTTGTCTAGGGGTATAGTAAGCATAACAGTTGTAGTCGTAGACTGAGTAGGCCACCTGATGGTCAAATTGTCGGGTTATGAGATGCTCTGCTTCATACTTTAGGAACGCAGGTCCTACTTGTACTCCATGACGAGTTGAAATACCTGCTCGACCGATCATAAACTATGGGAAAACAGCTCTTTATGAATGCTAGATCTAAGAAATTCCCAAAGCGGATACGATCGCGATGACCTCCTTTCATATGTTTCTCCTTTCATATCGTAGGACATGCAACTGATCCAGTGATCGGTTCCTATAAGATGCAATGAGATATTTGTCTTTCAGTCTCTCCTTCATATAAACTTATGATGTGATGAGATAATATCCCTCTCTATCCAACGTCCTCTCTAAACCTTAGTTATTAAAGGCGCAAGGCGCACCAAGACGCAAATGGGTCTTGGAGTCTAGGCGCAGAGCTCAAGGCCCAGACGCGTGCCTGACGAAGGCGAGGCGCAACCACATTCATTTAAAAAACATCAAGCATAAGTTCATCTTCTTGATTAGATTGTTCATCTATTCTACTCATTAATCATTCAATACTATCATTTATATCTCTTAAAGATAGAATTAATGTAGTCACTTGCATCATAACTACGTCTTAACACTCATTTATGTTTCACAAACGCCAAACTATGCAAAATTTATTGAGTTCTTACATTATTTATTTCTTCCTTTTGGAAAAAAAATTTGCAACAGAAATCACACCTAGACGTGCCTTTTATTCTCCAAAGACACAATAAAGGCGCACAAAGGCACAAGCCTCTGAGCCTGGAGCCTTAGGCGCACCTTTAACAACATAACTCTAAACTCCTCTAATAAATCTTTGCTTCCTATGAGCTTCATTCTGACGAACCATACGTTGCTCATCATTCATCTCAGACAACTCAAAATATTGGTCCTTCCTTGTCCAAGAGCCAATCACTATGAATAGGACTAGTGCTGCCGTTCTCAACAAGAAATCCTCTTCTGCGAGACTCTTGATATCGTCATAATGGTCATTCTGACCATAGTCGTACCATGCTGTAAGAAGCTTGATATCCACGGAGGGGCGGTGGTGGGTGATGAAACTCTTCCTTGGGGTGGAGGGGGTCTATCAGGGATATATACTGGACGATGATCGTAGGAAAGCTCGGGGTCTCGTTTCAAGGGTGGGATGTCTTTAAGTATCTTGTCATGTATGTTCCTTTAATTGTTTTGTCTTGTGTGTGTGTGTGGGGGGGGGGGGGGGCTCCATCTATATAAGGAGCCCTATGCCTGGAGTTTTGCTTATCTTTGGAGTATTAGTTGTTTGGCTCACTTGAAGAGGGGAGTGCCTTGGAAGACCCATACTCCAGGTGCTTGAGGGAGCCTGTCTCTCGATATTATCCATGTTTCCTTTATTGCAATTTAAGTTCTCGTTCGTGTTTATTCTTAATACGACTACGACTTATCAATTGGTCTAACCTGCCGCTCTTTTAGTGTTTCTGCCGAAGCCCTAATCGGATCTGAATCCATTTTGCAGTTTGTTTCCGCCGGTTCCTTCGTTTCCCAACGCTGCTCGAGTTTTTGTCGATCCGCCGATTCTCGCTTGACACGCCATCTACTCGCGCCTCCTCTCTCACACAACGGAGACCGTTCAACACGCTTAATTCCAACCCCTCACCGTTGAATGCAACATCCGAGAATTCTATCGTCTCCAAGATCACCTGCATCTTGCGTTTACGCCCGTGACGACTCATCGACTCCAGCGCTTGGCGACTTCGCGGATTTCTGTCGGTTTCAGCGACTGATTGTTGCTTCGAATGACTTCGCAGTGATCGATCCCTCTTCAAACGCACGATTCCAGTGTGCCTTCGGTTCTTGGCGCCTCTAACCGACTCTTTGTCCTCTTCAGCCATGCTCGACTGCACCCCAGCGGCCCACCAACACTTTGCAGTCTTCAAGCGGCCGCTCGTCACCCTCGCCGCTCTCATGCAGCTCTGACAACATTCCAACAACCCTCTCGCGTCTCCTGCAACATTTCGGCTGCCCTTTCGGCTCCTGCAACAATCCAACAGCCCTCCGGCGGCGCCTGCAACATTCCGGCAATCCTCCAGAGCCTCCTACCGCATTTTGTCGGCTCTGACCCCCTTTTTCCACCATGTCTCTCCTTCCGGATTCAGTGCATGCTTGCTTGGATTGAATTTATGCTGCCCTGGATAATCTCCTTGTCATGGCACTTTAAATTCGTTGTCAGCTTCTTCCACATGCCCCCTTACAGCCCCTGCCCGCCTCTTATCTTCCCAACGAGCCTCCTCCTTCCATCCCACCGCCACCCCTCAGTGGGTCTTCGATCATTGGAACCACTGTTGCTTCCTCCCTTCCCATCACCCCCTTCGCTCTCCCACTGCGGACCGCGATACACACTCCCCTCATACCTCCCCATCTTATAATTTGCATCGGTTGCCCTCCAATCCGCTTGCCTTCTGACAAGTCCGTGACAGAGGCTCTACCTGGCCGCTTGCCAGCCTTTCACATGGAGCCACATGCTTTTTCAGCTCACCGCCGTTTCTTGGAGACCCCTCCTGCCTGTCAGCTCTCTTGTCTCCCGACACATCTTTTCCCACACCTCTCGAGCCCACTGTTACCCTACCCTCACAACTTGTCACTCTCCCACATCGACCAGCCTTCCCGTCGGGTTCCTTCCAAATCATCACTACCTGTGCATCATCGACGTAATGTCCTGCCCTACGACCCTCATTCTGGGCCTAGATGGGTTTCTCTCACCAGTCTTCATAGCATCTGGCCTCCGATCACGGCCCTTGGACCAACATGCATGTTCATCACTCGGCCTTAAGGATGAGTTATTTTGTGGGCATGACAATGTTTCTCCTCTCAGGCACATGACAATCGAAGGCTCGTGTTGATTGGAACTTGTGGGGTGGTGTGATGACTAGGGTTCCAGATACATACCATAGATGCCGACATCCATAACAACGCATGCCGTCTGTTTGTTGAGCTTGAACAACTATCAGTTATGCATGACTTTCATAATCTGTGCAAGAGTAAGACCGCCCTCATCCATGGATGCAGAAGATGCTTGGGGGCTGTCTGGAGGTGGCAGAAGTGGAGGTAGAGGGTTGGGAAGCCCAAATCATAGTGCTAGGCACTCAGATGACTGTGACAGAAGAGGTGAAGCGGCATAAGGTGGTTGTGAATCCCTTCGAAGGTAGTTGTGGGCACGTCGACGAGTCGAGAGATGAGCTATGACCTCATAGTTGCTGCTGGAAGTGGGTTGAAATGGAATCAAGCACAAAGGAGCGATCACTGGAGATCGGGTGTCGTCGACAAACGGGTTTAGAGGAGCGACCGCTGAGGATCGGACATTGTTGGGTACAAGGGTGTGAACCTTCTAGGAGTGAGCAGGGCCATCGACCAGAGCACCGAAATTTTTGGTAGTACTGCACGACTCGACGGCTCGGGTGTAGTAACTCGCGAGTGCAGTCAATGAGCTCGATTACATGCGCTAGTGTGCTAAAGTTGTCCAGTAGATCCTGCTAGGTTTGTGATGTAACACCCATACCTTGTTTATCAACAATCAACAATCCGGCCAGAACCCATGATAAGAATTAAACTAAGCAACAATATATAAATTTGTACATAACAAGTAAAATCTAAAGTAAATATTGGAAAACTTATAGTTGAAATAAAGTTTGAAGCTAAGGGTAAAAATGTATCTCAAATTTATGAATTTACAGAGCCAACTAAATATGAAAAGAACAATACATTTGAAATATTAAGATTTTAAGCATTGTCTGATACATTGAAAATTTTAAACATCTTGGTTACACTGAGTACATAAATAGAAAGGTACAATAACTAGGAAAGATAAACCAACTGAAAGAAAGCAAACAGATATGGAGCACTGTGAATGCTTATCCTAGTCGCAACTCCCCACTTGTGACCCCTGAAATGAAATGTCCGAAGACGGGTCAACCCACTGGAGAGTAAGAAAAATTATTCCTCCTAGCGACACTAAAAAAAACTTGAAATAAAAAAAATGCGTGCATGCTTTAAAATAACATATTATACCGAGGGAAAATATACTATAATGCTATGCATGCTTTCCTATCAAAATACTTTTAAACATAAATGTCAGTTCTTGTGTGATCATAATCAACATTTTTATTCAAGTTTCAAAATCGTTAAACTATCGGGATTTCTAGATTTCGACATACACTTGAATTTTAGGTGTTTTAAAATGTTTTTCTTCTCGTTCTAGGTTAAGTAGATTCTTATGCGCATTCTAACGATCCGAGTCCCCACTAATAAACACAAGTGTTCTAGTGTCTCACGGATACCAACTTGCATTTACTAATCTTTTACATGGGGTGTCGTCTCCCTAACTTGAGACTCATACAGTCTGCTAAGCCCTATGAGTAAGATAGTGCACCTCTATTTATCATGCGAGGAAGCCTCGATCATGCCCCCTAATTATTATTTTTAATCTTTGGATTGCATACTTATTCATCATTACGTAGTAGATCGTGTTTCATGCCATTTAACCAACTCATATACATATTCTGGCGGTTTGGTATTTACTTGTCTCAAGAAATATGTGATTTGATATACTGTACAGTTTTACTATATTCATAAGTATTTATATGTTCTTATGATGATCTACAATCAAATCTTAATACATACAATCTCATATTATTTCGTGTATTCCCTTAATTATACGAGAACAGTTCATTCAATAGACTATGTGGTATGTCTAGACAAAAATAATTGAATTTTTTTATCTCGGTATTGCGGCGCTTGTACACACGACTCAATGACATAGCTGTCTAGGTTTCTCTGAAGAACGCGTAGAAATCTCCTTCGATTTATCACATAACTCTCTTTCCCTAATTCTCCTCGCGGAACCCTAAAGGGGAAACGTTAAACATTCAATTAATTCTCCTAAAATACTAACTCAAGACGAAGGAAAGGAACTTACCACACGTCTAACCGTGGAGGGTTATGATTTCTGAAATGGAAGAGGCCTCGCCTAAATTGAAATTGTCGATCTAATCATGACTGAAAGTGAAATCCACCAATTAAACTAGGATTGCTTGGAAGTTCTGAACAATACTAATATAAGGATTAAAAATTAAATTTGCAAGAGGAGATCAATATTACCTGAGTAGGGTTGCTGGACAAAGTTGATTTGTCCAGAAAAGTTGGCCTCAACTAGGGCTGTCGAGAAAGGGGAAAAGATCCTCGATTTCTGGCCGAGGAAGGAGGGAGAATCATCAGTCATAACTTTTGAAATTGAGAATGGGGAAGAAATAAGCATAGAATTTCAAGGGAGGGATGGCTCCGCCGGATACCTACAAGAGAGCAAAATGATTTCTGTCTGGGGAGCAATTCCTGTGGGTTGAAACCGTCGCAGGGGACGTCTACCCGTCTCCTTGAGCGGAGTGGAGGTGTCGACGAGGGTTTTTGGAGAGGAAAAACATGATTGAAGACGCCGGCGAGGGCAAGCAAGGGTGCGCCATCGGTTGCTGGAATGGAAGGAGCGGGAGAACCCTAATTTCCATCGCACGGGTCGAGTCATGCTAGGGTTGCGGTTTTTAAAACTAAAGGGATGCAGTGCCTAAGGCTGCAATTATTGCTCCTAATAGATTGTGAAATGGAGGGGGAAAACGTGGTTAGGCTTTTTAATAAGAGAGGGAATTAAGCATTTCAATCTTATTGCAATATTGTCGTTCCTCACTAAACTGATAAATCTACGCGCTAAGCCCTCACACAAATACTAAAACGTGACGACACCATGTAACGATTTATACGAGATCGCTGAAGGCTATGTTGTTAAAGGCGCGCCTAAGGATCAAGACTCACCAGACTCAGAGGTTTGCGTCTTCATGCGTCTTATTTGCGCTTTTGGAATATAAAAGGTGCGTCTGAGTGAGATTATTGTTGTAAATTTTTTTCAAAAATAAATAAAAAATAATGTATGAACCCAATAATTTTTTATTGATTTAGTGTTGGTGAAAGATAACTGTGCGTTGGGCCTTAGATATGATGCAAATGACCGCATTGATCTTATTTTTTAAGAGATATAACCGATAGTAATTAATGATTAATTAATAGACTATATGAAGAATTTGATCGAGAAGCTGAAATGATGTTTGATGCTGAATATTTAAAATAAATGTGGTTGCGTCTTGTTTTCATCAAGCGCACACCTTGCTTTCTTCAGGCGCGCGCCTGCGCCTTGAGCCTTGCGCTTAGGCTCCAAGACTGCTTTGCGCCTTTGATAACTAAGACTGGAGGGATTTGCCGACGTTAGAAATAGAATAAACGATACGTGCCGGCGGAGTTCCGGCGGGGAATAGCCTAGAGGCCGGTAGGAGAGAGACGAATATAACAAGCAGAGAGAAGAACAGTTTAGGAGAGAGAGCTAAAAACTTTATTACATTCATCCATGCTCTGTATTACAACCACTAAGCTATATTTATAGCCTTCCACAAAGGAGGATATGTCACAATATGCAATTACCATTATACCCCTAATATCTTGTTACACTCCCACCCTTCCCATAAAAATGACGGCCTTGTCGCTTAGTCATCTTTTGAAAAAAAATTGGCGTTAGCTTGCGTCGCTGCTTTCTTTCCAAATGATCAAGGGTCCCGATTTCAGGTCTATTAAAAGTCTCAAAACAAATTATTCCATCAAAGCGGTCTTCAAGACCCAGTCTGCTTAGAACTTTGGCGGCGTGAACTTTGTCAACAATTGTGAATTTGCGAACTGGAATGCTAAGTAGGAGTGCTTTAGATTGTCATACGACAATCTTCTATGAACATAATGGTTGAAGTCATCATAATTGAAGGAATAGTCAATTGACCTAAGGCCAACAAATGATGGTCCCATAACTCTTGTGTAGAAAACTAGCCATCTCAGTGACTTTGTTTTCATGGATGCTAGTTTCTCGACCATGTAATCTATTTACAAGTAGCCAAATACACTTCAAATCCGTCGGGGTCAAATACACGAATCATCCAAGAAATCATTATGGAAATGACGAACTTGAGACCAAATATTTCCGCTAGGGCCATCATCAACAATGAGTCCGGAGCATAATTCGTGGAACAAGCTTCATCGCTCAAGATTTCATAGCCATCCTTGATCTCATCATTGCTGAATTTTTTATTTGAAGAGGTCATAGCGAGGTTTTCTTGGAATAAACCATATGTCGAAGATTTGGGTTTTTCCTGGCTCTCCAATTTGTTGAAAACATTAAGAATAATAATGGAACCTCCCATGACGATGTTAATGTCATTTCAGACTTCTTCCTCATTTGAGACAACTATGTGGAGTTCTTGTTCATCTTCCAATTTGCCGGAATCATCAAGAAGAACCGGCGCCAATGACAATTCCTTCGATGGTGGCGAAACAGTGTGCGCCGCCATTGATACCTCAGAGGGTATCCACATGATGCCACTTGGCACATAGTATACTCCTCAGACTTGGTGTCATGACTATCACAAATAATAGGTGATGGAGGCACTTTTATCCCAAATTGGTCCTGAATAACATCTTTGAAATAATGCCAATAATGGCACATGCTTTCACGCAAAAGTTCTTGGCACCACTTTGACGCCGACTTGTCCAAATAAAATGAGGCAATGAAAACATAATCATGGGGATTGACGTTCTTATACCTGAGGAACCTTTCAGTTTTGTAAATCCAATCGATAGGATCACCAGAAGCAAATCTTGGGCACGTAACTAGGCAGCCGTTGTATTAAATGAGTCCGAAATTGCTAATGCGCAATTAGGATTTTGAACGTGAGGGGGACTGGAAGCAGGCTGGCCCAAATTTGTGGCATTCGGCGGAAAATCATGCTATAACAAGGAGTTGTTCAGAGTAGGGGGTGGCGGCATGGATGGAACGGGGAAGGGCGGCAGACTGGATAACAGACTGCCAAAGAAGCTAGGTTTGGACGAATCCGTCGTGGTGTAGAATCGGCCGACGTGCCCGCTGATGACGTTATAGTCAAAATCCATGCTGCAGAAGGCAAGCTGCTTGTTGTTGCTTAGTCCGGAGATCCAAACAGTTGCGTCCTGCGGCGTGAGTTGACAGACCATGGAAGATACGGCGTCGGCATTAACAGGTAGTGGATGAACCAAACAATGTCGTCCGACAGCGGGAGTGAACGCCTGAATGAATGATTGTAACTCCCCGTGCAAATTCGTGAATTCCCAATAAACAACCTCGAATGCTTCTTAAGAACAATCTTGCATCTTTTGCAGACATTCTTGCTGCTGGTAAAGACGTTCTTGATGCTGGTAAAGAAGTTCTTGATGTTGTTAGAAGTGGGATAAAGAACTATTGACTTGCTGGAAGTCTATGAGCCATCCGATGGTGAGTTGATTGCAAAGATTCTTGAATGGACATTTTGCTGGAATGATTGGAAGTAATGACATTGCTCCGTTCGTGATTCATGTTGTATCCAGGGAGCTGCATCTCCTTTCTGGACGATGAAGAACATACATCGTGCTTCGAATTGGAGATTGGCGCTGGAGCTTCAAAACAAATCTTTGTATGCGCCCGGTAGGGGAAGGCGATTCCAGCAGCGAAGTGGCGTAGGCGGCTCAACGACAGAGGCGACGAAGCAGCAAAGGCTGATTTTCGTGATCCAGAGAAGTTTCTAATGGAGTAAATAGAGAGGGTTCTTCTTCGAGAAAATTGGAGGATGGAGAAGCGTTCAACGATAAGACTTTAACGACGCTGATGTTCGGCTAATTCGCCGGAGGAGGGACAATGGATTAGAGGTGGAAGACTTTCAGTGAGAATATGCCCTGTTTCAGAGAGATCTTTCAGAATGCCTGGGCGGGTTAAGATCCAAAAACTGTTGAAATGATTTCAATTCTTGGAGAGGATCTTGATTTTGTTGCAAAACAAGCGCATGCACGCTGCCGCTGCAAGCATTGGCTGATCCGGTCGCCGATGAAGCCAATTTTACTAATGTGAAGTGCCCGTCCCGGAGGTGAGTCTGGGAGGTAGAACTAGTGTGTCCGATCTATACATGGAGATGACGGGATGAGCCGAGCAGTCTAATGCCGTATAGGGTTATACTAGGATGGCTTGTCCGACGAGATGACATGACGAGAGCAAGAAGAAAGCTCTGTTTCACTGCCAAATTGAAACGACACGATTACCAATGTAGGAGACTTCTTGAAAGCCTGGCTGATTAATGTTTTGGAGGAGTCTTCTTGCAGAGGGTCGACTATGAGACAAGAACGGAGACCTTCAAGAACAGTGAATGAGGAGCGAGAACATCAACAAGAGCACCATTTGTAACGATCTAATGTCGTTACGAGATTGAGAGAGGGATTGATGGAGTTTGAAATGGAATAAACGATATGTGCCAACGGAGTTCTGGCGGGGAATAGACTAGAGGCCGGTAGGAGAGAGGCTAATACAACAAGGAGAGAGAAGAACAAGGTTAGGAGAGAGAGCTAAACTTTATTACATTCATCCTTGCTTTGTATTACAACCACTAGGCTATTTTTATAGCCTTCCACATAGGAGGATATGTACACAATATGCTATTTCCAATATACCCATAATATCTCGTTACACACCAAAATTCATAAATTAATTAAGTTAAGATTAAAATGAAAAGTTTATCATAAGGGATATAAATAGCTTGATCATAGTTGATGCCTATCGTAATCATTGGAATCGATTCTATAAATACACGGGACGACACAAATAAAAATGGGATGTTACATGTGAGTCGTGTTGGAGCGAAGATCCCTTCTGGGTTGCGAGTGGAGGAGACAAGTGGAGGCACACATAGTAGGAGAATGATTTGATACCAAGTTGTTATGGTCCTTGGATTGCGAGCGAGTGTGCAATCTTGAGAGGGAGAAGGCTCAAAGAAGATATTCTCGACCCTTCTTTGATCTAGCCTTCCCAATGACGGAATATACAACGGGAACCGATCAAGAGAGGATGAGAGTCGGAATCTTGCTCAACCCTTACCCTAACTTGAGAAGAGAGAGGGAAGTGAAGATTAAGAGGAGAAAATTAGGGTTTCATTCTTGCTACCATCTAAGCCCCCTCACTTATATATATATGCATATATAGTGAGAGAGAAACTCCAAAATATTTCCATTAAACCCCTCTAATGCAGGACAAATCTGCAGGTGATGGACACACAATGCTTTAACCCTAAATGCAATTCAAGTGAACTCTCAACGAATGCAATGAACCCACAATATATAAACCCTAAAATGAACATGTGAACGAATGCACACACAATTTAACGAACTAATGATGAGTAACCCTAATGTGATGCAAATGAAAAGACTCAATCAAATAATTAATATGGCGCACAATTAGTTAAACAATATTAATTTTAAAATACCCGTCCTTATGACCTCAATTAAGCATAAACATCTAAGATTAGTAATTATGCAAAGATTGCAGAATTAATTGAGAGTATACTAAAATTAAAATATAGGGTGAAATGGTGAATAAATGATATATGTCTAAATGAAGAGCCTAGACAAAGCTAATGAGAGCTAAATATTTCTAGCAATAAAGAGTGCATCCGTACATTGTAAATTTTGAAAATAAGTGTGGAACTCACCAAGTAAAGGGTCGTCGGTATATGTGTAGAAATCTAGTTGTTATTGATGTGGTGCTGGTACTCCGGAGGAACAACAATCAATGAACGGGGCTACCAGAGGAGGGAGGGTAGCTATTTCGAGGTTGGATAGGGACTAAATAACTTGATTTTGAGGTGGAGATAGGGGCTATGGAGGAGATTTGATCAAGGATGGAGTGTGTGGGCTGGTTGGCTGTAGCATGGTAGAGAGGAAATTGGTCGGCTGTCGTTGTAGGGGATTTTCGATGGTGCTAGGAAGGGTGCGGCGGCGGCTGCAAGAGTGATGGAAGGCTGCGACATGGGATCTAATGCGAGGCAAAGGCGGTATTGGGGGTTCTAAAGGCTAGGAATGGTGGCGAGGCTAGAGAAAAGGGTGGCGGCGGTTGCGAAGAAGAGTTCTGCCGTAGGAGGCGATTTGTAACTTTGATGGCGACTGGAGGGCCAGGGAGGATCACCAATGGTCGTAAGGGTGGTAGAAGGTGGCATACGGGGGAGTCAACATACCAGGAGGTGAAAACCCGTGGCGTCACACCGCAAGTGGCTCTCGACGTCACATCGAGAGCCAAGATCTAGAGGTTTACTTTGTGAAATCTAAATCCTCGATGCCTGTAAAGGACCGACAACTAGCATGATATAGAGGGTGAGATTAAGTTAAATGATCTGATGACCCAAATCGGACGATTGCATTACTTTTGACCTAATTTCCAAAATGTGTCCAAATTTTTTTAAAAAACTTGTACATGAAAAAATGCATAAAAATGAGTCTGACTTGATCACAAACTCCGTTAGCCCATTTGAATGTCCAAAAATGTAGATCCAATCATCATGTTGCGCGAAGATTTCCATCACTCTCACCCGGGATACATGTTGTGTTGGTAAATTAAGGTGTGTGAAAGGATTAAAATGCGAGAAATAAATATAGAATGCAAAAGAGAAAATGGATGTCATTCGCGGTCGCGTGTTGTCACCCCCTACGTGGGTCCATAACACACTTTGTATTTAGTCATCTCTTTTCAAAAAGCTGCTGAGTATCGTAGTTTACATGGAGTTGAGGTTTATTGCATTCTATCTCGGGTCTTCTAACTCTCCCTCATTATGGTACTCGCACCTACCAATTCCCCACATTTATTCCCTTGCATGTTCTTCTTCCTCCCCAAAAAGACCCATCACCCAGTCATGATTTCCTTCAATACTGAGTTGAGGAAGCCCTAATATGCTTAGGTGTCTGCGCCAATTTCTTCATTTGTTCTTTGAAGATTTCTCCTGAAGTAGATCCACCGCTGTCCCTTAGGGTTCTGTGTTTTTGCAACATGGTGAAGAACATATGCACATGTTTCTCTCACAATTGTTTATTGGTCATGTTCAGTTGTAACCGTAATTTGTATGTTTAGATAAAGCTTCTTATTACTGGTGTAGTACATGCTTATCTCTTTAGCATATAAATTGTATCATTTTAGTTTTTATGATCTAGTATCTTTTTTTTTTCCACCTTGAATACTAATTGATAAGTTACTTTATTAGAATTTGTGCTGTCACATCACTTGAAGATTCATATATTATTGTCTCGTTTATCGAGTTAAATTTTTAAGTACATGAATACTAAGTCATTAATATTGATTCCCATTTTCTGCTTTTTATTTTCAGTTTATTAGCTTTTTCATTCATGTCTGTAATTTGATTTCTTACTAACAGGCAGGCTTAACAGGGATCAACCTTGGGAAGTTTCTTATAAAGCGTGTAATTGAGCTTGTAAGAAGGGATATGCCAAATATCATGGTGTGTGTGACTGCGCTTCTTATATTGCTATATTTGACTGCACTTCTTATTTCTTATATTGTTATATTTGACTGCACTTCTTATTTCTTATTTTGCTAATGGCTAGCGTTTGTTTTCTGATATACAAATAGTTAATAAACTAGCTTTTGCATTTGGGTGTGCCATGAAATATGTGCATAGCTTCATTAGGTTTGCATGGTAGTGGGGATGAAAACTCGAGAGTTGTTGAAGGATCATGATGAACAAAGATATGATCGTCTTACAAAATCTCGTTGGGGGATCACGTACAAGCGCCACGAGTCTCGAGTGGTGCCCGCCTGAACAATCTTTATTTTGTATTAGTATTTTTAACCTCACTTCTTGTTAAGCCTTAGTGATGGGGGATTTTGGTCTTTGTTTGGGACTTGATTTATCACACATGTGTGGGTTTGGGCCTTGGGAGAGGCAAGCAAGAATTTAATATCAAATCTATTTCCTCTCTCTCTCTCCTTCTTTCCCCTCCCTCCGTGCCCACATCATTGTCTCTTGTCCTCCCTCGCCTCTGTCAGGAGATCCACGACACTCCGTCTCTTCACGAGCTGCTCCACCGCATTCAGGAGGCGCGCCTTCCTCCTCATTGGACAGTCCGTGACGACCTCATCATGTACAAGGACCGTTTTTACTTGCCCGCCACCTCTCTGCTGATTCCGGACATTCTGGCGGCCGTCCACGACAACACACATGAAGGGGTCCACAAGACCTTTCAATGCCTACCCACCGAGTTCTTTTGGCAGGGACTCAAGTAGAGTGTCCAGACATTCATTGCCGCCTTCCTTATTTGTCAGTGCAGTAACTGAGTCTCTTTCGCCCGCTGGCCTCCTGCAGCCCCTTCCGGTTTTGACACAGATTTGGGCGGACATCTCGATGGATTTCATTGAAGGCTTACCCCCTTCTCGGGGCTACTCCGTCATTTTCGTGGTCGTCGATCACTTTTCCAAGGCGACCCACTTCATTGCTATGAGCTGTCCTATCACCGGTCCCGCCGTTGCCCGTGCCTTCTTTGATCAGGTGTTTCGTCTCCACGACATATCAGAGAGCATTGTGTCCGACAAGGACCGGGTTTTCACCTCTCAATTTTTGCAGGAACTATTCTCCCTATACAGTACTAAGCTGACCCTCTCCTCCGCTTATCACCCTCAGGTCGATAGCCATACCGAAGTGGTCAACCAGACTCTCTAGATGTATCTTCACTGCATTACAGGGGACCTCCCCATGGACTGGGTCCGTTGGCTTCCATGGGTGGAGTATTGCTGCAATACCTCCTACCACACGACCCTCCAAACCACTCCTTTCAGCCTCATCTACGGTCGGGAGTCCCCCCGTCTCCTTACTTATGTTAGCGCCTTTGCCCGCTGTCAACACCGAGCTACGCACACGCGATGACATTTTGCGCCTTGCGCGTTACCGCCTTCTTCAGGCCCAGGCGCGGATGGAGACCGCCCACTACCAGGGCCACCAGGAGTTGTTCTTCGCTCCCGGAGATTGGGTATGACTTAAACGCCTCCTCTTTTCTCAGTCTACTCTCCCCAAGGAAGCCTACCAAAAGCTGGGGCCCAAGTTTTCGGCCCCTTTAAGATTCTGCACCGCATCGGGGACGTGGTTTATCGCCTCCTCCCCGCTGACGCTCAGATTCACGACATCTTCCACGCGTTTCAACTGAAGCCCTTCGTCGACAACCCTCCACAACGCCCTTGGTTCCATTTCTGCCGCAGCCAAAGGACAAGCTTGAGTACTAGCTTGATGTCGAGCAGGGTGGAGATGTTACGGATTCTCATTGGGGGATCACGTACAAGCGCTGCGAGTCTCGAGTGGTACCCGCCTGAACCATCTTTATATTGTATTAGTATTTTTATGCATGCTTAGTATTTTTAACCTCACTTCTTGTTAAGCCTTAGTGATGGGGCATTTTGGTCTTTGTTTTGGACTTGATTTATCACACATATATGTGTGGGTTTGGGCCTTGGGAGAGGCAGGAGAGAATTTAATATCAAATCTATTTCCTTTCTCTAATTTCTTCTCTCTCTCCCCTTCTTTCCCCTCCCGCTCGTGACCTAACCCAAACACACCGCCGCCCCTCGTCGTCCGCATGTAGCCGCCACTCAGCCATGGGAGATCCCTTCCTCCTCACCATAACACCAAAAAGATCGAAGACGCTCCCTCCTTCAGGACTTCCCTCTCAACCCCCTTGCATGAGATCCCAATTTAGGGAACGAAACGGATCGATGACAATTTACAACACATTGCTTAAAACGACGCATATATGCATACATAGACATGAAAGTGCTGAGGGAAGTTGACCAATAAAAATCTCTAGTTCTAGGAAAGTAGACGAGGAAGTACTCATGAAAAGGGTTTTACTAAAATGGAAACAAAAATACAATCTTGGGTACGAATCCCCGCTAACTCTCGAGGATTGGTTTCTCGTAAAGCTTCTCTCCAGTGAGAAACAAAACTTTGGAGATCAAAAGATACCTATCACTAGTCCTAAGGCTTCCTTATATTGGACGAAAATTCCTCCTTAATAAGGCTAAATAGGCTAAAATAGATTTCAATTGTTAATTAAAATATAAGAACTACAATATTGGGGAAAAACCAGCCTTTGCTGGTACCAAGCCCAGATGAGAAAACGGCGAATAGGCACTAGACCGTGCGGTTAAAAGCAAACCGCAACAAGATCGGTAGAAGCAATCCGCGCGAACATCCAAGTCGAGCCGAGAAGTGCGAAGCGACAAGGCAAGAAAGAACTCCTTGCGACAAGAAGAAGCCCGCGCAACAAGGAGGGAACTTGAAGAGAAAGGTGGTCGCGCGGCAAGAGCGGAAGACCGAGAAGAGCTCCTTGCGACAAGAGCTGAAAGATTCCTTGCGACAAGAGCTGAAAGATTCCTTGCGACAAGGAGGCCGCGCGGCAAGGATAGAGGCCGCAGCGATAAGACTGAGAAGAGGTTGCAGCGGGCTGAACTGGAGGCCGGACAGTTATAACTAACTGCGGGAAGAGGGGAAGCCGCAGCGGGTAGAGAGCAGCCCGTGGCGGTAAAGAAGATCTAACGGCACTGGAGTGGAGTCCACGTGCCAGAGAGATGAATGCTATAAAAGAGTGTAGAAGAGAAAGAAGAGGTGAATCCACGGGAGAGAAGAGGGAGGCGGTTAGAAAAGAAGGAAGCCGCAAACAGTGCGGTTAAACAGGAAAACAAGCCGCCCGGTTAACGTTTAATTAGGAAAATAAGCCGCCCCGGTTAACAGGAGGACTGGGCGGTTAGAAAAAAAAACAGGCCAGACCGTCATGCTCTGATACCATTTAGAGAAAGGTCCAAACCTTGTATATAATTATTTAATACAAAAAAACAACTATGAGTACAAATATATAGGAGAGAGGAGAATAAGATCAAGCTATACAAATAATGTGGGACTAAACACAAAATCCTACATGGGCCAAGTTAGTGGGCCAATACATTATTTTCCCTAGTATTCTCTAACACATGTAAAAGATCTAACATATAACTCTTACTCTACTAACTCCTTTCCTTTGTGGGACACTGATGTTGCTAGGGACGACTGGACTAGGGTCGATGGATCCCTAAAAATGAATATGAAAAGATTAGTCTTTTAAACAAAAACTAAGTGAAAACTTACCTTTTAATTGAAACAAAGGAGAGTATAAATCAATATGTATTCATAAGCAAACATTGAGTAACAAGAGTAAGTTGACGGTACAAGCGTAAGTAAACAATGCCTGTAGAAGTGAATATTAAACAATATACAGTATACAGTATATTTAAACTTTATAAATCATAAATCTTCATATGCATTTTCTTTCTTTATTTCATTTATTAGGTAATGTTAAGGGTACCATTTTCATTCATTAGTTTTCAATGGCCCAACCCCTCAAGGTCATCAACTACAAATTCAGCGCGATCAAATACACATTTGACTGATTGGTTGTCGTTAACAGTCATCCAGCGCGATCAAATACACATTTGACTGGATTCGTTCTTCTCGGTACATATATTTCACCCTTATCATTGACCATGCATTGACGCGTTTATCCATTTAATATTTCCTTGTTTTAGGTAAGCGTGAAAAAGTAAATGTTTAGGTTTCTTTTATTTCCCTCAGATTTCATCGCTTAATTATTCTCTTGAAATGTTTGCTATTTTAAACAATCTTCATTTTGTCAGTGATATAAAACATCGAATATACGTAATTAAAGAACACATGTGTGCACATGCAAAGAGATAATTGTCTACTTTAGCATACTTTTATACGCACATAAAAATATTGATAAATAAAGCATAAATTAAAGAGGTAATCCTTATCTGCATCTGCCCTTTCCCTTTGTCGCGATGCATGGCATCGTCGCGTCTATCGCTCAGTGCCATCCTCAACGATATTTGTAATTAGGCATCTCGTCTATTAGGCATCTTATATCAGGGTTGCTTCTTAAATAGATTTCTACGTTGACACTAGACGTTGACTTAGACTCTTTAGGGGGTGTCTAGGGTAGAAGAAATTTAGGTGACCTCTAATACAAGTCAAAACATGATAAAATACGAAAAATCCAAATATCTTTTGCTTGGGAAAATCTCCAAACCCTAACAACTTCCTGCACTAGCTATTAACCAAATTGTAGGATCAGACGTTTACCCAACTGTTCCAAAAGCCCAGACTGATGGAAATGATGCTACTTTTTCCCCTTAAGAAAGTAGCAAGGCACCACGGGTCAAGTGAAGGAACGCTGGACCCAACAATCCCTCCAACATCCAGCACGACCCGCCAGCTCAGAGGTGGGCCCCACATGGCTTAGAGGTGGCGCACCACATGGCTTAGAGGTAGGGTTACCACATGTCTGCGTCCGCCAGACCCGCCAGACCCACACAGGTAGAGAGCAAATTTCAGGATTTATCAACGCTCCCGGTTTCGAACCCGTGACCTCCTCTGATACCACTTGTAGGATCAAACGCTTACCCAACTGTTCGAAAAGCCCGGACTGATGGAAATGACACTACTTTTTCCCCTTAAACAAGTAGCAAAGCACCACGGGTCAAGTGAAGGAACGCTGTACCCAACACCAATAAAGAACATGAAAAGCATGAATTAATTTCTCTAACTATTAGCCATTAATCCCATCAGATTTCCCCCAAATCATGCATAGAACATCAACACAATACCTTCGATAATAGCTGGCCACAATACATACATACATATATAAATCCGGTAAACAAAGCCTGAAAACTCCATTCCACCACATGTCAAATTTATGCTCAGCCAAATGAAACCATAGTAAATCCCTCACATGAAAATTTCAACAGTCGGCCCACTAGACCTTACCAACATCTCCAAATCCAATTAGCCAACAGAACATAAAGCCCAATTTACTAAGTATTTTACACTAATGGATGTTTGAGAAGGGGAAAGAAAATCTCCAATTTCATGTAGCTCTAACCAGCCAAAGCCTCAAAAACCAAAACCCTAGATTAGAATAGAAATGAAATCCAACATTTAGGAAGGGTAAAGAAGAGGGGGAGAGGAAGAAAGAGGGCTTACAACGAGGTATAAGAAGTTAGGGCACATATTTGGCACTCCAGAGCAAGCCCAACAACACACGGCTCAGTCTTGGGCTTTACCGACGTCGATTCCAGCAACGAGAGGAAAAATCCCCTTCATTATCACGAACAAAATAGATGGAGGAAGGAGAGGAGGGAGAGGGAATATTCGTCAATTGGAGTGCTATCAGGAGATGTGGCGAGAGCTGCTGAAGGAGTCGTGCAGAGAAATGAACTGGGAGAGGCCAAGGGTGGCTGCCGGCCCTAACAGAGGAGGTGGAGAAGCCGACAATCAGCGCAAGAGGAGAAGCAGGCGACGTCGGCCATGAAGGGAAGAGCCGGAGGAGGCGTCGGCGGGAGCAGGGGGCGAGGCTTGCGTTGCGACCTGCGGGAGATGGGGGAGTCGCGGCTTGCGGCAAGGAGATGAACAGTGTGATCGGGTTTCTGTGGGGGAATTAAGCGGGTCGGCTCGGTTTAATAGAGAAGAACCCTAATTGGTTTATTAAGGTTTATTACAAAACCGCAATTATATGATTTATCAAAATTTTGGGTTGTTACAAGACATCAACCAACTAATCTTTGGAGTGAACAAATGGAGTGACTAAGTTTGGTATTTGATAAAATTACGATCCACCTCAACATGCTTAGTTTTTTCATGTTGAACATGATTGTGAGCTATACTGATAACAACTTTGTTGTCACAGAACAGAGAGATGAGAGCATCCTCCTAAAGGTCCAGGTCTTGCAATAAGGTGCACAACCATAAGCCTTCATAGAGGCCATGAGACATTGACCGATACTTGGCTTCAACGCTCGATCTGGCTACAACATTTTGCTTTTTGCTACGCCACATGACCAAATTTTCACCAACGAAGTGCAATACCCCGTTGTAGATTTCCTGTCATCACTATTTCTGGCCCAATCCGCATTAGTAAAAACTTCAATCTTTAAATGGTTGTTTCTTGAAAACATCAGCCCTCGACCGGGAGCCTTCTTTAAGTACCGTAGTACGCGGTAAACAACATCCTGATGTTTGATCCTGGGGGCATGCATATATCTACTCAAGATACCAACTACATATGTGATGTCTGAACGAGTGCGAGAGGTATAAAAGCTTCCCAACCAATCTCTGATAACTTGAAGCATCCATGTGATCGTCATCGCTATCTTCATCGATCCTATGGTTCTGCTTCATAGGGGTGTTAGCAGGGACACAACTTAGCATCTCAGTCTCTTTCAACAAATCTAACACATACTTGCGTTGAGAGATGAAGATACCCTGATCAGAACGAGTCACTTCAATTCCTAAGAAGTAGTGTAGCCTTCCCAAGTCCTTTACTTCAAACTCAGCTGACAGAAGAGACTTTAGCTTTGAGATTTCATCGGAGTCATCTCCGGTGATCACATTGTCATCAACATAGACAATAAGAACTATAATTTTCCCCTCATTCTTCCTGACCAACAAGGTGTGGTCAGAATGTCCCTGTTTGTCACCAAACTTGATCATGGTCTTGTGAAATCTATCAAACTAAGCCCTGGGAGACTGCTTCAACTTGTACAAAGACTTCTTTAAGTGACAAACCGGTCCTTCTTGACACTTCTTCACAAAACCTGGGGGATATGTCATGTACACATCTTCATCGAGATCACCGTGCAGAAAAGTATTTTTACATCCAGTTGATGTAGATCCCAACCCAAACACGCAGCACAAGATAAAATCACCTTGAAAGGCCCATTCTCACCTTAAACCCTACCCTAAAACTTGAAGCACCATTCTCACCTTAAACCCTACCCTAAAACCTGAAGCACCATTCTCACCTTGAAAGGCCAGGCGCGCCTTTGGCGCGCCTGGGAGCCTGTAAGGTGCGCGCTAGGGCGTGCCTGGGGCACATCGCCCGCCTTAGTTGTGCTGAGGCGCGGCGGGCTGCGCCCGGTGCCTCAGGCGCGCCTCGACACTTAAAGTTTGAACAAACGGCGATAAGATTTGAACAAATGACGCTAAAGTAGGAAATAATTTTTGAAGGTAGACTGGAGAAGCATGACCAAGATGCAAGTGCCAGCGTCGAGCATCAGCAGCAATAACTTCGGAAGAAGAGAGGGGCAAGGGACGATGAAATAGCATCCAAATAGTACAGGCCTCTGGGATTCCTACCACTGCCAATGATCTGCTTCGTACCCAGTTCCTGAAAAACACAAGAATCAAAAAAGAAGGTTACAGAACAATTAAGTGGTTGAGTAAGATTGCTAATAGAAAGAAGACTGCGAGGAAAAGAATGAACATGCAAAACAATAGAAAGGTACAGAGAGGAGGAACATGAATGTTGCCCTTGCCTGCAATAGGAGACAAGCTGTCATTTGCAGAGATAACCTTGTCCCAACCAAACAAGGGAGTGTAGGGAGAAAGACCTGAGAAGGAGCCGGTCATGTGATCGGTAGCTCCCGAGTCAATGATCCACTCAGACGGAGGTATCACAACAGCATTGGCACTGGGCATAGCAGCGGTAGCAAAGTAGAAGTACCACTCTGGGAAGTGTCTGACTGGGAGTGCAGGAGTAGACGAAAAGCATCAAATTCCGACTTGGTAAAATGTCCTGGGAACTGACCATGATGATCGTTATGAACCTTAGTGGAGTAAGCAACATCATGAGGGCGAGAACCACTCTGACGATATCTCCCTCGTCCTGGGCCGTGTATACGTCCTTGACTACGACCAGATCCAGGTGGAGCAAGGTGAGAATTGAGCTTGAAGCACACGTCCCGAGTATGGCCCCTACGAACACAGTAATCAAAAGTAGGAACAATGTTGGTATGACCAACACTAGTAAAGGCAGAGCGATCAGAAGGAGGTGGAGCAGCCGTGCTGAGGGACCTCCGACGGTCTTCATCGCCAAGAACCATGCTAAAGGCCTCCCAAAGAGATGGAAGGGGAGATCGGTGTAGAATATTTGCTCGACCCATATCCATTTCCATGCTCAAACCCATCAGAAACACATGTAGACGAAAACGTTCATCCCTTTTCTGCAACAAGACACCGTCATGGATCCCTGACGTAACTCCTGCATACGACGCATCAGCTCATAAATCTAAGTGGAATTGCCGATCTGAGAGTACGTCTCGCGGGCTCGAGTCCAGATCTCATAGGCAGAGTCCATCAGCATATAACTCAGGTACACCTTTGGAGACATGGAATGAAGGAGTCAGAAGACCACCAGGGAATTTTCTGATTCCCAATGCCGCCAAGTAGGATCACCCAGAGGAGGTGCCACCATGGTCTCATCAATGTATCCAAACAGCTGATGACCTCGAATGCCATGATGTGCCGCACCGGATCATTCAAAACAATTTGTCTCATGTAAGGGCACGATGGTGATCTTCAGAGAGCCAACATGGCCAGAAGACCGCTGAGGGGTCACCCATCTGGGGTGCCACCACACTTGGCGATGTAGAATCAACGACGACAGACGAATCATCCATGAGATGCAACCAGGAGGATCAAGGAACAATGTAAACCATCATAGTGCAGACATCAGTTATACACATAGTTCAGGGCAGCGGATCTGGATCAGCAAGAACGCTTGAAACACGGAGGCGGCTGATCTGGATGTAGCGGACGCAACAACAGGAAGCAGCAGCGACAGAAACAAAAAACTGGAAGCAACAACTGATCTGGAAGCAGCAACGGAAGCAACGACGACAGCGACTGCAGTCACGGAAGCGGCGACAGACACGGAATCCAGGTAGCAGACGGATCCCGGTAGCAGGCAGAGATCTAGATCTAGAAGAGGTAGAGAAATAGCCGACGGAAGAGATAATGGTCGGATGCAGAGAAGATGAGCGGAAGAACTAGTGTTGTGTATATCGGCCGACATGTCCGACATGTAGGTTTGGGAGCAAAAACGCAGCGACACCGTTGTAGATTTTGAATGTGGCGTTTGGAAAAAAACGGGCCGACAACCGACATGCCGACCCCAAAAAACGGTCGACACTGCCGTTTTTTTAAATTAATTTAAATATTTAATTATTTATTATTTTATATTTTTAACATCTTCATCCGCTGTTTTAAATTCCCGACTCCGCTCATTTCATTTCCTTTCATCGCTTTGCCCTAGCTCTCCCCGTCGCTCCTGGTTCTCTGGTTCTCTGGTGATCTCTAGCTCGCTGGTGCTCTCCCTCTCTCGCGCGCTGTCAGCACTTTATTTCTCTGATGCTCTCCCTCTCTCAAGCGCTGTCGTCACTTTATTTCTCTGGTTCTCTGGTGCTCTCCCTATCTGGTTCTCTGGTGCTCTCACTCTCTGGTTCTCTCCCTCTCTCACACGATTTCGGCGCTCTATCTGGTTCTCTAGTCTCTCCCTCTCCGGTTCTTTTGTGCTCTCTCTGGTTCTTTGGTGCTCTCCCTCTCTCTGGCTCTCTGGTGCTCTCCCTCTCTGGTTCTCTGTGGCTCGCTGGTGTTCTCTAGCTATCTGGTTCTGTGATTCTCTAGTGCTCTCTAGCTCGCTGGTGCTCTCCTCTCTCTTGTGCGCTGGTGCTTTCTTCTCCCTACCTCTCCCTCAATTAATATTTGTTGCAATGCTGCCTTGTAGGTTGTTGCCTTATTAATTGTTGCATGTTGCCTTATTAGTTGTTGTCTTATTGGTTGGATGCCTTGTCGGTTGTTGCCTTATTAGTTGCTGCATGTTGCCTTATTAGTTGCTGTCTTATATGTCGGCTGCCTTGTGGGCTGTTGCCTTATTAGTTGCTGCATGTTGCCTTATTAGTTGCTGCATGTTGCCTTATTAGTTGCTGCCTTATAGGCCTACTGCCTTATGGGTTGTTGCCTTATTAGTTGCTGCCTTATTTTAATTTGGCTCGTTTATTAGTCAACAAATGATTTGAAATGTCCCTATTATTAGTTATTTATTCAACTTCATTTTGCAATCAATGATGAATGTATACGGGTTGTTGCCTTATTAATTGCTGTTGTGTGCCTTTTGATAAATAAAATGTGGGATGCTTTTAAAGTTTGAATGATACGAGACTGAAGATCCTTTTGTTGGATACTTTGAAAGTTTGAATGATAGTTATAAATTTGTATACTAGTATACTACTGATGATGCAAAATGTTATCGAATAAATAAAATGTTACATGGATAATAGCCAATGTGACTGAAGATCTGACGATCTAATGAAGTTATGAGACTTTTCTAATGTTTTTTTCAACTAATATTTTTTCTTGTGATAGTCATATCTTACTTTCATTTCTTGCCTTATTAAAATGGCTTCTTCTGCTGGATCAAGTGAGGTTCCCGTATCACTGGTACCAACCGGTAGAGATCCTTTCTGGGCATTTGGTTAGAAGTTGGTTGCAAACGACACCAACCGAATCAAATGCAACTACTGCAAGCAGACAGTGAATGGTGGAATTACACGTTTCAAGCATCACTTGACTGGGTGGAAGGGTAATGTTAAGTCATGCCCTCAGGTTCCCGCCGACATTAAGGCGAAGGCGGAGTCGACCCTAAACTCGAATTTGGAGAGTAAGAGAGCTAAGAGTGCAAAGTTCGTTGCAACCTTGAATGAGGTGGTTGTTGGAGAAGTCCATGATGATGAATTAGAGGAGACTGCCATACGTAAGAGCACAGGTTCTAAGGGTCCAATAAACCAATTTGTTCATTCAGCTGCCGAGTCTAGCAAGGGGAAAGATTCCCAACAGAGCACGATAGAGAGTGAGTACAAAAAGAAAGCCAGAGAAGATGCTTCAGTATACATAGGTAGATGGGCATATGAAAACGGGATCCCGTTTAATGCCATATGTAATTCCTCCTTCCAGCAAACGGCTCATGCTATTGGATTATGCGGACCTGGGATGAAGATCCCAACATTTTATGAGTTGAGAGACAAAATTTTGCGAGGGGAGGTGGAGAGGACAAAGGAGATGTTGGGCACATTCATGCAGACTTGCAAATTGAGTGGTTGCACTATCATGACAGATGCGTGGACAGACTGGAGGGGTAGGAGCGTGATGAACATCATGATACATTGTTGTTCTGGAGTGGCATTCTTGCTTTCGAAGTATGTCTCCTCCACACATGATGGAAAGTTCATCTTTGACTTCTTGGATGAGGCGATTGATGGCCCTGAGAGCCCAGGAGAGGACAGTATCTTACAGATTGTGACGGATAGCGCATCCAATAATATGGCTGCTGTAAAGCTTATGGCTTTGAAAAGACCTAAGCTTTTTTGGAATTGTTGTGCAGCTCACACTATTAATTTACTGTTACAAGATATAGGAAAATTGAAGCCAATAAAGAGTGCTATCTCCTTGGGCCGTCAACTCTCTATCTTCATCTATGGTCACACCATATCTCTCAACATGTTTAGAGAGTCAACGAAAGACTTGGACTCCCATGAGCTTATTCGACCAGGTGACTAGATTTGCTACAACGTTTCTATCTTTAGAGAGTATCTTAGAGAAGAAGAATCAATTGAGGGGCCTATTCACATCTGTAAAGTGGGCTTCAACAAAGTTGGCTATTAGTGTCGGGGGAAGCAGGTAAAAATATTTCATCTGTATTCATTTCATAATTTTCATTTAAAAAAAATGTTTGCAACTGTTTTATAGTATTTTGATATTTTTTAATAATTTATTTTGCATATGGTAGGCTGCAATGATAGTAATGAACGTTAGATTTTGGGCGAATGTCGAGCTGACTGTTGGTATATTCACACAATTTGTGAAGGTGTTGAAAAGAGTGGACGGGGATACACCATCCATGGGATGGTTATATGTGGATATTAAAAAAGCTAGGGAAGATGTTGCTGTTGTTCTCAATCACCAAGAGAACAAATATCTTCCTATATGGAAGTTGATTGATAACAGATGAGAGAAGAAGATGAGCATCCCTCTGCACCTTGTAGGTTATAACTTAAGCCCTAATTTTTATTATTCTCGTCGAGTGGAGATTGAACATCACTCTGCACCTTGCAGGTTGTTATTTAAACCCATATTTTCATTATTCCCGTCGAGTGGAGATTGAAGCTGACAGAAGATTTATGAGTGGTTTTGTTCAGTGTCTCTCGAGAATATATAGGAAAGATTCTTCTACACATGATCACATCAGTGCCGAGCTTGATGTTTACCAATACCAACAAGGGTTATTTGGTAAAGATATGACAAAACGACAATTACAAAGTCCCAATTTAAATCCAGGTAAGGGTTATTTAGTTAACAAGTTAACATTAATAATGTATTTATATATAATATATTGTGTTGACATTTTAATTTTCACAGTACATTGGTGGAGGCTTAACGGTGCTGATACGCCATACCTTAAAACTATGACTATGAAGATTTTAAGTCTAACTACTTCATCCTCTGGCTGTGAGAGGAACTGGAGCACTTTCGAGACGGTATGCATTAATTTATTTAGTTAAACATAAATATTTTATTATAAAATTGTATAAATTATTTAACTTTTTTAAAAATTTTGTAGATACATTCTAAAAATAGGAATAAACTCGATAGCAAAAGATTGAATGATTAAGTATTTGTAAAGTTCAATGCTTTGCTGAAGTCAAAATATTCAGATACATCTCGAGATCCATTGGCAGCTAACAATGTTGATTCTGGAATGGTACACGAGTGGATGGTGAATGTTGATACTGCAGAGGACAAAAATGAAGATGATGATGATGAAGTCTTTCCTGGAGAGGGACTGACATGAGCGCAAATTGACAATATAGTCGATGCTGATCATGATGAAAGGAGGCCTCAAAGACCAGCTACAAGCAAAGCAGTGGCCGTTAGTTATCAAAGAAGGGGAAAGAGAAAAGTATCTGAGGTGGACGAGGGAGATCTAGAGGGTTCATCTGATGATGATCATATTCTATCTAATCTGCCAACTATAGATGAGTCTTTAAGTGACAAAGAATGAGGTATGTTTGAAAATTAATTATTGAAATTTTGATATCAGAAAAATAATATATGGTTGATAGTTTTTTAAAACCACTAATTTTACAAATTTTTATCTTTAAAGTTTTGTATGTTAAATGTTACATATAACTTTTAATATTTAAAAGTTCAATAGGTTGTAAAATAGGTAGTACTGTGACATGTATACAAAATAATATTTAATTACATCTATAATTAATTAAATATTAAAATCCGATATATGAAATATCCCCGATATATCTCCCGATATATAAAAAACCGACATGAAAACCCAAACTGACGTGTCCCCGACATCCGACATCTGCAACATTGGGAAAAATCGACGACGGAGGCAAGGCGCGCATCATGAGAGGCGACAGTCTCCTTCAGCGTGCTCCACCGCCGACGAGAAGGCCGCGACGCATCATGGAGGGAACCTCAAACCAGCTGAGACGGGGACGGGGGTGACGCAGCAGAGACAGGGATGACGCGACAGACGGAACAGAGGCGGGCTAGGGTTTTTTTTCTCGTATTTGCTCTGATACCAAGTTGAAAGGAGGAATACCAAAAGGTAGTCATTATTATTAGCCTTATACTCATATATATTGAGTAAGGGAAAAACATACAAAAATCCAAAATACCCTTATGAGG
Source organism: Platanthera zijinensis (assembly GCA_039513925.1). Lineage (NCBI taxonomy): Eukaryota > Viridiplantae > Streptophyta > Magnoliopsida > Asparagales > Orchidaceae > Platanthera > Platanthera zijinensis. The sequence continues at coordinate 266,045,234 of CM077079.1, read as the reverse complement.
GTAAAATACAAAAGTCTCAAAAAATAAACCGGACTGGACTTGTCATATTACAACTCTAATTACTTGAGAAAATTAGAAATTGTTGATATTCTGCATATAATAACTGGATGATTACTGGATTACAAATCTCTAACGATAATAACAATTCTGTGCAACTATAATAATTTTACTGAGTTGTACAAACATTTTTATGCAAGCTATCTGATATGTCTTTACTGACTCCACTATAGTGGGATAAAGGCTCGGGTGTTGCATCTGATATGTCTAGCCAGAAAGAATGAGAGTTTCTTACCGTGGTACTTTGCCACTCGTACATAAGACGCGGCAACATTGCTTTTGTTTTACTTGAAAATGCTAAAAGTTCTCTTTCTGATTCTCCCTGCAACACTAAAGGAAGAAGAGAAATTTACCACTTCTAATTTTAGGGCATACTACTATACAATGAAGAAGAGAAATTTACCACTTCTCTAACACTGAAGGGTTTACACCTTTTTCCCAATATTCTGAGAAATACACAAAAGATCAACAATCTCTACACGGGGACGAGTCGATCTCTCTATATTCTGCAAATATGGGTGAACTCAACATTTAACATCATGCTTAAGGGAAGTAAAAACACTAATTTCTTAGAGAATCAGAGATACACTTACTGAAATAAATAAAGCGAGCACATTCCCTTACCCGGATCAGAAAATGGAAACAGGGTATGCTAGAAGATCCCTTGCAGAAGACCCGATTGGTAGAAGGCTTCAACGACTAGGGTTGAAGAACCTGGAGAGATAGAGGAAAATCACTATAACTAGAGGGATGAGAGGGATTTTCATCATTTGCTATGTCCGGAAAACTAAAGCGAAAACGCGATTCACTACTTACATGCACAGAAATTCAGGGAACAATTGACGATCGACTGGGAAACCCTAAAGAAATCGCTCGCTGAGGGCTTCCCGTGAGGGAGGAGTTGTCGACTGAGGGTGTAGAGGGTAGCAGAAGCCTCGACATTGGGTTGGGAGGCGAGGAAGAAATGCGGGTCTTGTGGATGGCATCGTCGGCTGCGGAAAAAAGGAAACAGTGGCTTGATCGCTGAAATAGGGTTTTGGGATTTGCGGCTTCTAATCACGCGTGAAGGCGGATGCGGTTACGAAAACCGCTTGAGTGGTCAGACTGTTACTCCCTTTAGAGATAAAATAGGGATTTCAGTTTAATTACCAATTACTATTTTTCTTTAACACTTAAAGAAATTTATATGCTACACTCTCGCGCTAATAATTAAAATACGTCGAACACATACTCAACGGCTAAAATTAATACATTAATTAACATACAAGATTTAACCATACTAAATTCGTATCTCGACAAGACACTGCCTCGATAAATTCGCTCAAGACCAGATCCTGCAATTTAATTTTATTTTCACGTCAATTTACGTATGTTACATGTATAGTTCTGGCATATGAGTGCAAAGTTAGAGTGTTGGTGTGCATGATGCTGTATTACTGTATGACACTCAATCATTTGTAAGCATCGCTCCTCGAGATGTTGAATGAGGCCATGCCTTGTGAGAGTTGGTTGGGTTAACCGGAGCCAACGGGCCCAATGTAATGCTGACCCCTCCATGTAAATCGTAGCGAGTTAAAGCTTCTATGTATCCTCGGTATGGTTGAGCCTGAAGTATTGTTTGGCCCGAATGATCCATACCATGGGGTTTGTGCCTTTAAATGTGGAGTGTTCAAGTCGTGGAGGTAAGGAATTGAGATGGCTAAGGAAGTGGGAGGTTGTGGATGGTGTTCAGTAGATTGGTCAAGGGAAGGGTTGTTGATTGCTATAGAAGCATCTAGCATCAAAATGGGGGAGTCATGGCATCATGCCATGTTGCTATGAATATTGAGCAAAATTTACTCGAAGGAGTCAATACAAGAGGAGAGGGAAGCCATTGTTATCTCGAACTCATTCTGCCATTAGTTGGGAACTGGGCATGTGGGAGGGTATTGATCGGCCGGCAAGTCGGACCAATTGTTTAGAGTGATTAGATGGCAGGAACTTGGAGGGAGACTGCTCAAGGAAATCCTTGCCCAATCTTATTAAGCTGGAAATTCTCAATGAGATTTCCTGATCCAAATGCAACCATGAAGTGCTATTTATACTGCTTTTCCTCCCTTTAGTCCTAACTACCCTCATTAATACTTCACAATTTCAAAGAGCACTAATTACATTATTCTATAGAAGCCTTTGCTCTCTTTCCTAAAAGCTGAGTATTGCCAAGGGGGCTTCATTTGAAGATATTCTACATTTTTCTCGATTTCTCTTCATTCGGAGTCTTCTTTCTAGTGTAAACCTGGATGGGGGCTAGTTGGCTGGACGATGGCTGCAGATCTTGGGTTGGGATAAGTATTTTGCTGGGATAGGTTTGGGTCCGGCGGCCTGCTGGCTTGTGTTATATCATTATATTACTTGCGTAAACCTTGATTGTGCAAGAACTTTGGTTATTTACTTTTAGTTCTTGTCCGATTGGGTAAGTAGTCTTCTCTTTTTTCTCTTTCCATGTTTGTTCATTAAAACCCTTGACTTTCTTCATTGTTTTCACGTAAGGCCATAAGATCTTTTCTTTGATCAAATTCTTCTTAGGTATTTGCAACACTTAGCCCAATCCCAGGTTATGTGCAATGGCTTCTATCCAAGTTGGCATCCCAGTTGAAGTTTGCTGAAGTGGAGACTGAGGATACGACTAACTCATCTGGGGTGGGTAACAGCTCTACATTTAAAGAAAATCTTCTTCTTATAGAAGAAGAAGAAAAGATATGTGAGTCCGGAAAGTAAGTTTCTCATGTCCGGACATGTACTTCTCATTTGCTATGGATAACATGTTGTCTAATATGTATTGAAAGCTAAAAAATTGTGAATTTTATATTCTTGTTTCTGCATTAATCATTATTGTTCCTCATGGTTCAACCCAATTGCAGCATTAGATCTATTATGATAATTATAATTTTTGTAATTTAGTTTGAGCCTCATATTAGATATCTTGTGGTTATAGCCTTTGAGCTTTATTCCTTTGTTTACTGTTGGAAAAGCCCATGTAAAGAAGCATATTGGAGCCCGTTTATTTAGTTTTCTTGTTTTCCCCTCTTTAGTCCTACATCATGTATAGGGTTTTCTTCTCTCTTTCTCCCTCCTATAAATGTGTCGTCATACCTTGTATTTCATTATTGAGAAAGTATATACAAGTTTGAGGTTTTCTCCACATGGTATCAGAGCGAATCGGTCTCTCCATGCGGCTAGCCTTCTGCTAACCGTCCGTACTTCTCTTCTCGCGCAGGGCGCGACCTAGTTTCTACCCACGTGCAGCTTGAACCTTTCTTCCCGCCTCTCCTTGCGGCTAGCCTTCTGCTAACCGTCCGTACTTCTCTTCTCGCACAGGGCGCGGCCTAGTTTCTACCCACGTTCAGCTTGAACCTTTCTTCCCGCCTCTCCTCACCACCAATCCCGTGGTCTGGTTTCTACCCGCTTGCGGCTTCCCGTGCGGTTAACTCTTTTTCTAACCGCGGATTCCCACGCGGTTAGGTTTTTTCTAGCCGCGCCTCTCTCTCTATCTCGTGGTTTCCACCTCTTCTTCTCGTGATTTTATAGGACTCTCTCTGACAGGTGGGGCCTTCTCCCTCCCCCCTCTATCCGCGCGGTTTCCCCTCTACCCGCGCGGTTTCTCTCCCTGCTGCCTTTCTCGCGCGACTTCTTTCTTGTGCCGTTGCGAGCTCTCTAACCGCTGCGATCTCTCTAACCGCTGCGTGGATTCTTTCTGTGCCTTACCCGCGCGGTTTCTCTCTTGTTGTTCTTGCGCGGAACAGTGCGGCCTTCTACCGGTCTGCGACCTCTTTTACCGCTGTGAGCTCCGCATCTAGGTCACGACATGTTCTCTACCCGCTGGTGTACTCACCCTGACCGTGCGGACTTCTCACGCGGCCTCTTCCTTGGTTAGCTAATTCGGCTTCTATACCCGCTGCGGGCTTTGCATTTTGGTTGCGACATCTTCTCTTGCCGCTGGCGTTTTGCCACCGAGACCGTGCGACTTCCCCAGCTCTCTAATTAAGGCGGCTTCCCCGTCTACCCGCTCCGTTTCCTTGGTCGCGACCTCTTCTGTGCTTGCCGCCGGACCATTGCCTTCCATCCCACGCGGTTTCATTGCTAATCGCCCGACCTGCTCCTGGACTACCCGCGCAGTTTCCTTTCTAGCCGCTGATTCTCTTCACGCTGGTCTAGCCTCCTAACCGCGTGGCCATGGGGCCTTCTCTTGACTCTATCGGACAGGCGGCTTCCTCCTCTGCCGACCGCCTGACTCTTGCTCCAGAACTACAGGATGAACTGCGGATTACGACTATCTTGCTAGCCGGAAAGAAGAACTTTGTGGAGTAGGTACACTCAGTTTGCTGTGTCCTTCAGTCCAAAGGCTTCCTACATCACTTGACTCAAGCTGCTCCCGCTCCTCCTACTGACGACTGGTTGCACAATGACGGTCGTGTTCAGACCCGGCTTCTCAACCCCCTTGATGGAGAACCGTATCGCATGACCATGTATCATGAAACGGCCAAAGCGATGTGGGATGAACTTCATTCCCTCTATTCTGGGAAGGCGGGAAGGATAGTTTACAACACTTGTATGACATCATCACTGATCTACAGACTCTTTATGTTGGTGGGGCCACCGATCTCACCTCCTTTGTTGCTCGGGCCAAAACTCTGGTTGAAGCATGGATTCAACATCAACCTCCTACGATGGATCTTGCTGCACAACGAGCTCAAAAAAATCTGTGGGCGTCGCCATGATGATGGCTCGTGTGCCACCGCATCTTCATAGCATTCAGGCTCAGATCCTCTCCTTTGCGGCTACTCCCTCATTATCGGATGTATGTTCCATGGTTCTCAAGTTCTCACCACCTCCTGATAGTTCTGGACCTCCATCACCGGCTCTCCTTCAGCAATCTTCTGCGCCCTTACTGCCCCTTCCACCTTTTGCTCGGGGGGGGGGGGGACCGGCTCTCACGGTCGGGGAGGCCGACCATGACCAAAGTGTTCCTTCTGCGGTAAGGATGACCACGTGCTATCACAAGCATGGGATTCCTCCTCGTCCACAGGTTGCTGTTGCTGCCCACGACTCATCGATCACTCGTACTGACATTGACGAGGTCCGTCTTCAGATCCAACAACTTCATGGTCTGCTCAGTCGCCCTCCTGCCTCCATTACCTCGGCTGCCTCCGTCTCACATGAAGGTATCGCTTGTCTCTCCACTAGTCCGCGGTGGATAGTAGATTCAGGTGCCACTCATCACATCACCTCTCTGCGGCCACATCAGTTCCTGGATTCTCCTCATCCTAAGTGTATCACAGTGGCCAATGGGGACATTGTTCCGGTCTCCGTCTCTGCGGAAATCCCTCTCACTTCTTCTCTATCTCTACGCTCCGCTCTTCATGTTCCTAGCTCCCCATTTAATTTACTGTTTGTTGGTCGCCTCACTACTAATTTAAATTGTTCTATAATCTTTACATCTTCTTCTTTTCTGATACAAGATCGGCAGACGCAAAATATCATTGGTAAGGGACGGCTGCAGAACGAGCTCTACCTTCTAGATTACTCGCCTACTATCCTCTCTTCCGTCTCCTCCGTTGATTGGCATTGGCATCTTGGACATGCCGCTTTGCCAGTCCTCCAGAAGGCTCTATCAGATGTTTCTCTTCCTTCTTTTCAGTGCGAGTCTTGTATTTTGGGCAAGCAACCTCGTTCATCTTTTGTATCTCATTGTACTCGGAGCTCTGCTCTTTTTATTTTAGTACACTTCGATATTTGGGGACCGTACAAAATTACTAGCATTTCTGGTTATCGCTATTTTCTCACTTTTATTGATGATTATTCTTGAATGACATTGCTATATTTACTTCGGGATCGCTCCAAGCTTCCACGTGTCTTTCGAGCTTTCCTCCTTGAAACCCGCACGCAATTCTCCACGAACATCAAAACTATTTGCACTGATAATGCACGCGAATACACTAGCTACGAGTTCGCGAACCTTTGCTCGGATTTTGGAGTCATTCACCAAACATCGTGTGTTTATACCCCTCAATAAAATGGCGTGGCCGAACGTAAGAACCGCCATCTTCTCGATATCGCTCGCTCTCTCATGCTTCAAATGCTGGTTCCCAAGGCTTATTGAAACTTTGCCCTCTCAACAACATGCTATCTGATTAACCGTCTTCCGTCCTCCATACTCCACAATGTCACTCCGTTCAGCCTCCTGTTCCCCGCTACTCCGACATTTTCTCTCATACCCCGCATCTTTGGGTGCACCTGCTATGTTCGTATTCTTGGTCCATCCGTGGACAAGTTGGATCCCCGAGCGGCCAAACAAATCTTTGTTGGCTACTCACGAACTCAGAAAGGCTACGCCTGCTACTCTCCTACTACCCGCAAGATAACTGTTTCTGCTGATGTTATCTTTCAGGAGGATCTTCCCTTCTTCTCTGCTCAATACCCTACACCTCTACCACCACCTGTCCTACGTCGTCTCATTCTTGTTACCATTCCTACCCCACACATTCCTGCCCAGCCTCCCACTATTTCCAAGCCACCTGTTATACGTGTTTACACTCGTCTCCAACCTAGCTCCGTTGCCCCCATGCAGTCGGCTTCGACCTCTGACGCTCCACGTCCTGCTGATCCGGCACCAGAATCAACCGCTCATCCCATGACGAATTATGTATCCCTACATCGCCTATCCCCACGACTTCAAACTTTTGTCATTTCATTATCCTCTATTTCTGTACCTAACTCTGTGTAGGAGGCTCTCCAACACCCTGGCTGGCGGGCGGCCATGGAAGAAGAAATGACTGCTCTCTGGGCTAACCAGACCTGACACCTTGTCCCTTTACCTCCCGGGCAGGCACCTGTTGGGTTTAAATGGGTCTTTGTCATCAAACATGCTCCTGATGGGACAATTGATCGTCTGAAGGCCCTCCTGGTGGCTCGTGGATTCACCCAACAATACGGCCTCGATTATGAGGAGACATTCTCTCCCGTAGCCAAACTCAACACCGTTCGTGTCCTTCTCTCCGTGGCTGTGCATCGCCAATGACCCTTACATCAATTAGACATCAAAAATGCGTTTCTGAACGGCGATCTCCAGGAAACAGTCTACATGCAGCAACCTCTCGAGTTTGAGACCACGGGGGAGTCCCGAGTGTGTCATCCGAAGAAGTCCATCTATGGTCTCAAACAATCCCCTCGGGCATGGTTCGACAAGTTTAGTAAAGCGGTTCGGGAAGTCGGCTTTACTCGAAGATCAGCAGACTTCTCTCCGTTCACTCGTCATCAGAAAACAGGAACAGTTCTTCTGTTAGTTTATGTTGACGACATCTTAATCACTGGAGATGACTCAAAGGGAATCCAAGCGGTCAAGCAACACCTTAGCTCTGTCTTTCAGATAAAAGATCTGGGGCATCCTCGATACTTCCTTGGTCTTGAGATCGCGAGACGTTCGGATGGACTTGTCCTCTCCCAACGGAAGTGCTGTCTGGATCTCCTACAAGATGCTGACTACTCTGGATGCAAGCCCACTGCTACTCCAATGGATGCAAATCATAAGCTGTGTGCACATGCGTCCGATACTGATCTTCCTCTCCAAAATCCGGAATACTATCGACGTCTTGTTGGGAAATTGATCTACTTAACGGTCACAAGATCGGATATATCCTTTGCTGTTGGGGTGGTTAGCCGGTTTATGCATGCCCTCGAATATCTCACCTTCAAGCCGTTGAGCGAATACTAAGATATCTTAAAATAGCTCCGGGTCAAGGGCTGATATACAAAACCTCATCATCTACTCCAACGTTGGTTGCGTATTCTGATGCAGATTATGCTGGCTCCTTGGATGATCGGCGGTCAACCAGTGACTTCTGTACCTACTTTGGAGGGCATCTTGTTACCTGGCGTAGTAAAAAACAAGCTGTGGTTGCTCGATCCTCAGCTGAAGCAGATTACAGATCGATGACATCAATTGTCTCTGAGCTTACATGGCTTGAAAGTCTCCTTGCTGATCTAGGAGTTAAACTTCCCTCACCTGCCATCCTGTTATGCGATAGCCAAGCGGCTATACACATAGCAAAGAATCCTGCTTTTTCATGAAAGAACGAAACATATTGAAGTGGGCTGCCACTTTATCCGGGAGAAAGTTCAAATGAAGAAGATATAATTAAAGCATGTTCCGGGTACTGAACAAGTTGCCGATATCCTCACAAAGGCCCTACCTAGTACCCTGTTTTATCAGTTTCTGTCCAAGCTTGGTGCCTACGACTTGTACGCTCCATCTTGCGGGGGAGTGTTGGGAAAACCCATGTAAAGAGGCCCATATTGGAGTCCGTTTATTTAGTTTTCTTGTTTTCTCCTCTTTAGTCCCACATCATGTATAAGGTTCTCTTCTCTCTTTCTCCCTCTTATAAATGTGTATTCATACATTGTATTTCATTATTGAGAAAGTATATACAAGTTTGAGGTTTTCTCCACACTTACATACTTCAGTTGAACAATCTGGCATGTTGCACAGATCATGAATGCCCAATCTAAGTCGTTCAAGGTGGTTGCCGTAGTGTGTTTCTATTTTAAACAAGTGTAGCGGCTGGTTTTAGTTTTTATTACAGATTTTGAACTTTTTCCCAAGGGTGTTCCGGTCATCTCGTGGTGTCCATTCCCCCGAACCCTAGATGCCATAAACTTGCAGCCGACCACCATCATTCACCCTACAGCTACAGTCTCCTCATTCAAGCCTCCAACTGTCTAATCCCTCTCAGAGCCCTCCCTTTCCACCCTTGTTTAAAATCTTCCAGCCACCCCCCTGCACAGCCAGTCATGTATGACCCATCTGAAGTAAATCAGCCCTTGCCCACATCAAAATCTGCAGCCAGCTTTCCTTCCGGTCCTTCCCCATCAAAAACGGACCTGTCCAGTCCATTCTTGTGGCAACCCACCCCGCAAACTCCTTAACAGCCACTGGACCACCCTCCCCAATCCCTACAGAGTCTATCCTTCACTGTCCAGATCATTCACTGTCATTAGACTCCTTCCCCAGTCCCTTCTGACACCACTGGACCACTCGGCACTCCCCCACCAGCCTTTTGACCCTTTCTAGCATCCATTTAGCCTGTCCTCCACCTGCCACCTAGTGCTTCCCCAACATCCCCCACTACTCCATGGACCCCGGATCTCCATCCTCCACCACCTACGGTCTCCAACACTCATGTGAAGAACACCCCTTATTTTAAATGTATTTTTTTGAAGTACAACATGTTCTTTTAGTAAGCAATATGATACGATGCGGACGCTATTATTTGTTTATGTTGTCCAAGGGGCATTATTGTGCTTTGTATTTTCCCCACTCGCCTATATATAGGAGTGGTAGTATGCTTAGAGGGGTAACTAGGAAGTATAGGGTTGTGGCTCTCTTGGAGAGTGGAGCGTCAAGGTGGACCCAGCCACTGGATGCTTGGCGAGAACATGTTCTCGATTGTATCTTTATCGTTCATATAATGCAATTTCCCGTTTGTTAACAACTGGTCCGACCTGCCTCGATTAGGGCTCTTCCGAACCCTAATAACACCGGCTTGCCTCCTTCCCGACGCTCGATCCGCCGCTACAACAATCCTCGATTAGGGCTTCTGCTGGACCCGCGGCTCCCTCGCTCGCCCACTTCGTCGACGCTCTGGCCGTCTCCCTCGCTCGCCCACTTCGTCGACGCTCTGGCCGTCTCCCTGTTCCTTGCTCACCCACTTCATCGATGCTTTGAACCTGTGAAATCTACTGAACCACTTTCTCTTCACACATTTCTTAAGAAGTCATCACAGGATTGAATGTCACCTCGTGCTTGATTTGAGTATTTTTTGAGCACGTTGAATCAATTTGGCTTTCATAAATACAAAGTTAAACCTTTTTTCTATCTCACTGTGCTGTATTCTTAACCAGCACGTAGACATGAAGATTCTCCTTCCAGACATTACTCCAGTCCATTCGAGAGCCTCCCTCTCCCACTGCCGCTTGCGTCGACCCATTTTGAGGAGGATTTGTCTGTTTCCCAGAAGTTCCAGTGGCTTCCTATTATCTCCAGACTTGCAGCCCCCCTCCTCTTGCATATCTAGGCTTGCAGAACTTCAATTCCAGCCACTGGAAGTGACTGATTTGTGTGTCCTGCATCGACTAGCCCTTTGGCATTCTTCGACCTCCCAGGCACTGTCCAGAGCCGGACAAGCTGATGCCCTGTTTTTCAGCGGTGTTCTTCCTCTGCAGCAGTCCAACTCCTCTCTTTTGCCTAACCCCTGCTGCAGGAAACAGTGTCAGATCCTGAATTCTGTGCAGGAATCGCACAAAGTCCGCTGTCCAAGTCCAAAACCAGCAACATAACTGATGTAGGGTAGGCTATGTGGGTGCACAGAACTAATAGTGGCGCCGGCGGCATTCCGTAAGGCGAATTGGTCCCACCTGCAATTATAACACCTTCAATTGCTAAATTGAATGTTAGCTTAGGCCTCCGGAAAAGTCATTACGTAATTGCTAAATCGAAAGTGGAGCCGGCGGCGTGGAAATAATAGCGGTGGCTGTCCTCAGTGGTGGATGGCGAGATCGGACTGGAAATTTATAGATCCGGTCACGTAGGTGGAGATTCGGGCGGGGGATGGATGGATCCAATGTTTGGGAGTGGATCCGGGCTAAGAGAGGAAATATGAGTGGTGGGGATAATGAACGGGTGGTGGAAATAATGGATCGGTGCTGGGCAGTCCGGATCGGGACTGCTTTGGCAATGGGAGGTGGAGGGGAAGTGGATCCACGGAGGGGGGTGAAGGAGGAGGCCGGCCGGAGGAAGGAGGGGCTTCCGGGTGGTTGGGTAGGTAAGAGGTAGATAGGAGGCCTGCTGGAAGAGAGAACCTGAGGGCCTGCTGTGGGTTTCCTGGAGGCTTTCAGGCCAATAGTTTCACTGGAATAAAACTATAGCCCATGAACAGGGAATGTCATTTTTAAACAGTAACTAGGAAAAAGAAACAGGAAAACTGCGGCTGTTTTTGGGGTATGCAGGGCTTGCGGAAAGGGATTTGGGAGGAGGAGGAAGAGGCTATGAATGAGTAGTACCTTGGGGAGGAGTTTGGGCGCCTAGGAGTCGTCACCTAGGGTTCCACGACGTCGGCACCGTGGGGCGATTGCTGGAGTCCGGGAAGAAGCTCTCCAAAATTTTGCAATACCTAGATCAGCCCCCTATCACATCTATTTATAATAAACAAGGATTAGGACATCCCCCATCAATGACTATGATTGGCCGGAGGTGAGGCTACCCAAATACATCAAAATAAATGCAAACATAGTAAAATGATATATCAAATCGATTCGCAACGCGAATCCGGACACATCTGCGGAGTCCGATCGTCGATCCGGGCATGCCATATATGGTATGTCGTCAAATCAACCCCGAACGACCTCAAAACTCGTCCTCTTCTCTGCTACCTATCAATAATTGCCACACATTTGCTGTCCAAATGCGAAACGGCTACAAATCCTCTTCAATTGGTCTTAATTATTTATGTAAGTTCTTTTTTTGGAAGTTCTAATACTCCATATTAAATATTTTGTTGAAAACCATACGAATTGGGATTATAATTTTGTAGGCATTTGCTTGGTCTCTTTGTTTTACTTGAAGGGCATATTCGCCGAGTATTTAGTTATCGCACTCGATTTTAACTTTATCTAACTTGTCTTAATTAAAGTCTAATTTTGATTTTGGGTTCGATCATTATTTTTATAACTTCTAAATTATTGCAAGCGAATGTTGGACTATTGCATGTGCACAACATTCATTTAGATTTTCCTCTACATCATTACACTTAGAATAATCTTAGTGCATTTTCATACCACGACCTTCACTTTACCCTGCGCCACAAGCTAAATACTTCAAACATCTTGACTCCAGCTTGAGGGAGGGTATTAGTGTAATATTATTAATATTCTATTAATACAAATAGAAAAGTTTTCAATTTAACGTAAGGAGAAGATGGCATCACACAGGTATGCAGACTCGCGACGTGAGTGCTCGGGAAGCCTTTACTGAAATGCACATGAGAAAATCTACACTTGTTTTCTCTATTATTTTTTTATCAAAGTGCTATAGAGTTCGTAGATACCCCCTTAATGCCCACACCATAGCATTTATTTTGTAGAGTGCCTGGCCTGGCAAGTTTGACTCATATTAAGCCTCCTTTTTTTTTACCTTTAAGTTGTTTTCGTTATAATATTATAATATGCTTATTAAATTGTTTGGTTTTTTTAGCATTTAACAAATAAGACGATTTATTTGTATTGATTGATAGCCTGTTCTAGTCAAGAAATCTATCTAGTCTGATCCTACCTTATCATACTTTATATGATTGATAGAGTTGTATTTGCAAAATTTTATTGTTGTTATTGTCCACTTGAATGATAGATTTAATTCTCAAGTTTTATTTTTTACTTTCCAATAGTGGCTTGGCAATTATTGTACTGTTGCACTGACCCAATTTTTTGTAGGGGTCTTACTGATGGTAAAAGTGGCATAGAAGTTCTATACAAGTTATTATCTTCCACCAACAGTGAATGGAGCAAGTCCGACCATTTGATTAGTGCACTCAAACCTCCTCTAATCCGCCTATGTGCCAGGTTTGTATACACAACCAACATTTTGAAGGGCAAAGATTTAGTTATATGCTATTTCTTGTTTATCTCCATAATAGATGTTCTGTATTCAAATTAATTGCAATGTTATTTAGATAGTTATCTACTGGATGGATGTTTTTAGTTTTTGATAAATTACTTGAATTTTCATATTGGACATGTTAGTGCTAGTAACTTTGAGATAATTAACATCTAGCAAGGTTTGAACTTTATTATGCAATCACAAATATAAGTAATTTAGGAGTTCTAGGTTATACGGGTAGATCTTGCAACTTTTACCTTGTAGGAATTGGGAACCAAGAAGTTGAGTGCAGTGCTTTGTGGTTATTGACAGCCTGACATGTGTTTCTTTAGGTATGTTCTAAAGCTGTTGGTCAGAAAATACCATTTGTATTTGAAGAATGCCTGGGGAAGAAACAAATTAATGAACCAAGGACCACTACCAAGTTTAGTTGAAACTGCAGATTTTAAGCAAGCTCGTAATTACTTATGACGTGATTGTATTTTCACTATTGTAGAAGATTTCTCCCCTGTGGTAAGGCTTGCCTACATTTCTCCTGTAACACCTCAACCAAGTTTAACATAAATCAGTAGTCCGGCTGGGTCCGCTATAACAAGTAAACTAAGTAACGGTATATAAACTGGTATAAAGCAGGTAAAAGTAATGAAAGTGATAAAAAGAAAAACTTACAGCGGAAAAGTGAAGTAAATCTATGGTTAAAAGTGTACCTTGTCAAGCTGAATTCACAGAGCCAACTAAAACTGAAAGTATATCACAAAGGGACCGAAATACCGTCAAACTGAAATAACTAATATATCAAAAAAACACGGGTGAAGTACAACAAATACAAATGTGTGTAAATAAAAGCAAAGTACAACAACAATGGTACAACTGAACAAACTGACGACTGAGGACTGAGCCGCCTATCCTAAGCGGATCCCCTGACCCGAGCCCCCGTAAAAACAAGTTCCAAATGGGTCAAGCTCACTGAAGAGTAAGAAAAACTATCTCTCCAGCAACACTTAAAGAAAATATTTTAGGTGAGAAATAGTTGAATTTAAAAGCTTGTATAATTATTCTAATATTAAACGTGTCACTTGAAATCATGGTCTGACATGAATTCAACCTATCGTGTGATCTGACACACTATTTTCTTATCTGTATAAATCGTTGATTTCTGAAGTTTTGAAGTTATATCCGTTGTAAGTTCAACCCGTTTCACTGACTTTTTATTAACTCATGTCACTAAGGACGACTGTGCACAACTAGTAACTACATTCTGAGTGGCAAGCTAGATGGTGCCCTGAACTGGGTGTCCCTCAAATGGAACATAGACTCCTATCTGAGGAGTTCCAAATCTGAAACAAGGGTCAACGACACTGAACTTGAAGTACGAGTGGTGACCTACTGGCCCTGGAATATGGTGGTGTCCCTCCACCAGAATCGCGAGGGTAATCCTTCTTCGCCACTTTTCCTGAAATTTACTTAGACTGGTGTTCAGTGAGTCAAACACAGAGTAGGACTCTAATTAAATACACTGGGCTTAGGATTTTCTTGATATTGATTCTGCTAAGTTAAGCCTAAGCGTATACCTACCCCTTTGACCTAGTTCTGACTATAGGAACTTGTAAATCTAACTGCATATACCAACATTATTAATACATGTATTAAAATAATCTGAATTGCTTGACTAAAAGGAGTCGAATTTCTTATATCGGTGATTCGACGTTCGTATACGCGTCGAGGCGACATGGAGGTTCTTTCCCAAAGATCTGACCACTAAGAACTTCTCCAATCCTTTGCTCCAACGACCACCAAAAATCTAAAATTCAGCGGTAACCCCAAATTATGCGTTTCCCCCCTTAGGTTTTCTCACAAATTATCAAACAACTAACTAAGGTAGAAGAGATCGCAAAATAGAGTGTTACCTTAAATCAACGGCAACTAAACCCCGAAATAGGTGGTTGGTTTCCGATCGGAGAAGATCTAGTTCCTCGATTCCTAATTTGGGCAAGAAAAACGAAGGGTAAACATAGTTGGGTAATAAACATGACGGTTTCCACAAGAGAAAGAACAATAAAGAGGAACGATACTCACCAGAATCAATTACGCTGCTTTCAGAGATCCTTCCCGCCGGTTAGGGTTGGAGATCCACCTCTAACAGTGCTAGGGAGGAAGGAGAGGGCTGATTAGTGCTACAAAGGATGGAGGAGTGATCGACACTTGAATCCGGCGGAGGGGGAGGAGTCGATCAGCGCATCCGGCGCTTCTGGCACTTCCCGCGGGTGGTTACGTGAGACGGAGGAGACATAGTTGCGCGCAGAGAAGTTTCCGCTCGGCTGAGGAAATTTGTCGATTCCGCGATTATGAGGGGGGGGGGTGCGGGTTTCTCCAAGGCTATAAAAGGAGTGCGGTTATTAAAACCGTCGGACCGGTGTGAACCGTGGGTTTTAATGTATTTAATATTGTCTCTCTTTTTTTTATACGCTGCCACTTAGAACCAAAATAACTCAAAATTTGGATATACCTTCACGGTTCACCGACGCGCATAATTTTTGCTTGCGATTGCATCCTGAAATTTAAGTTACACGCGGCGTCAAAAATCAAGGATGTTACATCTCCCTTGTGATGGGACCCTTTCCCGGACCTCACTGTGTGGGGATGCTTCATGCACCTGACTCCCCTTTTTAGAAGATTTCTCTATTAAATAAATTATCCTTTTTTTTGCTCAACATGACAGCAGTCTGGTCATGAAAAATAATTTCTTTCTGCCACAATTGTTGACTCCATCCTGGCCTCAACTTGCTGCTTCCTATGATGCACGGGAACGAAAACGGGATACGGGAGAGGGGAGCAGCGGATTGAAAACCTAAATATTTTTTTGCGGGATTGAGATTGAAATAGTGGGATTCACGTATCCCCCCAGCGGGATACACAAATCCTAAATATTTTTATTTTTTTTATTTTTAAGTGTGTTTCCTGCAGTTTCAGAAACGAGTTTCCGCGAGTTTCCGGGCGTTTCCCGTATCCGGTACGCGTTCGAGTCGATACGTTGCCCATTTTTAAGTATCCGTGCATCATAGGCTGCTTCCACCATCGCATGACTCCACCGTATTTGACTACCCTTAATCCTGTTAATGCAACTTTGCCATCACTTGCTTCATCTCCGGACAACTCACTCAACTGTTTACAATTTACACAGTAGATGTCAAATCTTTATGCTTCTGCCTCCCCATTCCTCACAACCACAACGCTTTCCTTCTCCTCTCGCATTTCCTACACCAACCATTATAAGTTTATAACCTTCCACCACTTGCCTTCTATACCCAATCTTCCCGCATTGTTCCTCCTCTGACCAAGTTTTCTCTTCTCCCCTCCTTTTAATTCCCATGAATTTATCCCCACCCTAACGTCTTATCTTCGTCAACCATTATAGCCTTCCACCACTTGCCCTCTATACCCAATCTTCCTGCGTTGTTCCCCCTCTCCCCTCCTATCAATCCCCATGAATTTAGCCCACCCTAACGTCTTATCTTCTTCACTTAGTGTCATGATCACTCTCTTGTATAGTTATATGTCATGATCTTTCCTCTTATTGGAACTGTTAAATATAGGATAACATGAGTAAATATTTAATTATTCTCATTATTGAAGCTTACATTGTACAATGGGTCTCTATTTATAGAAAGGGAGAGAGAGTAAAATGCAAACTCGAGATGTGGGGCTAAAGGAGGAGTTATAGAAGAGAGGTCTTATGGGACTAGATATATGGGCTTTATTTGTTTTAACACTCCCCCACAAGATGGATCATACAAGTTGTAGGCACCAAGCATGGAAAGAAATTGTTGATATAGTGGGCGAGACAAGACCTTTGTGAGAATATTAGAGATTTGATCAACAATCTGCATATGTTGTAGAATCAGTTTCCGAAGTTGTATCTTTTCCCGGACAAAATGACAATCAACTTCAATATGCTTTGTACACTCATGAAACACAAGGTTCTCGGCGATGTGAATAGCAGCTTGACTATGCTAGAAGAAAACAACTGGCGATTGAAGTTTTACACCTAGATTAGTGAGGAGACTTTCTAGCCATGTATGTGTTAGAAGGCGACAACCATGGAGCGATACTCCGCTTCAGCTGAAGATTGAGCAACCACAGTCTGCTTCTTGCTTCACCAAGTAACCAAGTTTCCACCAAAATATGTGCAGTAGCCGCCCGTAGACCGACGATCATCCATGAACCCAGCGTAATCAACATCACAATATGCAATGAGAGACAGAGATGTAGAAGGCTTGTACACCGGCCCTTGTCTCGAAGCATTCTTTAGGTATCAAACAATATGCTCAACGGCTTGAAGATAAGAGACCCGATGGGTATGCATGAAGTGACTAACCACATCGATCGCAAGGGAAATGTCGAGTCATGTGACAGTAAGATAGATTAGCTTGCCAATAAGACATCGATAATACTCCAAATTAGGAAGAAGTTTATCAGAGTCCGAGCCACGAGCATGGAGCTTATGATTTGCATCCATAGGAATATCTGCAGGCTTACATCCATAGTAGCTTGCATCGTGAAGTAGATCGAGACAATAATTTTGCTGAGACAAGACAAGACCATTAGGTCATTGGGCTACCTCAATTCCCAAGATGTAGCGGAGTTGTCCTAAATCCTTAGTTTGAAAATTAGAGGCGGGATCTTGCTTGATTTGGGTGATGTCGGGAAGATCATCACCAGTAACGAGGATGTCATCAACGTAGGCTAGAAGAATCACTGTGCTAGATGAATGTCGTCGAATAAATATGGAGAAGTCTGTCAAGCTTCGGGTGAAACCAAAGTCATAAACCACCCAACTAAACTTCTCAATTCACTCGTGGAGACTGTTTGAGTCCATAGAGAGATTTCTTCAGATGACAAATAAAAGACCCCCCTTTGGTTGTATAACCTGGAGGTTGATGAATGTACATAGTCTCCATGAGATCACCGTTAAGGAAGACATTTTTAATGTCAAGCTGATGGAGTGGCCGATGACGATGGACAACAAGGGAGAGTGAAACCCGAACGGTGCTGAGTTTTACTACTGGAGAAAAGTCTCTTCATAATCGAGGTCATGTTGTTGAGTAAAACTTTGGTAACAAGACGAGCCTTAATGCGGTCAACATCTGGATGATGCTTAATCGAGTCCCATCTGCATGATGCTTGACGGTAAAAACTCAATCGGAGAATGAGCAGGAGGAAGGGGAACAAGGTCCCATTTGCTCATCCATTGTCGCCCGCCACCCTGGGTGCTGAAGAGCATCCTGCAGTGAATACAGGGTGGAAGTAGAAGATAGAGAGGCCGCAAAGATGCACAAATCAGAGGAGAGACGATGCATGGAAATATAATTTGAGAGTGGATGTACAGTGGAGGGCGTCATCAAATCAACAATCTGTGGGGTATCAGCAGTAAAAGGGGACTGTTGTGGGGGGTCCAGAACGAGGATAACGACAAGAGTAGACACGAAGAGGAGCCGAAGTCAGCGTTGGTGTCGGTAGTAAAGGCGGTAAGGGAGAATTTGTAGAACAAGAGGTTGTGAGAGATCAGGAGGTGGCAGTGACGCGGTGACAGATGGAAGAACTAGTTTTCCAGGAAAGTGACATCAGCAGATGTGATCAGCTTCTCAGTGGAGGGCGAGTAACAGACATGACCTTTCTGGGTGCGCGAATAACCAACGAACATGAAACACATAGAACGAGGGGCTAGCTTGTTAACCTGAGGACCCAGATGGTGAATGTAGCAGACGCAGCCAAAGACCCGTGGGGTCAGGCGGAGGGAGTGAGATTAGGAAATAAGAGAGAGAAGGAGGTCGCAAATTGGAGGACTGACAAGGGTATGTTGTTGATGAGATAACAAGTAGTGGAGACAACCAAATTCCAATAGGTCGTGGGGACCTGCATCTGGAATAAGAGAAATTGAGTGACTTTGAGAAGGTGGCGGTTCTTCTGCTTAGTAACGTCGTTCTGTTGTGGCGTATACGCACATGGGGTTTGGTGGATGATGCCCAACAAGGTGCGGAATTCCTGTAAAGCATGCCCAATGTACGCGCATTATTAGTACGAAGAATTTTGATAGTGAGGGTAAATTGCAATTGTGTTTCTGCAGTAAAGGAGCAGAAAATTGGCCAAAGTTCTATGTGATCACACATCATATTAAACCAAGTCATGCACGAATAATCATCAATAAACATGACAAATAGTGATAGCCAAATAAATTTGCGGTTTTGTAGGGTCTCAAGATATTAAAATGTACTAAATCAAAAGGAGCACCGCTCCGTGTATAATGAGGAGGGAAAACAGAGCGATGTTGTTTCCCATAGATACAACATTCACAATTAAAAGAAGAAAAAACACATCAAGGTGAGCTTTCTGTAGAATGGGAAGAGTATGTTCGAGTTGCTGGTGCCAACCAATAGAGTTGACTGAAGAGAGAGTGGTGGAAGGAAGATTCAGAGTGCAGAGCTCATTGCAAAACCTCCCCTTACCAATGATATTACGCGTCTGCCGATCCTGCACAACAAAGGAAGAGGAAGAGAAGGTAATTAGGCAATCATGATCATGAGTTAGGCGGCTAACAGAGTGCAAATTTAAGGGAACGTCAGAAACATGGAGAACGGAGCGGAGAGATAAATAGGGAGTGAGCAACACATCGCCAGAGCCGGCAACGGGAGTGGTGTCACCATTTTCCACTGTAACGAACTTTGGACAAGGAGAGTCTAAGTACCGAGAGGGCTGGTGTGGAGAGACGTGATTGGTGGATTCAGAGTTCACAATCCAGGAGGATCCAAAGGGATAGGTCGAGAGACCGACATGGGATGAGGCAACGACGGCAGAGTTGCGAGTAATCAGTTCCCGCAGATGTCGGAGTTCGTCCTGTAGAATGTCGATTTCAGTGCGGGAACATGGGTTAGAAGAAGCCGTCGGCGATTTCATAACTGGTCGGCAACATGGAGCTCGACAATAGGGAACTCAACAAGGAGGAGCTCGACAACACGGAGCTCGACAAGGAGGAGCTCGACAACACGGAGCTCGGTAAGGAGGAGCTCGGCAAGGCTAGAGGAAGCTCGGCAAGAGAGATCTCGGCCAGGAGAAGAGCTCGGCACAATAAGCTCGACACAAGAAGCTCGACGGAAGCAGGGCTCATAGCGAGCAGAAGAGCTCGGCAGAACACAAGCTCGACAGAACATCTCGGCCGAGGACATTATGTTTTCTAATTTTGTAGCTACCTACTAACTTCTATGGCCAAAGACATTATGTTTTCTAATTTTGTAGCTACCTACTAACTTCTATGGCCAGGGACATGTTTTCTAGTTTTTTAGCTACCAACTAACTCCTATGGTCGAGGACATTATGTTTTCTCGTTATCTCTCATGAAAAACTTCGGCATCTTGATGCTCCTTGAGGTATTGAGATCACCATCAAGTCGTTCATATGACAAGCCTGTGATTATGGTTTCCTTACTTGACTCGTCAACAGTCTTGGACGATCCATTGTTTTTATTGTCATGTTTCCGCACGAAAAGGAGGCTAGATTTCCACATATTTGGGTGGACATTTTGTGCCCATAACTTGTTCCAGGTTCAAGATAAACTTGCATCGCGTTCGTTTAAATGCGTCTTCCTAGGATATTCATGTAGTTAGAAAGGTTATTAGTGTTATAATCAAACTTCACACCATCATTTTATTTTTGTTGATGTTACATTTTTTTAATGATATTGCATATTATACCATAACATTTCATCAGATGCTTCCCTTGATTTTACCTCTAATGATCCTAATTGAAGCCAATGTCGCTTCAATACATCATTCTATAGTCTCGCATCTTTGCATATGAGCAGTAATTACACAAACATACCATAAAAGTTTATTCCACCATCACCTAAATCTGTTCCCCAAGTTCCAGCAGCGTATCCAACATTGATCTCTACATTGCTCTATATCACTCTACATCCATAGCCAGTTATGTCTCATTGACCGTTTTCTTTTACCTACGGACATTTTATTGCCTCTTTTTCCTTCACTACTGTTCCATGAACCTTACATGAAGTTTTAACCCATTGTGGACAATGAAAAGCTATGAAAGTGGAAATTGAAAATCTGAATAGTATTGACACTTGGGATATTGTCTCACTTCTCACTTAAACAATTGCAATTGTATTTCGTGATTTATATTCAAGCTTCTTGGCCATTCTATTAAAGGTTCACCTATCGCCAAGGGATATGCACAAACATATGATAATAACCTCGCTGAAGCTTTCTCTCATGTTGCCAAAATTGCTTTTGTCAGATTTTGATTTCCTTAGCAACTATGCATCATTGAATTGTGTTTCAGCTAGATATCAAGAATGCATTTTTACACGATTAATTTGAGGAAGTATATCTGCAGCAATCTCTTAGGTTTGTTGCTCAGGTTGACAAAGGAGAAGTTTCTCTCCTTGGTCAAGCAGTCTCTAAGGTTCATGAACTAAGATAATTGAGTTTTGGGGTTAAAAGGTGCCAAATCAACAACTCAAACTTTTATCGAAGTTCAATAGTTTGCTATATCTTGTTAGCGGATATTTAGGCAATATTGTCATTTCTGGTAGTGATCTTTTGGGAATAAATGGTCTCAATTGACTTCTTTTGAGTCATTTTCATACCAAAGACCTCTGTCAACTGAGGTATTCTTAGGGATAGAGGTTATGATAACTCAAAATCATATTTATCCATCCCAGGGGAATTAAACCTGCTGAAACTAAGCACAACAATAATATTCTTGAAGTGCCTGGTGTGAAGACCCGTATTCCTGTCTTTACAACGGAATCAAGAATCGAGCGTAGTTTCAATAAAATGTCGCAACGTGAATCAATATAAGGATCCACAATACAAAGAAAACATAACACTAGACCTTTATTCCTTTTTATACATTTTTACAAAAAAAATTTACAATATAAATAAATATCTAAATATATTCATTACAAAAAACACACTCATAATCTTCACAGGTAGCTTTATGTTTTTCTTGCGCTTCCTCGATCCCGATAAAGATCTTTAGCCATACCTTTGCAAGATCCTCATCGCGCTTTTGTTTCTCTTCTTCTGTTGGGGGAGCCTTCGCGGTGCACTCAGTGATGCTTCTGTTGCCTAAAAAAATGTGTCCACAATGGGTTAGTCATAAAAATATGACGATGTGAGCAATGTATTTCGTGAGCTGTTATACATACAGATAATGAGAGATAACAATATGCATATATAACAATAAGTAATATTCATCACTTGCTCTCAAAGTTCATAATGTTTCCTGAACCCTCTTGATATTTATTTAATTACATGATGTTGGAAATGTCAAGACATGCAATTTAAATGGGCTACACCCCTTTAGGGAAATAATATAGGCAAACCCCATATGGGGAAATCCTTCAGTAGGAAACCTGATGCGGGACCGGAGTCCACCGGCCCCGCCACCTTGGCATCACACCAAGGGGCCCACCTGGAGTCAGCACCAGGCGGCTTTATCAGGCCCGCGGGCCTTACACCCCAACCAGCTCTCCGCCACGGCATCAGCACCGCGCGGTAGGTTGTTGAGGCCAGGGCTCGATCCCTTGACGTCCTAGATAAGAGGCCCTCACGCAACCTCTCATCACCAACTGACCCACTGTCGGATAACAGCAACAATTTTTATAAGCAATGAAATTAAGATTACCACGCAGATAATTAAAATAAGGAGACAAATAATTATTTTTTTAGCAATTTGACAACGGCTTCCTCCGCTCGGAGGGCCTAAGCAAGCGCGCGACGAATAATTCCTCCTGCAATTGTTAGCATAAAAGAACCAATTTCTAGCCAACAATAATTTCAGCACAATATAATAAAACACCAAATGAAAGTGCCAAGTCACCGAATACAATACCACAAATGCTCACAACGTAGAGGGATGAACCGAGACACTGAAGATTTGGAGGGCCGGATGTGTAGATCGGCGACCGGGAGTGGAACCGGTGGCGATGCGGCGATGACGGTGGCTGCCTTCGACGAAAAGTGGTGGTAACGGATGGTAAAACGGCGGACCCGGCCAAAATGAGTAGATCCGGACCGGGGGTGAGTAGATCCGCAATTTGGGAATGGATCCGGGCAAAATGGAAGGCTTGTGCGGTGGAAATAACAGATCGGAAGGTGGTAACACTAGATCAAAATAGATCTAGGGTTTTCGGGGTGGTGGGAAGTGGATCCACGAAGGAAAGGGGAAAGGAGTGGCCGGTTAGGATTTATGGAGAGTTCCGGGCGGTGGGAAGGGAGGTGGGGCGTACGGTTGGCTGAACGGAAGCAGTGGTCGGCTGGTTCTGTAGCTGGGAGGGGAGGCGGAAGGCACATGGAAATTTAAACTTAGGGAATGAACAGTGATTTTAATTAATGAACAGTTCCTGAACAGGGAATGGTTTTCAACGGGTTGGAAAGGTGGGCTGCAGCGGTTTTGGGTGGTTGAAAATGAAGGAGGAGAGGGGGAAAATGATGGTGGGGGTAGGGGTTACCTTGGGGAGAAGTTTGGCGGCCTAGGAGTCGTCACCCAGGGTTCCACGGCGTCGGCACCGAGGAGGGATCTCTGGAATCCGGGAAAGCTTTTCTCCAAATTCAACAATGGCCTCAAATCAGCCCCCTAGCATCCTATTTATAAGAAAACACAAACTAGGGCATCCTCATCAACGACTATGATTGGCCGATGGGTTAGCCCTTTAAAATACATCAAAATAAACTAAAAAATATAAAGTAATATAGCGTTTTGACTCGCGGCGACGTTCCGGACGCAATCGCGGAGTCCGATCGTCGATCCGGGCGCGCCAAATATGGAAAGTTGCCAAATCAGCCCCGAACGGGCCCAAAACGCGTCCTCGTCTCTGCTCCGCATCAAAACCCCTACATCATAGGATTCAATTTGATCCTTAACATTTCCTTATGCTGAGTTTTATTATCTTTTATCTTGTCTTATATCTCTTGAAAAACATGTGTTTTGAAATAGGATTTATCCTCAGAAATTGTATCTCTTTTATTTCTCCACCCACATATATTTCATAGCGATATATCATTAAGCTAAATTCATATGCACATGTAGTATTATTTAAAGAAGTAGAACAGGAAATACTGAAAGTACTTGAATAAAATATAACTCCAAAAATAAGAAACTCACCAACGTCTTTCCTTTACCCATATCCTTTTCTATCTCATCGCCATGTCTACCTTGTGACGCCATCCCCTGGTTTCTCGGCCTCGGAAACCACTGAAATAGTACGCACTTTAATTGGGTTGCGTCTCTTTGATATTTGTAGCGTTGATGTTTACAAGGGGATTAGATTTTTTATTAAGGGTGTCAAAGGTTTAGGAAATGCGCAGACAATTAAATCCGTCGAAAACAATACTAAAGTAATATGAATAAATGGCTAACAATTCTCTTTTTCCCAAATATGAAAGCAACAACATAAAAATCCAAGTAATTAAAGAAAGTCCAAA
Source organism: Platanthera zijinensis (assembly GCA_039513925.1). Lineage (NCBI taxonomy): Eukaryota > Viridiplantae > Streptophyta > Magnoliopsida > Asparagales > Orchidaceae > Platanthera > Platanthera zijinensis. The sequence goes on along the minus strand of CM077079.1, from coordinate 266,020,994 downwards.
AAAAGTAATCTCAAATAAACTTTGTAAAGCTAAAATAAAGCCCCAAAATAACCCAAAAACTCATAATCAAATTCAGCCAATTGAAACCAAAAGAACAGCCAAATATATTTTTATATTGCTGTCCCCATGAATCCCCTCCTTGGAAATAGTTTACATAATCTGCCTCAACCCAAAAACAACCCAAAAAGTGAAACAAATGAGCTGACCAGTCAGAAAAATAGCTCCATAAGTGGGTGTCCAGAAAATAACCAGCAAAAAGATAGCGGCTACGTTACACAAAACAGCCCAAAATGGCTAGGCAAAATAATAGCCGGAAAGAGCAATTGCTCCTCAAACAACCCTAAAAACAGCCACTATAAGAAACACAACAGCCCACCAACAACAGTGAAAACACCCAACTATAGTAGTGAAAACAACTAACTATAAGAGTGAAAATAGCTGGCTATAATAGGGCACAATAAACAGCACTGGTGAAAACAATAAAAATAAATATCAGAGCCGACCAACATAGGCAAACAACCATCTCATTTTAGCAAGCCAGCACTAGAAGAAGCAAAAATAGAGAGAAGATGGGCATCCTTACAGCAGGAGAGGAAGGAAGGAAGCGTCGTACAAATGATCCTTCGTGGATAAGTAGAGTCTCAGAGAAATCCTTCCAAGAACTCCGAGGAAGACACTGAAGTAGCTACGAAGCAGTGGAGAAGTGTAGTAGCAGCGGCAGGAACTCAAGACCAACGGCCAGACAACCCTAAAACTGTGGTACAGGGAGCAGCAGCAAGGCAACGGCAAGTCGCATGAAGCAGTAGCAGCCACCAAGAGGAAGAGAGAAAGAGAGGGAGAAGAGCTTGCAGGAGAGGAGAGGAGAAGAAGTCGGGAAGGAGCAGCGGCACACGCAGAGCCGGGAGCAGCGTAGGAAACAGGAAGAAAGTGCGGAAGATAGAAGGGGGCTCGTGCCTTTTTCTTGAAGGATTAAGCGACCAGCTGTTTACAAACCATAAGTGCACCGATTAAAAGAGCTAGGTGTCACCATTTTACACCCAAATCAAGCCATCTCCAACAACCACATGGCAATAACACAGGTCAACAACACAACTATAGCAGCCAGCCACTTACCAAATATAATTAATAGTAGCAGCCCACATAACATACCCAAACATTGGATAGTAAGAGTACAACAAATATACTTGGGTATTGGCACCCCCAAACATAAAATCAAATAAAAAAAATCCATAGAGTAAAAGGAAACTCGAAAAAAAATCCTTACACAAATTTCGCACTACCTTGTGTTCTCATCATCAGGGAATTAAAATATATTGCACATTTTTTTGGATCGTCACACCGTGCCTCTTGAGTATCACATTTGTTGAAACTCCTATCGATCCAAATGCTGAACTCACAAAATTATCATAATATTTCTTTCGTTGTGAGTTGTGCCAGTAATTTATGAGTTTTCTAGAAGAACCCCATTGAGAGGCTTTTATTTATTTATTTTATGTGCATAAATAGCTCTCCGGGTCAAATATTGTCTAAGGTTATAATGGTCACGAACATTTATTGGGATTCATGATCTTAGGTTACTATGATCCTGAGTGGGTAGGTTACTTAAATATTTACTAAACAAACCATCATATTAAATCTAGTGTTGAAGAATGTTGGAATTAGGGTTTTTTTCATTACTTTAGAACAAAATAAACTCCCCCTTATATAGAGAGGGGATAATACATGGCTAAACGCACACCAAAACCCAATAAACTTAATATAAATTCTAACACTCCCCCTCAAGTTGGACATGTTATATTTCTCATGCCCAACTTGTCAATCAAGCCATAGTGGAGATTTGCCCCAAGACTCTTAGTAAGAATGTCTGCAAGTTGGCCCTCTGAGGGAACAAAGGGAATACATATGATCTTCCTCTCAATGTGCTCCTTAATGAAATGTCTGTCCACCTCAATGTGTTTAGTGCGATCATGCTGAACAGGATTGTTGGCAATGCTAATAGCAGCCTTGTTGTCGCAGTACAGCCGAATAGGAGCAGTTTCACTCAACCCCAGATCACTCATGAGGGAGCGCAGCCAGAGTCCTTCACAAATGCCATGAGCCATGGCACGAAATTCTGCCTCAGCACTGGACCTGGAGACGACTTGTTGCTTCTTGCTTCTCCAAGTGACAAGATTCCCCCCAATAAACGAACAATACCTAGACGTGGATCGTCTATCTTCAACACTTCCTGCCCAGTCAGCATCAGTATAAACCTCGATCTTCAGGTCAGAATTAGAGGTGAAAAGAATTCCTCTTCCAGGTGAAGTTTTCAAGTATCTCAAGATCCGATGAGCAGCATCGAGATGTCTGGCCCTCGGAGAGTGCATGTATTGACTCACAACTCCAACGGCGTAAGCAATGTCCGGTCTAGTATGAGACAGGTAGATCAATCTCCCTACAAGTCTTTGATAGCCTTTAACATCTTCTATAAGATCGCCATCATTTTTCCCAAGATTGTGGTTAACCTCCATGGGAGTGTCAGCAGGTCTACACCCACTCAGACCCGTTTGTTCTAAGAGATCAAGAATGTACTTCCGTTGAGATATGTGAATTCCATTCTTGGATCTGGCAACTTCAATACCCAGAAAATACTTCAGTTTGCCAAGATCTTTCACTTCAAATTCTTGTGCTAAGTGTTTCTTTAAGGCTTTTACTTCATCAATGTCATCCCCTGTAATAACAATGTCATCCACATAGACTATTAAAATTGTTATCATGTTGGCCCTCTTTTTGATAAACAGAGTATGATCAGCATGACTTTGTTTGTACCCCAGGGAGACCATAGCACTATGGAACCGTCCAAACCACGCCCTTGGGGATTGTTTCAGGCCGTAGAGAGCCTTCTTCAATTTGCAGACTTTTCCATCTGAACCTTGAGAGATAAAACCGGGTGGAAGAGACATATACACTTCCTCTTCCAAATTGCCATGAAGAAAGGCATTTTTAACATCCAATTGGATGAGATCCCAACCCTTGCATGCAGCACATGACAGCAGGACTCGAATAAAGTTCATTTTTTCCACCGGAGCAAAGGTTTCTTGATAGTCGATGCCAAGAGTTTGAGTATACCCTCTCGCCACTAATCTTGCCTTGAAACGTTCCACTATGCCTTTGGAATTTTGTTTGACCGCAAAGACCCACTTGCACCCAACTGTTTTCTTCCCATGTGGAAGGGTGGTTAAATCCCAAGTATTGTTCTTCTCCAAGGCTGTCATTTCTTCTACCATTGCCCTTTTCCACTCAGGATGTTCAAGTGCCTCCTGCCAGGTAGATGGAATAGAGACCGAAGCAAGGGACGACACAAACCCTTTATAAGAAGGAGTCAGCGCATCATAGGAAACATATTGAGATATAGGGTGTTGAGTGCTCAATCGGATACCTTCATGGAGGGAGAGATCTTCTGACGGAGGTGGCATAGGGTCTGTGAGCATGGGGTTAGCCGTTGTGTTCTGACCTTTTTTCCGTCGGGTGTAAACCTGTAAGGGACAAGTAGGCGGAGGTGAAGAGATAACGGGAGGTATCGGCAGAGAGAAGGTAGGAGGACTCACTTCAACATCAGACTCCCCCTGAAGTGAGGGAGCATAATAAGGAGTAGTATCACGAAAAGTAACGTCAGCAGACACGAGTGTCCGACGAGTAGGAGGGTGATAACATTTATACCCCTTTTGAGTAGGGGAATAACCAATGAATACACACTTGAGGGCGCGGGGGTCGAGTTTGGACCGCCCAGGAGAGGGAATGTGGACAAAGCACGTACTTCCAAATATGCGAGGAGGAAGAGAGGAGGTCGGAGAAACTCCTAAGGTGGTGAGTGGAGTTTGGTTACCAAGTACAGGAGAGGGCAACCGATTGATGAGATAAGCAGCGGTAAGGACAGCATCCCCCCAATAGAACTTGGGGAGATGCATAGTAAGTAAGAGGCACCTGGTAACATCCAACAAGTGACGGTTCTTTCGCTCGGCCACCCCATTCTGTGACGGGGAATGAGCACAGGAGGTTTGATGAATAATTCCATGAGTGGTAAGGTAGTGGTCAAAGGTAGAGTTGATATACTCTCTACCATTGTCACTGCGTAAGATTTTTATGGATGCAGAGAATTGAGTAGAAACCATTTTATGGAAGCGTTGAAAAATAGAAAAAGCTTCATCTTTATGTTTCATGAGGTAAACCCATGTCGTTCGAGAAAAGCAATCAATAAAGGAAATAAACCAGTGACATCCAGAAATAGAGCCAATAGAGCAAGGCCCCCACACATCAGTATGAACAATATGGAAAGGAATAGTACTAGGTAACGAAACATGATTAACAGGTAGACGATGATGTTTTGCAACAGCACATACATCACACACAAAATTTTTGAAACAACTAGAAGAAAAAGTAGATAAAAGTCGCTGCATAGTGGAAACAGAAGGATGGCCAAGATGCTGATGCCAGGTGAGCAGCTGGGATGACTGGGTGGCATGAAGAGCGTGCGGAGAGGGAGACCCGTTGGAGGGGTCAAACACGTACAAGCCATCCTGCAAGCTACCAGACCCAATCGCCTTCCCCGTCTTCAGATCCTGAAAAACACAATAAGTAGGAAAAAAGGTGACTGAGCATTGAAGAGAAGTAGTCAACTGGCTAACAGAAAGTAAACTGCGGGTGAAATTTGGAACATGGAGGACAGAAGATAATGTGAGAGAGGAACACGGTATGGATCCTTTCCCGGCAATGGTGGAAAAAGATCCATCAGCAATACTCACTTTATCCCGACCAGAGAGAGGGGAATAAGACACAAAACCTGAGGCCGATCCAGTCATATGATCAGTAGCTCCGGAGTCAATAATCCAATGGGGAGAAGATCCAGTTGTAGCAGAGTGAGCACCTGAGATACCTGAATGGGCAAGAGCAGATGACGAAGAAGCAGTAACCGGCTCAGTAAGAAGGCCCTGCATCAGGCGGCGAAGAGTCTGCATCTCATCAGCAGAAAAAGAGGACATAGCTGCAGGAGGTGGTCCAAGAAGACCCGGAGGGCTGCTCTCAGGAATCTCGGTCAGATGGGCAGAATGAGGTGAACGGCCAGAAGTGCGTCCACGACCACGTCCCCCACGGGAAGAAGAGCCGCCTCGAGAAGAAAATCCGGGAGGGAAGCCATGCAAGCTGTAACAGGTATCTCGGGTATGACGGGGCTTGCCACAATAATCGCACGTGAGATGATCTTTATCCGTGGCATGAGGCTTGAAGTCCCGAGAGGCCCTGCTACCAGTGGTTGTAGGGTGAGCAACCAAAGCTGAACCCTCAGGAGTGGTGGTCATGTTCCAGGACTGTCTACGATCAAACTCATGCTGAATAATGCTAAAGACCTCAGGCAAGGAAGGAATGGGAACGCGTCCCAAAACCTGCACAGTAATCTGATCGAAGTCGCGGTGAAGCCCCTGGAGAAATTCGAACACCCTGTTGCGATCATCACGAGCCCTTAACAGGAGGGCATCAGCATCACAGACCATTGCAAGTGACTCAAAATGGTCATACTCCTGGTAGAGTTGGGTAAACTCCAAATAGTAGGCAGAAGGAGGACGGTCTCCCTGACGAAGATGAAATAACTGTCGGCGAAGATGGTAGATTTGAGCCGCATTCCCTTTGCGGGAGTAAGTAGATTCAGTCCGTTTCCAGATGTCTGCAGCAGTGTCGAGGAAGAGGTAATTCCGAGCAATGGACTCCTGCATGGAATTGATGAGCCAAGACATGACCAGCGAGTTTTCAGAGTCCCATTGAGACCAGGTTGCAGAGGTACGAGCAGGCGCAGGAGTGTCGCCACTAACATAGCCAAAGAGACGCCGACTCTTTAAGGCCAGAGTAATAGAGCGGGACCAAGAGAGATAGTTGGTGTCATCCAGACGAATCGTAGTAAGCTGAGAGAAACTGTGATCGGAGCCAACCCGGGTAGATCCAGCGGGGGGCACAGAGGCACCAGAAGCGCCCGAATCAACTTCTGACATGGCACCAATGAAGAAGAACGGTCCACCGGACGAGAAGGCCTTAGGACATCATAGATCTGAACTTCCGGGAGTAGAAACCCGACGGAAAAAGACAACGGAGAGGGAAAAAGTAGATCTGAATCGCCGAAAAAAAAACTGAAGCGGAAACAAACAAGGATCAAGGGTGATCATAAGGAGAGGAAAGCGAAACTTTTCCCAGAATTTCGGCGCAATCGGACCATTGGAAGGTAAACAAACAGGAGAAATCCCACCGGTTACTCCATAACCCCGGCGGGTAACATACGGGGACCGGAGGAAGGGAGAGAGAGAGGGAAAGGAGGCGAGAGAGAGAGAGAGAGGCGGCGAACGGGCGGCGGAAGGCAAACAGCGGCGATCTGGCGGCGAACGGGCGGCGGGAGGCGGAAGCGGGCGCGAGCAGGCGAGCGAACATGGCTAAACGCACACCATGTTGGAATTAGGGTTTTTTTCATTACTTTAGAACAAAATAAACTCCCCCTTATATAGAGAGGGGATAATACATGGCTAAACGCACACCAAAACCCAATAAACTTAATATAAATTCTAACAAAGAAGAATATGTAATTATGGTTTTTACAACATGTGAGCATTCTTGGTGGCAATATTTTATGGAGTAAGGAATGTCTATTCTCTTACTGATCGAGATGTACTATGATATTCGAGCTGTTATAGTCAGGCTGCTATTTACTTCGATATTTTGTCATCCATGGGGGGACTAAGCAATTTGAAGTAGACTGCCGCTTAATTAGAGATTAACTTATTTAAGAAGATATTACTACTTCCTTTGCAGAGAAACAATTTGTAGATCAGTTTACCAAACTCTTTACCGGGAAATACGGCTAATTTATATGTAACAAATTGAACATAGAAGATATGTATGCATTAGCTTGATGGAAATGTTGATATAGCTTTGTATTCTCACATTGGGTATGAATATTACTTTTCTCTTTATTATTAAAGGTTTTCCAGTTCGTGGTATTTCACCGGTATGTGAAACGTGTTTATCTGTTTGAAGCTATGGTTCATTGCTTGTTATAATTTTGTCATTGAAGTTCTTAGTTGTGATGTGCTCTTATCTCCTTACAAAAGCGGCCTACTCAAGGTCAACTACTTCCACAATTTCACAAAGGCATGTTAGCCGTTTTACTCAGGACCTTGATTGTTGTGTAACCTTCTCACGCTCTTCGTTTGTTGTGCAGGATCGACTAACGCAAAATATACTTGGTAGGGGGAGGTTGTCTAACGGGCTGTATCTTCTGGATGTTCCTCCTATTGCCCTCTCTACTATCTCTTTTGTTGGTTGACATCGTCGTCTTGGACATGCTTCTCTCCAGATTCTGAAGAAAGCTCTTCCAGATGTATCTCTTCAGGGAGTTTTCATGTGAATCCTGTATCTTTGGCAAACAACATCGTGTGTCTTTTACTTCTCCCTGTACTCGGAGCGATGCACCTTTTTCATTAGTGCATTCTGATATTTGGGGAGCATATAAAATCCCTAGTATTTTTGGTTATTGTTACTTTGTAACATTTATTGATCTTTACATTGTCTATCTCTACTTCTTCTTACATTTGTTCTCTCTCTCTCCTCAATTTCTATACCTAACTCTTTTCAGGAGGCTCTCCAGCATCCGGGGTGACGTGCTGCAATGGATGAAAAAAATGACTGCTCTCTGGGCAAATCAAACTTGGGATCTTGTCTCTCTCCCTCCTGGATATAGTTGTATCAGTTGCAAGTGGATCTTTACAATCAAACATGCGGCGGATGAGACAATTGATCGTTTGAAAGCTCGGCTTATGGCTTGCAGGTTTACTTAACAACACGCCCTTGATTATGATGAAACTTTCTCCCCAGTCGCCAAGTTAAACTCTGTTCGGGTTCTGCTCTCCTCAGCTGTTCATCGCCAATGGACCCTACATCAGCTGAATATAAAAAATATTTTTTTGAATGGTGACCTTCTTGAGACAGTTTACATGCATTAACCGCCCGAGTTTGAGGCTATGGGGGAGTTTCGTGTGTGTTTGCTCCGGAAATCTATCTATGGTCTCAAACAGTCTCCTCGGGTTTGGTTTGAGAAGTTTAGTAAGGCCGTTCATGAGGTTGGCTTCAAGAGAAGCTCGACAGACTTCTCCCTTTTCACTCGTCATCAATCAATCGGGACTGTCATTCTCCTCGTCTATGTGGATGACATTTTGATTACTGGTAATGACTCCATATAGATACAACAAGTTAAACAGCACTTAAACTCTGTCTTTCAAATCAAAGATCTGGGAAATCTTCAGTATTTTCTTAGACTTGAGATAGCAAGGCGACCCGATGACCTTGTCCTATCCCAACGAAAGTACTGCATTGACCTTCTGCAAGATGCCGACCTCTCAGGTTGTAAACCTGCCGAAACCCCGATGGAGGTCAACCACAAATTATGTACTCATGGATCTGACTCTGATTCACTGCTTTCAAATTCTGAATACTATCGGCGTCTTGTAGGAAAACTGATATATTTAACAATTACGAGACCTGATATCTCATTTGCAGTTGGAGTGGTCAGTCGATTTACACATACCCCACAAATTTCTCATCTTCAAGCAGTCGAACGCATTCTCAGGTATTTGAAGACTGCTCCTGGATAAGGACTCGTGTATAAGCCATCTTCCTCTCTTTCTCTTATTGCATACTCTGATGCGGACTATGCGGGCTCACTGGATCATCGACGGTCCACTACTGATTTTTGTACCTACTTTAGAGGAAATCTTATTACTTGGCGCAACAAGAAGCAATCTGTGGTGGCTCGCTCGTCTGCTGAGGCAGAGTACCGTGCTATGACGGCTGTTGTGTCAGAACTTACCTGGCTTGAGAGTCTTCTTGGGGATTTGGGAGTTAAATTATCCTCACCAGCAACTCTGTTCTGTGACAGTCAGGCTGCCATTCATATTGCTAAGAATCCAGTGTTTCATGAGCGAACAAAGCACATTGAAGTTGACTGTCACTTCGTTCGAGAGAAGGTTCATTTGAAGAAACTAGAATTGGAGCATGTTCCTGCATCTGAGCAAGTTGTTGATATTCTTACCAATGCTCTACCACGACCATTATATCATCAGTTTCTATCCAAGCTTGATGCCTACGACTTGTACGCTCCAGCTTGCGGGGGAGTGTTGGAAAAGCCATGTATTTAGGCCCATTGTTTTGGCTTATATTGGAGCCCACTTAGCTTTAGATTTATCCCACATCTTGTGTTTGGGATTCTTCTCCTCTCTCTCTCTTCCTATATATATGTGTATTCTCTCATAATGTAAATAAGTTTTTGGATATACAAAATTTACTTTTTCCTCTTTCTACACATATAATAAACATTATTTGTGTTCAATCTCTTCCTGGCCTTCTTTTTTTCTCCATCGATTGTGTTGTTATTAGGGAGGAAATACTTAGCTTTGAAATTTTTCTTCTTTGCCTCCTTGCTACTTTTCCATTGACTTCTTGACGTAGGACGGTCCTATGTGACGGGGAAATAATGGATAAACTCCCACATGCAACTATATGAGATCTGACAATTTATTTACTTGCAATAATTTATATTTATAAAGTAATATGAACTTAATTTGCCACTAAAATTTAAAAGCTTTCAAATTTGGAAACATATGGCGTTGTATATATGTGAGAGTGCTAGAAAATCAAATGACTTGATAAATAGGAATAAATAATGCTTCAATTATTTTTGAAACAACGATTACCAACCACTATTCTTTGAGTAGGAAATTCACAAACAATTCGACATAAAATAAATGACAACCAAACTTAGAAAACTTACACAAATAGGAAATAGAGGGTATGGTGGATTTCCGACAATCTTCAAGAGGTTGGATAGGTGGCAAAGGACTGAATAAGGGCTCCCGGGGATGCTCGGCTTGCTGAACTGGATTGATGTAGGTTTTGACAACCGAGGAGAGTGGCGGGTTGGGCTGTAGGGGTTGTTCAGGAGACCGGATGTTTGTAAGACAAATAAATGAATGTTGTCCTCACTTCCAGGAATGTATTCCCAGAGTTGTGTGGTTTCTGGAGGGTTGGGGGAGTGGGGTAGTGGTATTCAAGTAGCTGAAATGAATTTCCTGCAGCAGACTTCAGTAGGGGAAGTCTCGTTTAGATAGCCGGAGGGATGGGAAATGCAAGAGGAGTGATTGGGTTTATGAAATAACTAGGAGAGTCATGGGTTGGGTATATATGAGACTAATGAAAGGGATTAAGTGTCCATAAATTGGAAATGAGGGTAAAGTGAAAGGTGAGGTTGTTGATTGGAGATTGGAGTGTTTGGCCAACGAGAAAGAAGGATTTAAAACTGCTTGTGTGGTGTTGAGTGGGTGGAGTATAGGGAGGACTAGGCAGGCTACATCAAGAGATAGGAGTTATGGAGATAGTGGGATAGAGGAGGGAGGTGGTTATGGTAGTTATGGGGTAGTGGGTGGTGGTTATGGGGTAGTGGGGTGGTGGTTGGCTGGAGATTGCCACCGGAGTTGGCTGCCGGAGGTGGCCGCTAGAGTTTGTCGGAGGTGGTCGCAAGAGAGGCGACCGATGGTGTTGGTGGTCGAAGGTATTTTCCAGCAATCACCGGAAAACTGAAATATAAAGGAAACTTGATGCAGATTGTGGTGGTGGTGGTGAGAGGCTAGAAAAGTTTTTCGGTGATCGCCGAAAAACTGAAAATGGAGGAATTAATATGGGGATTGGAGAGGGATCACCGTAAGTGGTCAGAAGTGGTTTTCCAGTAATCGACGGAGGTGGATGAGAGGGGATTTTGGTGGTGCTTAGGAATTATTTTGGGTGGTGTTTGGAGGAGGGGAATTGTGGTGGTGGTCGGCTATTTGGAGGGAGGTGTGTTATGGGATCATTATTATGGGATCTTTATTATGTCTTTATTATGTCTTTATTATGTCTTTATTATGTCTTTATTATGTCATTATGTGAGGGACATCGAGCCCCGGGTCTAGTAAGTAGGTATCATGATGAGTTTTTGTCCTTATTATATCTTGTAGCCTATATAAAGGCATGTGTGTGTCTTATGAATCTAAGCAAGAAAGTATTCTAATTTCTCTTCTTTGATTGTGAGATCTTGGTGGCTCTCTCCTCCGACGAGCAACCCCGCTTAGGCAGCCGCGGTCACGGCTCCATAGTATCCCCGTCATCATCTCCACCACCATCATCCCTACATCCGGCCACCATCGAAGAAGGTCCACAACAACTTGGTATCAGAGCCACTCGGTCCTCTTCCGCCGGTGCACAACAACCCTCTTCCAAAGCAATCGGAAACTCCCGTGCACTGTTCTGCTAACAGTGCTAACAGCAACTCCATCGGCAGTCGACTCCATCGACTGAGGCCCGCTTCACGCCGATCCTGGCTCAGCCAGACGCAGCGTCTCCACTCGGATCGTCTACCGGCCACGCCTCCCTCTGCGCCTGCTTCTTCTTCCACGGGGAGAACAAGTGTCGGCTCCGTCCGCCTGCTCCGCCTGCTACGCCTTCAGCGACGGTTTCGTCCACCTTCAGCGCCTTCAGCGACGCGCCTCCTACAGTCATCGAGCCCCGCCCGCCCCTGCTTTTTCGAGCCCTCCGCCTTTCCTGCTACAGACATCGAGCCCAACGCCTTTCCTGCTACAGTCCTCACGCCGTTTTCCTTTCTTTTCTGCAACCGTGGACCCCACCTCAATATCTTACCGTAATCCCTATTCTCCCCCTTCTATATATATATATATATATATTTTTCCCTCCCCTCCGCATCCTACCGCAGCCGTTTTATCAAACATTGGGCGCCGACGCGGCTCTCGCGGCAACTCCCAATCGGCTTCGTCCGAGGAATCAAGCCGACCAGTCACCCGGTCCGTCTCACGTGCTATCTCCAACCCCAATATGGGCGACCCACAAGATTTCATGACGGCACTCGAGGGATTCATGACGACCATAGAGACCCGATTTCGGGACGCCGAAGCACGTCATCAGAATGACATGGCCGCCATCACCATCAAGCTTAACGAGCTGACTGCCATCCGCCCCATTGTTACTACCCCAACGACGGATCACGCCACCAGTAGTCAGGCACCACCACTTCTTCGATCGCCACCGCCGCCAGCACCAGCGTTTCCCGATGCTGTCATTGTTCCTCGTTACACTCGATTGGAATTTCCCACTTATGACGGAAAATGTGATCCCTTGAGTTGGTTAACAAAGTGCGAGCAATTTTTCGCCAACCAACACGTTCCGGCCGCGGACCAGATCCACATTGCCGCCTTCCATATGCTCGACTCCGCCGTTCTGTGGGCTTCTCGTCTTCTCACCGACCGACCAAATCTTTTATGGGATGACTTCAAGCGGTGCTGCAATTTACGCTTCGGACCTCCCATCCGCAGCAATCCCCTCGGCGAACTCACGACTCTACGACAGCTGGGGTCCGTGGACGAGTACCTGGAGCAGTTCCAGCTTCTCTTGGCACATGTCCCTCTTCCTCCGGATATGCAGGTCAACATTTTCACTGCAGGACTTCGCGACCGCCTCCGCCTGGATGTAGAGTTTGAAGGCCCCCCAGACTTAGTCACCGCTATGAGTTTGGCCCGGCTTTGCGACCGTCGCCTCCAGCTCGCACGGGAAGCCTACCCCACTACTCCAGACATTGTTCCACAAGGCCGCACCGAGGCTCCTCCAACTCCACCAATTCGTCGCTTATCCCGGGCCGAGATGTTACAACGCCGCGCCCATGGACTATGCTATAATTGCGATGAACAGTACACTCGCGGTCACAAATGCAACCGACTTTTCTACCTGCATGTCGAGGACTCGGACGACGAGGGCTTCGGATAAAAGCTTGCGGACAAGCTCTTTTGAAGACCGGATGAGATGTTATGGGATCATTATTATGGGATCTTTATTATGTCTTTATTATGTCTTTATTATGTCTTTATTATGTCTTTATTATGTCATTATGTGAGGGACATCGAGCCCCGGGTCTAGTAAGTAGGTATCATGATGAGTTTTTGTCCTTATTATATCTTGTAGCCTATATAAAGGCATGTGTGTGTCTTATGAATCTAAGCAAGAAAGTATTCTAATTTCTCTTCTTTGATTGTGAGATCTTGGTGGCTCTCTCCTCCGACGAGCAACCCCGCTTAGGCAGCCGCGGTCACGGCTCCATAGTATCCCCGTCATCATCTCCACCACCATCATCCCTACATCCGGCCACCATCGAAGAAGGTCCACAACAAGGTGGTTCCACGACGAGGGAGTGGAGGAGGAGGGAGGGATACCAACGAATGGTGGAGGGAAAGTGATGGTCGGCCAAGGGGAGGGGAGGTGATAAATCCAAGGTTCGACACTTGGGTTCCGGCTTCGGCCCTAGGTGATAAAAAGAAGAAGCTTCTTTTCACTCAACTTTCAATGTCTTCAAAATGAACCCTCTATCCCTATTTATATATTACCAGGTCATCATGGACGGTCATGATTCTCCAATCATGATGGTCCTCAATATATAAAATAAAAAATACAAAAAAATACTAAAAATCTAGGACCGTGGATCTGCATAAAATGGATGGCTCCAATCGTCGTGTATGCCGATGTGTGTCGCAATCCCATCAATTTCTCCTGCCTGAAAGCATTCTTCTCCGTGAATGAAGATAGGCGTGCTCTCGTCTGAAGGCGAGGTTAATCCCTCTAAATCTGATGGTGTCCTGAACTCATAGGTCGCTGATGCTAATGATGGACTTTCCTATTAGAACAGGTTGTTCAAAAAGATCTTCTGTTATTCCATCAAATATTCTGCTTCCATGGATTTTTTGTTTTCTTACTGGCTTCAGAAAACACTTGTTTTCTTGAGGTCTCTTGCTCATCAAAGGGTGCTATTCTAGACTGTTTCTTTAGCAGATCCCCGCTAACCCGAGTGAACATTCAAATATTTGTTCCACATTCATTCGTGAGTGGACTCCTAATGGGTTTCATGCCATATCAACGGGCGTTCCATCTTGCAAATAGGTAGACAAATCGAAGATGGTACTGCTGAAGCTGAAGACAGTACTGTCGATTGTACTACTGCTAAAGGAGATGTGTCGAAGATGTTAGAGTTGGAATAGTGGACATCAATGCTGAAGAAGGTACTGTTGTTGTCGTCGACGTCAAAGACTGTATGGTACTGTTGTGGAAAAAGTCGAGTTGATACCCCTATCAGAGATTGTAGTATTGGTGTGGAAGAAGCCAAATGATCAATCAGTGCTGATATTTAAAGTTGTAGTGTAGTAGACAAGGTCTGGGGCTGTACTGAGGTAGCAGGTGAAAGTCGGGTTGTAGTGAGGTAGTAAACAACGACTGTGGATATAGTGAAACAGAAGGCGAAAGCTGGGGTTAAGGAGTTGAAGTGGAAGGAGGTGAAGGATACACCAACTCATGTAGCTCGAAGAATGAAGTCAAATCTTATATGCTGACTACATGTGAAATTCTCATACTTCACGGAATATTTAGTACATAATCATTTTTTCCAATTCTTTTGATAACTATTTAAGGACCCATTTGCTTGATATTTAATTTTCGAGCAATCCCCTTTAGGAACCTTTCAACACATATATAAACCAATACCTGTTTTCTTTCTTTGCAGCATTGCAATCTTCTGTGGTTATTAACATAAGATTTATAAACAATATTATTGCAAGTACTCATACGTCGGAGAGATTCATGCACGTTACACAATGACAATGAGTGATGGTCGACAAACATAACTTATCTTCTATGTAGAGGCTCTACAACCCTCTAAGTTTCATTCCATAGGGGCACATCATCAAGGTGTTCTATGGGTGGGGTGTACAAAAATTATGCGCGGGTGCGATGATCATTTAAATAATCACCTGATGTGTCAGTACTAATGACGATGGAATCGCTCCTTGAGCCATCAGGAGCACTCTCACTCTCGACTAACTCATAGATAGCAGACACATCCATAATTAGTGGTGGTTTATCTGGAGGCTCTCTAGGAGGAGTGTAGAAATACTCGTCGAGTATAAGATAAAGAGCCCAAAGAGTGAGATTTTGGTACTGGGAGGCCACTCTATGATGTGTAGAATGCCTCCATAAAGTGAAAACTCATCAGGTGGCTCACCGGGAGGGGTGTAATTAAATTCAATGTGCCACAAGTATATTTGTGACGTTGGTAAATACTTGTGGCACAATCTCCGCTTCATCTCCACCCAACTAGGGATAGGGCGAAAATGATGTCGCTCAAGGGTTCATTCAATGTTATCCCAATTGTAGAGAAAAACTCAATCTTGTATATACTATCTCAATAATGAAATACACAGTATGAATACACATTTATAGGAGGGAGAAAGAGAGAAGAGAGTCCTATATAAGATGTGGGACTAAAGAGGAGAAAAGAAGAAATACAAATAAATAGACCACTTTACATGGGCTTTTCCAACACTCCCCCGCAAGCTGGAGCGTACAAGTCGTATGCACCAAGCTTGGACAGACACTGGTAGAATAGGGTACTGGGTAGAGCCTTTGTGAGGATATCATCAACTTGTTCAGTACCCGAAACATGCTTCAATACTAACTTCTTAATTTGAACTTTCTCCCGGATAAAGTGACAGTCTTCTTCGATAAGTTTCGTTATTTCATGAAAGACTGGATTCTTCGCAATATGTATTGCCGCTTGGCTGTCGCATAACAAGATGACAGGTGAAGGAATTTTTACCCCTAGATCGGCAAGGAGACTTTCAAGCCAGGTAAGCTCATAGACAACAGATGCCA
The DNA here is from genome assembly GCA_039513925.1 of Platanthera zijinensis. NCBI lineage: Eukaryota > Viridiplantae > Streptophyta > Magnoliopsida > Asparagales > Orchidaceae > Platanthera > Platanthera zijinensis. The sequence goes on along the minus strand of CM077079.1, from coordinate 266,005,193 downwards.
TCGATCGGTATTTTGCTTCAGCTGATGATTAAGCAACCACTGCTTGTTTCTTACTTCGCCAAGTGACGAGATGTCCTCCAAAATAGGTACAGAAACCACTGGTTGACCGGCGATCATCCAAGGAATCGGCATAGTCTGCATCAGAGTACGCAACCAATGTTGGAGTATAGGATGAGGTTTTGTATACCAATCCTTGACCCAGGGCTGTTTTAAGGTATCTAAGGATGCGCTCAACAGTTTGAAGGTGAGATGTTTGCGGAGCATGCATAAACCTGCTGACCACCCCAACAACGAAGGAAATATCGGGTTTTGTGACCGTTAGATAGATCAATTTTCCAACCAGTCGTCAATAGTATTCCGGATTTTGAAGCGGGAGGTCTGTATCAGAAGAATGTGCACACAACTTATGATTTGCATCCATTGGAGTAGTAGTAGAATTGCATCCCGAGTAGCCAGCATGTTGAAGGAGATCCAGGCAGTACTTCCTTTGGGAGATGACGAGTTCATCCGGTCGTCTTGCGACCTCAAGACCAAGGAAGTAACGAAGTTGTCCCAGATCTTTTGTTTGAAAGACGGAGTTGAGGTGCTGTTTGTTTGCTTGGATGCCCTTTGAATCGTCTCCAGTGATTAAGATATCATCAGCATAAACTAACAGAAGAGCAGTTCCCGTTTCCTGATGACGTGTGAGCAGTGAGAAGTCAACTGAACTTCGAGTAAAGCCGACTTGCCGGACGACCTTGCTGAACGTATCAAACGATACCCGAGGGGATTGTTTGAGACAATAGATGGACTTCTTAAGATGACAAACTCGGGACTCCCCCGTGGTCTTAAACCCGGGAGGTTGCTGCATGTAAACCGTTTCCTGGCGATCGTCATTGGGAAATGCATTTTTGATGTCCAGTTGGTGTAATGGTCATTGACGATGCACAACCAAGGAGAGAAGAACACGAACGGTGTTCAGCTTTGCCACAGGAGAGAATGTTTCCTCATAATCGAGATCGTGATGTTGGGTGAAGCCACGGGCCACCATGCGGGCCTTCGGACTGTCAATCGTCCCATCAGGGGCATGCTTGATCACAAAGACCCATTTACACCCAACATGTGTCTGACCGGTAGGTAATTGAACTAAGTTCCAGGTCTGGTTAGCCCAGAGAGCCGTCATTTCTTCTTCTATGGCCGCCCGTCAGCTAGGATGTTGGAGAGCCTCCTACACAGAGTTAGGTATAGAAATCGAGGATAATGAAGTGGCAAAAATATGAAGTTGTAGAAATAGGCGATGCAAGGATACATAATTCGCCATGGGATGAGCTGTAGATTCCGATGTCGGATCAGCGGGACTCGGAGCATCAGAGGTCGAGGTAGACTGCAGTGGGGCACTGGAGGCAGGAGGGCGGCGAGTGTAGACACGAATAACAGAAGGCTTGACAACAGGGGGGCCTGGGCCGGAGGTCTTGGTGGTGGAGTGGTAACGAGAATGATAGGACGTAAGACAGTTGGTGGTGGAGGTTTAGGATCTGAAGCAGAGAAGAAAGGAAGATCCTCCCGAAAGGTAACATCAACAGAGACTGTCACCTTGCGGGTAGCCGGAGAGTATCAGGCGTAACCTTTCTGTGTCTGTGAGTAGACAACAAATATGTGTTTGGCTGCCTGGGGATCCAATTTGTCCAAGGATGGACCAAGGGTGTGAACGTAGCAAGTGCACCCAAAGATGCGGGGTGTGAGAGAGAATGTCGGAGTAGACGAGAACATGAGGCTGAATGGAGTGACATTGTGGAGGATGGGGGAAGGAAGACGGTTAATCAGATAGCAAGCCGTCGAAAGAGCAAAGTTCCAATAAGTTTTGGGGACGTGCATTTGAAGCATGATGGAGCGGGCCACATCGAGAAGATGTCGATTCTTCCGCTCAGCGACTCCGTTTTGTTGGAGGGTATAGACACATGAAGTTTGGTGAATAACCCCAAAGTCAGAGCAAAGAGTCGCAATTTCGTGGCTAGTGTATTCACGAGTATTATCCGTGCGGAGAGTTTTGAGGTTTGTGGAGAATTGCGTGTGAGTCTCAAGAAGGAAAGCCCGAAAGACTTGAGGAAGCTCGGAGCGATCACGAAGTAGGTATAGCCGTATAGCCATGTCATTCGCGAATAACCATCAATAAACGTTAGAAAATAACGATAACCAGAAATTCTAGTAATTTTGTACGGACCCCAAATATCGGAGTGTACTAAAATAAAAGGAGCAGTGCTCCGAGTACAATGAGATGAAAAAGATGAATGAGGCTGCTTGCCTAACACACTTGATTCACACTGAAAAGAAGGTAAAGATACATCTGGTAGAGCCTTCTGGAGGACTGGTAAAGGGGCATGGCCAAGACGTTGATGTCAATCGACGGAGGAGACAGAAGAGAGGATAGCTGGAGAGTCATCAAGAAGGTAGAGCCCGTTCTGCAGTCACCCTTTACCAATGATAGTTCGCGTCCTGTGATCTTGTATCAGAAAAGAAGATGAGGTGAAGGTTACAGATCAATTTAAATCATTAGTCAGACGACCAACATAAAACAAATTAAACGGGGAGCCCGGAACATGAAGAGCCGAGCGTAGAGAGAGTGAAGAAGTGAGAGGGATATCAGCCGAGCCAGAGACAGGAATAGTGTCCCCATTGGCCACTGTGATACACTTAGGATGAGGAGAATCCAGGTATTGATGTGGCCGTAGGGAGGTGATGTGATGGGTGGCACCTGAGTCCACTATCCAGCGCGGACTAGTGGAGAGACAAACGATACCTTCTTGGGAGATGGAGGCAGCAAAAGCAACGAAAGCAGGTGGGCGACTGAGCAGACCATGGAGTTGTTGGATCTGAAGGCGGACCTCTTCAAGGTCGGTACGAGCGGAGGAGTCGGTAGCAGCAACAGTGGCCTGTGGACGAGGAGGAAGCCCATGCTTGCTATAACATGTGGCCTTAAGGTGACCGTCCTTACCGTAGAAGGAACACTTTGGGCAAGGCCGGCCTCCCCGTCCGCGGCCCCGAGATCCAGAACGCCCCCCGCGGGAAGGAGGGGGGAAGGCAGCAGGGGTGTAGATGTATGCTGCAGGGGTGCAGATGTATGCTGCAGGAGAGCTGGGGACGGAGGAATAGAACTATCCGGAGGCGGTGAGACCTTGAGTAGCATGGAACACACATCTGATAGTGAGGGGGTAGAAGCCGAGGAGAGGATCTGGGCCCGAACGCTCTGAAGATGAGGTGGAACACGAGCCATCATCATGGCCACACCGATAGCTTCTTTTTGAGTCTGTTGTGCAGCAAGATCCAGCGTAGGAGGTTGATGTTGGATCCATGCTTCAACTAGAGTCTTGGCCCCGCCAACATCAAGGGACTGGAGATTAGTGATGATGTCATAAAGATACTGGAGACTATCTTTACCGGAATATAGAGACTGGAGCTCATCCCACATTGCCTTGGCCGTTTCGTGATACATGGCCATGCGGTAGGGTTCGATATCAAGGGAGTTGAGGAGCCATGTCTAAACCCGACCATCGTTGCGCAACCAATCGTCAGTAGGAGCAGCAGGAGGCGTTTGGGTCAAGTGATGTAGAAAACCTTTGGACTGTAGTACGCGGCGAACAAAGTGTACCCACTCCACGAAGTTCTTCTTCCCGGCTAGCGAAATGGTAGTAATCCGTAATTCATCACGGAGTTCAGGGGCAGAGGCCGGGCGGTCTGCAGAGGAAGAAGTCGTCTGTCCGGTTGACTCGGGAGAGGTCGTCATGGCTAGACGAGCAGGAGGCTAGGCCGGCGGACAGGAAAACAACGACCAGACAGGAGACCGCACGGTCTAGGTGACGACCCACCAGCGGCAAGACAATGAGGCCGCCATGACCAGAATGCGGAGCAGATAGCTGGGAGAAGCCGCACGGTCACGGTGATAATACACCAGCGGCAAGCAGGATGCCACGACCAATATGCGGAGCCCGCAACAGAGAGGGGAAACCTCTAGCGACAAGACAGGTCACAACGACTAAGCGGTGAAGAGGCCAGACGAGAGGACCGCACGGTCACGGTGAGTACACCAGCGGCAAGGGGAGATGCCACGACCTAGATGCGTAACTTGCCGAGAAGAGGAGAAGCTGCAGGACAAGAGACGCAAAGCGCGGCGAGAAGAGAAGTTGCGACGACTAAGGCAAGTCGCGGCGAGCAGGGAGCAGAGCAGCGAGAAGGAAGAGTTTGGCGGGTAGACTAGGAGACCGCAACGAGTAAGATACTCAACGTGCGGCGAGAGAGAAACCGCGACGACTAAGACAAGTCGCGGCGAGCGGGAAGAAGGAAAGCTGGTAGATGATATGGAGAGTGGTGAGAGGGAAACCGCGCGGATAAATAGAGAGACCGCGCGGGCAGATGAAAACACGGAAGGGAAGGCCCCACCTGTTAGAAAGGTTATAAAGGGGAGGAGGAGGAGGAGAAGAAGAGGTGGAAGCCACGAGAGAGACAGAGCAGAAAAAGCGGTTAGAATAACCTTATCCGCGCGGGAAGCCGCGATTACAGATACTGCGGCTAGAAAAAGGGCAGGCCGCACAACACTGCGGCTAAGCCGGAGATGAAGCCGCCCAGTAAGTCGGAAGAACAGGCTGTTTCAAAAAAACAGGTCGGATCGTCTCCCTCTGATACCATGTTGAGAAAAACTCAACCTTATATTTACTATCTCAATAATGAATTACACAGTATGAATACACATTTATAGGAGGGAGGAGAGAAGAGAGTCATATACAAGATGTGAGACTAAAGAGGAGAAATGAAGAAATACAAATAAATTGGCTGTCACGACCCGTCTCGACAAAAGTCAGAGTGCGCTTTGGGCGGGGCGTATTGCCACAGGCATGGGCAGAAAGGAAACCATGTCTGCTAAGGCGGATGTAGAGACTACTTAAAATAGTTTTAAAATAGTTAATTTGGGCAAAAACAGTTTGATTTTATGTTATGCGAAAGCTTTTAGAGTTTTAGAACAGTGAGGAGTTTAAATGCACATGTATTTTGTAAAAATTATATTTTTCAGGCCACTATTATAGTTTTCATGCAATTATGATTCAGCAGAGGGTGCACATGCATTAGTTTCAAATTCTAGTACATAAATATTTAAATACCCTAGTAGTTGTCCATGATACCATAGAAAATGTTTGATTGCAATTATTACATAAAAGAAATATTTGACAGTACAATAAATGTAAACATAGAATCTGAAACTTAATGCTGATCGGGCTCGAGTACCTGGCGGCGCTGCACGAACGCTAAGATAATTCTAAAACAAGAAGGAAAAGCCTCAGAACATTGAAATAAACAGGGTGGGCAGAGTAAAGTATAGAACAGTAACAGAAGCAGAAAAATATGAGTGTACCGGTTTTTCATGAAGCAAAACTATTCGAGACAAGCAAATAAAAGAGCTAAACAGAACAAGTTAGTGTATTAGATTATTCCAGAGTGTAACATATAGACAGATCAAGAAATGTCATTAGCTGTAATCAGTGAAATGTGAAAGTGTTTTATTTGATGCACGTGATTCTAATGTAAGTCTAAATGCAAGTCTTATCAAATTAGTTGAGCTTGTTATGGCCATTTGTTGGTTTCCGTTGTCAGTCAAGCGGAAACTCGAGTCAAAGCGTCACATCAATTTAACACTACATTTCACTGATTGCGTATGACAATAATGATTTTAAAGATTCATGATTTAAGAGATTCCTAACATATCAAGACCTGATACAAATTTAACGATTCAGTTGTACAAGATTAGAGTTCATAAATACGTCAAGAGAGGAATTGAGCTACGGAGCAGCATTCACTCAAGTCTTAAAACAGACCTAAGAAACCAGATTCGATGACAGAAGATTCGGTGACACAAGGTTCGTTGACACAAGATTCGATTCCACAAACAAAATAGGATAAAGAGCAATATATTTAGCGGGTTCAATTATTTACGAGTGATACGATTACATTTCCTCATTTTCTAGGACACCTAATATTCATTTAGATTGATTCATTCCAAGATACGATTATCTTCTAAGCAAACATATGTTTTCTTCGAGCATGATATAAAAACACCAAAACATATATTTGCTCTCCAGATTTCGTTACAAATATTATCATGACAGTTGGCACTCGTGCTTAATATTCTATCATTCTTCTCACTATTCATCAAAATAGATCATATCATTCGCCCTAGTAAATATCCAACTAAAATCCTTCATCTAAGTGTATATCAATATAAGACTTACTCATAATCACAAATTCAAGTAATTCTAAACATATTATCAAATTCAAGTAATTCTAAACATATTATAGCCTAAATTATTAACTTATCAGACTGGGTATTCAAGGTCTAAACTTATTGACAAACCAAACGTTCCAGGATGAAATCAAAGAATCGTAAGAACAGACAAAACAGTTAGGATACAAATCCGTTAACAGATCAACATATACCAGAATGCAGTCATGAATCAAAGAACAGAGACATTAAATTACACACAATGTGTTGCAAGAGAGAGAGAGGTCTCTACTTGCCTGAAGGAGGCTGGATCCGACGGAGGCGGCTAAGCGACGCAAGCAGAATTTAGAAACCCTAATCGGACCTGTATATGAACAACGAAAGAGACAAGGTAGGATTCATTACGTTAACACATGCATGATTCGACTCATAGCTAAATCAAGAACGGCTAAGAAATTTACCTCCCTCATGAGTGAGGGGACGAGAGATACCACACAGAACCGGAGACTTAGCGATGCTTGGGTTAGGGGAAACCCTAATTCGGAGAGGACCGCACATGATTCCTACCAACTGAATTGAGGAGCGGCGCCAGAAAACATGAAACTATCCCAATTAGGCGATCACAAGGAGGCGAAAATCTGAAACACAAGGTTAACACAATTTTGAGGCAAATAATTTCCAAGAAAATTAGGGAAACTGAAAAGAGAGCGAGAGAAGGGAGAATATTACTCACGGAAGAACAAATCCACGCCCAAAATCTGAGTAGAGGCGAAAAGCGAGCAAACCCTAGGAAGAGGGAGTAAATCCTAGGCGTTCCTCGTCGCAAATCTCGGCCAAAAAGGAGAGGAAGCGGTTGTTGCCGACCTTGTTGAGGAGGGGGGCTGCAGCCTTTGTTGAATAGGGAAGGAGAAGAAGCAGTCGTCGGCCTTGGCAGGAGGAGCAGGAGGCAAGAGCGGCGGCCATGGAGGGAAGAGCCGGAGGAGTTGTTGTCGGCTACAAGGGAAAGAGGAGTCGGAGAAGGCGTCGGCCACAGGGGAAGGAGCAGACGGAGAATGCGCCGGCGGAAGCAGTGAGCGGGGCTTGCGGTGCGACCTGCGGGAGACGGGGGAGGAATCAGGAGTAGGGTTTGCAGCTGTGCGGGAGAAATCTGGACCGGGAGAGAAAATGAGGTATCGGGGGGGGGGGGGGGGGGGGGCTCACGGGTTAAATGAGATAGGGGAAAATTAAGTTTATTTTATTTATTTATTATTATTATTGTAATATCATTATTATTACAAATTCGGGTTGTTACATTGGCCACTTTACATGGGCTTTTCCAACACCAATAAAGTCTCACTTACCCTAACAACCTAAGCTTCGCAAACCTGACACAACGCTCACCGAATATCTTAAAGTGACCTAGATAAAACACCATGTTCACTAGCCAATAACTAAAGGCTTCGGGGCTTGACAAACCATCACACGGTGGGGCAACTTTACAGAATGTATATTTCAGACTTTTCTCAAAATAACGCACATCGTAGTAACCTCTTCTACAATGACTTGGTTTTTGTGAAGGTCAACATGACCTTTATGAGTGACGGGTCAGGGATGAGGATAATCATGATAGTATGAGGGTCTTCCTGAGGGAACTCTATGTGCTTGATCATTAGTGGAATTTGGTTCCTCAAATAGAGGATTAAAGTAGCAATTGCTACTATGATATGACATGGGTTAAACATATAGGTTCTAGTCTCGTGTATTCTCAACTAAGCCCGAACCTATCTCTGATACCAATCTGACGCAGGACGGTCCTATGTAACGGGAAAATAATGGATAAACTCTTACATGCAACTATATGAGATTTGACAATTTGTTTACTTACAATAATTTATATTTATAAAGTAATATGAACTTAATTTGCCACCAAAATTTCAAAGCTTTCAAATTTGAAAACACATGACATTGTATATATGCCATAGTGCTAGAAAATCAATTAACTAGATAAATAGGAATACACAATGCTTCATTTTTTTTAAATGATTACAAATCACTTTTCTTTGTGTAGGAAATTCACAAACAATTCAACATAAAAAAATAAATGACAACTAAACATAGAAAACTTACACAAATAGGAAATAGAGGGTTTGATGGGTTTCCAACAAACTTCAGGTAGCTGGATAGGTGGCAAAGGACTGAATTTGGGCCCTAGGGGAGGCTCGACTTGCTGAACTGGATTGATGCTGCAGGGTTTGCCGATTGAGGACAATGGTGAGTTGGGCTGTAGGAGTTGTTCAGGAGGTCGGATTTTGTAAGACCAATAAATGAATGTTGTCCTCACTTCCAGGAACTAATTCCCAGAGTTATATGAGTTTCTGAAGGGCTGGGGGAGTGGGGAAATAGTATTCTGGTAGCTGAATTGAATTTCCTGCACCAGACTTCAGTACGGGAAGTCTCGTTTAGATGGATGGAGGGATGGGCAATGCAAGAGGAGTTATTGGGTTTAGGAAATAACTAGGAGAATCGTAGGTTGGGTATAGATGAGTCGGGCCAATGGCATTCAATGGCCAGGGATTGGAAATAAGGGTGGAGTGATTGGGTTTAGGAAATAACTAGGAGAATCGTTGGTTGGGTATAGACGTGTCAGGCGAATGGGATTCAATGTTCAGGGATTGGAAATGAGGATAAAGTGAAAGATGCAGTTATGGATTGGAGATTGGAGTGTTCGGCCAGCGGGAAAGAAGGATTTAGAATTGCTTGTGTGGTGTTGAGTGGGTGGAGTGGGCCGGCTGCAGCAAAAGATGGGAGTTATGGTGGTAGTGGGATAGTGGAGCTGTGGAGGGAGGTGGTTATGGTAGTTATTGTAACAGTCCGAAGTCTGCCACAATTTAAATCTTTATTCTGAGTGATTTTTCACAATGAAATAACGCAGCGGTTCTAATATGTAAAACACGGGAGTGGTACTAGGAGGAAACATAAAACAATTTTTTATTCATGAAAGATAATTTACATCACATCCATCCAGAGTACAGAGAAAAATAACTACAAATCCACACTAAGACATATATATATCAAGTACAAACTGTAGCAAATCTAAAACAAACTGAAACAAACTCTAACATGTGCTCGAGTCACGTCTTCCCTCTATTTTTTTTTTCCTTCGTAGGTGTCCTCTTGGCGGGGCCTAGTACTTTGGCGGTCTGATCCTAAAATGAGAATTCGACAACCAATTAATTTAGAAAATTATGTGAGTTTAGAAAACTAAGTGAGTTTAGAAAATTAAGTGAGTTTCATACCTATTCAACCACATTACTGTCAAACACGAAGAGTCAACATCAATATGCAGTTATATATTTCTATAAGAACGTGTATAGTAGAACAGTAAGTAATGTAAGCAGGTAAGGTACTGTACCTCGAGCTAGTATAACATAAATAAATGATTTTTGGTATCAAATTCTCATTTCTTTCATTCTTATTCATTTCTTTATTCAGTTCAGAATTCATATCATAATTCGTTTTTTCGAAATGCAGAGAGTCGGTCTCAATTTTCTCAAACATCTGGGCCCGTCACATCATTGTCCGCTCCAGGGCACTCAAATATGCAGCGGGCTTCCACGCCTCATAGATTAGACAATTCATTATCAAATTTTGTAGGATTTCGACCCCCCCCCCCCCCCACGAGGTGTAAGAGTTCTACCCCCTACGAGGCTTCCCCTTAGCATTTCTATGCATCGGCACACTCTCAATTTTTTTTTCATATTCAATTCATATTCGTTTTCAAGATACAAGATAATTATATAAATTTCTCCTCAGAGTTTCTATCGCTTGCTAATCCATGTTTAGCGTTTTAGCGATTTCATATTTTCAGATTTTCAGTGATTTTAAATCTTTGGATTTCCTTAATTCAATTCAATTCATAATCAATGTTAGCTCAGATTAAATAATTCTACATGTTCATATTTCAAAATAATTCAAATGTATACGTAATCAAAGCAGTAAGGACTCACAACAACTTTTCCTTTGCCCTTGTCCTTCACAGGGTTCTCGTCGCGTCTATCGCCGGATGCCATCTTCTACAGTATCAAGTAAATCATTTACTTTAGGGTTGTGTCGTTACATAGCTACAAGCGGACTCCTACGACGGCCACAACTACGACCTATAGGAGTTTCTTAGGGGAGGACGAGCTTAGTGACTCAAATAAAAAGCAAATTTCAGCCACTCAACATTATGGAGACTCAAATTCAGCCAAGAGGAATCGGCCAACAAAAGCCAAGAAAAGTAGCTAATAAAGAGCCATCAATGGCAGCGAACAAGAGCCTCTAATGGCAGCCAACATGAACTTCTAATGGAAGCCAACACTAACCTCCAATGACAGCCAATAAGAGCTTCTAATAGGCTAACAAGAAAGGCAGCCAATGTCATACATCAAGAGCCTACACAACAGCTGGCCAGCACAAGCAAAAGCATCCAGCAACAGCTCTCAAAGACCCACAATAGATATCAACAGCAGCTCAATTCCAAGACAAGGTAGCCAACAACAACACCAAGTCCCCCCCCCCCCCCCCCACCCCTCCACCCCCACAAATCTCATGCAAAACCAAGGACAACCAACCCACAGCTAACCAGGACAGCCAACAATACTCGAAATCCCATAAAGAAGATGAGAAAGAAGAATTAGAGAGGGGGAGAGGAAGAATAATACAAAATAAATCCCAAATCAGAAAAAGGCTCTATTAGGAACCCTAGCAGGCCATCCATATGCTTCAACTTTCAGCATAAACTCAGATTTCAGCAATTAAAAGACGAGAAGGAGGAGAGAAGCTCACAGTGGAGGTGTTTCAGCCCAAAAATGCAGGCCAACACAGTAAAACGGCAGGAAAACAGTAGTAGAGGAGGTGGAAGAGAAGTTGCGGCCAAGCCCTAAACTTCCAGTTCGTCAAATGCTCCAAGCGGCAAGGGGAAATGGAAGTATGGGGAGAAGGAGAGCTGGATATTGGGATAATATAAATCCAACAGTCCACCGCCTATGTTAATCCTCCATCCTCATATAATATATTATATACGACCGGCCAAACCAAAGTACATAGATACCAGCAGCAAGCCAAAATCAATTCACCCAACCAGACTTGAAACAACCAACCCGCCCACTTGGAACCCCAAACAGCCACCTCCACATGAAATCCAAGTCCAGTCACCTTAAATCTCCCCCATTAATGTATCACAATGAAATAAAAAAAATGAGGCGAACGTTGCAAAACATCGGAAATCCTCAACTTCAAAATAAATTGTGCGGCGGCGAATTTTAATTTGGTTTTCATCATCGGGGAGTTAATTTTATTCTTCAAATTATAAAAGTATTTAATACACAAGATTGGGTTCGGGTCTTATAGTTATGGGGTAGTGGGTGGTGGTTATGGTGGTTATGGGGTGGTGGTTGACCGGAGTTGGCCGCTGGAGTTGGCTGCCAGAGGTGGCCGTCAGAGTGGCATCCAGTGGTGGTGGTGGCCGGAGGTGTTTTCCTACAATCACCGGAAATCTAAAAAATGAAAGAAGCTTGATGGAACTTGTGGTGGTGGTGGTGGGAGTCCGGAAAAGTTTTTCGGTGCTCGCCGGAAAACTGAAAATGGATGAATTAGTAAGGGGATTGGATAGGGATCAGTGGAGGTGGCCGGAAGTGGTTTTCTAGTGATTGTCGGAGGTGGATGAGAGGGGATTTTGGAGGTGTTTAGGGGCTGTTTTGGGTGGCGTTTGAGGGAGCGGAATTGTGCAGGTGGTCGCTATGTGGAGGGAGGTGGTTCCACGGCAAGGGAGTGGAGGAGGAGGAGGCAGGGCTGCCGACGAATGGTGGTGGAGGGAAAGTGGTGGCCGGCCATGGGGAGGAGGGAATAAATCCAAGCTTCGGCACTTGGGTTCTGGCTTCGACACCGGGTGATCGAAAGTAAAGGTTTCTTTTCACTCAACTTTCAATGCTTTCAAAATGAACTTTCTATCCTATTTATAGGTTAGGGGGCCATCATGAACGGTCATGATTTTCCGATCTTGACGGCCCTCAAAATACATGAAATAAAGTTAACAAATGCAGAAAAATAACTAAAAATTTGGGATCGTTGATCCACATATAATGGATGGCTCCGATTGTCGTGTAGGCCGATTTGTGCCACGATCCCATCACTTCTTCTTAGTCATTTGCACAATTTCAATTGCTAAGAATTGAGAGAGAATGGAAACGAGTAGAAGAAAATATTCGCTAGGGGAAAAGAAGGCTCTTGACTATTTCCTAAAGATAGTTTGATTAAAGAGCTGGAAATTTTGGACACTATTATTTATTAAAGACTCCTTTAACTAAGAGACCAAAGTGAAGCACCTTCTATATACTCAGGACCCTACGGAAGAGTTTTAGAATACTGTATGATGTAAAGTATCTCTTTACAACGGGACCTCGGTTAGTTTTACCTTTTTTTGTTTATTTCTCTTGTGATAGAAGTAGGTATATGGCTGGTTTACTTGTTCAGGATTCTTTAAACATTTAAATATCTGAAGGTTGCAGCATTAATGTCTTTTGTATGCTTAGGTGTAGAAGCATTGCGCACAAAGTACCTTGATTTCTGTTGTATGCAGTTTTATCCCTCTGATCATTGACCTTAAGAGTGACATGAAATTACTTTTGCCCTTTCTTAATACTTTGGACAAAGTTTATGATTATTGATCCTGAATATGACATCAAATCATAACTTGACAGGGCATCATGCATACAAAGACAAAGGTTTGCACGTACCTTACTGGTCAGATTTGTGCTGGAACATCAGCTTATAATCTCTGTTTATCATCAGCACAACAATTGATTTGAATACTTTAAGATCCGTTCAGTTGGATGGAATTAGGGCTTATGAATTAGAATTAGAGTCCAATTCCAATGAAGATTGTTGAGAGAAAATTGTGTAAAAGCCCAATATGAGGCCCATTTAGAGCCCACGTCGTCTCTGTGATTTAGTCCCACATCTTAGTTTGAGTCATCTTCTCCACTCCCATTTTCTATATATATGTGTATAAGTGTACAAAGTGGATGATGGAGAATGTAAGAATATTTTAGATGAATTAATAAATCTTGATATCTTTTTCTCTCTCCTGTGTTCTTCTACATGGTATCAGAGCGAACCAGTCCTCTATTCCCGCGACTTGTTTTTTTTCTAACCGCAACCTTGTGTGGTTTCCGTTGGGCGGCTTCCTGTTGTTTGTCGTCTGAAGAAATCGCTTTATGGTCCCAAACAGTCTCCTTGGGCATGGTTTGACAAGTTCAGTCAGACAGTTAGTGTTGTTGGGTTTGCTCGAAGTTCAACCGACTTCTCTTTATTCATTCGTCATCGTCCAACAGGCACTTTGATTCTTTTGGTATATGTTGATAATATTTTGATTATAGGATGATCTTACAAGGATACATATGATCAAAAAACATTTGGCGACTGTGTTTCAAACAAAGGACCTAGGAGTCTTCGATATTTTCCTTGTCTCGAGGTGGCTCGACGACCTGATGAGCTTGTGCTATCTCAAAGAAAGTATTGTCTTGACTTGCTTCATGATGCAGACTACTCTGGATGCAAGTCTGCTGACACTCCCATGTATATTAATCACAAGCTCTGTGCTCATGCCTCAGACTTTGATCTTCTTCTTCCAAACCCAGAGTATTACCGTCGCCTTGTATAAAAACTGATATATCTCACTGTTACAAGATCTGATATTTCATTTGTTGTTGGAGTTGTCAGTCGGTTCATGCATGAGCCACGCATCTCTCATCTCCAGGCAGTTGAGCGTATTCTTTGATACCTGAAGACTGCTCCTGGACAAGGAATTGTATACAAGCCCTCTTCGTCTCCCTTGTCTCTGATTTCATATTCTGACTCTGATTATGCTGGTTCATTGGATGACCGTCGTTCTACAAGTGGATACTGCACTTATTTTGGAGGGCATCTCGTTACCTTGCGTAGCAAGAAACAGTCTGTTGTTGCTCGCTCATCTGCTGAAGTCGAGTATCGTTCAATGACAGTTGTTGTGTTTGAGCTTACGTGGCTTGAAGGTCTCCTTGTCGATTTAGGAGTCAAACTTTCCTCTCCAGCCGCGCTTGTTTGTGACAGTCAAGCTCCTATACACATTGCCAAGAATCCTGTTTTTCATGAACGGACTAAACATATTGAAGTTGATTGTCATTTCATACAGGAGAAGGTTCAGTTGAAGAAGATAGAATTACAGCATGTTCCTGCTGCTGGGCAAGTTGCTGATATTTTCACCAAGGCCTTACCTCGCCTGCTATACTATCAGTTTTTGTTCAAGCTGGGTGCTTACGATTTGTATGATCCAGCTTGTGGGGGAGTGTTGAGAGAAAATTGTGTAAAAGCCCAATATGAGGCCCATTTAGAGCCCATGTCGTTTTTGTGATTTAGTCCCACATCTGAGTTTGAGTCATCTTCTCCACTCCCATTTTCTATATATATGTGTATAAGTGTACAAAGTGGATGATGGAGAATGTAAGAATATTTTAGAGGAATTAATAAAATCCTGATATTTTTTTCTCTCCCGTGTTCTTCTACAAAGATGAATCTACAATTCCAATTTCATGGCTCCAACTGTCCCAAAGAAATAGACCCTAATAGAAATTTTGGGATTTCATGTCGTCATGAAAAAAATGTCAGAGTAAATTTCTTGTTGCCAAATTTTATTATTATTAATGGTTTTGGTTTGATTGTGTTTTAACTCTTCTTCTGGATCCAGGGAATACCATGCTCACACAAGAAAATTTATTTAAATACTAGTAGTATACATTTGTCATCATCCCATGATATAATAAAATTGGTAAACCCTTAGTTATTAAAGGTGCAAGGCGCACCAAGACGCAAAAGGATCTTGGAGCCTAGGCGCAAGGCTCAAGGCGCAGACACGCGCCTGACTAAGGTAAGGCGCAACCACATCCATTTTAAATAATCAGCAACAAACATCATTTCAGCTTCTCAATCAAATTTTTCATCTAGTCTAGTAATTAATCATTCATTACTATCATTTATATCTCTTAAAAAATAGAATAAATGTGGTCACTTATATCATATCTAAGCCTCAATACATAATTATCTTTCACAAACATCAAATCAATAAAAAATTATTGATTTCTTGCATTATTTTTTTCTTAATTTTTTTTAAAAAAATATTTACAACAAAAATTTTACTGAAACGCGCCTTTTATATTCTAAAGGCGCACAAAGGCGCAAACCTCTGAGTCTGGTGAGCCTGGAGCCTAAGGCGCGCCTTTAATAACATAGAGTAAACCTTGTTGTTTCCTTTTTCAAATTTATCAGGGAAAGGAAAATTTTTTTACTTTGCAAAGATATTTTCTTCATTTGGCATCTGGTGTTAGTTTAAACTTCCTATTGATTTTTTTTTATTTTCCATTTTAAACTATTATTGTGTCTATTAAAAAGGAGAGTATCTTAGATATCTCTTATAACTAAAATTATAGGTACCTTCTTAAAGAAAAGAAGCGAGGAAAAGCTCTTGATCCAGTTGCAAACTTTCACTTACAGAATGGGGCGGTATGTTGTATTCATTTCACTTTGTGTAGTAGGATATTCATGAGTTATGTGCATAAATAAAATAAGCTTGCTACGTAGCTTTTTCTTAATAAGCTCGCAGTACTATATGAAATAAGTTGAATAGTCTATATTTACATGTTTCAAATAGTATATATCAATTATGCGGAATAATATAAGAGTAAAATAAAGTTTAAGATTAGGGTTATTTACCGGGACCTCCCCCTGAAGTTTGCGTAATTACAGCTTGCACCCCTACAACTTTCAAAATTACAATTACCTCCCCTCAATGTTTACATTTCATAACTTCCATGCACAAAAAGATCCCCTTGAAGATTTACTCCAAGGGGTTACTCTTGTGCATGGATGGTACGGACCTGGGTGGAGAGGAGTTCGGTCGACTACGGGAAAGAGAAAGGGGGAGAGAGAAGAGGAAGAGGAAGAGGATTAGAGTTAGAAGAAAGAGGAGGGAAAATCACACATTCATCCAAGATGTCCAAAACGAGCTCAAGCGCTATCCCTTATAGTAGTGGGGTGCGAACAGCGACGTGAATAGTCTGTCAAAATATAAATGCCGAAATAAAAAACATAATTGCTGAAATGGAAAATAAATACTTAAATAAATGTGATGATAACGACTAGGCCGCGATCTCCTGCGCGGGCTCGGTGGGGCTGTACGTTACACGCACTTGGCGTGTGTAAACTTTCCATAGAGGCTCGACGTCGTGCAACTCTGTAACAATGGATGTTATGAAATGTAAACATTGAGGGGAAGTTTTTGTAATTTTAACAGTTAGAAGGGTGCAAGTTGTAATTATTCAAACTTCGAGGGGAGGTCTCGGTAAATAACCCTTAAGATTAAAATAAAGATGCAGTCTGGCATCCCAAATTTTTTGTCTCAACAAGAAGTTCAGGAACGCACCTTTGTTGTGATTGTAATATATTTTCTTTGGTTTGAGCAATCTCAATGCCCCAAAGTATAAAAGGGCAGCTCGATGCACAAAGAATCCCTGCGCAGCGAGGGTCCAAGGAAGGGTCCCATCATAAGGGTGAAATGTAGGCAAATCTTAACTTGCATTTTTGCAAGAGGTTGTTTCCAGGACTCAAACTCGTGACCTAATGGTCACATAACATCTCAACCGGTGCGCCAAGGCTCCCCATCAATAATTATGTCATTGACATTAACTTGATGGATGATGGTCTCTTTGTTATCTATTGACGAAGAAATAGTGGTAAGTCTCCAAAAGAACTCCGCAGAACATACAACTTTTCCAAATATTTCAAGCAAGAGGTTGCTTCCAGTACTCAAACCCGTGACCTAAGGGTCACATGACAACATCTCAACCAGTGCGCCAAGACTCCCCTTCAATAATTATGTCATTGACATTAACTTGATGGATGATGGTCTCTTTGTTATCTATTGATGGTTGATGGTCTCTTCGTTATCTATTGACGAAGAATTAGTGGTAAGTCTCCAAAAGAACTCCGCAGAACATACAACTTTTCCAAATATTTCAAGCAAGCCTGATGTGATTTTGGAAGTCCATTGAGGGAATTTTTGACCGACCACACTATAGTGGGATAAAGGCTTGAGTGTTGTTGTTATAGAGGGACTTTTTGAAGCTCTGTACACCATGAACCCACGAGCAATTGTCGTCTATGAGAGAATCCTTTTTATAGCAAGCACCATCTCCCTTTGAGGCTGGAAGCCGACTTAGCTATCAATAGCTGATAGAAAGATATATTTATTGCAGTGTTGTGGATATCGTCCAACATAGCCGACATGTCGGCCGATATAAATGTTTCATGGACAAAACTACACGTTTCATGTCGGAAAGATATATTTATTGCAGTGTTGTGGATATCGTCCAACATAGCCGACATGTCGGCCGATATAAATGTTTCATGGACAAAAATACATGTTTCTGATATTTTTTGCAAAATATCTTTATGGAATATATCCTCCGATATATCTACTATTGACCGATATATTCACCTATATGTCGGCTGATATATCCTGACATTTCATCAACTCGTTTTTTTAAATTTATTTTAACTAGTGTCTTTGGTCTAATAAACAATAAACCAAAATTATTTCATTGTTTAGGTTGTTTTTTGCCATTCCTATGACCTTCCTTGCTCATGTTGGTCATCGATTTTAATTATGCATGGGCTTTGATTTATGGATAAAAAGTTTCTTATCTTCCATTGTCATCAACAATTTCCTGACTTCTTGCTTCCTCTTGCTTTATTTCACGCGTTATATCCTTATTATTTGTGTAGCATAAAGTATTTATATTAGTTTGGTAGATTTAGGAGTTCAATAAATATCAAATTATTAATATATATAAGTTAAAAATGATTATATATATAATTACACATATAAATAATTAAATATTAAAACCCGATATATAAAATATCCCCGATATATCCCCGACATATTAAAACTGATATTAAAAACATAAACCGACGTGTCCCCGATATCCTACATCTGCATCCTTGATTTATTGTAACCTGTAAGACGAATAATGGAGAAACCTTAATAAGGGTTAACAATTACTTGAATTTGCATCATGCCTCACAGAAGGGTTAAGTTCAAATAAGCCATTTAACTCTTTTGATAACCTTCTGATTGTTTGTAGATTTGATATATTAGCCCAAGCCTAATGAATATGGTGAAGTAATAAAGCATAAAGCAAGAATTGTGGCAAAGTGCTACTCTCAAATTCTCAGTCGAGATTTCGTTGAAACTTATGCACCGAATGGAGACCCTTCGTTTTCTGCTTTGCTTTGCTGCCTGACACAACTTGCCTATCTATTAATTGGACGTAAAGTTTGCCTTCATGAATGGAAACATCTCGGAGCAAATTTATGTTGAGCCGCCTCAGGAGTTTGTGGCAAAAGAAGTAGACAAGGTGTACAGATTACATAAAACCTTTTATGGATCTAAACATGCACCACGCTCCTGAAATTGAAGAAAAGCTTGAAGACCAATATGAGATGCCAGACTTACGGAAACTGCCTTATTTCCCGGGGATTCAGGTAACTCAATCTCTAAATTTTATTTTTCTAACACAAGAAAGATATATAAGTGATCATCTGAAGAATACGGCATAGAGAAATGCAATGTGACAACTACTCCAATTTGTCCAAGTGATAAACTGTCCAAACGACTCGATGGAGAAGAAGTTATTGATGTTGTGGCCTATCAACTCTAGTTGGTTCACCAATGTATTTAACACACACAAGACCTGACATTGAATTCACAGTAATTCTCGTGTCCGGGTTCATTTCCGATCCTTGCTCACGACATTTATTTGCTGCAAAGAAGATATTGCGCTATCTACAAGGGGCCATCTCTCTTGGATTATTGTATGAATGAAGAAACCATTCAATGCTGAATGGCTTCTGTGATTCTGATTGGTGAGGAAGTTTAAAAGACAGAAAAAGCAAGGGGGATATGTATTTCTCATGGGATATAATTCCATTTATTTGTTATCTCGTAAGCAATAGACGGTGGCATTGTTCCCAACCGAAGCCGAGTACATGTCATTATCCTCCACTGCTGCCGAAGAAGTTTGGGAGCAAAAACGACACAAAACCGGCACAAAGTTTACTGGCTTTTGAAAAAAACGGACCGAATGTCGGTTTTAAATCCGGCCCCAAAAAACGCCTGTATCGGGCGTTTTTTTAAAGTTAAATTTTTATATTAAATTTTTTTTTTTTATAACTAAGAAGATGAGCTGGGGTCGGGCTACTGTTTTAACTCCCCCGACCCCGCTCATTTCATTTCATCCCGCTCTGCCCTACCTCTCCCCGTCGCTCCTGCCCTAGCTCTCCCGCGCGCGTCGGCGAGAAGGTGCTGCTGGTGCTCTCTGGTTCTCTGATTTTCCGAGCTTGTTGGTGCTCTCCCTCTCTCGCGCGCTGTCGGCACTTCTCTCTGGTGCTCTCTGGTTCTCTGATTCTCCGGTGCTCTCTGGTTCTCTGATTCTCCGGTGCTCTCTAGCTTGTTGGTGCTCTCCCTCTCTCGCGCGCTGTCGGCACTCTCTCTCTGGTGCTTTCTCCTCCCTTCTCGCTGGTACTATCTGGTTCTCTGATTCTCCGGTGCTCTCTTCCTCTCTCGGGCTCTCTCGACAGTGGTTGTGTGACTGACTGCTGCCTAACCTAGGGTGCATTCTTCTCCCTACCTCCCCCCCCCCCCCTCTCTCTCTGGTGCATTCTAATTTCTATATGCCTAAATGAGTTATTCAGTGCCCTAACTACTAATTTCAGTGCGTATACTAAAATGATGTTGGTAATGAGTTACAAGGCCCTATACTACTAATTTCAGTGTCTATACTAAAATGATGTTGGTAATGAGTTGCTTATACTAATTTCAGATGCCTCTTTATTGATTTGGGAGTTTAGATTTTCTGTTGAATTGTTTCTTTGTCAACAAATGTTTTAAATACCCCTACTGCTATATTTATATCTTTTTGCAATCGATGATGCAATTACCCAACTTCATTTTAGTAATATGGCGCAGCAAAGCTTATGCCTTGAAGAAGATTTTTTGGACATGTTGTGCAGCTCACACTATTAATCTACTGTACAGGATTAGGAAAATTGAAGCAATAAAGAGTGCATCTCCTTAGGCTTGCTCTCTACTTCATCTACGCAATCTCTCTCGACATGTTTAGAGAGTCAACGAAGGAGTTGGACCCATGAGCTTAACCAGGTGTGATAGATTCCATTTCATTTGAGAGTATCTTAGAAAGAAAAATCAATTAATGTCTATTCACATCTGAGTGGGCTGCAAAAAGGGCCAATAGCGAGGAAAGCAGGTAAAAGTAAAACTATTGCAACTGGTTTTAGTATTTTCAATTTTCTTACAAATTTATTTTTCATATGGTTGCAATTTGATGAGCCATTTGGGCGAATGCGAGCTGGCAGTTGGTATATTCCATTTGTGAAGATTTTGAGAAGAGTTGACGGGGATAACTTTCCATGGGATGGTTATATGGGGATATTAAAAAGGCGGGGAAGAGGTTGCTGCTGTTCTCGATCACGAAGAGAACAAATCTTCCTATATGGAAGTTGATTGATAGCTAGAAGAAGATGACTTGCACCTTGCATTTTTCTTAAACTAATATTTTTAATTTTTAATATTCTTGGATGGAGATTAAGGAGACTGTGCACCGTGCATATTACTTAAACCCCCATTTTTATTATGCCCGTCGAGTGGAGATTGAGGCATGGTAGGTTAATGAGTGGATTTGTTGAGTGTCTCTCGAGGATATATAGGAAGGATCCTTCCACACAGGATCAATCAGGTGAGCTTGATGTTTACCAATACCAACAGGGGTTATTTGGTAGACATCAGAACAGCTACAAAATCCCAACTTGAACCCAGAATTTTAATATATATTTTTAATTTTTGTTAATTATAATTTTTAATTATGTATTAATGTATTATATATATATGAATTTTGTTGTCATTTTATTATTTTAATTTTCACAATCATTTGGAGGCTTAACGGTGCTGATGGATGAAAACTTGGCTATGAAGATTTTAAGTCTACTTATCCTCTGCCTGTGAGAGGAACTACTTTCAATGGTATGCTTTCATTTAGTTATTTAGTTAAACATATTCATTATAATATTGTATGCATTATTTAATAATTTTTAAATTTTGTAGATACATTCTAAGAAGAGAAATAAACTCGACAGCAAAAGATTGAACTAGTATTTGTGAAGTTCAATGCTTTGCTGAACAAAATTTAGAGCGTCTCGAGATCCATTGGCAGCGAAGAATAGATTCTGGAAAGGTACAGGAGTGGATGGTGACAGTTGATCCTGAGGAGGATGAAAAAAGATGACAATTAAGTATTTCCTGGAAGGGGCTGACATGGGCGCAAATTGGCTAATCGACGCTAAAGGAAAGGAGACCTCAAAGAGCGGCTCAAGCAAAAAAGTCAGTTATCAAAGAAAGGGAAAAAGGAAAATCAGGTGACAACAGATCGAGGGTTCATCCGATGAAGATCATTTTATCTACTCTGCCAACTATAGATGAGTCAGAGCGATCAAGATTGAGGTACGTTTGAATTTAATTTTTAAAAATTTGATCAAAAAATGTATGTTAAATGTTACAATAGCTTTTAATGTTTAGAATTTCAATAGGTTGCAAAATAGGCATTGTGATATGTATAAAAAAATAACAAAATTAAATATATAATTAATTAAATATTATAACCCGAATATGTTCCCCGATTATCCCCCGATATATAAAAAACCGATGAAAACCCAAACCGACGTGCGACATCCGACATCAATGCATGCTTCTCCACTGCTTGCAGGTAATCTCCAAACAAATCAAGAAATTTTTAGAAGATGATGAGAAGACCAAGAGATGGGAAGAAGAAAGAAGAAAATAAAATGTCAGAAGATAGATGTCATTGCTCTTCAGATAATATCTGAGCGCTTGCAAAACCCTGTATTTCACAATTGCGCAATCACATCGCCCCAAGATCAATTTGTGAACGGAGAAAGGAGCTAGGAAGGTTTTTCCATTTGTGCCTTCCATAACGTAAACGGACAGTAGCTATGACTTTATTTTGGATCCAATACTTATCTCTTCATATCGCAAGGTTCTGGGGAAGTCAAATATGAGAGCACTCATTTTTGTGGATATTTAGATACTTTCAACAGTTATCATATTCACCCTTGTCTAGCCAAATTTTGGGTGGGTAAATGAAAAATTTATAAAATAAACAAATGTCATACAAACCGAATTCAAACAACACAGTTCAATTCAACAAAGGAGAGTCAAACAAGTTTTGGATTGCGTTATGGCGTCATTCCATTCCAAGAGATGGGAACAGAATTGAGATTAAAAGCTCGTCAACGGCTAGGGAGTAGATTTGGCCCTTACCAACGTTATTTTTGGAAAATGGAAATTCAAATGTCATACTTTTTTTTATTTTATGTCATTTTGATTTTAAGCTAGAAGATTACCTCCCTTTTGTGATGCTAAACAAAATCATCTCTATCTGATGTTGCTTCCAAACTGTAATGTGAGTATGGGAAACTATTTTTTTAGAGATTTGTTTCTTAGGATGGACTATTGTGAGTAAGTTTAGATGACCTTGCAGTATTTATAAGCAAAATTATGCACATATTACATAGATCAAATTATTGAAATGGCTTGAATGGTAATCTATTTGAAGCCCAGCCACACCCATATTTTATTTTGAGTTTCGTCTGAAATTTTCTTTCTTGGGGTATTTTAAAAAATTCAACCTATTTAGAAGAATATTTTGGAACTCCATCTGTTACAAGGTTTGAAGGTTCGAAATTTATAGCTATCTAGATCTTTGTAATCCTAATTCTTCCTGATGAACCTCGGTACCTATCAGAGATGTAGCCTTTTTGGGTGGTGAAGCACGGAAATTATTGTGTTGTATGATTCTGGGTTTTTTTCATTCCTTACTCGATTATCCATAATAAAAAAAGATTTTGGACTGTTAGAAATGTTGATGTGTCTTATGCCAGAAAATTTCCTTTCATGGGATGAGTTTCTGTGCTTGGCTGCTTCAAAATTACCCCTAATGGTTGTTCATTTGGATGAAATTGGTCATTTGGAATTGGAATTGGATGGTCTCTTCCAATTCCACCATTCGGTCACGCACTTAAAGGGTGGAATCAGAATTCAAAATGAAATCCTTGGAGTTCATCTTGAAGTAAATTTAATTCTTTTCTATCTATATAAGAATTTGCGAATTTCGTCCACGATCCAAACCCAAGAATATATGTAATGCGTCATTTGCATTGATAAGTGTAATATTTTCTCATTTTAAACATTCTCGTGATTTGTTAAGCTCGAGCCGTCACCTAAAATGTTGGTGTCTTATGCCAGAAAATTTCCTTTCATCTCGATAATGTTTTAGGTGACGGTTCGTCGATCAGATCTCCGGATCCCCAAAATTCGCAGACAAACTACAAACAAACAAACAATACTCAAACATTTATCCCACTATTGTGGGGTCGACTATATGGATCCTTTGTCGTCATTGTGCCCTATCTTGTGTCATAATCTCACTAATGCCTAAGTACACCATGTATTTCCTTATAGTTTCACTCCAAGTCCTTATTGGTCTACCCCTTCCTCGTTTAACATGCCTAGTGACTAGGCTCTCACAACGCCTAACCGGTGCCTCTAATGGTCTCCTTTGTACGTGTCCAAACCATCTTAGTGGAGCTTCTCGCATCTTCTGTGCAAATGGTGCTAGTCCTGTCTTATCCCTGATACATTCATTCCTACTTCTATCCAGTCTCATGTGTCCACACATCCACCTAAGCATTCTCATCTCTGCAACTCCCATTTTTCGCTATGTACACAATTCACTGTCAACACTCAAAACCATAGAGCATCGCTGGTCTAATCGCAGTACGGTAGAACTTGCCCTAAAGTTTTAATGGTACTTTACGATCAGACAAGATCTCTGACGCGCCTCTCCACTTCAACCAACCCGCTTGGATTCTGTGCCACATATTTATCAATACCTCTGTCGTTTTGAACTATCGATCCCAGATATTTAAAACATTCACTACGGGAAATATCTTGATCACTCAACTTAATAACGAAGTCATTCGTCCTTCTTGCACTGCTAAATTTAAGCTCTGTATACCCCGTCTTTGCCCTGCTCAACCTAAAACCTTTTTTTTTAAGTGTCTCGCCAAGATTCAAGTTTTGCTTTTACACCCTCACGCGTCTCATCAACCAAAACGATATCATCCGCAAATAATAAACACCAAGGTATTGCTTTTTGGATATGTACGGTGAGCTCATCTAAGATAAGGGTAGAGAGATAAAAGCTTAAAGCTGAACCTTGATGTAAGCCAATATTGATAGGGAATTCTTGTGTTAATTCTCCAGATGTCCTCACCCTTATCACTGAATTTATATACATATCTTTGATTATGTCAATGTATGATACATTTTCATTTTTCTTTTCTAAGACTCTCCATAAGATCTCTTTTGGAACCCTATCATAAGCCTTCTCAAGGTCGATAAACTCGCAGATAAACTATAGTTACCGAAAAAAATGAAAGTCGTGGGATCATCCTAAAATTTTCGTGGAAATTTCTTCTCCTCAATCCAAGAGATGGTGGTTCGGCGATTCAATTGCTTGATCTTCTGTAATCTCCATCAGCCGTCGTTGATAGAAAAAAAATGAAAGTTGTTTGATCGTCATCAAAATTTTGGGGATGCTTCTCCTCGTTGCTCCGAGTCTGTTCATATCCAGTTTCACTGATCCGGTCTCCAGATCTCTTGCTGTCTCTATTGTACTACATTTGTCAATAAAATGTAAGTTGTCGGATTGTCCAATTTTTTTCTAAAAAGCTTCTTCTCATCTTCCTGAGATCTCACTTGGTGATGGTTGTTCGATCCGATTACCTGATCTTTTATAATTACCGTCAAAAGAGCGAACTGGAATTTTGAAATCAAGCTGTTCATCTTGAAAAAATAAAGATAAATTTATTTGTTATGCAATGTATTTTAAATTTACCCAAAAATAACATTTCTTATAACCAAACAACAGAACTGACCAATTCCATATTTGCGTTCTCAGTTTCATTGTCTGCACGAGAAATAAAATTGAAACTCATGCCAATTCTCAAATCCCAACCAAATGGACGTTAAGCTTTTCGCTT
Organism: Platanthera zijinensis; assembly: GCA_039513925.1. Classification (NCBI taxonomy): domain Eukaryota; kingdom Viridiplantae; phylum Streptophyta; class Magnoliopsida; order Asparagales; family Orchidaceae; genus Platanthera; species Platanthera zijinensis. Next base: position 265,979,704 of record CM077079.1, on the reverse strand, counting down.
TGTTATTTCAGTTTTAGAGGTTCTTATGGTGTATTATTGAATGTCATATAGATAATCGAAAGAATAAACTGGATGGCGGATCCATCAGAGAAGGGCATTAGACAAAGCGCTGGAATCATGGTAAACTACGTCTACAGGTATACACACCATGAAATTTATAATTCAACAAGTGCTTATCTTGATTTTTGAATCTTTCATAAAAATGTGCATATCATTAATTACCAGGTTAGAACAGATCGAAGAAAATGCTCAGTCATATTTCAGCATTGGCCATATCGGTGCATCGTCGGACATTCAACGCTGCTTTGAGGTAATTAGATAATTTTTCTTATAGCATCACTTTTACTCCAAAATATGGAAGTTATCTCATTTATATGACTTGTAATTCAAACACTTATTCCTTTGGTACCGTTAGTGTTATTATTTGCAGTTTTGAGTATTGCAACTTAGTAAAAAAACATCAAAATTTCCTTTCTCAATTAGGTAAGGGAAATTTTACTTTTAAATAATTTTTGAAGACACTTGTTACTTTTTCCGGTCTCGTAAACAGCATAGCAACTCAATGCTCCCAAAAGGCACTTATCATATTTTGGTCTAAAACTTTACTTAACATTACCCACCAACCTTTGTTTTATTTCTCGCTCACCACTTTTCTCCTAGGAAGTCTGTTTGGAGCCTCTCCTTGTCCAATCTCATTGTCATGGGACCCTCTTAGCTCTCATCAGATCACTCTCATTGGATTCAGGATGTTGCATGCCCATCAGTTTTCACTTGTTCTGGAGATGAATTTCAGCGAAAGAAATTCTTCATATATAGCATTGAGCCTCCAATATAAAGAGAAAACAAGCAATTGCCTAGTGTTCAAATCAATCATGTATCTTTCATTTGCTTTGAGCTTACCAATTGGCGATAAAATTCAAAGTTTGACTATAGCTCGTAAAGAAGTCATGCCATATCGATGACACTTTACCACCATTTGCGATGTGCAAAATGTCGATTGGTGGAAGCTAGTCAATGACGATTCTCCCTTCTCCAATGCCGGAAATGTATTTAGTTTATGTATATTTTACACCCCTCCCTAATTTCACACCAAACTAGGACCCGGGTCGGTACTCCTGTTATGTCAACCAGAAAAGTGTATACTAATGTTAACAATATCATGAAAAGATAAAAGTGCTGTTAACATAAAAATAACAGTGGAAGAAAAAGTCTATTGAATCACAGAACAATTAATGCAGATGTCACTTGTAAAATGTTTGCCCTCTAAAATTATGATCACACCTGCCTTGAACAAAGAAGTATTATATTCATCACGCATGACCTCTTCTTTCACCCAGGTGTACCCGCAATTCAACCAAAGGAGCCTTCATATATGATTTCCCTGCTCCTCAGTTTTTGAACTGTGAAGTACAACTCTAACTAGCATGAATCTGATGTTAAGCTTAGATTCTACAACTACAAATTATGGAGTCTGCTCTCTTAGTACATAATACTTTGTGATACTGAAATAATTTTTCCTGCGGAGGAGTGATAGCCAACTCACGTTGGGGTAGGTGGATTGTTGGTGCACGCGAGATCATGGTGCACTCGCCTGAGAAAAATATATTGACGTGAAAATACGATATGGTTTGGTCATAACTTATGATCTCTTGAATATAGATTTGAGCACCAGGGTATTTCGTCCAACTTTTGTTCCCTCGTGTTATTCTCTCTCTAATGATACCTATGCAATTTGAACTATAGGTTTGAACATCCTTTTTCCAAATTATCATTTCTCAATGTACATCCTCTACAAGCTTTTGTTTTTAGTTTATGTTGTTGTTTCCACATTAACATCAATCTATGCACTTTACATTAAATCTTTATCACTGTTTAATTGATGTTCTTGTCAATTTACAAATTCCTACAAAAACTACTGAAATTCATCCTTAAATCTTCATAACTGTTTAAATACTGTTTCTTTTGTGCACATAATTATCCAAAGAAATTGCAACAAATTATGAAAAGCGAAAAGTGAGTTCCCGTTCAAACTCGTTTGTTTTTAGGTAGAATATATGTTTTAATAAAGCTGCGGATTTTTCTCTCGCTTATTTTAAATGCGAATATATTTAGAATCTATATGAAATCTTCTCTTTTGAGAGATTCAAATGGGTTGTGTTCATATTTCAGGACCATACCTTGCAGCTGTAATACTCTTCTCGTCGAAGTAATTGAAGCTTGACCGTGCGGATTTGCGTAACTATCTACTCAACAGTAAATCTTTGTGCTTATAACATTAGTTATGAACACCATCTACAATATTCCTATACATAAATATATTTACTTGCACAATGTCTTTCTGATTGATGGAAATTGTGTGTAAGCTCAGGACACTAATTTCGGTACGACGCCACACGATTGTGACATGTGGAATCACATATTTTCTTTTTCTTTTTTGAGTTTTTTTTTTTTAAAATTGTCACAAGCGCGATCAGCTATCAAAAGTGATCGCATACGACCATGCACTTTTTCAAAAGTTATTGACAGGCATAAGAGGTTCTCTGCCTCTAGAGACCTATGTAGTAATTTCAACCAATTATGTTAAAATTTGTATTAGGATTTCAAGAATCCAAAATAAGTAATATTATGTTATGTAATTTGATTTGCATTTCAACCTACATTTATTTTGCATTTTGATGCTCCGTTTGGCACGGTGAGGGCGATCGTGAAGGGGGTGATTATGAATCATCGTTCGTGAACGCTTGACCTCACTAATGGACTTCATTCATTTCTATGTTCAAGATTAGTTTTCTTTTCTTGGTGGCGGTCATAACATTGTCATGTTAAACATACATTCTATGTTGGGGGCAATTTTGTCCATAATCGCCGGAGCAAAATTGTCGTATCAAACGGAGCTTAAATCATCCTCAGCATATCTTAACAATCTCTTTGTAATATGAGCTCAACTATAATGAAAGTTTTCTTACATTATAATGTATTTACCAAGGATTCGTTTGGCACGGCGGTGATGGTTTTGAACGTTCTGGCAATGAATTGTCATTCGTGAACACCTGACGCTCACCTAAAAAACTCCATCCACTTTATGCTCAAAATTATTTTTTCCCCAATAACGGTCATAATTGTTGTCATCCTAAACATATATTTTTGACGGTTGCCTTTTTTGTTCGAACTCATGTGCAAAAATTGCTGTGCTAAACCTATTGAAGTCATTGTTTTCATGTCATTGAGTCTTGCTAGATCATGTTGGAAGTAGACAAGTTTTGTTAGCTCACAATCCATATGAATATATTTATTTTAGTTTAATCATTGACATGACATCATTGTATAAGGCTCTGTTTGGGGTGACATTGGAAAAAGCAGTGGTGGGAAATCAATGGTGGTATTACAGCTGTCCAAAAAACTATTTTGAAAAAAAATATAGACTATTAAAAAAAATCTTCATTGAAGTGTTATTCAAAAAAAAAAATCAGTTTTTCTATTTGAAAGATAACTGTTTAATAATAGATGTTTAACTTATTAATAATAAAAAGTGTTTTATTTTATGTTAATAATTTATTTAAATATTACAACAAGCCTGGATAAGCATGTTACAAAGGGGCAGCGGTAAAAAACAAAGATTGTGAATGTGTGAAGAATTATCAATGAGCGGAAAACATTTGCAAAGGCGAGAAGGAAGAAATGCATATTGCGAATGATTGGGGTGTCACTTTCGTAGACCCTCAAATAAAAGAGAAAAAGTTGAAACTAAAGAGTGGTTTTCAAAAAGACATGGACCGACTTCTCAAAACCCCCTCAAAATATATTTTTTGAAAAAGTTCTTTTGAAAAAATCTCTCGTCCAAACAACCTAAAAAGCACACTGACGGTGGGAATAAAGCTTTTCCCACCGCCACCATTGCCCCAAACATGAACCTAAAACTGGGTTATCTCCTCCGAATTGAAGGACTGATGGGGATGGTCAGGGCCATCGCATATTCTATCATGGTACGTTGACTCAGGAAATGAACCATCAGCCTACTTTGAAAATAGGCCGATTTAAAAAATACATGAATCGCCAAGTTTGGGTTACCTGAAGTCATATTCATATTGAATCAAGTAATGCAATGAAGTGGTGGAGGTTGGGTAAGTTATTTTGCCTGAGTTGGGTCTGCATGGTGGAGTAAAAAAAATGTTATCCCATGAGAAAGGTTTATGATGAAAAGAATTGTGAAAATTTCAGGATGGAAGTCGAAAGAGGCCGCAGGAACAGTCAATCACAATCAAAGTCAAGTAGAAATCAGCACAACAGAAGTACAAGAGTCTTAATCTGGAATTTACAAATCTGATTTACAGGGCGAGACATGCATTGCGAGACATGATTTTGCAATGTACCAGATGGAAACAGAAAAGTACAACTCCAGGCAAAGAAGTAATCGTGCGGACAGCAAGTTGTGACTTCACAAACCGCTAAACTGCAAGCCACCGAAACCGCCAAAGTCGTCAAACCGTAACTAGCTGCGCGGATTGCTTGTTATTGAACTGCTAAGAAAAAAACAACTATGTCCGCCACTTCTGATCATTTGACCGCGAGGTCGCTTGACCGCAAAGCTTGCCGCAAACAGAACTGTTGAACGAAGAAACGGACTGCCCGCTGATAGACCGGGCGAACTACTCGACTTAACCACAACCCCAAGGAAGAGACTTCAAGCTGATGAGACCGCGACCTGCTGTATACCGCTGACTGTTAACCGCAAACTGTTCCACACTAAGCTTTCACTAAATGCTTAGCCGCCTGAAGCTAGCCGCACAGCCTGCACAGAGAGTCATCTTCATTTAGTCACGCCGGCTAGAAAATATTAATTGCAAGATCAAAATGAGAGCTGAGTTTTCACTGTTCTCATTATTTATGATGAGTTGGAGACTCCTATTTATATGCGCGAGGAGGAGTGTCGTCACCGCCCATAGAGATAGGATAACCACTGGTCAGTCCACGACTATCACCACCTATCGGCACAAATGCGGATACCGGAGTCAGTTTGCCACAATAACAACCTTAATCGCATAGGAGGAAAGAATGATCAGTCCGCCAAGCCGAGCGGACAACAATACCAGTCCGCGTGGACTTAGCAACCTAGCCATGCTTCTTGAACAAACAGGCCTGTGACGTACTGCTGGACTCAGCCACCAGACCGCACTGAGCAGCGGTCTCCGCATCCAATCAGTGCATACCGCTATCTGCGACTAAGTCCATAAACAAGCCTAGTCGAACAGTCGATCTCCGCGAATACCAGAAGCAAACCGCGCAAACAGGCGGTCTCAGCGAACTAGGCAACAAACCGGACTTGTCACCACCGTGACCAATTCAACACAAACCAGCGAACTCTTGCCCCAGACCGCACAAGAAGAACACAATGAACGGTGTAATTAGCCTCCACGGACCGCGTTAACCGCCTTTCTTCTTGCGATTCAGAGATCCTTATAAGCGCAAAGCAGACTGTGCGGTCTCATAATCCAGACCGCAATAGTTGCGGTTAGACAAGGCTAAATGTCTGGTTACTTCCCAGGGTGCTTGCTGATCCAGAGCGCATGAGGGAAAGATAGAAGCTGAAACCGGTTAATCGTCATCTCCTAGCCGACAGTCTGCGGCGGACTCTGCGGTCTGTGTGGTCTGCCATATCAGACCGCCCCCTACTCCACTTCATTCCCACTTCAACAATTTTAACACTCCTCCTTGAACTGGGAAGTGGAAATCAGCCCGAGAAAACCCCTTAACCAAATAAACGGTCCCTTCGGCAACGGCTTTGTGAAGATATCCATGATGTTGTCCTGACTCTGCACATATTCTACCATCAAAGACCCCTCCAGCACCTTCTCCCGAACGAAGTGATGCTCGATCTCGATGTGCTTTGTTCGCGCGTGATAAAGTGGATTATTAACCAGTTTATGAGCACTTTCGTTGTCACCGCAAAGCAGAGTAGGACCCCGAACCTACTCATGGATGTCTTCCACTAGTCTCCTGAGCCAGATGGCTTCCTGAGCTGCCAAGGCCGAATTCTTGTACTCCGCTTCCATAGTGGAGACAGACATCGAGCCCTACTTCTTTCTACACTATGAGATAGTTGTCGTCTTGCACATGAAGACGTATCCTGATGTCGACTTCCGATCATCAGAATCTCCCCCATAATTAGCATTTGTGTAGCCATGTAGCTTGAAGCTCGTGTCCCTCTCGTAGAAGAGGCTCATGTTCGAGTTGGACTTCACGTACTTCATAATGTTCTTAGCCGCCATTAGATGAGGTTTCCACAGCTCTATCATATATCGACTTACTCGGCCCACAACATAGGCAATATCCGGCATTGTAATCGTCAAATATATGAGACCCCCCCCCCCACGAGAGCACGAAACACCAAGGGATCTAAAAGAACCCTTCCCTCATCACTTCGAAGTTTCAGACCGACCTCTAGAGGAGTAAAACTACTCTTCCCTTCCCACATGCTAAATCGCTTCATGATTCTCTCTGCATAGCCCTTCGTGGAAACGAGCACGTCATTCTTCTTCCTCTCAACCTCAAGTCTAAGGAAATGGTGGAGTCCCCAAGATCCTTCATCTCGAACCTGATAACAAGCTCAGCCCTGAGCCTTGCTACCTCCTCCTCTGAGTTTCTTGTGATGATCATATCGTCAACATACAGTAGCACTAGGACCTATAGTCCCCCTTCTTCTTAACAAACAGACTTGAATCTAAGCCTGAAGCTAAATATCCATAGAATTATAGGTATTCTACGATCTTATCATACTATGCATGTAGTGCCTGCTTTAGACCAAAGAGGGTCTTCTTCAGTTTACAGACGTATCTTGAATGTTCTTCAGATACATAACTAGGTGGTTGCACTATAAAAATGTTCTTGTCAATCTCATCATAAAGAAAAGCATTCTTTACGTCAATTTGCCAAATCATCTACCCTTCACAAGCCTCCAAAGAGATCACCACTCACATTGAAGACATCTTGGCCACCGGACTAAACGTCTCTTCATAATCCTCCTCGTACTGCTACGAGAACTCCCGAGCTACAAGGCAAGCCTTGTACTGCACGATACTGCGTCAGTCTTCTTTTTCAATTTGTAAACTCACTTGCACATCACAAGAGTGATGTCATCGACCTTGGGCACAAGGTCCCAAGTCTCGTTCTTCCTGAGGGAGGTCATCTGCTCATCCATAGCATCTTCAACTCCCTTACCGATTGGTTAAACTTGTTTTTTCATCCAAATATCGTTTTTCGGCGTTAGTGACAAAGATATATGCTCAGATATGGCATAGAGTGGTTTTCATCCGCTCTTATTAGAGGACGTAGAAGAACTTTTGTTTGTTCTTACTAGTGGGTGTATAAAGAACTTTATCCATTCTTACCAGTGGGTGTAGAAGACCTTTGTTTGTTCTAACCAGAGAGCATAGAAGGACATTTGTAAGTTCTTACCAGAGAGCATAGAAGGACCTTGTCTTGTCTTACCAGAGGACGTATGACCTTTGTCCATTCTTACCAGAGAGCATAGAAGGACCTTTGCCCGTTCTTACTAGATGGCGTAGAAGGATCTTTATCCTTTCTTACCAGAGAGCGTAGAAGGAACTTTGTCAATTCTTATCAGAGGGCGTAGAAGGAACTTTATCATTCTTATCAGAGAGCATAAAAGGACATTTGTTCATTCTTATCAGAGGGCATAGAATGACCTTTCTTCCTTCTTACCATTGGGCGTAGAAGGACCTTTGTTTCTTCTTACCAGAAGGCGTAGAAGGATCTTTGTATGTTCTTACGAGAGCGCGTAGAAGGATCTTTGTCCATTCTTACCAGAGGGCGTATAAGGATCTTTTACTACTAGAAATTTGAATTTTAGCCACACTTTTTTCCACGGGTCAAAAATAGCGGCTAATAATAAAGTATTAGCCACAGCTCCTGATTCATGGCTAATAATCAAGTTTTAGCCAATAAATATTCATGACAAAAAAGAAAGTATTAGCCACTTTTTTTATAATTCGTGGCTATAAGATGGTATTTGCCACAATTATCTAATTCATGACTAATATTTTTGTCTCACTTCTTAATTCATGGGTAAACATATGGTTCCACCAAAAATCAAGAACCGATCCATATTGCTTTAGTTCCACCATTTTAAAATCAGAACCGACTCATATATTCAAAATCTAGAATCATACCTGAATCGAAAAATTCGGTTCGATTCTCGATTCTACCCGACGACATAATTACAACTAAAAATGTTTATAAAATATATAAAAAATTTTATATTCATATCTTATTTAACATAAATCTTATTTTCTTATATATTATGTATGTTCAACAATAAATATATAGAATATTGTTATAAACATATTTTTTTTGTTAAATTATATAGTTGTAAGAAAATATGATTTTTCTTAAACAAGTATTAGACATTCGGTTTTCAATTTGGCTCTCGGGTGCTAGTCGGTTCTTGTCTTTTCAGGAACCATACCAGAACCGAAAACTATTAGAACCGACTTGAATTGATCGATTCCGTTCAATTTCAGATCGGTTTTCGATTATTCGATTCTTTTTGCACACCCCTACGTAAAAAGTAAGTATTAGCCATGATTTTGGATCGTGACAAATAAATTACTATGCATAAATATATTAATTTTAATTTAAACATTAATTCTCATACTTAATTAATTTGTGTCATATATAATTCAATGACATCATTAATTTTGATCGTCTTAATTACTTAAAAAAATTACATGTGAAGTCTCAATCAAGCCACACATATATGAATAAAAAAGCCATCACTATTATGTCGAAGATATGAGATAATTAAGACGATTGTTAACCGCAACCCGTTATTGGCTAGTCGTAATCCAAAATCTCCTAACTTTACGCGCATTTTCGAAATACGTCTTGTACATTCAATTTCAGGAAAAGTGTTCAACACGAAAGTTGTAGATCTCGACGAGATATACAACTTTCGTGTTGAGCACTTTTCTTAAAATTACATGTACAAGACATATTTCGAAAAAACGTAAAAAATTATGAGATTTTGAGGTATCACTAGCCAATAAACAGATTGTGGTTAACAATTGTCAAAATTAAGTATAACTTATTGTAGGAAAAAATCCTCTTCTCCACTCATTAAGAAAAAAGACCGAGAATAACCTGAAAAGAGAGAAGCCGCCAACACGACAGTCCTTGTATCCATGGCCGCCGGCCGCCTGCGCTACCTTCTCCAACACCGCTCAGGCTCGGCTGTGGCATTAAGAAAAACAATGTTGAAAAACCAGTGTTGGGCGGCCTGATTTCCGTGTCTGTTCGTGTCGGCATGAATAAAATGAATTTCTTACCTTCTCCAACTTCAAATCAAATGAGATGATTGTAAGAACAAGAGCAGAGAGGGCTTTTCTTCCATCTCTGAACCAACTCCTTCACCAATTTCATTCCTTTACCGCTGCAAATCCCATTCCGTCTGATTATTACAGCTTCTCCGGTCCACAATCCTATAACAAGTACCACTTTTACGTCTCTCTCCTCCAGTCATTCGTCTCTCAGAAGGCCATTGGGCCTGGTAAGAAGCTTCACGCTCGTCTACTGCTCTCTAACCTCGGTTTTGACACCGTTCTTGCCACAAAGCTTGTCAATTTATACTCAGTCTGCAACCATCTAACGAACGCACACAAGCTGTTCGACAGAATACCCAAAAGAAACATCTTCCTCTGGAACATCCTCATTCGCGGCTATGCGTGGAACGGCCCTTTTGAAACCGCTATATCTCTTTACTACCAAATGCTGGACTATGGCTTATTACCTGATAACTTCACTTTCCCCTTCGTCCTCAAGGCCTGCTCGGCCCTCTCCGCCATTGATACCGGAAGGGAAATCCACAAGCTTGCAGTGCTCACCGGATGGGAGTCCGATGTCTTTGTGGCTGCCGGGCTTATAGACATGTATTCAAAGTGCAGTTCTGTCCATGACGCCCGGAGCTTGTTTGATAGAATCTCGAACAGAGACGTTGTGCTTTGGAACTCCATGATCGCCGCATACTCACAAAATGGGCGGCCTTCAGACGCTCTGTCCCTGTTCCGGGACATGGCATTGGAAGGCTTCAGACCTTCGGAGGCGACTCTTGTCACAGTGATCTCAGCTTCCGCCGACGCAGCCGCTCTACCGAGAGGAAGGGAGATTCATGGCTTCGGTTGGAGGATGGGATTTTCTTCATTTGACAAAGTAAACACCTCTCTTGTTGATATGTATATGAAGAGCGGCTGGGTTCGTCTTGCCCGGGTTCTATTCGAGCAGCTTGTTGAGAAGAGGATTGTTTCATGGAATGCCATGATTTCTGGTTACGCCATGCACGGCCATGCCATTGAAGCTCTGTCACTGTTTGATAAGATGAAGAAGGAAGCCATTTTGCTACCTGACAACATCACATTTGTTGGAGTTTTATCAGCCTGTAGTCATGCTGGGATGGTGCATGAAGGACAGCGATTCTTCGATTCGATGCAGCAAGACTTCTCAATCAGCCCAACAGTTCAACATTACACTTGCCTGATCGACCTCCTCGGCCATGCCGGTAGATTGGAAGAAGCTCACCAACTTATCGGAACGATGCCCATGAAACCAGACTCCGGAGTTTGGGGTGCGCTGTTGAATGGATGCAAGATTCATGGGGATGTTGAATTGGGAGAGAAGGCACTGAGGGAGCTGATAAACTTGGAGCCCGATGATGCTGGAAATTATGTCATTTTATCCAATCTCTACTGCCAGGCTAGAATGTGGGAAGAAGCGGCTAAGATAAGGAATAAGATGATAGATAGAGGGTTGAAGAAGAGCATTGCTTGCAGCTGGATAGAGGTGAAGAATTATAACCATGCTTTTCTTGTTGGAGATCTCTCTCATCCTCAATCTGATGAGATATATGGGGAGCTAGAAAGATTGGAGGGGCTCATGCAACAAGCGGGCTATGTGCCGGATACTATGTCGGTGTTCCATAATGTTGGGGATGATGAGAAGAGGAACATGGTTAGAAGCCACAGCGAGAGGTTAGCTATTGCATTTGGGCTGATTAGTACTCCTTCCGGGGCAAGGCTTATGGTTAAGAAGAACATTCGAGTCTGCGAGGACTGTCACGTTGCTATAAAGTTCATATCCCGGATTGTGAACCGGGAGATCATTATAAGAGATGTTAATCGCTATCATTATTTCAAGGATGGCCAGTGTTCTTGTCGGGATTATTGGTAGCTCGATTGGGTCAAAAGAGTTTGACATAATTCTTATGATTCTTCACCAGTGAGCTCATATCAAAATTTTCCATTCCTTTGTTTTACTTCTCATCACCGCCTTATATGTTCTTTCAATGAAGATAATGGATCCCTTTATTTGTTATTTAATGTAGAGTTTTTCATGAATGCTCCTTCATTTGTTACAGGTTGTTTGCTCGCCAGGGATTGTTGAATTTGTTAAAGTGAAAGTGACGGTCTGATTGGGCAGACCGCACAGATCGCAGAGTCCGTCGCGGTCTGGCGATTAGCTTTCGGCGGGATGCCGGTCTCTTCTGCGGTCTATCTTTGAGCTCAAGTTGTAACCGGGCGAATAAGGAAGTCTAACCGCAGGTGTTGCAGACTCATTTGGAGCTCGCCGAGTCTGGCATGTTGCGGACTTATCTGGAGTTCGCTGAATCCGGCATGTTGCAGACTCATCTGGAGCTCGCCGAGATCGGTATGGTTATGTGCCTTGGTCTTGTTCTCAGGTGGAGCGATTGGTTGGAGACCGCGGAGATTGCCTGGTGCGCGGTCTGGTTGTTGAGTCCGCTTGTGTTATCACAGATTGTGGAGTCCGTCTGGTGTTAAGCTCGCGGATTGCGGAGTCTACCTGTGTTGAGTTCGCGTCAGTTTTAGGCAGAGACCGCTGAAGGATTGGACTTGGTCACAGTTATGTGTCAAGTCCGGTTGTTCCTTGTTCGTCGAGTTCGCGTGTTTTGTGCGGACTGGATGTGGAGTTAGCAACGACTTCAGACTGTCTTACGCGGTCTGTTTTTTATGTCCGCACTCATGTGCGATCTGGTGTGGCTAGCCGCACGATAATGAGCGGTTATCATATCGCTATGAGTGGTGACGGCACTGCTCCTCACACCTATAAATAGGAGTCATCGGCTCATCATATATAACGTGAACAATAAGTGTTGAAGCTCGGGTTAAAACTTGCGGTCTAGTTTTCTTAACCGCACGACCTAGAGAAAGTAACCGGGTTTGCTGTATTGCAGATTGTGCGGCTACCACTGAGCGACCAGAGACTTGGTTCTGAGAAAAGTCAGGATTCTGTGCGGCTTGCGGATAACAGTCGGCGGATTGCAGCAGGTTGCGACTTGCGGTCAAGCGGTTTTCTCTTTGGCAAAGTTTTCCCAGTTCAGTAAATCAGCCCGCCTCTGGCGGTTTGACTATGTTCAGTTCGATTGCAGCTTGTTCGTGGATTCTAGCAGCTAGGCGACCTTGCGGTCAGGCGGCTTGTAGATGCAGACAGGTTTCTTCAACATTCAATAACGGGGAATCCGCGCGGTTAAGTTGCGGTTTGGCGACTTGGCAGCTTCAACGGACACTATTTTGCGGACAGACAGTTACTGTTATCAGTCCGCCTGGTTTACTCTTGCTTGTATGATTTTGTTTTCATCGGGTACATTGGCGAATCATGTCTCACAATGTATGTCTCGTGTTGTAAAGAAGATTGATAATACAAGTTTCTCTTTCCTTCTGTTGTGCTGTTTTATTTGAGCTTGGTTTGGTTAAGTGTTCCTGCGACATTTCCTGCTTTTAAGAAATTTTTACAGGGATGAGGTGGGATTTCTCATAATTGAAAATTTTTGAGAACGAAAATGAAATTAAAATTGAAGCTTAAAGGAATCACTTTTCCCTACATTGCCCCATAATTACGATCAGCTTAGATGAAACTCACACACATGATCATAAAAAATGTGTCTGATATTAGTGATATACATATTACTTTTACTTTGTGGAAAAGAAAATTTTCTAAAGGCTCATAATTTTTTTTACTATGGTGATTAGGCAGAGAAATATTAGACCCGAGGTAGTGCAGGAGAAAAAGCTGTTGAAAAATGATTTTGTGTGTGTATATTAGGCATGGTTTTGTGTGATTATGTGTAAACTGATTTCAACTGGGTTTCCTCTTTTTTAGCTTATATTCCATTATAATTATGTAACTTTGATAGTCTGTGCAATCAAACCTTGGAGTCTGTGCAATCAGACCTTGGAGAAAGCTCACATCATCATTGTAACAACTATTCTTTTTCTCTTTGCTTGCGCTTTATATGACGACGCTATCTCTGATATGCAGCTGCAGAAATTGTTTTTGATGAAGAACAAATAAGTTCAGGGCTCGAATTTGTTAGTCACCTTTTAATTGGGAAGGATATGGAAAATGCATCAATGGTTCAATTAGTGATAGAAGCAAGGAGCAAACTCAATTGCCCTTATGATAATGAATATGGAAGTCACAAAAATGAAATTTCTCTAGTTCTGCAGCACTTGGAATCACAATCGACTTCTGCACTTCAACTATTTAAATGCAGAAATAAAGATGCCTATTCAAGCAAGGTACATTGCTTTAAATTATCGCTTTAACTCTCTGTGAGCATCATGTGATATTTGAATAGAGTAACACTGTTCATGGTATTTTTATTTATATAAAATTTCTGCCAAGTCAAATATCTCATGCCATGTCATTTAGTCATGTATATTTTACGAATCCATAGAGTCAGTTTTGCCATGAGTCAACATAGTTGTGTGAATGTGTCACTATTAATGTAATGTGCAGAGTGAAATTCCATGTTGTGCTTCAGCCAAACTATTTAAAATTCTCTATCTTGACCTTATTGACTGATGTTAATTGCCACCTCATTATTGGACCTTCATATCACCTTCACTTACTTGCCACATCACCACTCATACCTCAACTTAGGCTCCGTTTGGGGAGACTTACTTTCACCGGTCAAACAGTTACGACGGCATGAACCGTAACTGTTTGACCGGTGAAAGTAAGTCTCCCCAAACGAAGCTTTAAAGTCCACATCAATTTAATGACTAGACACCTTGTCAATCATGAACCAGCTTCTCTAGCAAAGTATTGTGCCAAGAAACTCACTTCAACTCTTTCTCTGATTGCAGTTCATAAAGGCACCACTAAACCAAAACCAATTTCAGGTTTCTGCACCAAGGATTTTTGATTTAATCTTCCCAGTTTAATGGAACATTGCCGTGTGGGATGAGGAGTAGCCTTCATTATTACTGGATAGAAGAAAATTTCTGAAGACTCATTGAATATGTTTTGTGTGTGTATTTTATTTGCTGTCATATAACTTGCCTTCTTTGTTATCCAAGGCTCTGTTTGGGAGGGCTTATTTTCACCGGTCAAGCGGTCACGACCGCATGAACCAGACCTTAATTATGGTCCGATTCATGCGGTCGTGACCGCTTGACCGGTAAAAATAAGCCCCCCCAAACGGAGCCTAAGTGGTGGTATATGGTGCATTTTTTTCATTGGAACTATTCAGAAGGGCTTATACTTCCATCAATTGTCGTCGAGTGGGTCCTTAATCAACTTCAGGTGATATGTTTTTCTTCCTAGCATGATAAGAATGGCTTGCTATGTATTTTTCCTGTCCCTAACTATTGTTAATTCAATGCAAACAGTAGAAGGTTTCAGCTGATGCTTACGAGATGCTGGCTCCGTTTGGGAGGACTTATTTTCACCGGTCAAGCGGTTACGACCGCATCAACCGGGTCTTAATTAAGGTCCGGTTCATGCGGTCGTAACCGCTTGACCGGTGAAAATAAGTCCTCCCAAACGGAGCCATTGTCTGTTGCTTGTGAAGTCATCGAGATTATTGCACTGTCACAAACCTATACAGGTGGTTTAGGTGTAATAGAAGCCTCAAGAAGGTCATTTCTCTCTCTTTTGCTTTTATTGAGATGCTTCCATACTTGATGATTGCTGCTCCTGATACATTCGTTTCATTGGATTCCTTTTCTTTGCCAGTATGTTGTTGTTTTGAGAGCTATTTTGATTTTTTTTGAGTTTGTCCTAATTTTCTCTATAAATATAGAGGTTAGAGTTCACTTTTTGTGAGAGATTTGGAGTTGTGTGGAGTTGTAATATTGTATTGCCCTCTTTTTTTCCTCATCCACTGGTGATAGTGGATAGCCCCTCCCCGTGGACGTAGGCGTTTCTCGCCGAATCATGTAAATCGCATCGTGTTTATTGTTTTTGGTTGTGTGATTTTGGTTTTTCCGCATCGTTTCGCAGAAGTGGTATCAAAGCGAGGTTCGGTGCAATTTTTGTTTGGAGGCGGCACACAAAAAATACGCGTGGCTTGATCCCATGGGACGGGGGGGGGGGTACGTAGGCAGTCATCTTGGTGCAGCAATTTTGGTGTTGTTGTTTATTGTGTCATTGTTACGTGTCGAAGCCTGGGATCGTGTTTGCCGACGATTGGGGTGGGGATCCTCCAGGTTGGAGTGTGGATGGGCGGTCGGTTGGGAGAAGCGACGGTGATGTAGAAGGAGATGAGGAAGAGAGGATTCAGGTGAGAGAAAGAAATTGATAGTTCTTTTTGCCTCCTCAAATCGGTCCACCCTCATAGGGTTAAATAGAGCATGAAAAGGAAATAATTTGACCCCCGTTTGGGCTTAACAACGGGAACCAAATAGGAAATAATAAAGATAGGAAACAAGAACCATAAAGGTGCGGCCCCCCCGTTTGGGCTTAGACAACGGGAACAAATTAGGAATATAAATATTATCAAATTGATCTTGTGGATCGTATGCGGCCGAGTCCTCCGCAGTATACCGGTGACGGTAGACGTTTCCCCAACGTGGGTTGCCCGTGATTGGTGCCGTAACATCACCTTCTTCGTCGGAAGACAGCTTGTCCTCAAGCTGTGTCGGAATGTCCACGAGTGGTGCTGATGGTCGCTCGTCGTAGAAGCGTTTGAGCTGGGAGACGTGGAACACGTCGTGAATGCGGGCTTCGGGTGGCAATTGGAGGCAGTAGGCTACCTCCCCAATGCGGTGTACGATCCGGAAGGGTCCATAGAACCGGGGTCCCAATTTGTTAGCCAGGTTTTCGGTCCTCTGCATTGTTGTCTGGCGATATGGTCGGCGTTTGAGCCATACCCATTCTCCCTCGGTATAGGAGACGTCCCGGTGGCCCCGATTGTATGCGGTTTCCATGCGGTGTTGAGCTTGCCGAAGGTGTTCGCGGGCGGTGGCGATCATGCTATCCCGCTACTTTAACTGTTGATCCACGGGAGTTAAGGTGGCTTGACCCGTTTCGTAGGCTACGAGCTTGGGTGGCTCTCGTCCGTAGATGAGCCGGAACGGTGTTGTTTGGAGCGCCGAATGGTAGGAGGTGTTATAGCAATACTCGATCCATGGAAGCCAAGTGACCCATTTATTTGGGTGCGCTCCGGTTAGGCAACGGAGGTACATCTCCACGGTTCGGTTGACCACTTCTGTTTGGCCCTCCGATTGCAGATGGTATGCGGACGAGAGTTGTACCGTCGTTCCACTGAGCGTGAGTAGATCCTTCCAGAAGCGGCTTGTAAAAACCTTGTCGCGGTCGGACACAATACTTTCTGGTAACCCGTGTAAACGGACGATGCCATTGAAGAATAGTTGAGCGACTCGTTCCGCGACGAGTGGGCGGGCCAGCGAAAGGAAGTGAGCTCCCTTGGAAAATCTATCGACTACCACCATGAGTAACGGTTTTACCTTTGCTGCGGGGCAGGCCCTCCACAAAATCCATGGAGAGATCGGCCCATATTTGGGTTTGTATAGGTAGCGGTTGGAGCAGGCCCGCCGGTAATAAGTTGACTGCTTTATGTTATTGGCATATGGCGCATTGGGAAATAAAGTGTTGGACGTGCCGGCGGAGTCCCTTCTAGTAGAACTCAGCACATATGCGGTGAAGAGTTTTGTGGATTCCCTCATGACCCTGATTGTGCGCCTCCGTCATAATGGTAGGAATGTGAGGCGATGTGGGTGGCAAGTAAACCCGGTTTTTGTCGAGGATGAGACCCTCACGGCTTGTCCAAACTGGTGGTAAAAGGCCCTCTTGCACCCGGCGGAGAACCTCGGCGAGTGATGGTGACTCGGCGATTTCGGTTCGGATGGTGTCTATGAGGGGGGTTGTTGGCCGCGAGAGGTGGCAGATGCTAGCGGGGGCTTCGGGATTGGCGTCGTGGAGCCGAGAGAGGGCGTCCGCGGCTTTGTTGAGAGCCCCTGCCTTGTATTCAATGGTGAAATCAAACCACAATAGTTTGCTTACCCATCGTTGTTGCGATACGGTGGTCAGACGTTGTTCCAACAGATATTTTAACGGACAATGAAGGTACGGCCCCAAAGGTAGGGTTGCCAATGTTGGACGGCCTTGGCCAATGCGATGAGTTCCAGTTCGTAGGTCGGTAGCTTGCGGTGATGTAGCGTCGTTCGACGGCTAAAATATGCGATTGGATGACCTTGTTGATGGAGTACTGCCCCGCACCCGAGCGCGGATGCGTCACATTCGATGTAGAATACCGCGTTGAAGTCGGGCAGGCGGAGTACTGGGGCGGTCGTGAGGGCGGCTTGAAGAGCCGTAAAGGCAAGCTGCGCAGCGTCATCCCATGCCCAGTCTTTTCAGCGTAGGAGTGCCAAGAGAGGGTCGGCAATGGAACTGTAGTTGTGGATGAATCACATGCAGTATCCAGTCAGCCCCAAAAGGGCTTGGATGTCGCGCTGCGAGCCGGGGGTGGGCCAAGCGGCGATCCCTTGAAGTTTCTCCGGGTCGGCCGACACGCCGAGTTCGTGCACTACGTGGCCAAGATAGGCGACGCTAGATTGTCCAAACGCGCACTTGGACTCCTTGAGGACCAGTCGGTGGTGGCGGAGAAGGCCCAGAACTTCGCGTACATGGAGAAGATGCTCGGTCCAAGACTTGTTAGAGATCAAGATATCGCCTGCAATATCCAGTCAACCCCAAAAAGGCTCGAATGTCGCGCTGCGAGCCGGGGGTTGGCCAAGCGGCGATCCCTTGAAGTTTCTCCGGGTCGGCCGACACGCCGAGTTCGTGCACTACGTGGCCAAGATAGGCGACGCTAGATTGCCCAAACGCGCACTTGGACTCCTTGAGGACCAGTCGGTGGTGGCGGAGAAGGCCCAGAACTTCGCATACATGGAGATGATGCTCGGTCCAAGACTTGCTATAGATCAAGATATCGTCAAAAAACACAAGCACAAATTTTCGGAGGACGGATTGGAATACCTTGTTCATAAGTGATTGGAAGGTGGAAGGCACGTTGGTCAAGCCGAATGGCATGACGAGGAATTCAAAATGTCTGTGGTGCGTCCGAAAGGCCGTCTTTTCCACGTCGTTGGCGGTCATGCGCACTTGGTGGTATCCGGAGTATAAGTCGAGTTTGGAGAAGAAGCGTGCGTCATGTAACTCGTCGAGGAATTCATCGACCACTGGTATTGGAAATTTGTCCTTGACTGTTTTGGCGTTGAGTTCCCGGTAATCGACGCAAAAGCGCCATGTGTTGTCCTTCTTGTGTACCAGCAGGGCTGGTGAGGAGAATGGGGAGACGCTCCGCCGGATGAGGCCTTGTTGAAGCATTGTGGCGCATTGCCGCTCGATTTCGTCTTTTGTAGAAAAGGGTAGCGGTAGGGGTGGACTACGACCGGCGCGGTTCCTGGTAATAGGCAAATGTGGTGATCCTGCAGTCGGTGAGGCGGAAGGGATTCCGGAATCGTGAAGGTGTCCACAAATTCGCGTAGCAGAAGTTGGATATCCTGGGGTCGGTGTTCCACCGCGGTGTCTGTCCCGTTTATGAGGAAGGCTCATGGCTTGTCTGGCGGGCTAAGGCATTGCCAGTCCACCCGTTGGGAGTCGTCGTACTATTGCATGGTAAGGTTGTTGAAGTCCCATGTGATGGGTCCCAAGGTAAGCAACCAGCGGACCCCCAATTCGATGTCAAAACCATCGATATCTACAAGCAAGAGGTCAATGTTGAAGTTTCGGTGATGGATGGTTAGCGGCACGCGGCGGCATAGTCCGGGGCATGCCATGTTGTGGCCATTGGCCACCGAGACCTGGAGTTGATGGCGGAATGTGACGGGTAATTGTAGAGCGGTTGTGGTTTTGTGGCAGATGAAGTTGTTCATGCTGCCGGAATCTAGCAGGGCCACGAGAGTGGTGCCCGCTATGTGGACCGGAAGCTGCAGCATGTGGCCCCCTGTGAGCCGGCGATGGCGTTGACCGAGAGTTTTGGTGTTTCCCAATCCGGTCCTTCGTTATCCTCATCGGACGGATCGTCCACTTCAATCCAAAAGAGGCGTTTGCAGCGGTGGTCGGGCCCGAATAGTTCCTCGCAGTTGAAGCAGAGCCCCTTGGCGAGGTGTTTCGTCTTTTTGGCGTGGGAGAGGCGCTGATGAAAAGGCGGTTTGGATGGGTTTTGTGCGGTCCTGGTGGGCGGCACCGCGGTGGTTGTCTCGTGGAGGGAGTTCTCGGAGTCCCGACGGGGTATGTTGTGGCGATCCAGAAGAATACGACGCTCGCACGTCCGCGCAATGTTCATGGCGGTTGTGAGGTCGGGTGGGTCTTGGAACTCGACGTCCAGACGGAGTCGTTCATGTAAACCAACCGTAAAGATGGCCACTTGTTGATCCAGCCGGCACGTAGGTGCCCTTGCGAGCAAGAGTTGAAAACGGTCGATGTAGTCGTCCAGGGCTCCCGTTTGGCGAAGGCCGATCAGGTCGTCGAGGGGGTTGTCGCGGAGGGATGGGCCGAAACGGAGCGTGCAGGCGGCCTTGAACTCGTCCCATTCCAGGTATGGTCGTTCTCGCTGGAGTTGTGAGAACCACAGTTGTGCGGCGCCATTGAGATGAAAAGAGGCCAGGCCCAGTCTTTCCTCGCCCGTAGTGCGCTGGTTGGAGAAGAATAACTCGCACTTCGCGAGCCAAGCGAGCGGGTCCTCGCGGCCATCGAAGACGGGAAATTCCAACTTGACGTAGCGCGAAAACGCACCTCCCCCAGGGCGGTGTTCGGTGTGTCCGTCGCTTGTTGTTTGCTCGGGAGCCGATAGCGGGCTTTGCGGCCAGGTCGGCTTTGTGTCAATCCGGCGGCTAAGTGTGTCGTGCGGATATCGACTTCGCCAAGGCGAGAGTCCATCTTGTCTAAATGGTCCAGAATTTGTTGGAGGAGATCGCGGTCGGCCATCGGTGGTGCATAGTTCCAGTAGCGGAAGGAGGGGAACGCTGTTTGGCGCAGCGAGACGAGGAACAACCCTCGATGGTTCGTTTCCGGTGGTGGAGCGGGAGGATGGTGTGGGTGGCTCTGATACCAGTTTGTTACGTGTCGAAGCCTGGGATCGTGTTTGTTGACGACTGGGGTGGGGATCCTCCAGATTGGAGTGTGGATGAGCGGTCGGTTGGGAGGAGCGACGGTAATGTAGAAGGAGATGAGGAAGAGAGGATTCAGGTGAGAGAAAGAAATTGATAATTATTTTTGCCTCCTCAAACCGGTCCACCCTCATAGGTTAAATAGAGCATAAAAAGGAAATAACTTTCCCCCCGTTTGGGCTTAACAACGGAAACCAAATAGGAAACAATAAAAATAGGAAACAAGACGGTGACATGAGTGTAGGCTATTAGGCCTAAATTTGTCCATTCTTTCCGAAGGGCGTAGAAGGACCTTTTTCCATTCTTATCAGAGGGAGTAGAATGACATTTGTCCATTCTTCCCAGAGAGCGTAGAAGGACCTTTGTGCGTTCTTACCAGAGGGCATAGAAGGACATTTGTTCATTCGTAACAGTAAGTGTAGAAGGACCTTTGTTCGTTCTTACTAGAGGGCGTAGTAGAAGGATCCTCTCAGTTCTTACTAGAGGGAGTAGAAGGACCTTTGTCCATTTGTCCATTCTTATAAGAGGGCGTAGAAAATTTATTATCATTATTATGCCGCAAATAGATAATGATTCGTCCCACGCACGCGTTGTTTTGTTCGAAATCTCCGTCCCAAAATTCATGCATTCGTAATAAAATTTTTGAGCTTCTTTTTTTTTGCAATTCATGATCTGCAAAAATTGGTGGCATTTGATGAGATTCCTCTAATGTTGTTCGAGTCAAGCCAGTTTTTACTTTGACTAAATCGCCAAAGTAGGCCTAGTTAGCCAAATGGGAGCGCCACCTAGCCAAGCACGCTCCAAGCCCAAGGACAAGCCCAATCAGGAATCCCGCGTGCGCACGCATAGCGCACATTCTGCATGTGTGTGTGTGCTGCGCACGTCTTCCTGCATGCATGCACGCAGTGTGTGTGCTCCCCACAAACACCCACACCAGCTTTCTGCCACCGCCATTCGCCAACACCGCTCAACACCTCCATTCTTTGTCGCAACAGCTGTCGCCGCCGCCGAACCTTCCTGGGTAGCCCGGGGGGCATGCCTGTCATTTTCTGAAAATGAGTGATCTAGGTGATCAAAAACATGTGTCCTCATTCACCAGCTCAGATTCCAAGATGGCACAATTACTAAGGTGCCCCTAAAAAAGCTATAAAAAGGCTCATAGGCCTTCATTTGAAGACAAGCAACCTGGAAAGAAAGAGAGAATTCTGAAGTTTTCCGGCGAGGACTTAGAACTCTGTTTGCTCTCTTGCTCAAGTGTTCACTATGCTCGCTCAAGTGTGAAATTCGCTCTCCGCAATGCCTTCTCCAGTGACTGGCTCAGTGCCTGCTCTAGTGTCTGCTCCAACATCCGCTCTAGTCCTTGCTCTTGTGTCTCCTTTATAAGTCGCTCCTGCAAGCACCAAGGACTTAACCTCTTTTTCACTCTCAAATACTTGTAATCGGACTGGTGACCTGTCACCCTCTTGAAGATTCTAACACTTGTAATCTCAAGCAAATTAGTGGATTTGGTCAACATCGAATCGACTCTGTGGTTTTTTACCGTTCCGGGTTTTTCCATGTAAAAAGTTTTGTTGTCTCTATTATTGATTCTCTTTCAACTGTTTGTGCGCTTTGCTCACTCTCAAGATAAGACAGTTCGATTCTTCTGGACTGGAATAACGCTAAGCAACCCCCAACAATTTCATTTGATAGGGTTCCCCTAAAGTTGTTCGAGTCAAACCAGTTGGGCTTCAGCCGAACTGCCAAAGTTGGCCAAGGCAACCAAATGGGAGCGCCTCTAAGCTAGGCACGCACTAAGCCCAGGGACAAGCCCAATCAGAGGTCATGCCGAGACATACGGCAAAGGCGCCCGCTCGTGTGCGTGCACACCCACGTGCTCGTGCGCTCAGGGGCGCGTGCTTGGCGTGCATGCACACGTCCTATGCACACACGCTCACATCACATATCCCGCACGGACACGCTCCCTTCCTCACGTGTGTGCATGCTTGCTCCTGCGTGCACGCACCCGCGAACACGTCCTCTCTGGCATCCACACTCACACCGCCACATGCTCTGACCTTTCTCCACGGTCGTTCGTCGCTGCCATCATCCCCTTTTGCACCTGGCGAACCTTCCCGGGCCACCCTTTGGGCATGCCCGTCATTTTCCGGAAACTGATGATCCAGGTAACCAGAATCGTGTGCCCTCTTTCCCCAACTCAAATTTCAAGAGGGCTCATTAAAGCTCCCCACATAAAAATATAAAAAGCCTCAAGCGTTCATTTGAAGACAAACAACCTGGAAGGAAAGAGAGTGCTCTAAAGATTTCTGGCGAGGATTTGGAGCTCTACTTGCTCATTTGCTCAAGTGGTCACTCTATTCTCTCTCATGCCTAAGTGTGGATTTCGCTCTGCATAGTGTCTACTCCAACGCCTGGTCTAGTGTCCGCTTTAGAAGCTGCTCCTACTAGCGCGAAAGAAGATTGCTACTTTTTCACCTTCAAATACTTGTAATCGGAGCAGTGGTCTGTCACTCTCTCAATGATCCTAATACTTGTTACCTCAAGCAAATTAGTGAATTTGGTCGGCACCGAACTGACTCTGTGCTTTTTTTCCTTTCCGGATTTTCCCACGTAAAAAGTCTTGACGTTTCTGTTGTTGGTTCTCTTTTAATTGTTTTCATGTTTGACTCACTCTCGAAATAGGACGTTCCAATTTTCCGGTCTGGAAGAATGCTAAGCGACCCACAACATGCCTATTCCATCCAAACTGATGAGGTTCCCCTAATGTTTGAGTCAAGCCAATTTTTACTTTGACTGAATCGCCAAAGTAGGCCTAGTCAGCCAAATGGGAGCGCCCCCTAGTCAAGCACACTCCAAGCCCAAGGACATGCCCAATCAGGAGTCCCACGTGCGCGCGCGTAGCGCACATTCTATATGTGTGTGTGTGTTGTGCATGTCCTGCATGCATGCATGCAGTGTGCGCACTCCCCGAAAGCACCCACACCCACACCAGCCTTCTGCCACCGCCATTCGCCAACACCGCTCACCACCTCCTTCCTTCATCGCAGCAACTGTTGCCACCGCCGAACCTTCCTGGTTTGTCCGGGGGCATTCCCGTCATTTTCTGAAAAATGGGTGATCTAGGTGATCAGAATCATGTGTCTTCATTCACCATCTCGAATTCCAAGAGAGCACAATTACTAAGATTGTTAAAATCGAAAATCAGCTTCTGTGGAGTTCAAACCCTTGGGGAAGGGGTGATCTCACACTTACTTCTCCCTCACAAACTCAAACAGCTTGAGACTTAAAACAAGAAATGGATCCAAGGCTCCAACACGGAGGTCTCACCACACACCCGGAAGATCTTAGAGCGCTTCCCCTCCTTAGCCGAGTGCTGAGCTAAGGATACCTCAGAAAGCGCAAGAAGACCTGGGCACAAGTAAGCATGTCTTCTGAGGTACCTTGGGTCTATTTATAGTTTTTTGAAGACGGTCTGCCAATAGACAACCTCCGCTGTTCTAAACAGCTATATGCAGTCCAGACTGGCCTGCAAACAGTGTAACTCTGTTGTTCTAAAAGGCTATGGGCAGGCTAGCATGGGTAAAATGGTAAAAATACATTATACGACACTGGGCGAGTGGACACTGAAAACCTCCACTCGCATGGGGTGGCGAGTGCTCGATGGTGCTAGCACTCGCCGCCTCCCTATGGCCCTGGGCGAGTGTGGGCAAAAAACGCCTCACTCGCCAACTGCCTGTTGAGAGCCATAAGTGAGTGCGAGCCTGCTGCTCCACTCGCCCCTGTTCCTCTCCACCCCACCTGGGCGAGCCAACGGATCTGTCGAGATGTCACTCAACGCTAAGAGGCGTCGAGTGAACAAGCCTCACTCGACGCCGGGGCGGAAGGCGTCGAGTTGACTCGACGCCGGCGGAAGGTGTCGAGTGGACTCGACGCCAGGGGCCCGACTCGCCTGGCTTGGCTTGTCTGGCTTCTGTCGATCCCCACTCGCCGGATATGGAGTTGTACACAATCCCTGCTCTTTTCGAGGTTGTCCCAAGCTCGGAAAGAAACATCCAATCCCGCAAAATACGACGAGTGCGGTAGGAGTCAGAGAGAATCTTTTGGTGGGATCCACCAACGGCTATCTATATGCGTCCACGTACCTGGGCGACCTTTGTCATTCCCCTTACTCTGATCTTGCCAAGATGCCTCTTTCCAAAGAGCTCCAAGAGAGGCTGGACTGTGCCCACGGGCTCAATGCCGCTCGTGCTGCAAGTCTGGTTGCTGTATCTCCCAGCACCTTGCCGCGCGATTCCCCAAATCCTCAACCTGCCAAGAAGGCTAAGTCAGATCCAAAAGCTGCTGAGTCGGTCTATCGTGATCTGTCCTCCACCCCAGATCATGGACTCGCTTATTCCTCTGGGCCAGCTCCCGAACCAAAAGGAAAGGAGATCATCGAGATTCTTGCCGACCCGGGCAGTCATCAGATTGACGGCGAAGCCTCCACGCCGCGAGTCGACTCCCCCCATGATGATTCGCGGCCTCAAACTCCTCATGTTACTCGCCTACGAGACCCATCGCCCCCTTTCGGGACCACGGGGCTAGACTCGTTGAGGCTAAAGTCGCCAGCTCGCGCACCTTCTCGGCAACCTACACCTGCTCCTGCACTCGCGGGGGGAGATGACGGAGACATCCCTGTTCCGAGTTTCGAGCTCATCTCCCCAGGATCTCAACTTCCGGGTCGCGACAAGAACTTTACCTTGTCCCCCACATATATTTTTCGGGGGCAGCCGAGCTCATCCCGTAAGTTCCACTTACATAGGGCCATCTCGCATAGTTATTTTGATGCACTCGCCTATTATGTTCACCAGGATTAATTGTCCTTGCATGTCTCCCCAACCAATCCGAGGCGGAATAATCTTCTGAGCCGGCTCGTCATTCGCCACCTCCTTCCCCCAGCGCGATGGAAAACTTCCTGGACGCCTCGTTAGAACCTGCCGAGCTGAGGAGGAGAACAGTTGAAGTTCTGAAGAAGCAAGGACTTGCGCTGCGCAGGATCCAGGAGGAGAACGATCTCAGCGAGCAAAGGCTGCAAGCACTGGAGCGGGACTATGTGTTGCTTGTGGACGAGGTGAAGCACAGCTCGACAAGCGGCATGACGTCCCCCACCCCGCTCATGGACAGGATCAGCGAGAACATGCGGTTCATCCACCAGGATGTTAGAACCCTAGGTTTTGATTTGAGTTCAGTCCTTTCTTTCTGTCTCTTGACCCCAGATTTATCTATGATCAAAGGTTAGTTGATAGGTTAGATTCTCTAGTTGTGTAGAATTGCTTTTCCAAATGAATATTTGGTTAAGTAGTTTTTCGTTCGACTATAGTCGAACGTCGCTCGACTATCGTCTATCGGCTGATCGACGATCGTCTATCAGTTGGTCGACGTTCTGTCTGTGTTGATAGCTCGACTATTTGTTGATAGGTCGACTATCTGCTTGCTTTGGTAGTTCGACTATCTGTCCTGATAGTTCAACTATCTGATAGCTCGACTATCTGTTGATAGGTCGACTATCTGTTCCGCTTTGATAGGTCGACTATCTGCTTGATAGGTCGACTATCTGTGTTGCTTTAATAGTTCGACTATCTGCTTGGATAGTTCAACTATTTGATAGTTCGACTATCTGTTGATAGGTCGACTATCTGTCGTCTTTGATAGTTCGACTATCTGTCCTGATAGTTCAACTATCTGATAGCTCGACTATCTGTTCTGATAGGTCGACTATCTGCCGAGGTAGTTCGACTATCTTCTTTGATAGTTCGACTATCTGGATCGTTCGACTATCTGCCTGATAGGTCGACGATCTCCGTGCGCCGGTCGACGATCTCCGAAGGTCGTTCGACGTTTTACTGTATGCTCTTATTTAGTTTTTGTCGTCTTCTGAGATGTGACTAATTTCATATTTATTTTGGCATATGTTATAAAAGATTATCTGAATAATTTGTGACATTATTTCCATGCAATATCAGTTCTATTCTATATGCATGAGCTAATCTTTTCTGACAAAGTTGTTTGTCTTGTAGCTGAGATATGATATCTGCCAGGCTGTCCTTTATAGCCGTTAGACTCAAAAAGTCTTCCTTGGCCGACAGGAAGTTCTGACTCAGAGATCTTTTGAAGAAGAAGAAGAAGAAGATAGCTGCTAGAAGATTTTAATTTCCTATTTTATATCTTCTTGTAGTTCTTCCTTCAGTATTTACTGAAGTGTTTCTGCACTGAAGCAAGACTTCACCTGGACGTTCTTTGAGCCAGGGGGAGCCTTGATTCTTTTAGAGCTATCTAGCTCAGTGCAAGTTATTGTGCTTCTCTAATCTATTGTAAAATAGAGAAGACACCTTAACCTCCTTTCCCCCCTCCTGTACAGGGTTATTACTCCCTTCAAAAGTATCCCTTGGTGGCAGGGCACCTGATCAAAAACCTGAGTTTTGTTTTTAGACACCTGATCAAAAGTCTAAAGGGTTTCTTGATCTACCTGAAGCAGATCTTGTTGGTGGCAGGGCACCTGATCAAAAACCTGAGTGGATTCCTACCTTGTTGGTAGAAGAGTGGACGTACCCAAGTTGTTTGGGGAACCACTATAAATTCCTTGTGTCGTCTGGATTGCCTTGTTTAATTACTTGCATTGTGGCTGTGATTAGATCTTAACTAGGTTTGCTAGTTGCTGGATAGGATCCAAAGCTAAACTGTAATTACAGTTAGCCTTAGTTTGTGCACAACACTTGTGTTAGGCTCTAAGGTTTAATTTTAAATATCTATAACTTTCATTCCGCATTTAACTCCAAGGGAGTTGAGTAGAAAGTCAACTTTGCTTGTGCAATTTTTGATTACTCTATTCACCCCCCCTCTAGAGTAGTATCTATCCCTTCTCTTTCAATTGGTATCAAAGGGAGGTTGACTGACTGAATAGGCTAACACCTAAGTCACAAGATCCTGATAGATACCAAAGTTTATAGATATTCACTTTCACTATCATGGCCCAGTCCAAGGATTATTCTAGCACCAGACCTCCAGCATGCAACTTAGCTAAGTTTGGCATCTGGAAGGCAAGGATCAAATTATATATGAATTCTATTGATGAAAGCATCTTTGCTTCTATTTTGTCAGGACCACCAAGAGCACCTGCTGCTGCCACTGCCTCATCATCATCTGATATGAGTGCAGTGCCTCCTCCAGACTACAATGATGAGTACAAAAAGGCAAAGATAGCAGATGCCAAGGTAATGAACATTCTGGCTCAGACAATGTCTGATGAAGTATTCCAGAAGGTTGCTGACTTCTCCTCAGCAAAAGCTATGTGGGATACACTGAACCAGATTGTAGCTGGTTCAGCTGATGAAAGGAAGGACAGAAGGTCCAACCTTATCTCACAATATGAGAATTTCAAGAAAACTGATGCTGAATCAGTTGAAGCCATGTACACAAGGCTCAGCTCAATCATCAATGAGCTGAGGACCCTTGACAAGGATATCTCATTGACAGAGGTCAATGATAAGATTCTTATGTGCTTCCCTAGCACATGGGATCTGAGGATCTGGCCTATCAAGGAGGCCAGAAGCACAAATGAAATCTCAACAGAAGCCCTTCTCGGCAAGCTCAAGTCTTTTGAGCAAGTGCTGAAGTCCAGGGAAGCTGAAGCTGAAGCAAAGACCCCAACTCCTACAAGAAAAGAGCAAAACCTTGCTCTTAAGGCTGCTGACACTTCTGAAGGAAGCCAGTCAAATGAGGAACTGATGGCATTATTTGGCAAAAGGTTTTTCAAGATGGGAAGGAAGGAATTCAGAAAGAAGTCTTCAAAGTATGAAGAAAAGCCAAGGTATGATCGCACCCCTTCTAAAGAAATTATCTGCTATGGTTGCAGGAAGCCTGGACATATCCTTCCAGATTGTCCAGAGGAAAAGAATAAAGAAAAGAGAAAAGATAAGGATCAGCATAGGAAGCACTCCAAGCCATCCTCCTACAAGAATAAAAAGAAGGAGAGAGGCTTTGTCGCTGAAACCTGGAGTGATTCTGATGAGGAATCCTCTTCCTCAAGCTCCAGTGAGGATGAAGAAGAAAAGAAGGCAAAGGAAGTTTGCCTAATGGCAATTGATGCCTGCAGCAGTCATTCAGCTGCAGAGATTTCATATTCAGATGAGGAAATGCCAACAGAAGATGAGGTACTATCTTCTTATGATTTCACTTCTGCAGAATTTAAATTAGAATTTAAATCTTTATGTTTAGACTTAATTAGTTCTGAAAAAGAGATTAAAGAACTTAGACATAGGCTAGCTGAATCAGAAATCATATCCATTGAAAACATTAAGTTAAAGGAAGATCTCGCTAATTCTAGTGAAGAAATTAAATTTCTTAAGAATGAGTTAGCTAAATCCAAAAGGTTAGAAGAGTCTCTAAATGGTAGAAGCCTTAAGTTGCTTGAAATAACTAGCATGTCTAACACTAGGACAGGCAATAACAAATTAGGCTTAGGAGCATCTTCTAGTGAACCCCCAATCATTCTTAAAAATCATCTTTCAACTCCAGTGAATTTTATCTCAGCTGATGGGATAAAGAACACTGAGCAAGTCAATCAAATAAACAGAGCTTTAAATAAAACTAAAAGAGAGAAAAGAAAACAGAAATTTAAAGAATTACAAAGGGCGTCGAACGCAGCTCGACGATCGCAGGCCCAATGGTCGAACGAAGATCGACGATCTGGGTACCAATCGTCGAACGTCGATCGACGCTTTCAATATGAATTTCAAAATTCAAACCAGAACCTTAGAAACCCGAATATGAATAGAAACTCTAGGTTCATTGACCCATCATCAGCATGGAGAATCCCACCTAGGAGATCTTACCCATTAGGTTATCACCCTCAGCCTGCTTATTCTTTTATTTCCAGTTTTTCTTATGTGAAAAACAAGGGACCCAAGGTTACCTGGGTCCACAATGTTTAAATTGTTTTATTTGCAGGTGAAGACCTATACTATCACTCAAAATAAGTGGTATTTGGATAGTGGATGCTCCAAGCATATGATAGGTAATAAAGAACATCTGTCAAAGTTCAAGGCAAAGCTTGGCCCAAAGGTAATCTTTGGAGATTCAAGCTGTGGTCAAACTGAAGGCTATGGCAGGATGACCATTGGAGCTGTTATATTCAAGAGAGTTGCTGATGTGACTGGACTGAAGCACAATCTAATTTCAGTAAGTCAATTATGTGATGCTGGATACCAGGTATCATTCTCTAACTCCCTGTGTAATATTACTTTAAATAATAGTGTTGTATTGGTAGGCATTAGACAAGGTAATATTTATTTAGTAGATTTTAATTTAACTGATTCTGAAATCTGTCTGTTTAATGAAGTAACTAATAATAACACCTTGTGGCATAAAAGGCTTAGCCATGTTAACCTCAAGAACATATCTAGGTTATCTAAACACAACCTTGTTAGAGGTTTACCTTCTTGCCCCTACAAGAAGGAGAGCCTATGCAAGGCTTGTCAGCTAGGCAAGCAAACCAAGAACTCTTTTAAATCAGTAAATAAAAGTGATTCTCCTAGAATCCTGTATTTATTACATTTGGACCTATTTGGCCCAATAAATGTACAGAGTTTAGGAGGGAAGTATTACACCCTAGTCATTATAGATGACTTCTCTAGATTCACTTGGGTGTTCTTTTTGAGAACTAAGGCTGATAACTTCAAAGCCCTTACAGACTTTCTATTATGTGTGCAGACTGAGTACTCTACTCATGTGGCCTTGATCAGAAGTGATCATGGTACTGAGTTTGACTCTCTTCTCATGCAAGAATTCTGTGAGAGAGAAGGTATCAAACATAGCTTCTCAGCTCCTAGAACTCCCCAACAAAATGGGGTTGTTGAAAGGAAGAACAGAACACTAATTGAAGCTGCTGGCACATTGTTGGCAGATGCTAATATGCCTCTTTCCTATTGGGCAGAAGCTGTTAGTACAGCCAACTATGTTCTGAATAGAAGTCTGATACACAAGCTTAAGTGTAAAACTTCTTATGAGTTACTTAAAGGAAAGAAACCTAAAATAAATTATTTTAGAGTTTTTGGCTGTGTTGTTTATATTCATAATAACAATAAAGAATATCTTAGAAAGTTTGAAGCAAAGGCTTTAATGGGAATTTTTCTAGGATATTCCCATGTAAGCAAAGCTTATAGGGTATTTAATAAATCATCTTCTAAAATTGAAGAGTCTGTTCATGTGTCCTTTGATGAATCCCAAATGTTTTACAAGGAGAAGGAAACTTCCCCTTCCTCAAGTTCATTACAGGTACAAGAATCTTCCAAAGATGTCACTCAAGAAATCCTCCATCTTTCAACTCTTCATATCACTGAATCAGACAGTGATGAAGACATTGCTGAAGCTATTGTTGTTCCACCAACAGTAGATCAAATTCCTCCTGAGGAATTAATCCCAACTGTTGCTGAAGATCACATCCCACCTGCTGATATTGTCACACTTAGAGATCACCCCACATCTCAAGTGATAGGAGACATATCAGCTGGTGTTCAAACAAGACATCAGTTAAGACAGCATGTGATGCATGCTTGTTGATTGAGCCCCTCACCATTAAAGATGCAGAGCTAGATCCCCACTGGATCATTGCTATGCAAGAGGAACTCAATCAGTTTGAGAGATGTAAAGTTTGGACTTTGGTTCCAAGACCTAAAGGCCAACTGATCATAGGCACCAAGTGGGTGTATAGAAACAAGTTGGATGCAAATGGCATCATTGTAAGGAATAAAGCTAGGCTTGTAGCTCAGGGCTACAGACAGGAGGAAGGTATAGATTGTAGCACCCCCCAACCTTTGCCCGGGTCGGGCCGGAGGGGTGCTACTGGCCCAAGACGCCCACCCAGTGCTTATAGGGGAAACGATCCACCCTGTCCAAGCACTAGATGGCCGCCTTGGTTGGCTCGAATCATAACATTCACAACCCATCAGAATATAGCGGAAGCATTAACAGGAAACCATTGCAGATTTATATATCACATATCTGAATCACAGCGGTTCTAGGGCCGAAGCCTAAGTACTTATATAAGCCCGTAGGCTATACATGTGCTACATATAATCCTCATATACTCTCTCTCTACGCTGCTCGGCGGAACTCACGTCTATAAACTCTGGGGACGGCGGGGGTGCATCTGCTCGAGTAGACCTAGCTGCTGGCGTAATCTCCTGTGGCAGCGGGTCACTACGGTGCTCCACCTCCTGTGAATGGTTAATCAAATAACCGTTAGTCACAGAGCTAAGTAGAAACAAATCTCCTCCCCGGATCCACATCCTGGGGACGAGCACGCACCCACCCAACAGAGGTAAATAGCCGAAGCAAGAGAGGGTTAGCACAATATTCCATATAGCTAGGAGCAAATATAAAAGAGTGCAGTATAACCGGACAAAGCAGCATTAGTATAAAACGGTTATAACCATGCTCTACTAGCTCATCAGTATAACAGGTTTCCATATCCTGAATTCTATCGCAGGCATTCACAGCCGCGCACACACCGCAGGAATTCACAACCGCGCACAAAAACCCTATGTCGACATAGTTTGGACCGCTTCTGTTCCAGTAGGGTAGCGAGCCCCGCGGGCCTCACCGATGTGGCCGTCGGTGATAGTGGTCAGTCCTGCCACTTCTGGGGGTGATCGTACCGCACAACCCCAGGCCCCAACGTACAACCTGGTGTACTCTTGGATGTGAGCAACATCCAGCAAAACATTTTTGGCCGACCAGCAGAGGAAAACCCGATGGGGAATAAAATAACGGCCGGTCACCCGTGGTACCCATCTCCCTGTCGCCTTGAGTCGTCAACCTTCCCGCACCGGTACGAACGGTCTGCGGAAGGGACTGACCCGCCACCATTCCACCGCAAGCAATTTATAAACAATCAATCAACGGCAAACATAATACACACCGGGTCTATGTCGGCCTGCCCTACTAGGCTTAAACTTCGGGCGGCGGCGTTCAGCTCTACTTTCGTCAAGGAGCGTGGGAGCGCATTATTTGGGGCTAGACCTGGAGGAATACCTCAACTCCGGTTATCCCAACTATGGCTCAACCTTAATAACTACTGCTCGTCAGAGCAGGACCCGTGATTATAATAGTAAATTGCAATGAAGACAAGTGCGGTGATTATGCTGCTTATTTAAAGTGCTGGAAAGAAACGTGACCAGTACGAAACTGGAGTAGTACTGAATAAAAAGTACTTGACCAGTACGAGACTGGAGTAGAGCTAATTAAAAGTACTTGACCAGTACGAGACTGGAGTAGAGCTGAATTGAAAGTACTTGACCAGTACGAGACTGGAGTAAAGCTGAATTAAAAGTACTTGACCAGTACGAGACTGGAGTATAACTGAATTGAAAGTACTTGACCAGTACGAGACTGGAGTATCACTGAAAAGAATAAAGGAACCGGACCAGTGCAAGACTGGAATAATCATAAAGAAAAAGGTTAGTAGTCCAATCACTCCATCCAGGAGGCTTCAGTCTCATCTCCGTTCTCAGGAGAGATTTTTCAGTTTTTAATAAGACTTCATTGGGTTGCATCCATTATTAAAATCCGATTAGAATTGGTTGCGCCTTATTAATCACGGCTTAATCAGATCAGGGGCTTATCAGTAGTTACACCCTCATTACCCATTGAGAATAATTCTTAGCTCACCACTCGTGCTTTCATTTTTTTGAGCGTGCCAGAGATTCACTCGAGAGCCGAGACGCTCGACGGATTAACGAAATCTCGAAACACCCGGAGCCTGGCCACCGGCCTCATCCACTCTCATCGATACGTTAAGTTTGATTTGATTATTTATAATAGGGATGATAGTCGCGCGCTCCAATTTTCATTTTCGAGCGTAATAATTACCGGGCGCGATTCTAGGCTTCCATAATTTGGGAAAAATATCAAAACTTATTCTCATGATCCCAAATTTTGATACAACCCCTAAGAGAGCCTAAAATGAGCATAGTAATTTTTTTGTAATTTTCCAAATTATTTTGGGCCTTTAATTTGGCCAAACAAATTTTATTTGGGCTTTTAAAAATATCAATTCAACTCCAAAAATTCTCAAAATTTTTGTGGATATTGCCCTCATTAAGGGGGACATTTTTCATATTCAAAACATTTTCATGAGGGCTCTATTTTGGCCTCTTAAAAATAAAAACCCTTAATATTATATTATAATATTATATATATTATAATATAATATAAAATATTAAGTTTATAAAAAAAAAACTGTACACTATCTTCTCCCCCCCGCTGCCTGTACCAAAACCGCGCCTTGCGGGTCTCCTCCGCCGTCGGCCGGCCACCGGCCGGCCGTGGCTCCACCACCGGTCGACTGCCCGGTGGTGGGCGCTCCCTCCGGCGGTGGTCCGGCGGCCTGCCGCCGCCGGCCATCGCCGGAGCCATTTTTTTAAAAAAAAACGGGAGGGGATGGGGTGACGGCGGCGGCGCTCCGGCCGCCGGAGCTCGCATGCACCACGTCAGAAATGGGGAGGGGGAGGAAGAGAAGGTTCTACCTGAGTTTGGCGGGCTCGGGAGGGACCGGCTTGGTCGGGCATGGCTTAAGGTGGTGGAGGAGGGGGAGGAGCTCCTTGGCTTGCCTTTTTCCGGCCACCAGAGCTCCGGCAGAGGGGGGAAGAAGGGGGTGAGGGTGCTCTGAGAGCTGTGAGGGAAAGAGAGGGGGGTTGGGTGGCTTTTATAGGGAGGGGGAGGGGGAGCTCCCTCCCTTTGGGTGGTGTGGGACTAATCCCTCCTTAGGGAGGGATTAATCCCACCCTCCAGCTGTCCTTGGACAGCTGGAGGTATCTCATTTTCCCCCATGTGGGGAAAATGAAGGGGGCCCTAAATGGGCTTGGGCCTTAAGAAAGAAGGGGAGAAAGAGAGAAGAGGAGGGGTAGTGGTGGGCCTCCACTCTCCTAGGGTGGGTTGTTTGCTGGTTGAGGGGGCCCAAAGTGTGTGAGGGGGGCAAGGGCTATTCATCCATGGAGAGGAGGTGGGCTCTTATTTGGAGAAAAATCCAAAAATGGATTTTTAGGGGGGTTTGACCAAAGTCAACCATGGAGTGGGTCCCCCATGCTGGTCAAAGTCAAAGTGGGTCCCAGTCATCGGGGTTGGGTCAAAGTTCGGGTGTCGGGTCATAATTGGTGTGTGCACGCTTTTCGGTGCACGACTATGCTTGATTTGACCACGGGTTGACCAATTATCGTCGAAATTGATCGGAATGACTTCCGTTGACTTCGTATTGACCATACGAGTCCAACGCCACTGACCGGGGTCGAATCGGAGTTCGTTTGGCGAAAGTCCAATATTTGCGCGTCGTAGCGTGCTAAAATGGTCAAAACGCTCATAATCATCGTTAGGCTTCGAATCGCGACGCAACGAGTTCCGATGCGCTCGTATGGACTATACGAGACCACAGGAACTGACAGAACTCAATTCGGAGTCCTCTAGCTCTGTTTCCTACCTTGGGTTACCCCTTACTGGGTCATGGGTAGGGTACGGGCCACTTTTATTGGGCCCACTAGGCTCTGGTGGCCCAATAAAAGTCGGGATGTTACATAGATTATGATCAAACCTTTGCTCATGTTGCAAGGCTAGAGGCAATAAGGATCTTCTTAGCCTATGCAGCCTACATGAAGTTTAAGGTTTTTCAAATGGATGTCAAAAGTGCTTTTCTTAATGGTGAGCTAAAGGAAGAGGTTTTTGTTGAACAGCCACCTGGTTTTGTTTCTTCAACTCAGCCCTCACATGTATTCAAGTTGCAAAAAGCTCTTTATGGACTAAAACAAGCTCCCAGAGCCTGGTATGAGACTTTAGCTAGTTTCCTGTTAGAGCACAACTTTACTAGGGGAGTAGTTGATAGAACCCTCTTCGTCAAGCACCACAAGGACACAATCCTGTTAGTTCAAGTGTATGTGAATTACATTATATTTGGCTTCACTGATCCCAAACTTTGCAAAAGGTTTTCTGACCTAATGCACTCTAAGTTTGAGATGAGTAGTATGGGTGAGGTGTCTTACTTTCTTGGTCTCCAAGTAAAGCAAGATGCTGATGGCATCTTCATCTCCCAATCCAAATATGCCAAGGAATTGGTAAAGAAGTTTGGGATGGCAGATGCTTCAGCAATGCATACACCTATGGCTACTAATGTAGTTATTGATTCTGATGATCAGGGAAAGCCTGTAGATCAAAAGAATTATAGGGCCATTGTTGGATCCCTATTGTATTTAACTGCAAGTAGGCCAGACATAATGTTTGCTACATGCTTTTGTGCTAGATTCCAGGTCAACCCCAAGGAATCTCATCTGATTCTTCTCAAGAGAATCTTGAGATACCTGAAGGGATGTCCAAATCTAGGACTTTGGTACCCAGCTGAGTCAGAATTTGAATTAATTGGATATTCTGATTCTGATTATGCTGGTTGTCGAGTTGACAGGAAAAGTACCTCAGGAACTTGTCAGTTCCTGGGAGAGAGATTGGTCTCTTGGTTCTGTAAGAAGCAGGCCTCTGTCTCAACATCAACTGCAGAAGCTGAATATATAGCAGCTGCCAGTTGTTGTTCACAGATCCTGTGGATACAAAATCAACTTTTGGATTATGGGTACTCACACAAGAACACTAAAATCATGTGTGACAGTACAAGTGCTATATCCATTGCACAAAATCCAGTGCACCACTCTAGAACGAAGCACATTGAGATTAGACACCATTTCCTGAGAGATTGTGTGGAAAAGAACAAGATCAGCCTTGAGTTCATATCCACAGACCTTCAGAGAGGTGATATATTCACCAAGCCCTTAGATGAACAGAAACATCTGTTCTTTTTAGTTCAACTAGGCATGATTAATGGACGAGACTAAGTGTGACCGTCTGCCTTGTTGAAACTTGTTCGAAGATAGTCGAACGAAGTTCGACGATAGTCGACCGGATCAAGCCTATCGTCGACCTATGGTTGAAGATAGTTTATATGCTTGAAGATCGTCGACCAGCGTTCGAAGATAGTCGAACAGGTCGAGCTTATCGTCGATCTATGGTTGACGACAGCTGGCTGTTTGTGAAGACAGAAATAGTCGAACGATTGATCGACTACTCTGCTTCAGGACCGATCGTCGAACGACCGTTCGACCATCGTCTCCAGTATCTTTTAAGTAGATCGACGATCGCTGTTTTAATATAAAGCCAATGGTCGACCTAGGTTAAAAGATAGTTGCTCTTATCGTCGACGGAGAGCGTCTTTTCGCATTCCGTCTTCTCGCTTGCTCTGTGTCTCGTGTTTTTTTTTTCTGCAGCTCCGTCCTCGCCGTCTCTCTCTCTCGTCTTCTACAGCATTTTCAATGGCGATTGCTCCAGCTCTTCTTGCAGTGGTAAAGTTTGATGCCGAATTCAGCGTTGACTTCGACGCCTTCAGCAGTTGCGAACCGGGGATAGTAGAAATCCTAAATCTGTGCAGAGAACAAGGATTAGAGAGACTCATGTCTTACAGAGTAAAGATAAACACTCAGGAAATCAAAGAATGGGCCTTCACTTCATCGTCGACTGACGATTCGATGACCGGAACAATTAGCGGAGAAGAGGTAATTTTAACTCCCGCGATTCTGTCTGAAATTTTTGGTTTGATTAATGGTGATGAAGATTATGAGCAAGACGCTCCTGAATTCGGAAGAATGTTAACTGAGCTGGGACATGCCGAAGGCATTCCCTCCAAGCTGCTCAAGGTAAATTTCCCCTTCAAGATCAAGTTTCTTGCGGAAATTGTTGGAAAAGTGCTACTGGGAAAGCACTCAGCCCATGATAATATCACCAGACAGCGGTTTGCACTAATGTGTGCAATAGTGAACAAGAAGCAGATCAACTGGGCAGGCATCATGTTTGATTTAATCAGGAAAAAGAATGGAAAGAAAGAGGTTACCCTAGGAAGGGTTGTTGGTATTTTTTGAAGGAGAAATACCCTCATTTGCTTGTGTCTGCCGCCACCTCCATCAATGCGAGTAAGAAGATGGATCCTTCACTGTTCTCAAAGTGGAAAAGGACTTTCCTGAAGCCCGCTCCCGCAGGGGTTGCTCCAGTTATATCTGAGAGCACCAGGACTGTCGCAGTCACTCCCCCCCTTCTAGTAGTTGGCTCAGCTGATATCTCTCTTCCATCCTCTTCTTCTGCTTTGCCGTCTACGCAGTTAAAGTTCCTTCAACTTCAACTGAAGTACGACATTCTGCTTCTCCTCCTGCATTTTCTCTCCCGACTGATCTTGCTGGGATCTCTTAACCCAGCTTTGATTTGTTGGCGTCTGAAATATCTTCTCCAGTTCATTCTCCAATTCCAACTCCTCCTCACTCTCCAATTCCATCTTCAGATCATCTTGATCACCCTGCATCCACCCATGCATCTCCAGCTCATTCTCCAACTCCATCTCCAGCTCATTCTCCAGCTCATATTGCTCATTCCACCCCTGCTGCTCTTCCACCCTCAGAAATTCCTCCATCATCTTCATCATCTTCTTTTGATATTACTCCAGCATTTATTGCTAGCATTGTGGAGTTAATTACCCCTTCAATCAAAGCTATGATTGATGAGGCAATTGCTCCCCTTGCTTCTTCTATATCTTCTTTGACTGCTGCTGTTCAGGCACTTTCAAAGTCTGCTGAGCCCTCTTCTGCTAGGGGCCTGGTTTCAGTCTCTACTGAAATCAGGCAGGGGGAGATGCTTGATGAAGATATCTCAGAGCAGCCTTTGGCCTCCCCTCCAGCAGTTCTTCTTGCAGTAACAGAACCAGTAGCAGAAGATTCAGCTCCTCCTCCTCCATCTGAAAAGAAAATATCTGATGCAATCATGATGACAGAGTTTGTAGTAAAAGTTTGCTTAGAAGAATCCTCAACTCCTTTGGTTGCCCAGTACCTAGAAGGAATAATCACCTTCTTTCTAGATGATTTATGGGAATTAGGAAACCCTGAAGAATATCCTGAAGGTATGTCTCTTTCTCAATTTGTAGATTACTTAATTGATATGCTAGTATGGGAATATCTGGAAGGGATGACTAGATGTCATTTAGCAAGATTTTATTCCTAATCCTATAGATATAATGGAAGAAATAGTTGTTGACCAAGAGCCAGAACCAGAACCAGAACCTGAACCTGCTCTAGAGATTTTAGATGCTATAGAGTCTGAACCTGTGTCTGAAGATCAAGTGGTTGTAGAGCCAGTAAGTGAACCTGCTTCTGAAGTTCAACCTGAACCAGAAGTAGCTGTTCTAGCTTCTGAGGCTTCTGAGCAAGCAGTGCAAATTGAACTGGTCCCCACGACAGTTCCTGAGCTTCAAGAAATGGATTCTGAAAGTCAAATTGAAAAATCTGCGGTATGGGATGATTCCCCAGGATTGGACTTAGATACTCTATTGGCACAGGATGCCATAGAAGAAGAAATGGAAAAAGCTGCCTTAAAGGAAAAAGAAAGAGCTTTGAAAGAGGCTATTGATCCCTATGATTTGCCTATCTCCTCAAATTCTGAAGAAGAAATTGATTCTGATGAATCTGCTGATTCTAAGAGAAAAAGGATTGCTAAAAATAAAAGAAAGGCTGTAGCTCCTCCTTCTGCAAATCCAGACAATGATACACCATATTATATACTGAAAGGGATTGATCCCAAGTCGAAAGAATTCCAGCATTGGATGTGGTTTTCTAAAAATCAGCAAAAGCAAAAGAAAAAGGCTAAGAGGTATGACCTGTACAACCCCATATTCGCTGGGAAGGACCCAAAGGCTTCAACAGTCAGGATTGGGTTAGTCTCAGGCTAACCTCGGGTTAACCCTGAGGCATGATTGTGGAGTTCTCGTCCTGTAGGAGCTCTCGCCAAGGGCAGGCGAAAGCTGAGGAAACCAGGGCTGATAGTCGAGCTCTCGGCAGGAGAGATCGTCGACCGACCAGGGCTGATAGTCGAGCTCTCGGCAGGAGAGATCGTCGACCGACCAAGGCAGATGGTCGAGCTCTCGGCAGGAGAGATCGTCGACCGACTGAAGCAGATGGCCTGACTACGGAAGCTCCCGCCTTAGGGAAAGCTCCCGCCCAGGGCATGCGAGAACGCCTTAGGAGAGCCTTCATTCGCAAGGGCAGCATGACTACCTAGCGCGAGAACCTTCCTGGCAGAAGCTCTCGCCAAGGCGGGCCTAGAGGGGACCCAGCGAGAGCCTTCTAGGCCGGGGGTCTCGCCAAGTGGGCCCACGGGGTGGGACCCGGAGTCCAGAGGAGATTATTTTATTATTATCCCGAGGTAAAATTACCCAAATGCCCTTGGGAGGACAGCGGGATTTGGCTATTGGCAGACCCCTCAGGGGTATTTCAGTATTTTCCAGTCAAAGGAAGACTATAAAAAGACCCATAGGGGCTCTTTGGAAGGCAGGACTTTTCATTACTCTCCAACTCTAGTGCCTTCTGAGGAGCTCCCAGCCCAGCATTTGGCTTTGGAGGGGAAGCTCTCAGAGATCTTCCGGGTGTGTGGTGGGACCTCCCAGCTGAGGCTTTGGGTCAGTCTCTGGACCTTAGCAGCCAGTCAAGGGTCGAGATAAGAGAGAAGTAGGCATCGGCTGCACTCTGGTTTGTGAACATTCGTTGGGGTCAATTTTGGCTTCAACAGTTCTGGTGCGGTGAGCGTGGAAGCAGCCGGTGTAAGAAAATCTCGAGTTAAGTCCCATGGCAGGAGGCGAAGGTGAAGGATCAGGCGCAGGAGGATCCCCCACCCGGGTGGACGAGGCGATGAAGAAAATGTTTGAGGACTTCAGGCGGGAAGTCATGTAGACGATCAACTTGGCCTTCTCGGCAAGGAATGAGTGGGAGACGCCGCAGGTTCCGGTGGAGGTGATTCCGCTGCTAGGCGAGAACGCTCTAGGGCAGCGCCCCGGGAAGGAGATCCCGGTGGAGGCAGGCGAGAGGGACGTAGCCGCGCGGGAGCTTTTCCCAGGCCAACGTCTCGAGAAGGAGCTTCCGGCGGATCTGGGCGAGAAGGAGGCGATGGTGCGGGAACTCTTCCCTGGGCATGGTCTCGCGGACCGGTCCAGCCAACCGAGGACGCGAGACGGGCCTTCTCGCCAGGCTGGAGGCGAGACCCCCTTTAGTGAGCTCATTGTCTCGGCTCCAGTGCCGGAGGGATTCCGGGAGCCGGACATGACCTACTACACCGGGAAGGATGACCCGGTTCAGCACGTGCAATGGTTCGAGGACGTGGTGTCCATCAGGCAAATGTCGGATGCCTTCAAGTGTAGGCTTTTCGCCATCACTCTGAAAGAGAAGGCCAGGGACTGGTTCCACCAGTTGCCGGCAAGTTCCATCTACAGTTTTGAAGATCTGCGCAGAGGTTTCTGGTTGAGGTTCTCGACTTCAAAGAAGCGGAAGAAGGAGGCTGAATGCTTGTTTGCGGTGAGGCAAGGGCCGGAAGAGACGCTGGGTCACTATGTCGACCGGTTCCAAGAGGAGGTTCTCCTGGTCCAGGAGGTCCCGGGGTACGCGTTGATGCTTGCCTTCACCCTGGGGCTGAGACCAGGGTTTTTCAGCATGGAGTTGAAGAGAGTGCCCCCTCTCTCTTTTGAGGAGCTCATGGAGAGGGCGGCGAAGGAGATAGACTTTGAGAGGGCAAACCCTGCGTTCGCGAGGAAGCTGGCCAGGTTGGCCGAGGACGACGTGAAGGAGCCGGTGGTGGGAAGGCAGAGAGAGCAGAGAGAGCAGAGGGAGCCGAGGGAAGATAGGAGAAGAGAAGAGCCCCGAGGGCAGGGGCAACAGCATGGGGGGGCCAGGGAGCCAAACAACCGACTGGGTTGGAGGCCTCAGGAGGGTCGCCCCCAGGGCCAGGGAGGGCTTCAGGGAAGAGATAACTTCCGGGAGCCCAGAAGGCTGGAGCAGGGAGGATGGCGACAAGGACCAAGGGGTCATTTCCCACCGCCGCAGGAGGCTATGGAGGTGGGAAGGGGAAGAGGAAGAAGATTTCGGGGAGCCGAGAGAAGGGGAGGAGGAGAAGGAAGAGGGGGCAGAGTGGGGTTGCCTTATTGTGACTTCCATCAGGAGGAAGGTCACGCAACGGCCACATGCCCAGAGTTTCTGGAGATTAGAGGGGCCAGAGGGGCCGGAGGGCAGGATCCGCCTGTAAGGATCGTTGAAGTACAGCGGGAAGAGGTGGAAGACAGATGTGAAGACAGGATTGACGTGGGGACCCGAGGAGGGATCGGAGTGATTCACGGGGGAGTAGGGATCGAGGCAACCCGCAAGGGGAGCCTTCAAACCATGTTCCGCCGAGGGGTCGCCTCGACCTCCCAGGCTCCCCCCCCCAGAGGAGAAGATCACTTTCTCATCCGCGGATATGCCAGACTACGAGGATCCGTTCTGCGACGCGCTTGTGATCCAGACAGCGGTGGAGAACTACACCGTCTCCCGGATACTGGTGGATAATGGGAGCTCGGTGAATGTGATCTTCAAGAAGGCTTTCGATGAGATGAGGGTGGAAGGAAAAAGGGTCCTGGCTTCTGACGGACCGCTTTTTGGCTTCTCCGGCGAAAGGAAAGAGGTGGAAGGAGGAGTAGGCATGCATGTGAGGCTTGGGGGCGTCTCACGGAACTGTCGGTTCGTAATCGTGGACGCCCCGAGTAGTTACAATGCCATCTTTGGGCGCCCCCTCATCAGCGCCTTTCGCTGTGTACCCTCCTCGTACCACCAATGCCTCAAGTTCAACAATGGAGGGGTGCAGGTTAGGATCAGGGGGGATCCGAAGATGGCAAGGCAATGCTATGTGACGGCGGTTAATACCGTGTCGTGGATGGCGGAGGCTGAGGAGTTGGAGAAGGAGATGGCTGAGCAGGAAGGGGTTGAGAAAGGGGAGGTAAGCCTGGGAGAGGCGATGGAGATTGTTGAGGAGTTGGCAGAGGTGGAGGAGATCAGCCTAGAAGAGGTGAGAGGAGTGATGGATGAAGAAGAGCAGAGGCAGGAGGAGAGCCTGGAGGAGGCGATGGAAGTTGATGAGGTGGGGGGAGAGGAGCTCGAGTTTGAGCAGGAAGAGGCAAGGGTAAGTTGGGAGCGGTCGGGGCTGGAGCCGGCCGAAGAAGTGGTGGAGATGGAGGTGCTTACAAGAGCGGGGGAGGCGCAAAGGATTCGGATCAGCGGAGGCTTGAGCCTCGAGGATCAGGAGCGGATGCGAGCCTGCATCCAAAGCAACGTCGACATCTTCGCTTGGAGCGCGGCAGACATGCCGGGCATCGACGCGGACGTGGCCTGTCATCGCTTGAACCTGGATCCCAGAGCCCGCCCCATACGCCAAAAGATGAGGGCCATCGCCACCAAGCTAGAAGCCCCCATCCGAGAGGAGGTCCAAAAGCTCCTGGACGCAGGCTTCATCTCAGAGATCCAGTATCCAGGCTGGATCTCCAATGTGGTAATGGTGAAGAAGGGAGGAGGAAAATGGCGCATGTGTGTTGATTTTTCGTTATTAAATAAATCATGTCCCAAGGATTGCTACCCCTTGCCTCGAATCGACGCGCTGGTTGACTCAGCCGTTGGTTTTTCTCTTATGAGTTTTTTAGATGCATTTTCAGGTTACCACCAGATCCGGATGCACCCTCCTGATGTCAAGGATGTTTCCTTCATCACGAGAGAGGGATGCTTCAGCTATAAGATGATGCCCTTCGGATTGAAGAACGCAGGGGCGACGTACCAACGCATGATGGATCGAATCTTTCGAGATCAAAGGGGAAGGAACCTGGAGGTCTATGTGGTTGACCTCATGGTCAAGAGCAAGTGTGTTGATTCCCACCTGCGAGACTTGGAGGAGACATTTGCCACCCTGCGAAGGTTCAAGATGAGGTTGAACCCCTTGAAGTGCGTCTTCGGGGCTAGTCGCGGGAAATTCCTCGGACACCTCTTGACTCCCGCGGGGGTAGAGCCTAACCCCGATAAGGTTAAGGCTATCCTAGATCTGGAATCGCCTCGCAGTGCCAAGGAGGTCCAGCGCTTGACCGGGAAGTTGGCCGGGCTGAGCAGGTTCCTCTCTCGGTCAGGGGATAGGTGTTCCTCTTTCTTCAAGGTACTTCGTGGCAACCAAGCATTCGAATGGACGGTCGAGTGTGAAGAGGCATTTCAGGGGCTGAAGAGACAACTCTCCCAAGCTCCGTTACTTCAAAGCCCGAAGGAAGGGGAGGACCTAGCCTTGTATCTCGGAGTAGGGGGAGAGGCAGTGAGCTCCGTCTTGGTTAGGGAAGAGGGGAAGAAGCAATTACCCGTCTATTATGTCAGCCGAATCTTAAAAAAGGCGGAGCTCCGATACCCCATCCTAGAGAAGCTAGCGTATGCTTTGGTCATCTCAGCTAGGAAGCTTCGCCCTTACTTTCAAGCACACTCGATTAGGGTGGTAACCGACCATCCCCTTCGCAAGGTCTTGGAGGGGGTACGGTGGAACATTCAGGAAGATTGGCAAAGTGGTCCATCGAACTAAGCGAGTTCGACATTTCTTTCGTCCCGAGGCTCTCCATCAAGGCCCAGGCCGTAGCGGATTTTCTGGCGGACTATGTTACCGAGGCCGAGGTTGAAGAACCAAGGCCGCAAGAAGCGTGGAAGATGGTGGTCGACGGGGCCTCAGGAAGGCACTCCCTGGGAGGAGGTGTGGTGTTGGTAAGCCCTCAGGGAGTTACCATAGAGCAAGCAGTGACTTTCCATTTCCCTGTAACCAATAACCAAGCGGAGTATGAGGCTGTGATCGCTGGCCTTCGCTTGGCAAAGGAGCTGGAAATCCAGGATGTGGAGGCCTTCACCGACTCCATGGTGGTAGCATCGCAGATCCGAGGCGAGTTTGAGGCCCGGGAGTCTACCCTCGCAAGATATCTATCAAAGGTAAGAACTATTATTGGAGGTTTCCGCTCTTTTTCTATTCAACATGTTCCCAGGGAGGAAAGCATGGCAGCTGACCGGTTAGCAAAGTTCGGGCCTCGGGGTGGAGGTACCCTAACCGAACTATTTCGGCCAGCCATTGAAGAGGGAGAGGTGATGGAGGTGAATCGGCGGTCCTCATGGGTAGATCCGTTGGTGACCTTCTTGACCACGGGAGAACTGTCGGAAGAAGTTAAGGATGCAAAGAGCTTTAGGCA
This sequence comes from Platanthera zijinensis, assembly GCA_039513925.1. Taxonomy (NCBI): domain Eukaryota; kingdom Viridiplantae; phylum Streptophyta; class Magnoliopsida; order Asparagales; family Orchidaceae; genus Platanthera; species Platanthera zijinensis. The sequence continues at coordinate 265,935,112 of CM077079.1, read as the reverse complement.
CAAGGCGGCTCATTACCTGATGCTGGAGGGGAGCTTGCATCGGAAGATGCTGTCAGGGCTCCTTGCGAGATGCGTAACCGAGGAGGAAGTCCCGAGGATCCTGAAAGAGGTGCATTCTGGAGAATGCGGCAGTCATTCAGGGGGAAGGACATTGGAAGCAAGGGTGGTAAGGCAGGGATATTTCTGGCGGACCTTAAGGAAGGATACAGCTGAATTCGCAAGGAGGTGTCAGAAGTGTCAAGTACACGCTCCTCTCCAGCTCTTGCCCGCCCAAAGGCTTCGAAGCATCACGGCGCCATGGCCCTTCGCCATTTGGGGAATGGATCTGGTTGGACCCTTTCCCCCAGCTAGCGGGCAGAGGAGGTTCCTCCTAGTTATGATTGATTACTTCTCCAAATGGCTGGAGATCAAGCCGTTAGCCAAGGTAACCTCCCAGGTCATCAGAAACTTCGTTTGGGGGGAGATCATTTGCAGGCACGGATTGCCCCAAGCGATAGTGACGGACAACAGTCCTCAGTTTGCCAGCGAAGAATTCATTAGTTTCTGCACCCAATTGGGAATTGACCTCAGGTTCGCCTCTGTCCATCATCCACGGAGCAATGGCCAGGTGGAGGCGGCAAACAAAGTCATTGTCAACTTGCTCAAAAAGAAGGTGGAAAACCTGAAGGGTAGCTGGGTGGAACAGCTCCCTTCCGTCCTGTGGGCCTTGCGAACAACTCCGAACACGGCCACAGGAGAGACCCCCTTCAAGCTCTCTCATGGGTGTGAGGCCGTCCTCCCTGTGGAGTTCGAGGTTCGGTCCCCGAGGGTCGCGGCCGCAGCTGAGGGAAGCGAAGCTTGGAGGGTGGAGAATGAGGAAGGGTTGCGTCTCTCATTAGATATGGTGGAAGAGCTGCGGGATGTTGCCGCCATCAGGCAAGAAGAAATAAAACGGCGAATGGCCCGGTACTTCGATAAGCATATCAGAGTCAAGCAATTCGCCGAGGGGGATCTAGTACTGAAAAAGGTCGACGCTGCGGGAAGGTCGGCCGCGGTTGGTAAGCTCAACCCTAGCTGGGAAGGGCCTTACATAGTAGAGAAGGCTCTGGTTAACGGATGCTATTATCTCCAGGATGCGGAGGGAAGGACCTTGAGTCGCACCTGGAATGGTGATGACATGAAGCGCTTCTACCCATAAGAGGGAAAGAAGGATTGTAATGTTGTAAACAACTATTGCATTTTCAATAAGTTATTTTCAATAAGTTATTTCAGAATGTTGACTATCGCTGAGTGAGCTATCTTTACATTTTTGTTTTGACTGACTATGACTCCTCGTCTCTGTGATAGGATAGGCCTGGTTGAAGGAATCTTCATCAACACCCCGAGCTCGGCTCGACCCCAGGTAGACCCGCTGCGCAGGCTCTCATCTAGCTGGCAGGTCCGAAGGCTCGCCTGTGGGGGAGAGGTTTGGTTATCTTCATCAACACCCCGAGCTCGGCTCGGCCCCAGGTAGACCCGCTGCGCAGGCTCTCATCTAGCTGGCAGGTCCGAAGGCTCGCCTGTGGGGGAGAGGTTTGGTTATCTTCATCAACACCCCGAGCTCGGCTCGGCCCCAGGTAGACCCGCTGCGCAGGCTCTCATCTAGCTGGCAGGTCCGAAGGTTCGCCTGTGGGGGAGAGGTTTGGTTATCTTCATCAACACCCCGAGCTCGGCTCGGCCCCAGGTAGACCCGCTGCGCAGGCTCTCATCTAGCTGGCAGGTCCGAAGGCTCGCCTGTGGGGGAGAGGTTTGGTTATCTTCATCAACACCCCGAGCTCGGCTCGGCCCCAGGTAGACCCGCTGCGCAGGCTCTCATCTAGCTGGCAGGTCCGAAGGCTCGCCTGTGGGGGAGAGGTTTGGTTATCTTCATCAACACCCCGAGCTCGGCTCGGCCCCAGGTAGACCCGCTGCGCAGGCTCTCATCTAGCTGGCAGGTCCAAAGGCTCGCCTGTGGGGGAGAGGTTTGGTTATCTTCATCAACACCCCGAGCTCGGCTCGGCCCCAGGTAGACCCGCTGCGCAGGCTCTCATCTAGCTGGCAGGTCCGAAGGCTCGCCTGTGGGGGAGAGGTTTGGTTATCTTCATCAACACCCCGAGCTCGGCTCGGCCCCAGGTAGACCCGCTGCGCAGGCTCTCATCTAGCTGGCAGGTCCGAAGGCTCGCCTGTGGGGGAGAGGTTTGGTTATCTTCATCAACACCCCGAGCTCGGCTCGGCCCCAGGTAGACCCGCTGCGCAGGCTCTCATCTAGCTGGCAGGTCCGAAGGCTCGCCTGTGGGGTAGAGGTTTGGTTATCTTCATCAACACCCCGAGCTCGGCTCGGCCCCAGGTAGACCCGCTGCGCAGGCTCTCATCTAGCTGGCAGGTCCGAAGGCTCGCCTGTGGGGGAGAGGTTTGGTTATCTCCTACGACACCCCGAGCTCGGCTCGGCCCCAGGTAGACCCGCTGCGCAGGCTCTCGTCAAGCTGGCAGGTCCGAAGGCTCGCCTGCGGGGGATAGGTGGAGTCCTTGACTTTTTGATCCCTGGTTCTTGGTTGGTAGTTACTACGTTACAACGAGCTCGGCTCGAACCCCGGTAGACCCGCTGCGCAGGCTCCCATATAAGCTAGCAGGTCCGACGGCTCGCCGGTGGGGTAGGGGTTTAATTGGTTGGAAAAATACGAGGGAAGGGCCCTGACCTAGACTGAAGACAAGGCCCTAAAGGTCTCGGCCAGTAAGGGTCTCGGCTCCAAGGTCGCGGCCAGTAAAGGTCTCGGTTGAAGGGGGGGTTCTCGCAAAAGGAGGCTCCCGACGGACCTGGGCAGGACGACTTAATCAACGGCGCAAGGTTCCCGCCTAACTGATATCTAAGGAAGGTCACCCTAAAGAGACTAAGGGTCTCGGCGGGAGCTCGCGCGGAAGCCGTTCGGCAGAGTAATATACGTTTAAAACACAATGACAGTGAAAAATGAAACATTACTTTATATAAAGTTAATTACAGAAGTGAGGAGCTTCTCGCTCATTACAAAAGGGTATTCAAAATAAAAGACACCTTAAGGGGACGCGCTGTAATCCCCACTGGTGCTCTCGCTGGAGTCATCGCCAGAGCCCTCTTCGGATGTCTCGCCAACGGCGGTAGAAGACCTCGGGGCGTCTGAGAGAGGCGAGTCCGGCGCGCCCGGAGGTTTAGGAACTGGATCGTAGAGCCAAGGTAGAAGCTGGCGAGCGTCGATGGTCGCGCCGTCCTCCCGAAGCAGCTTGACGTCTCGCAGCGTCTCAAGCGTCAGCTTGACGGTTGCCTGAGCGTTGGCTTGGAGCAGCTTGTCAACGTCGTACTCCGAGAGGTAGCGACTCCGCAGCCTCGCATCTAGCTCCGGAGGCGGGACCTTCGCCAGTTCTGCGCGAAGCTGTTCCCTCAAGAGGACGCTCTCGCAGCGCGCGTTGGCCAGCTCTGCGCGAAGCTCCCTGACTTGGGCAGAATCCTGTGAAAAGAAAAAGAGGGTTCAGCCTGAAAACATCGCGCCATCATAACTTTGAAAAACGAAAGCAAGGGTTCGGGAGGGTCTCGCTTACCTCAGCCGCAGGGCGTAGAGACAGCGCCAGTCGAGCATCCGTAAGCTCTTGTTGAGCTTTCGCGAGTTCTTCTCCCGCGGCGTGCGCTCGAGCCATCGCGTCCTCCCTCGCCTTGCGCATATCGGTGAAATTCTTGTCAAGGGTGATGCTTCGGCGCGCACACATATGCGTGAGCTCGAACGCGCGCAATAGGGCCCGGGTGGCGTCGAAGGCTAGAAGGCGGGTGGACATCTGGTCAAACACGCCGGCATCCTCCCGGCTGTAGAGACCATACCCAAGCGAGAAGGCCTCGCCGGTCACATTCTCCCCCTCCGCCCATCTGGGAAGGAGGGTTGAAACCCTGATCGAGTTTGACTCAGGGTCCCATTCCATCTGAGGCTTCCCCTCTGAGTCGGCGTATCTGACGCCGAAGCCAAAGTTCCGGTGCCCTCTCGGCACCTCCGGGGGCGGGACGCTGGCGGAGGTTTCGGCGGCGACCACTTCTCCACCAGCCTCGCTTGCGGTCGATATATTCCTGGCGGAAGCCTCGGCGCGGCTCTTGGCGGCGGCATCCATCTCGCTGGCCATCTGAAGGATCGCTTCAAAGGACCTGCCCTCGGGAGGAGGTTGGACAGGCGGGACGGCCGGGGCTTTTCCCTTCTCAAGGGCAGAGGGTTTCGGCCTCTTCAGCATGCGGAGAGAAGGAAGGGGGACCTTTCGCTTCTTGGCCGGTGGCGGCATGGAAGGAGCTGGATCTTCTCGGCAGGCGCTGGCGCTAGCTTCCGCAAGCGCAAGGGAGCCTCTCGCCGCCAGACCCTCAACACCCCGGCCTTCAGCGAAGGGTTGGCGCAGAGGGACCTCCCGCTCTCCTGCAAAGTTAAAACGCTTTAGCACTTCAGCGCAAGAAAATCTTTGATAAAAAAGGGAATCTGAGGCGAGACCGTACCTTCGCCCGAGTGAACAAGTGGGAGGGAGTCGACGTCCCGCCGAAGATAGGGGACGTCGAACTCCTTGGTCCCGAAGAATTCCAGGATTGCGCTCTCACGCGATCCCAGAGCGGGCGGCTTGTAGGCTGCGTCTTCATACTGGACGGGCTGAAGCGGGACGTTGCCGAAGTCCCCGCTGACGTAAACAAACTTCTCGCCCCAATGGTGGTGCTTGTTGGCGAGACCGGTAACCTCGAGCTGTTGTCCAGAGAAGAAAACTACCCCCCCCCTTGGCACGGAAGTTGAATAGCTTCCGGAAGATGGGCAGGCTAAACTCGATCCTCTCGGATCGCATATAGCATATGAATGCTATAAGTATTGCGACGGAGTTCGGGTTTAGCTGGGCGGGAACCACCCCATAATAGCGGAGAGCTAGCCGAACCTCCGGCCAAAAGGGGAGGCGGAAGCCCACCTCGAAATGCTCAAGGGGGATGGCAAGCTCTCCCGCCCCGGGAGTATTCACCCTATCGTGATTCCCCGGGTTCCGCGCCGAGAAGCCGGCGGGAACGTAGCGGTCGACGATCATGTTGTATTCATCAAGGGTGAGCTTGCAGGAAGGGAAGAGGTGTTTCTGGAAGGCTTCCGCACAATGGGCGCGACCCTTATTCTCGCCAGGCATGGCTAGTTCGTGAGTAAGAGCGAGAGCTGGAGCGAGAGCTGGAGGGGGGTCGAAGCGGAAGCAGGAACGCGAAAGCAAGGAGGGAAGGCTGAGGTTCCGGATCGAAGAAGTAAATGCGGTTGGTAGACTTCTCTATTTATAAGAAAACGTAATCATCATGAATTCATCCGACGGAGAGAGAAAGTGACGGCGGAGTACAGCTGTCAGAATCCGGGCTAACGACGCCTCGGTTCTCCCCCTCGGGATGACAGCGGTCAACGGTCGCTTCGGGTTTCGACGCGACTACCTGGATTGGCGCAAACCTCCTAGATTGGCGCAAGCCTCCTAGATTGGCGCAAGCCTCCTAGACCGGCGCAAACCTCCTAGATTGGCGCAAACCTCCTAGATCAGCGCAAGCATCCTAGATTGGTGTAGGCGTCTTAATTAAAAAGTCTCGCAGAGCGATAAAAAGAAAAAGGAAAAGAGAGACATGAGTAGAAGCGGGATTCTCGTTATCGCAAGCAGGATAAAACTTAATTAGTAATAATGTTTATTACAGACATTGAAAAAGAAAAAAAAAGAAGAAAAAAGAGATACATTGAGATTCAGAGCGTGAAGGCTAGTAGGGCTTCCAACTCCATCGTCCCCGTTCTCGCCGCCTGGTTCTTGGGGGCGCCAACGGGTTGAAGTAAGACGATAGCGTGGTACACCCGAGGTTGATCCGTCTGGCGTAATCCCGGATCTGCGAGATGCACCTCCCTGGCGAAGACTCGGCGGAAGGCCCGCGCGGGCAATCAGTCTCGCCCAAGAAGAAATCCCGCTCCAGAGCCTCCAGCCTTTGCTCCACAGATTCGCGGAATGCTTTCGCCGCGGCGGTATGGGCACGGTCTCGCCGGACAAGCTTGGCCAGGATGACCGAGATCTTCCTCCGTCTCCCCTTCGCGCTCCCAGCACTGTTCAGGGTTTCCTCTATCTCGCCAGACGAAGGGAGGGGGGACTCTTCATCCTCTTCTTCCTCGTCTTCTTCTTCCTCTTCTTCTCCTTCCTCATTGACTCCCGACCGCAAGCCAGGATCACCTGCAGAAGAAACACACGAGAATTTTGGTCAAGGCATGACAATCGACAGTCCAGAAAAGTTTTCGCATACCTACGGCTGGGCGAGAACCGTCAACCAAGGTTGGACGAGAAGGCCCGGCCCCTCCATTGGTTCCATAAAGGAGGTGAAGAGGCTTGCCCAGCCCCGGGCGGAAGGGCTCGCGCACGATGATCCCGGCCTGGCCGGAAGCATGAGGGGAGTTGTCTTCTCTCAAGGGACGATCAGCATCCTTGAGAGTAGCGGAAGGTTCAGAAGCCGCCCCTCCCGCCTGCAGGATAGGATTGGCCACCGCGGGAGGCACTTCGACGGTTCTCGCTTCATCTTCCCGGGTGGTTAGACCCGGGTCGGCGGGAGCTGGCACTGCGAGAAGACAGTTCAGAAAAGAAAGCGTCGGGTTGAAATATTGACAAGGGAAAATGTACCTATCGTTCCGGTCTCGGCTAGAGGAATCCTCTCCGAGACCCGTGTTTGGTCCTCTAGGGGATGAGCGGGTAGGTTCGAAGGGCTGGGCGGAAGTTCGGCGTCATTATTGGGAGCGGACTCCTGCGAAAGCATACTTTCATCATCGAATCTAATGCACAGTCAGCTCGGTAGACACGGGCGAAAGGCTTACCTTCTGTGGGGAAGGATCTCCCGCAGGATTGGGAGTGGGGGAAGGAGGATCCCTGTTCTCGCGAGAAAGGTCCCGCCGGACCGCCTTCGCCCTTTTCTTTTCCTTCTTCTTCGGCTCCGAAGGCCCAGCGGTTGAAGTCTTTTTCGCTAACCATGGAGCCACCGCCGCACAGTTAGCCAAGGCCCGCGCTTGGGCAGCGGCTAACCGGGCTTGGAGGTCTTGCGGAAGCGGTTTGGCAGCGCGTTTGGGATGCATGGTAAGCTCGCGCGAAAATCCCTGAGGCGAGAGCTCAGTTGGAAAACCGTATTTTAAGGGCAGGGCGTATGGACGCCTATCAGTGCATATTTATAGCCGCAGTGGGACCCACCAAAAGATTCCCTCGATAGGCGGGCACGTGTCCAGCGAATATTTTGGGGGTTGGACTTGTCTTGTCGAGCGCAGGGCTAGCTCGAAAAGAGCGGGGATTGTGTACAACCCCATATTCGCTGGGAAGGACCCAAAGGCTTCAACAGTCAGGATTGGGTTAGTCTCAGGCTAACCTCGGGTTAACCCTGAGGCATGATTGTGGAGTTCTCGTCCTGTAGGAGCTCTCGCCAAGGGCAGGCGAAAGCTGAGGAAACCAGGGCTGATAGTCGAGCTCTCGGCAGGAGAGATCGTCGACCGACCAGGGCTGATAGTCGAGCTCTCGGCAGGAGAGATCGTCGACCGACCAAGGCAGATGGTCGAGCTCTCGGCAGGAGAGATCGTCGACCGACCGAAGCAAATGGCCTGACTACGGAAGCTCCCGCCTTAGGGAAAGCTCCCGCCCAGGGCATGCGAGAACGCCTTAGGAGAGCCTTCATTCGCAAGGGCAGCATGACTACCTAGCGCGAGAACCTTCCTGGCAGAAGCTCTCGCCAAGGCGGGCCTAGAGGGGACCCAGCGAGAGCCTTCTAGGCCGGGGGTCTCGCCAAGTGGGCCCACGGGGTGGGACCCGGAGTCCAGAGGAGATTATTTTATTATTATCCCGAGGTAAAATTACCCAAATGCCCTTGGGAGGACATCGGGATTTTGCTATTGGCAGACCCCTCAGGGGTATTTCAGTATTTTCCGGTCAAAGGAAGACTATAAAAAGACCCATAGGGGCTCTTTGGAAGGCAGGACTTTTCATTACTCTCCAACTCTAGTGCCTTCTGAGGAGCTCCCAGCCCAGCATTTGGCTTTGGAGGGGAAGCTCTCAGAGATCTTCCGGGTGTGTGGTGGGACCTCCCAGCTGAGGCTTTGGGTCAGTCTCTGGACCTTAGCAGCCAGTCAAGGGTCGAGATAAGAGAGAAGTAGGCATCGGCTGCACTCTGGTTTGTGAACATTCGTTGGGGTCAATTTTGGCTTCAACATGACCCTCCTGCTCCTAAATGGAATCCTAGAGGTCCTCCTCCTCCACCTCTCGGTGCAGGAGCCTCAGGAAATCTATCTTCTAAGTCTGCCTCTCATTCTGAAAGATCAAATCCATCCCAGCCTGCTCAAAGGAAAAGTTCTCAAAGTTTTCAAGGAAAAAGCCAATCTGGCTATCAAAGAACTGATACAGTTAAAGAACAAGTCAAGGAGGTAGTTTATCAAAGACCAACCTTTTCTCCTCCTCCTTCTCCAAAGAAAAAGGTTTCATCTCCAAAGCCAGTGCATATTGAGAAAGTTGTTTCAAAAGGTAAGCAATTTATTTTATCTAAAAATTCTAGCAAGAACTTTGCTAAGTCTGCTCTCTCTTGTTATTTAGTTAATAAAGATAAAGAACTAGTTGATTCGTCTTCTGAGAATGTTTATGAAAGCCCAGAGCTTGATCCTAACTTTAGGATGGCTCGTTTTCTTGAACTGGTTGGAGCTGCGCAGATAAGGAAAGCAAAAGCTGAAGGAAAGGACACTGCCGGATTAACCACAATGTCTACATTCAGAAAGAAGGAGTTCGAAAAGTTCCAGGTCAGACCTGAGATGTTTGATCCTTCAAAATATATGGAAAAGCATCCGGAGGCAGTGGTCCCAAGAACAACTGAATTAAAAATTATTGGAGAACAAGATTTGAAACTATCGAAGAAAGAAGCTCTAGATCCTACAAGGAAAATTACTTTTGTTTCTAGCTCTTCTAATCCTGAATCTAACTCTAAAGCTCCTTAATTGTTCATTGATTGACAGTTAAATTTTATCTGATTGATTGATGATATATCTGCTTGTTTATTTCCCTTTATGCATTTTATTTACTGTCTGTAATTAGTGTTGTTTGTTTTATTTGTTAGAGAGACTTAACTCAAATAGGGGGAGATTGTTGGAACCCTAGGTTTTGATTTGAGTTCAGTCCTTTCTTTCTGTCTCTTGACCCCAGATTTATCTATGGTCAAAGGTTAGTTGATAGGTTAGATTCTCTAGTTGTGTAGAATTGCTTTTCCAAATGAATATTTGGTTAAGTAGTTTTTCGTTCAACTATAGTCGAACGTCGCTCGACTATCGTCTATCGGCTGATCGACGATCGTCTATCAGTTGGTCGACGTTCTGTCTGTGTTGATAGCTCGACTATCTGTTGATAAGTCGACTATCTGCTTGCTTTGGTAGTTCGACTATCTGTCCTGATAGTTCAACTATCTGATAGCTCGACTATCTGTTGATAGGTCGACTATCTGTTCCGCTTTGATAGGTCGATTATCTGCTTGATAGGTCGACTATCTGTGTTGCTTTAATAGTTCGACTATCTGCTTGGATAGTTCAACTATTTGATAGTTCGACTATCTGTTGATAGGTCGACTATCTGTCGTCTTTGATAGTTCGACTATCTGTCCTGATAGTTCAACTATCTGATAGCTCGACTATCTGTTCTGATAGGTCGACTATCTGCTGAGGTAGTTCGACTATCTTCTTTGATAGTTCGACTATCTGGATCGTTCGACTATCTGCCCGATAGGTCGATGATCTCCGTGCGCCGGTCGACGATCTCCGAAGGTCGTTCGACGTTTTACTGTATGCTCTTATTTAGTTTTTGTCGTCTTCTGAGATGTGACTAATTTCATATTTATTTTGGCATATGTTATAAAAGATTATCTGAATAATTTGTGACATTATTTCCATGCAATATCAGTTCTATTCTATATGCATGAGCTAATCTTTTCTGACAAAGTTGTTTGTCTTGTAGCTGAGATATGATATCTGCCAGGCTGTCCTTTATAGCCGTTAGACTCAAAAAGTCTTCCTTGGCCGTAAAGAGATCTTTTTTATGTGACTTTCTCTTATATTATTTCATCAGAAGTATTTGCAGTTTCTTAGAAAGCTTTATCCTTTTATATGATATCTGTCTGCAGTATTTGTGTTTTGCTTTATGCTTTTTGCAGCCCAGCTTGCAGAGTTCAGAAAAAGACAAGATTCAAACTCAATTAGAGCCGTTGCTGCTGCTGATATATAAAGACTTCTTTGAAGAAGAAATCAACTAGTACTCGTAGAAAAATATTCATTCAGCAAGCTTACAGCAAGAACAAGTTTAACTGCTCTCAGCAATCTTCACTTAACTGAGTAGTTTTTAGCTCTTCTGCTCTTCTTCAACCTGAGTTCTCCTGTTCCAGGAAGTTCTGACTCAGAGATCTTTTGAAGAAGAAGAAGAAGAAGATAGCTGCTAGAAAATTTTAATTTCCTATTTTATATCTTCTTGTAGTTCTTCTTTCAGTATTTACTGAAGTGTTTCTGCACTGAAGCAAGACTTCACCTGGACGTTCTTTGAGCCAGGGGGAGCCTTGATTCTTTTAGAGCTGTCTAGCTCAGTGCAAGTTATTGTGCTTCTCTAATCTATTGTAAAATAGAGAAGACACCTTAACCTCCTTTCCCCCCTCCTGTACAGGGTTATTACTCCCTTCAAAAGTATCCCTTGCTGGCAGGGCACCTGATCAAAAACCTGTGTTTGGTTTTTAGACACCTGATCAAAAGTCTAAAGGGTTTCTTGATCTACCTGAAGCAGATCTTGTTGGTGGCAGGGCACCTGATCAAAAACCTGAGTGGATTCCTACCTTGTTGGTAGAAGAGTGGACGTACCCAAGTTCTTTGGGGAACCACTATAAATTCCTTGTGTCGTCTGGATTGCCTTGTTTAATTACTTGCATTGTGGCTGTGATTAGATCTTAACTAGGTTTGCTAGTTGCTGGATAGGATCCAAAGCTAAACTGTAATTACAGTTAGCCTTAGTTTGTGCACAACACTTGTGTTAGGCTCTAAGGTTTAATCTTAAATATCTATAACTTTCATTCCGCATTTAACTCCAAGGGAGTTGAGTAGAAAGTCAACTTTGCTAGTGCAATTTTTGATTACTCTATTCACCCCCCCTCTAGAGTAGTATCTATCCCTTCTCTTTCACAGGATCTGGAGCTGGTTCGCGAGTTCAACAGCCCGCATTGACCTCCGGGGATGGGGACGTGAGGTCGGGGTAGATGGAAATGGATCCCTAGATGATCCTACCGACACTCGCCCCCAGCCCCCAGCTCGTGCGTGTTGAAATAACTATTCCTCTGCTCGTTGTTGTTGTACTTTCTTTTTCTGGATTGCGAGAACTGCTATCTGTAATAATTTGAACAATTTTTGATCTTACCGCCTATTGATTCTGCATAATATGCTTCTCTTTAGATTCAGCTCGCCATAGGATAGAACAGGTCGCAGGGTCGGCGAGTCAGACTGACCTGTTGGCTCTGCCATTAAATTCATTTTTTATAAATAGGCCCTCTCACCTACCCCCAGACCATCGCCTTTACTGCAGACATACACCCTCTCCTTATTGCCCTTCTCGTCACTTTGACTCGCGCCAGAACCTTTGAAACAATGGGCAAGACGCGACTCGATGCCGACGGAAGGTCCAAATGTGATCAGCAATTCGCCGAGTACAGCTTCTACGAGGGAAACACCACGGAGCAAGAGTACCTCGACTTTGTTGCTGACAACATCCCCGCGGGGTTCTCTGCGCGCCAACCCGCGGCGGGCGAGGCCATCAACTCATTCTTTGAGGATGAGCTCGCCTTCCCCATCTCGCACTTCGAGGTGGGGTTGCGCCTCCCTATATGGCCAGAGATTCGTCAAATCCTGAAGTACTACGGGGCGGTCCCGACCCAACTGAACCCGAATGTCATCTCCATGATGGTGGCATTCGCCTGCTACCTCCGCTGAGAGCGGATAGAGTTCAACCTGATGGTCTTCAGGAAGTTATTCATCTACCGCGCGGCCAATGACGGGGTCGCCTTCCTGGCCAGCTCGCAGTTCAAGGTCCACAAGACAGCCAACAAGAACCACAATTGGTTCTCGAAGCTCGTATTCATCAAGGGTGAGTTGGGCAACATACTCTTCTCACCTCGATAGAGGAGCGAGGAGGTGTACCGATCCCCGACGGTGACAGGCAATGATGTCGAGCTGCACAAATTCTTACTCGGCAAGTACTTCGATGTCGCCTTCCTTTGAAGTGGTCTCAACTCGCTCCCCCCGGTTCTGCCTGGCGAAGGTATAGCTCTTTCCCTTCTTTCCTTATTGGGCTCGCCAAAAATCAATTTTCTCTAACTTAAGTTACTCTGCAGGGGAGCGGTTGATCCCCGAGCACCCGCCATTTGCGGACTCGGGACTTCACCCCGACCCACTTGCGTGCGAGAGGGCAGACGCCGAGGCTTGCTAGAGCGAGTTGGGGTCGATCAGGCCTCCCTCTACCAAGAAGCGAGCCTACCTTGCGAGCTCCAGCTCGCCTCACCATCCCCCGCCACCAAAGAAGATGAAGAAGGCGATGACGGTCTCCAAGGGGTGACAACAACAACAACAACAAATATACATGAGCTCGCCAGAGACCACGCCGGAGAATTCGCCAGAGAAAGACCAGAGCGAAGGCGACCCGCCTGCCTCCAATGCCACCGAGGAGCTCACGGCGCGCGAGCTGGGCCTGTCGAAGGACCACCGAAACTTTGGTCTCGGCGAGAAAGCCAAGGACTGGCTCGGAGAGTCGATGGTCTAATGGGACGAACAAGCTCACCGAGACTCCATCTCCTCTCTCATTCCCTCCTGGTCGGAGCGCTACCCTCCCAACGGGCACGCCTATGCCCTAGAGTTTGGGTTGTACGGCCGTGAGGATGTTGCGGCCTATAACGACATGAGCCTCCAGCGGCTCGCCCATGAGAGCTCGCGAGCTCAAATGCGCGCGCTGGAGCTCGCACACATGTCGACTCACCTCAGCTTCCACCTTAGCCACAACTTGGCGAAGGCGAAGCAGGAGCGTGATGTCGCGAAGGACGACGCCGCCGACTTGGCGAAGCAGCTGGGGATCTCCAAGAACATCTTCAGCAACAACACTGGCGGGGTGGTAAGTATCGGCTGACCCCTTCTCCTTTTCACTTAGGTTTTCCACAATTTCTTACCCTTTCTTGCCTGGCAGGATGCCGAGACCGCGGACCGCATACGCGCTCAAGTCGCCGAGCTGGAGGAGAAAAACAAGGCATTGTAGGAGCAGAACAAGGGCCTCCAGGGCGAGATTGCTCGCCTAATGGAAATCATCCTCCTCCCCTTTGGCAGTGAGTCGGGCGCCCCAGTCCAGAGGCCAAAAAACTTTAGCGAGGCAGAGGTCGCCAAGAAGCTGTGTGTCAACTCCATCAGCACCGTCGACTACACCCTGCAAGTCATGCGAGACATGCAGGTGTTGACGGAAGGTTTTGAGGAGATGACTGCGAGGGACTTGGTGATGGAGTTGTTCTCCCCTCTCGCTTCCCCCCCTGGCGAGAAGGAAGACAGCTTTGGCTCGCTCTTCAAGGACGTCTCCGGCTATAAGGATGACAATTCTGGAGGGGAGAGAGAGAGAGCTAGCTCGTCTACCTCTTTTTTTTCTTTATTTCTGTAAATTTCTCTCCCTTCCTTTTGTAATCTCGATGAGGCGAGCTCCCTTGTAATTAGTGAATTCATTAATGAAAAATTACTTGGCAAAATTTTCTTCTCTGTACTTGCTTACTTTCTTTATTGCACTCGCACGCGCGTCACCCCTTCACTGCGCGACCTCACTAGGGTAGCATTCGCCGTTAGAATGTACTTGAGTTAGGACATGTACCCGCGTCGAGACCCAGAGATCTCGCTATCCCTTGATAGTATGGCTAGGATACTCGCCGAGCTAGGCCTGCGACCATCCAGCTCGCTTCGAGAATCCTTCCCTTTAGAGACTCGTTATAAACCAAAATTTCCCAAGTAAAATCTCAATAGGATGGAGTGTAGTTGTCGGGAACCGCCTCGGCTCGCCCTTCTTTAGTAGATGTCGAGATATTGGCTCGACATTGTTGACTCTTCCCTGCTCAGATAGTGTCACCCCATGGTGGTTGTCGAGACCCCGGCTCGCCACTTCTGGTATTGTTTGAGGGTTGTTGGGTCTGACTCCCCCCAGCTTCTGCCCCAAGTTCTACTTCAGATGACTTATGTTGATTGGTAAGCGCAGCACAGGACTTGGTTCTGGAGTAACAACTTTATCCATCGAGTATCCCTGCCTTATCAGCTAGGTGAAAGCCTGACAATAGGAGCAGCTTGGGACTTAGCTCCAGTGCGAGAACAACGTCCACCGAGGACCCCTGTCCTGCCAGCTAGGTGAGAGCATGATAGCGGGAGAAAGCTCAGGACTTAGCTCCAGAGAAAAAACAATGTCCACCGAGGCCCCTGCCCTGCCAGCTAGGTGAGAGCCTGGCAGCGGAAGAAAGCTCGGGACTTAGCTCCAGAGCGAGAACAACATCCATTGAGGACCCTTGCCTTGTCGGCTAGGTGAGAGCCTGGCAGCGGGAGAAAGCTCGGTACTTAGCTCCAAAGCAAGAACAATGTCCACCGAGGACCCCTGCCCTGCCAGCTAGGTGAGAGCCTTACAGCGGGAGAAAGCTCGGGACTTAGCTCCAGAGCAACAATAATGTCCACCGAGGACCCCTGCCCTTCCAGCTATGTGAGAACCTGACAGCGGGAGAAAGCTCGGGACTTAGCTCTAGAGCAACAACAATGTCCACCGAGGACCCCTGCCCTGCCAGCTAGGTGAGAGCCTGACAGTGGGAGAAAGCTCGGGACTTAGCTCTAGAGTAACAACAATGTCTATTGAGGACCCCTGCCCTGCCAGCTAGGTGAGAGCCTGACAACGGGAGAAAGCTTGGGACTTACTTTATGAATGTGACCTGTCACAAATTCTATTGCAAAAAAGGTTTGAAATACCAAGATATTTCTTATTTATAAGAGGGATATACGTACATGATTTACTGGTAGAAACATTTCAAGCCGTCATCCTTCCAGGTGTGACTTGAGGCCCGCTCCTCCGGAACCTCTTCCACTGCCACCACCTGGATGCTAGTCTCTTCCTCCTTTGCCTCCTTCGCCTCCGTCTCCTCTGCTTCTTCCTTGGCCTCCTGCCAGAATGCCTCTTCCATCCTCCTCTCCATATCCTTGGCTCCTGGCAGGAGAAGGAGTTCACCGCGGTGACGTAGCATTCCCTTGCCACCCTAGAGTCTCCCCTGACTCTAACCTGAATTCCCTCGGCGCTGAACTTCAAGCACTGATGGAAGGTGGAGGGCACGCAGTAGAGGGCGTTGATGAGGGGCCGTCCGAAGATGGCATTGTAGCTGCTAGGAGCGTCCATGATGACGAATCTGCCGTTCCTGGACTCCCCCCCAGGACGACATGGAGTCCCATTCCTCCTTCCACCTCCTTCCTTTCTCCCGAGAACCCAAACAGAGGTCCATCTGAGGCCAACACCCTCCGGGCCTCCACCTTCATCGCGTCAAACGCCTTTTTGAAGACGACGTTGACCGAGCTTCTGTTATCAATGAGGATCCGGGAGACAGTGAAATTCTCGACCGAGGTCTGGATGACCAACGCGTCACAGAAAGGATCCTCATGATCCGACATATCTTTTCTTAAGAAGGTGATCTTCTCATCCGGGGGTGGGGTTAGAGACGTTGAAGCAACGCTCCGAAGATACATGGTTTGGAGGCTCGCCTTGCAGGCAGCCTCAACTCCCCCCCCCCCCCCCCCCCGTGGATCACTCTGATCCCTCCTTGGGCTCCGACATCAGCCTGATCCTCACACCTGTCCTCCTCTCCCCTGGGCAGAACCTCTTCAATTCACACCTCCCGTCGAGGCAGCTGCTGCAGCTGCTGCTCCCTGGTTCCCCTTAACTCTAGAAACTCTGGGCACGTGGTTGTAGCATGGCCCTCCTCTTGGTGGAAGTCACAGTAAGGCAGCTCCATTATGCCTTCCTGCCTCCTCCTCAGGTGGCCTCTCCTCCTCCTCCCTAAAACTATTGTCATAGCCTGATGTTGATCGGGGAGAGGGGGTCCCTGACCCTGCCTCCAGCCTGGAGAGTTGAACTGACCCTGCCCCCTAGTTGTTGTCTCCTCTATGGAAACCACTCTGCTGGCCTTGGTCCTGCCACTCCTGCTGCCTCCAGCCGAGCCAATTGTTTGGCTCCTGACGCCCCCACCTCGGCTGCTGCTCCCTCTACCTGAGTTCAGCTCTTCTCACCTCCTGACCTCTTCCACCTGCTAGCTTCTTCTCTTCCTCTGTGGCCCACTTGGCCAGCTTCCTCGCAAACTCGAGGTTCGATGCCTCCCCGTTGACCTCTCTTGCCACCCTCTCAATCAGCTCCTCATAGGATAGAGGAGGCACACTCTTCAGCTCCATCCTGAAGAAGCCCTGCTGCAGCCCCAAGGTGAATGCCATCATCAGGGTGTGCCCTGACATCTCCTGGACCTAGAGGAACTCCTCCTGGAACTGGTCCACATAGCTCCCTAGGGTCTCATTCACCCCCTGCTTGATGTGGAATAGGGACTCGGACTCCCTCTTCCTCTTTTTGGAAGTGGTGAACCTCAGCATGAACCCCCGAAGTAGGTCCTCGAAACAGTAGATGGAACTGACCGGTAGCTGGTGGAACCAACCTCTTGCCTTCTCCTTGAGGGTGATGGCGAAGAGCATGCACTTGAACGCATCCGACATCTGTCGGATCGAGACCACATCCTTAAACCACTAGATGTGTTGAACAGGACCATCCTTCCCGATATATGTTGGGTCTGGCGTTCCTTCACTTGACCCGTGACGCTTTTCTACTTATTTAAGAAATTAAGTAGCGCCCTCTCCATCAGTCCGGGCTTTTGGTGCAGTTGGGTATGCGCTTGATCCTTTAATTGGTATCAGAGCCAGGTTACGGGTTCAAGACCGGGGGGGCGCTATTAAATCCTGATTTTTCCCTTCTACCTGTGTGGGTCCGGCGGGTCAGGTAAACCGTGGACATGTGGTAACACCACTTCTGAGCCATGTGGGCCATGTGGTAACCCCACCTCTGAGCCGACGGGTTGTGTTGGACGTCGGGGGGGATTGTTGGGTCCGACGTTCCTTCACTTGACCCGTGGCGTTTTGCTACTTATTTAAGAAATTAAGTAGCGCCCTTTCCAGCAGTCCGGGCTTTTTGTGTAGTTGGGTATGCGCTTGATCCTTCAATATAGTAGGACATCTCCGGCTCATGAAACCCCTCTGGAACAGGGGCAGATGAGACAAACTCGCTGAAGGGGCTGTCTCCCCCTACTGGGCGAGCCGGGGGATCTCGTACACCCATCTCACCGATCCGGCCTCCACTTGCCGAGCCGGGGAACAACACTCGCCCCTGCAAATCTCGCTCCCTCCCCTCCTCTGTTACCTCCTTCCCAGGTCGCCTATCAGGGGCATTCTCGCCCAAGATTGGGGCCGCGACAACTGGGGCTGCTGGCGTCGAGCACTCGGCGCGCGTGCCGAGTGCAAACTTGATGAGGCTAAGCACCTCTTGATGGAAATCCTCGAACATCTCGAGGGTGGCGAGAGTGGGAGGGGGTGGCGAGTCAGCCCTGCCCGAACCTTGTCCTTCTCCTCCAGTCATTGAGTTCACTAAAGATTTTCGGTGCTGATCACTCTTCACGCTCACCGCATCAAAATGTTGAAACCGAAAATCGGCTTTTGTGGAGTTCGAACCCTTGGGGAAGGGGTGATCTCGCACTTACTTATCCCTCACAAACTCAAACAACTAGAAACTTAGAACAAGAAACGGAGCCAAGGCTCCAGCACGGAGGTCCCACCATACACTCAGAAGATCTTAGAGCGCTTCCCCTCCTTAGCCAAGTGCTGAGCTAAGGATACCTCAGAAAGCGCAAGAAGACCTTGACACAAGTAAGCATGTCTTCTGAGGTACCCCCTTGAGTCTATTTATAGTTTTATGAAATCGGTCTGCCAACAACTAACCTCCGTTGTTCTAAACAGCTATATGCAGTCCAAACTTGCATGCCAACCGCGTAACTCTGCTGTTCTAAAGGGCTATGGGCAGGCCGGCAGGGGTAAAATGGTAAAAATACATCATATGACACTGGCGAGTGGCCCCTGAAAACCTCCACACGCATGGGGTGGTGAGTGCTCGATGGTGCTAGCACTCGCCGCCTCCCTATGGCCCTGGGCGAGTGTGGGCCAGAAACGCTCCACTCGCCAACTGCCTGCCGAGAGCCATGGGCGAGTGCGAGCCTGCTACTCCACTCGCCCCTTTTCCTCTCCACCCCACCTGGGCGAGCCAACGGATCTGCCGAGATGTCACTCAACGCTAAGAGGCGTCGAGTGAACAAGCCTCACTCGATGTCGGGGCGGAAGGCGTCGAGTGGACTCGACGTTAACGGAAGGCGTCGAGTGGACTCGACGTCAGGGGCCCGGCTCGCATGGCTTGGCTAGTCTGGCTCCCGTCGATCCTCACTCACCGGATATGAGGTTGTACAAAGGTTCCCCTAAAAAGCTATAAAAAGACTCATAGACCTTCATTTGAAGACAAGCAACTTGGAAAGAAAGAGAGAGATCTGAAGTTTTCTGGAGAGGACTTAGAACTCTGTTTGCTCTCTTGCTCAATTGTTCACACTGCTCGCTCTCTCGTTCAAGTGGGAACTTCGCTCTCCACAATGCCTTCTCCAACCTTCTCCAGTGCCTGGCTCAGTGTCTGCTCTAGTGCCTGCTCCAACATCCGCTCCAGCGTCAGCTCTTGTGTCTCCTTTATAAGTCGCTCCTGCGAGTGCCGAGGACTTAACCTCTTTTTCACTCTCAAATACTTGTAATCAGTGCAGTGACCGGTCATCCTCTTGAAGATTCTAACACTTGTAACCTCAAGCAAATTAGTGGATTTGGTCAACACCGAACCGACCCTGTGATTTTTTACCTTTTCGGGTTTTTCCATGTAAAAAGTTTTGTTGTCTCTATTGTTGATTCTCTTTCAACTGTTTTTGCTCTTTGCTCACTCTCAAGATAAGACGGTTCGATTCTTCTGGACTGGAATAGCGCTAAGCAACCCCCAACAATTTCATTTGATGGGATTCCCCTAATGTTGTTCGACTCAAGCCAGTTTGACTTCAGCCGAACTGTCAAAGTTGGCCAAGTCAACCAAATGGGAACGCCTCTAAGCTAGGCACACACCAAGCCTAGGGACGAGCCCAAACAGAGGTCGCGCCCAGTCATACGGCGAAGGCGCCCGCTCGTGTGCGCGCGCACTCTCGTGCTCGTACGCGCATGGGAGCGTGCTTGGCGCGCATGCGCGCGTTCTATGCACGCGTGCTCACATCACATATCCCGCACGGACGCGCTCCCTTCCTCACGCGTGCGCATGCGTGCTCCTGCATGCACGCACCCACGAACTCGTCCCCTTCAGCGTCCGCGTGCACATCGCCACATGCCCCGGCCTTTCTCCGCCGCCATCGCCTCCTTCTGCTGCTGGCGAACCTTCCCGGGCCACCCTTTGGGCATGTCCATCATTTTCCGAAAATTGATGATCCAGGTAACCAGAATCGTGCGCCCGCTTTCACCTGCTCAAATTTCAAGAGGGCTCATTAAAGCTCCCCACAAAAAGCTATAAAAAGGTTTCAAGCGTTCATTTGAAGACAAACGACCTGGAAGGGAAGAAAGAGCACTAAGATTTCTTGTGAGGACTTTGAGCTCTACTTGCTCCTTTGCTCAAGTGGTACTCTGTTCGCTCTCATGCCTAAGTGTGGACTTCGCTCCACATAGTGTCTACTCCAACGCCTGATCCAGTGTCCGCTTTAGAATCTGCTCCTACTAGCACGAAAGAAGACAGCTACTTTTTCACCTTCAAATACTTGTAATCAGAGTAGTGGTTTGTCACTCTCTCAAATATTCTAATGCTTATTACCTCAAGCAAATTAGTATTTTTGGTCGGCACCAAACCGACCCCGTGCTTTTTTTCTTTCCGGATTTTCCCACGTAAAAAATCTTGTTGTTTTTGTTGCTGGTTCTCTTTTAATTGTTTTCGTGCTTAACTCACTCTCAAATTAAGACGTTCCAATTTTCCGGTCTCGAAGAATGCTAAGCGACCCACAACATACCTATTCCATCCAAACTGATGTTTTTGGCATTGATTTTGGGGTCATTGAGAATGAAGATGGCCTGGATCTCTATATCTATATTTACTTTGGCTCTCATTGTTTCAAAAATGGGGTTTGTTCGCCCAATTTAGTGAAATCATTTTATGTTTGTTTCAACATTTTATTTGGGATGTCTATAATACTTTACAGTAGTACAATGCAAGTCCTTGAGGATCCGTTCGGATCTCCGAAATTGGTATTGGGTGGGGCATCAGAATTCAAATTTCAGTATTCGAATGTATGAAATTTCCTCAGAATTGGAATTCGTCATATTTCATGAAATTCAATTTTGTACCATGACAAATTCTTAGGGATAAAGACAAATATTTTATGGAATTCAGTTTTTTACTATGGTCGTCGTCGCCCGATCTCGCCTCCGGCGCCCGATCTCGTCGCCGCTTCCTGATCTCGTCGTCGTCGCCTGATCTCGCAGCCGCCCGATCTCGCCGCCGGCACCCGATCTCGCCGCCGGCGCCCGATCTCGCCGACGACGCCCGATCTTGTCGCCGCTGCCCGATCTCGCCGTCGCCTCCTGATCTTGTCGTAGCAGCCCGATCTCGCCGCCGACCGATCTCTCCCCCGCCGCCCGATCTCGCCGTCGCCGCCTGATCTCGCCGTCGCTGCCCGATCTCGTCGTCGTCTCCTGATCACGCCCCCGATCTAGTTGTCGCTGCCTGATCAGGATCCGATCTCGTCGTCGTCGCCCGATCTCGCCGTCGTCGCACGATCTCGTCATCGCTGCCCGATCGCCGTCGTTGTCTGACCATAATTAATTGTTGGTACACTACTTGAAGTTGATTTCTCTGTTTTATGTTTCTTTTTCTGCCAACTTCTACATTTTCTGAGAGATCGTAAAAGAATAATTCTCTTCAACACATGATTTTGTTGCAATAACTTCGTCATGAGTGACTCAACACTGCTAAGATAATTTCCTCCTAAGTGTGAAAGAGGCTAGCCAACTTTGATCATACTTTTCAAGCATGTGTTTCATGACAAGTATGAAAAGGATTAGCCGTCTTTGACTTGAAATTCAACATGTGCTCTTAAAGGAAGCTTCTAGGAAATTGTCCAAAGAAAGTTTCATGACATGTGTTTTTGACCAAGGAAGCTTCATGGAAGCTTCATCCACATGCCATCTACCACACCTACCTCCTTGATTTTGGCCCTATAAATAGGGATGAAGGAGGAGGGGTAATGCATCCACTTCTCTCCAAACTCAAGCATTGAAAGATTTCTAGAGAGGTCTTTGCGGCAATCGTCTTAGTTTGGGAGAGCTTTCAGACGTTGTTGTACGACGTTGACAAGGAGTACTTCGCCTACACGGATTGGATCTGGAGCAGATATTGGCAAGGATTCGAAGAGGCATCTTGGAGAGGATTTGTGTAATCTGTCTCATCCGCCGGTCGGTAACTTGCAATTTTTCTGTTACTATTTATTGTATTATGTAGTGTGAAGCTGGTGAAGATCCTTTGTGGATCGGTGGAGGGAAAGCCTGTAATCCGTGCGTGTGTTTTCACACACTTTTAGTGAAGACTTTTCGGGTTGGACTCCGATCGTCCCGTGGTTTTTCACCCAATTGGGTTTTCCACGTTAAAATCTCTGTGTGCTTTTATTCTTTTTGCATTGTGTTATTTTGTTGCGATGGCATACCGCTCAATGCGGTCGCGCAGGTTGCTCGCCTAAAATTTAAAATAGGTGCTCTGGTCGGGATTGATTGCTCGCATTCCCAACAAGTGGTATCAGAGGGAGGTTCATTATCAGAGCAATTATCGGGCTGACCTGTCTGAGATTTGAGACGAGCCGATTGAATATTTCAGGTTAGTGATCGGGTGCGGTAGGTGACGACCATTGGTCCGCTCCCTGTCCTCTTTGATTACTTTCCGTGGAATAGTCGGCTCAAAGAACTGAGGTCAGTCTGATCAGTGACAGAGCACGATGGAGTCTACTTCAGGTTCAGGGTCCGAGCAAATGGTGAAACTGAATGGCGCGAACTACCACCAGTGGCACTTATTGATGGAGGATTTTATCTATGTAAAGGGTTGGCATGCTCCTATCTTTGAGGAAATGCCTAAAGATTCGGATCCGGCTAAATGGAAGGTGGAACATCAGAAGCTATGTGGGTTTATCAGACGGTTCGTGGAGTCAAACGTCTACAACCATGTAGCTAGCATCAATGATGCAAAGGATCTGTGGAAGACTCTCGAGACCTTGTATGCCAAGAGCACGGGCATAAATAAGTTATATTTGCTGAAGAAGCTTGGGGAGTTCAGATACCGGGAAGGCTCACCTATTTTGGATCATGTCAACGAGTTCCAGGGGATTATTGATCGTCTGACTGCCATGAAGGTGACCTTTGAAGATGAGGTGAATGCATTGTGGCTACTCAAGTCACTTTCAGACTCTTGGGAGATGGTCAGAGTTTCTCTGATCAATTCTTCCCCCCAAGGGATTGTTTCCATGGAGATCGCCAAGAGCGGGATCTTGAATGAGGAGGTGAGACGAAAGTCTCAGGGGACTTCAGGCTCTTCTTCACGAGCTGACGTTCTCTTTACTGAGACCAGGGGGAGAGGAAGGAGTAAGAGCCGAGGAAGGAAGGAGGACAGGAGTCAGAGTAGGGACAAGTCGAAGTCACGTTATCAGAACGTGGAATGCCACTACTGTCATAAGAAGGGCCACATCAAGAAATTCTGCTACTCGTTGAAGAATGACCAGAGGAAGAAGGGAGTTGCCACTGAGGGCAAAGATGAGGGTCATACGGTAGCCACCGTTTCGATTGAAGAGGACAACGTCATTATTGTTGGCGACGACGTCACGGCTGCACTCTCGTGTGACGATCGATGCTGGATCGTTGACTCTGGAGCTTCTGCACATGTCTCCCACAACATGGAGCTATTTGCCACTTACACCACTTATGACTGTGGGGTGTTAAGGATGGGCAATGGGGATACGTCCAAGGTACTTGGGCGTGGAGACATGCACTTGAAGACGAGTACTGGAGCCCTACTAGTTCTGAGGGATATGCGACATGTGCCAGACATCCGCTTCAATCTGATATCTGTTGGCAGACTTGGAGATGAAGGACACCTGAGTGTCTTTGGAGGAGATTTCTGGAAGCTGATCCGGGGATAACTTGTTATGGCCAGGGGTTATAGAGATTCTGGATTGTACTACATGGAGGGGAGGCCTGAAGCTGCTCAGGACAACTCTGTCAGGGATGAGACATCCACTTCCTTATGGCACAGGAGGCTGGCACACATTAGCCAGAAGGGATTGGGATGCCTGGCGAAGAAGAAGTTGATCAGTGACATTTTTGATGTTCACTTGGAGAGGTGTGACCACTGCATGGCTGGGAAACAAAATCGGGTCTCATTCCACAGCCACACATCCACTAGGAGATCGGAGCCATTGGAGCTTGTTCACACTGATGTGTGCGGACCACTGAAGGTCCAGACTAGAGGAGGGGCATCATACTTCGTCACTTTCATTGACGACCATTCGAGGAAGCTTTGGGTCTATGCCATCAAGACCAAAGATCAGGTACTCGATACTTTCAGGAGATTCCACGCTGAGGTGGAGAGACAGTCTGGGAAAAGACTGAAGTGCATTAGGTCCGACAACGGGGGAGAGTATATTGGTCCATTTGACGAGTACTGCAGGGACCATGGCATCCGTCATGAGAAGACCCCGCCCAAGACGCCACAGTTGAATGGCGTAGCTGAGAGGATGAATCGGACACTGATGGAGAGGATTCGATGCATGCTATCTGAGTCGAAGCTGTCAGGGATGTTCTGGGGCGAGGCTCTTCTCACTACAGCGCATGTCATCAACCTCTCGCCGAGTTCAGCTTTGTAGGAGGATGTTCCTGATAGGGTCTGGTATGGGAAAGACCCTTCTTACAGTCACTTGCGGGTATTTGGCTGCAAAGCCTTTGTACACGTCCCTAGGGACGAGAGATCGAAGCTGGATTCGAAGACCCGGCAGTGTATTTTCTTGGGGTACGGCTATAGTGGAGAGTTTGGGTACAGGTTCTTTGATCCAGTTGAGAAGAAGCTTGTACGTAGCCGTGACGCTGTGTTCTGCGAGGATCAGACTATTGGTGATCCTGAGGGGACTGTTGAGTTGGAAGTTGACTCTCACACTATTGTAGAGTCACCTATGGTTGGAGCTGATGATGTTGAGGAGACTGCCGAGCTCGCGCCTGCACATGGAGTTGATATACTTCCGGATCATGATATCACCACTGATGGTGATCCAGGAGTCGCTGAGGATATTACTGATGATGTGCCTGCACCGGCCCCTGAGCTGGCCTTACGGAGGTCAGATCGGGCCAGGCACCCGCCCGCTAGATATTCCGTATCCGAATTCGTCTTGCTGACTGATGCGGGGGAGCCAGAGAGTTATGATGAGGCTGTGGAGAGTACCGAGAAGCGTCAGTGGATGGATGCTATGCAGGATGAGATGCAGTCACTGCAGAAGAACCACACTTATGAGCTGGTGAGATTGCCTAAGGGCAAGAAGGCCTTGAAGAATCGATGGATCTTCAGGGTGAAGCAGGGAGATTCCTCCACACCTCCCAGATACAAGGTCAGGCTGGTGGTGAAGGGTTTTGGACAGCGACAGGGTGTAGACTTCGATGAGATCTTCTCACCTGTGGTGAAGATGTCATCTATTCGTGTCGTCCTTGGCCTCGCTGCGAGGCTAGATTTGGAGGTTGAGCAGATGGATGTCAAGACCGCCTTTCTGCATGGCGATCTTGAGGAGGAGCTTTACATGGAGCAGCCTGAGGGCTTTAATGTCAAAGGGAAGGAAGCTCTTGTGTGTCGCTTGCAGAAGAGTTTATATGGCCTGAAGCAGGCCCCGCGGCAATGGTATAGGAAGTTTGATTCTTTTATGGGGGAGATCGACTTCAGGAGGACCACCCTTGACCACTGCGTGTTCATCAAGCAGTATGCTTCAGAGGACTTCATCATTCTGCTGTTGTACGTGGACGATATATTGATCGTCGGGAGGAACACTGCTCGCATTGCTGAGTTGAAGCGACAGTTGAGTTCCACTTTTAAGATGAAGGATCTGGGTGCTGCGAAGACCATTTTAGGGATGCACATTCGCAGAGACAGGGGAGCAAGACTACTTTGGTTATCCCAGGAGCGGTACATCCGCAAAGTACTGCAGAGATTTGATATGGATCAGGCAAAGAAGGTGAGCGTGCCGCTTGCAGCTCACTTCAGGCTTACCGCTGATCAGTGCCCCAGCACACCCGAGGAGATCGAGGCGATGTAGAAGGTTCCGTATGCATCTGCAGTTGGGAGCCTCATGTATGCGATGATGTGTACTCGTCCAGATATTGCGCATGCTGTTGGGACCGTCAGTAGATTTCTCTCCAATCCTGGGAGAGAGCATTTGAGCGCAGTGAAGTGGATACTGAGATACTTGCAGGGGACGTCAGACTTGACGTTGAGATTTGGAGACAGTGAGCCAGAGCTGCTGGGCTATACTGATGCTGACATGACTGGAGATGTGGATTCAAGGAGGTCGACGTCCGGATACATGATTCTGTTTGTAGGGGGAGCTGTCTCGTGGGCGTCGAGACTGCAGAAGTGCGTTGCACTATCCACCACGGAGGCTGAGTTTATTGCGGTTACTGAGGCTGGGAAGGAGTTGCTTTGGATGAAGAGGTTCATCAAAGAACTTGGATTCACTCAGGACCGATACACACTCCTATGTGACAGTCAGAGCGCTATTCACTTGGGGAAGAACCCCACGTTTCACTCGAGGTCGAAGCACATCGACACTCGGTATCATTGGATACGAGATGTCCTGGAGCAGAAAGAGCTTGATCTTCAGAAGGTACACACTGATGACAATGGGGCAGACATGCTGACCAAGACTGTGCCAAGGGGGAAGTTCGAGCATTGCGTTAGGATCGTCGGCATGGCGGCTCTCTCCACATAAAGCAAGGGGAGAATAAGTTGTTGGGTACAGTTCCCGTCCTTTGTGGAAAAAGCTGTTGAGTTCGAGTCTCATTAACTCGAATTTGATGTTGCTGATCGAAAGTGGAGACATATTGATGGAGGATATGGAGGGAGGCAAATTAAAGACTCTGGGGAAGATTGTCAGAATGATATGATTTCTTCACTTAGTCGAAAAGGGGGAGATTTGCTAAGATAATTTCCTCCTAAGTGTGAAAGAGGCTAGCCAACTTTGATCATACTTTTTAAGCATGTGTTTCATGACAAGTATGAAAAGGATTAGCCGTCTTTGACTTGAAATTCAACATGTGCTGTTAAAGGAAGCTTCTAGGAAATTGTCCAAAGGAAGTTTCATGACATGTGTTTTTGACCAAGAAAGCTTCATGGAAGCTTCATCCACATGCCATCTACCACACCTACCTCCTTGATTTTGGCCCTATAAATAGGGATGAAGGAGGAGGGGTAATGCATCCACTTCTCTCCAAACTCAAGCATTGAAAGATTTCTAGAGAGGCCTTTGCGGCAATCGTCTTAGTTTGGGAGAGCTTTCAGACGTTGTTGTACGACGTTGACAAGGAGTACTTCGCCTACACGGATTGGATCTGGAGCAGATATTGGCAAGGATTCGAAGAGGCATCTTGGAGAGGATTTGTGTAATCTGTCTCATCTGCCGGTCGGTAACTTGCAATTTTTCTGTTACTATTTATTGTATTATGTAGTGTGAAGCTGGTGAAGATCCTTTGTGGATCGGTGGAGGGAAAGCCTGTAATCCGTGCGCGTGTTTTCACACACTTTTAGTGGAGGCTTTTCGGGTTGGACTCCGATCGTCCCGTGGTTTTTCACCCAATTGGGTTTTCCACATTAAAATCTCTGTGTGCTTTTATTCTTTTTGCATTGTGTTATTTTGTTGCGATGACATACCGCTCAATGCGGTCGCGCAGGTTGCTCGCCTAAAATTTAAAATAGGTGCTCTGGTCGGGATTGATTGCTCGCATTCCCAACAAACACATCAACTTCAAATTGTCGTTGTCGCTCGATCTTGCAGTCATGAGCAAAAAAAAGAAATTTAAAATCAATTTCAATTCCAATTCTAGAATTTCATCATGCAATCGAATAACTACGTTGGAATTCAGACAAATTCTAATTCTCACGGAAATTGGAATTTGATGAATTCCAATTCTGCAATTTCATTTTTTGCGATCCGAACGGACCCTAAAAGTTTTCATATGTTTTCATATTCTGTAAGGTGGCCTCCCGAACGACGCTACCTGTTGAACGATGCCGCCCGTCGAACAATGCGGCCTGCTAAACGATGTCACATGCAGGATGCTACCATCTGTCGAATGAGTATGCTGGTGCAGCCCGCAGACCTGCAAGCACATGACCATTGAGTGCTTTCAGACAAAGTTGTCACCCCCGTCAAATATCGCCACACTGCGGAATGCCGCCGTGCCGCCGAATGTCACAGCCCCACCGAATATACTTGCGGCCGCCTATTGGCCAGCGAACAAAGCCTGCTTAAATGTGAGCTCAGCCCCCACATCAAGCTCAGCCAAGATGCCAATAGTGGTTAGAAAATAAAGAAAATCAACTTATCCACATGTGCAGCTTCGCAGCTCGTATATTATTGGACCAGCAAATGATAAGAATAATATAATAATATTTCTGTTCAAAAGTCGGGAAAGCGCCACCCTTTAAAGTAGAAATAATGCATGCAAGAAGGTTCCCCGTATAGAAGGATGGGCCACCGTCCGTTCTCTCCATTTCACCTAGAGGGTGTAAATCGAAACCAATCGAACCGCCTAATCGAATCAAATCAAATTAAATTGTACGGTTTGGATCGATTTTAGTAGGCTACGGTTCGGTCATGAATCCAATTTTTGAAAAACTGCAAAGTTAGGTTAGGTTCGGTTCACCGAATCAACCCGTATTAATACTTATATTAACATTAGTAATTTTGTATCCTATTATGTTTGATTTGTTTGAGTGTCATGTCAGCACGTAGTTTAATAAAAACTTAATTTGTGTTATAGCTAGTATGTTATTAATTAGAGCCATGTATTGCTTCTTTTCTCACGTAAGTGACCGTAATTTATGTTTCTTACGCAGGTCACGTATGCGGAAGGCTAATGTTGCGATTGAGCCTCAGTATTTCCAAAAAGATGTATATTGAAACTCATGCTTCATGCTAATGTATTCATTTTTTAATCACCAAAAATGAAATGAATCTAACCAAATTATTCGGTTTAATTCGGTTACAGTGGTTTGCACAGTTCGGTTTCAAATTTTTGGAATCACATATGGGTGGTTCGTTGTATATTATACTTAAAAACCGAACCAAACCTCCTTGCTTCACCTCACAATTTCGGAAGCGTCGCATAAAAAATTGAAGTACATGGTCCGCGGGCTTATCCCATCTTTGATTCTTTATGGGACTACCTCATTCCGCTAGAACTTATATCTCATACAAATAATTATAACTTATAAGGAGTACTACTACATAAGGAACCTCATCAACTTTTATGCTAAAACGGATGATGTTTATTAGTTGATTCTTAACAAATAACGGTTTAACTCGTGTATTTACGATCGCCACCATCATAGCCAAACGGAGCCGGAATTGAATTGAAGAGTGGAGAAAAAAATAATGCATATACAAAAAAAAACATTGATTTGAATTTATTGGGATTTTTCGGTATAGCCACAACCAGTGACGGAACTAGGATTTTGAAGTCGCACGGGCACAATCTAAGTACTGTCAATTCGGGGGGGTCCGGGGGTTAGCGCACCCTGAGCGGGGGTTTTGCAAAGAAATCTGGACTGTTTTGATATCTTAGAGTATTATTGGTCAATATATTGTTGGTCATCTCTATGCTTTTATACTTCATTGTAGCTTGCTATCTCAAAATTCTTGTGTCTAATTGGACTGTTTTGATATCTTAGAATATTATGAAGTTAAGAACTTTTTCTTAGATTTGATCTAAACTTGGTTTAGTTTTTCTATGATGTTGAATAGAAATACGCCAAAGCATGGCTCTAGATTTTATTATGCTTAAGAGATGTTAAAATCGGCGAAAATGGGGGCATCTTGCTATGAAATTGATTAAAATATATATAAGAAAACAAAACACAGAGGAACACAAAATTTAGGTGGTTCAGCTCGAGATGGGTTACGTTCAGGGGCACTGGCAAATGTTTGATTAGATGGAGGAACTGATAGGTACAAAAGAAAGGCGGCATTCAGATTTTCTCCATCTACCTAACCCAAGAAGAAGAAGAAGAAGAAGAAGTTACCAGCAGCCGAGCAGCGATCTGCACGGGAGCAGCCGAGCGGGAGCAGCCGAGCAGGAGCAGCAGTCGTCGACGCCTGGCGGGCTAGGGCACGGGAGCAGCCAAGCGGCGATCTGCAGCGGTGCGAATGTGCGATCGTCGTCCACGCCTGGCGCCTGGCGGGCTAGGGCACGGGAGCAGCGACGGGCTAGGGCACGTGAGCAGCAGGCTTAGCGACGGAATTTCTTCTCCCCCGGTGAAAATCGCGGAAAAAACCGATCGGGCACGTGTCCTACCATGCCCAGAGCTAGTTCCGCCTATGGCCACAACAGTAACAATCACTAGACACTTCAACTAATAAGACACATGTCCCCTAGATTTGTAATTGTATTGAGAGCATATAAATGTCTACATTAAAACTATGACAACATAGTCACATATTCGGAACCCGGTCAAATAGTAAAATCTATTGTCGGAGCAAACAAGTCTACAAGAGCTAAAAGTAGGGGTGAACCTACATAGGACCTAGTCTGGGCGGCCACTTACGTTGAATTTAAAAATGCTAACAGATTTAGGGTAGAGTTTAAAGATACATTATAACTAATATATTACAATAAAAATATTCATGTTTGAATAGTTTTCTTGTAGGGCTGATATCGAGTCGAGTTCGAGCGATTTTGGCTCGGCTCGAAATCAAAAATTTTAACTCGAAATCGAGATTGATTTTGAGTCGGCTCGACTCGAAATGACTCGATTCCGAGTCGGCTCGATATCAAATCGACGGCTCGAAATCAAATAGGATCGGCTCGAAATTGAGCAATTTTCGTTTTATTTCTAGTTTGCTAAAAATTAAATTGGGCAACCTATAAATTTAGCAAATGAAACACTTAAAACGTTCATTCTTTTTATTTAGATTTAAATTATGTTATTTTTAGTCATAAAATAAGAATATATTAATAAATACATAATTTTTTTAATTAATTCGAGTTGATTCGAATCATATTTCGAGCGATTCAGGACGGAATCGAAATCAACTCGAAATTAGATTCGAGTAAAATTGAATCGACTCAAATTGACATATCCAAGTGGACGTATCCACTACCTACAATCTTCGACACATCGATATTTGCCATCCGGATAGTGCCAAGATCTCCAGTAGTATATGAGTAGAAGTAATCTCGGTGAGGGGTGCAATGGTAGGATGCTCCATCAACCACTACCCAATCTGTGTCAACACACTCTTGACAAGCAGCCCCAATGCAATATAAGCACAGTGACTCATCCTCCGCAATCGAGGTTGCACTTGCACCTTCACTTAATTCTCTAGTCTCCTTTGACTTCCCCTTCAGATCTTTTTTCAACTTGAAGTAGTCCTTCTTAAAGTGACACTTCTTCTTGCAGTAATAACACTCGATGTCCTTTGGACTTGGGCCTGAATTTGCTTTTGGAGTTAGCGCCCTACTTACCTTCCTTTTTCATCTACCTGCCATTTTCCTCTATTAGGAGAGCATCTGGGGTAGAGGCTTCATAATCCTTCCTCCTTAGCTCCTCGTTCAAAAGACAGCTTGTCACCATCTTCATTGACACAATGTCATTAGGCGCCGAATTGCTCAATGACACCACAAGAGTTTCTCAACTCTCTGGAAAAGAACTAAGAATCATCAATGCTTGCAGCTCATCCCCCAAAGTGATTTTCATGGCCTCCAATAGGTTGATGACGCTTTGAGCAAGGTTCAGATGCTCTGTCATCTGAGATCCATCTCTGTACTTCAGATTTACTAGTTTCCTAATCAAGAAAGCTTTGTTTTTTGTTGTTTTCGTTCGTACAACGCTTCAAGCTTCCTCCATAAAGACTGAGCGGATGATTCTACATATATATGGTGGAAGACAGAATCATCAAACCATTGCCGAATAAAACCTACTGTCTTCCGATCTATCTTCATCCACTCTATTTCATCCAACAAGATAGCATGCCTTCCAAACAACAATGCATAAAGATCCTTACAATACAACAGATCTTCCATTCACGGCTTCAAATACTCCACTTCTTGTCATTCATGTTAATCATTTTTGTGCTCTGCTCCATCTTTACCAACAACTCGATGGTCTGAAATGAACCAAGCTTTGATACAACTATTAGGAAACATAATATCCCACTTTTCACTAGCACACCGGGCTCACAAAGAGGAATAAATGCAGCAACAACAAAGAAAAATACACACATAAAAAAAACACAACCAGGGAACACAAGATTTACGTCGAAACCCTCTCTCAGTCAATGTGGGAAATGCCACGGTGCGGGGCACACAGAAAACTCCCCTAATGAAGTAATAATAAGAATTACAATAAGTATTTTAGGTTTGTCCAACCTAGATCCCCGTTGGATTCACAGATTGAATCTTCCTCTCAAAACTCACGGTAAAACTTCCTTCCAAAAAAATGCCACAAACTCAATCTCTCTTCCCAAGCCCAATAGCAGATGAAGACAAGGAGCAAAAACACCCTTACAGCGAAGACAAGACACCGATTTGAGAGAAACTTATTCTTCCTTCTTGAAGAATTCCTCCAGTAACAATGGCAACAAACTTCTTCCCGCAAAACCGAGAGAAAACTCCCGATGTATCCTCGATGGCTCTGAAAACAAAAAGAGTACCCAATCTAGAATAGCCTGAGACCTATTTAAAGTAAATAGCAGAGGATGCCATGGCTATTAGATCAACACCCAAGAAGATCAGACGGCTGAAACCACAGAGCATTATGAAACAACCGGCGTTCGCCACCTCATCACGGCGATATAGAGCAATCTGAAGTCAACACGATGACACTCAGCAGGCAGCTACACACACGACGGTATTGTCAAGATCGGTCACGATTGTATCGTCGAGATTACCGAGACCGATCACAACAATATTGTCATGATCGTCGAGATCAGTCACAACGGTATCGTTGAGATCGCTGAGGCCAAACCTGATCTAAATTCCGAGTCCTCCGACTCTTTTGGGGCTGGACACCAACACCAAAAACATCATTTATTAATGCAGAGAACTTATTATATACATTGACACATACAAACCATTACTGAAAGTATCCAATTCTTATATATATGAAAAGAAATTTGCTTTAGGAATTCATTTGATTATGAATCTCCTGTTATTCTAATTATAGATTACAAACACCTATCTCCATAAGACGGTCTTATCAGTCCCGATAAGTGGTGATGATATCACTCTATAGTTGAAGTAGTAATATCAGAGTTTAAAGCTCCGTTTGGGAGGACTTATTTTTAACGGTCAAGCGGTTACGATCGGATGAACCTGACCTTAATTATGGTCCGGTTCATGCCGTCGTAACCGTTTGACCGGTGAAAAAAAATCCCACCAAACGGAGCCTAAGACTTGAACAACTACTCTTGCATTAAATCCTTCCCTCAGTCACTTTGACCATCCTAATACATTAACTAATGTATACCCGAGGTCAGTTTTGACTAGGATACGCCACAAAACGTCTTGATAAGTCAAATCAAAGTGATGTCCTAGTTAGATTGACGCTAGTTCTAAGATATAATGGACAGACAATTGAACCCTTCAAATGAGCAAAGAAACAATTGAATTGGAATTGAACCATCAATTTCAATTCCAAGATTCTAATTCCTTTAAAACAAAGGAACCCTTGTAACATTTCTATTCAACTAAGATTTCATTTGGCACTTTGTTTTTGCCTCAATAGATTTGGACAAAAGTATCAGCATCATAAAATATATGCTTGTCATGACAACGGTTATGACCATCAGCAAGAAATGAAAATAGTTTTTTTTACAGAAAAGTGGATGCATTCTTTAGATGACCATGACTGTGATGGTTATGAATAATAGTTCGTAAACGTCCGACCTCGTCTAAGAAACTTCATCTCCTTATATGTTAAAAACAAGTTTTTTTTTGCGGTGGTCATAACTGTTGCCAAATCAAACATAAACTCAATGACGATGCCGTCTTTATCAAAATTTATTAGAATAAAAAATGCCACGCTAAACAGAGTCTATCGACACAAACAAATATAAATTTGGACACTCAGACACTCTCTGGTATCTAGGGAAATTTTTTTCGTCCGTGATTCGAACGAAAAAAACCCTTCGCGAGACCAATTAGAGCAGCGAGTGCATGCTGAAATAGTGGGATCCACGAAGCACAGATTTAATGTGCGCTACGGCCCCATAAAATAGAAGGCTGCGAGTGCATGCTATTAAGTGCGGACCGTGTTCTTCATCGGGATTGCGGACCTAATTATTTTTCAGTATATTATATCTAGAGAGGAAAGATTCAAAGAAAGCTACCTTGAGAAAGTGAAATTAAATGCCGCATAATTCTTGCACTATTAATCTATTATTATATAACGAAAAACCCTAAAAGCAAATATTTATAAAGAAAAAGGATAAATGTAATTTTAATTATTTGGCGCTCCATTATAACATACCTTTTTCAAATTTATAATAATATAATAATTATAATATTGCTCTCTCGCTTTGGCTCTGCTTCATCCTCATCTTCTATAAATACCCGTCCCATTTTGCTCCTACGGAAGAAACCTCGAGCCATTTCCCTCGGCATCAATTTTTCTTCTCTCTCTCTCTCTTTTGTTAACGTTGTCATGGGCTCCGGTTCGATAACGTCGCTGGCTCTTCTCCTCCTCCTCGCCGGCACGACTTCGCCGGCGGAAGTTGTCGGCTATGGAACGGATATGTCGATTATAAGCTACGGCGAGAGGCACGGCGTGCGGGGCCTGGAGAGAAGCGAGGCGGAGGTGCGGGAGATCTATGAGGGCTGGATGACCCGGCATGATCGGAACTATAACTCGCTCAATGAGAAGGATCGGCGTTTTGAGGTCTTCAGGGATAACCTCCGGTACATCGACGAGCATAACGCCGCCGCCGATGCCGGCGTTCACGCCTTCCGCCTGGGTCTCAACCGGTTTGCCGATCTCACCAATGAGGAGTATCGTGCCGCTCGCCTCGGAACTCGCATATCCGGCCGCCGAAGGAACCCTAGCAGCCGCTATAACCTTGCTTCCGGCGAAGCGCTTCCCGATTCGGTCGATTGGAGGACAAAGGGCGCCGTCGCCCCTGTTAAGGATCAGGGATCCTGCGGTAGTTTCTTGTTTTCTTTCTCAATGTCATGTATAATCATCAATGAATAGATACATAACGGTGAATTGTTTTGCGTTTTTTTCATTTTGAAGGGAGCTGCTGGGCTTTCTCCAGCATTGCCGCCGTTGAAGGGATCAACCAGATCGTTACCGGTGAACTAATCCCTCTATCAGAACAGGAATTGGTAGATTGTGACACTAGAAGCAATCAGGGATGCAGTGGTGGACTCATGGACGACGCCTTCGAATTCATTATCAGGAACGGAGGCATTGATTCAGAGGAGGATTATCCCTACAAGGGCCATGCCGGAAAATGCGATCCTTACAGGGTACTTTAATTAATTTCTCTCACTCTCTTTACTACTTTTCTGGTGCTAATTTAAACTATTGATTTCCATTAATTTGAAGAAAAACGCCCGGGTAGTGTCAATTGATTCATATGAAGATGTCCCTGCAAACAATGAGAAGATTTTGAAGAAGGCAGTAGCACATCAGCCTGTAAGTGTCGCCATTGAAGCTAGCGGCAGAGCATTTCAGCTGTATCGATCGGTAAGTTGCTATTGTTTGATTATCTTCTTCTTATTTCCATCTGCCATTAGTGTTTTCTTATAGTGAATTGTTTTTTTATGCGTATACAGTAGACTAACTCATCAGCTGCTAAGTTAAGTTGATACCTTTCATCCACACCTTATCATGTCATTGTGGTAGTGGATCCTATACTAGTTGATGCTGCCGTGATAAATAATAGCATAAAATTATCAAACAATGATTAGCTAGTTGTCTGTCGCAATTAAATTTGAGAATCACAATGTTTTTGTTGCAAGGGCCATGCTTTTTTTTAAGAGCGCTGTTAGTGGCAGCACAAGGTTAATAGTAGCCTGTGAATTCCTCCTTGCAACCCAAATTGTTATTGGCAGCTCAAATATATTTTTTAAAAAATATATTATAATCAAAGTTTTCTCAAAAAGTCATCTAAAAACTAGATATTTGCTTATAATTTCTATTACAAAACATATAATGTATATAAGTTGTACAAATTTTGGCATCATGTATATAAGTTGTACAAATTTTGGCATCATCTAGGCAAGTAAATGCGACGCGCTGCAAGAAAAGAACATCGAATGATGTCTAGTAATTGGAGCATGTATCTATAGGTTAGAGAAATTATTTTTACCAACAAGTATTGAACGGTAATGCAACAATGCCTGTCTCCTGTAGTTTGCAGAGAGGAAGATAAAAAAATGCATACTAGTGGTAAACACTTAACTAATTCATAGGAAAACACATACTAGTGGTAAAATGTAATTTCAAATCAACTTGTGGTAATGCCAAACTTTACTCTCAGTCGCCTACAATTTCAAAAATCATAACTAGAGAACAAATTCGAAAATAGAGTAATCCTAAACATTCACAATAACATTCAGAAACAATCTTAGATACCACAACTTTTCTGAGAATGAAATCGATTTTTACCAAAATATGAGAGTGGGGGTTGTCTGTATTCACAAAAATCGGAAAAAGGGGCAAGACGAATTCTTCATCCACTGTTAAAATGGTTGGAGACGGGTGGAGTCGACGACAACCTCTTGTACAAGCAGCCAGCGGTGGATGGGTGGAGTTGACATCCGTGGCAGTCTCTTCCAATGCATAGGTGTTGTATTCCTGCTTGGGAAGTCTCGCGAACGACTGGATCGAGACCGGTGGTGTCGTGGGCGGTGGAAGGGAGGTTGACGGGATGCTAGAGGGCTCGCCGACGGTGGAAATTGGTCGGCGGTGGAGGAGCACTCGGTGGTTGAGAGGGGCACGACGGGGAGAACGGCGGGATCATTCGGGGACATGACAAGAGACAGAAGAGAGGGATTTAGGGTTTGGGCTGCCAATAGTTTTGATTGAGGAGAAATAAAAGGGTGTTTATTTGAGATTATGGGTCTGTTTATAGTGAAAATTGGGCTACTTTTTTAATATTCACAATTTTTTTCCATCTAAGGTGAATTTTATGTATGCTGATGACTTATTATTAAAATAAATATGTGGCCGTGGCAGTTATCTTCCTCCACAAACATTGGTGAAAAATAAATAAATAAAATTTATGCATACATTGAAAGTGACTGTCAATTTTCTGGAACTGTTTATTTCTATATGAAATCTACTCCTTCACCTGCTCATAGCTGATATTTTTCAGTCTGACTAATCTTCATCACCGCCATAATATTTACTGGATATTTTATGATGAAATTTCCATTCTTAGACATTTTGGCATATTGTTATCAGGGCATATTCACCGGAAGCTGCGGGACAGAACTAGATCATGGAGTCCTTGCTGTGGGCTATGGGACTGAGAATGGCAAGGACTACTGGATTGTGAAAAATTCCTGGGGTCCAGACTGGGGGGAGGATGGCTTTATAAGGATGGAGCGAAATGTGAACTCGGCTACCGGCAGATGCGGAATTGCTATGCAGGCATCCTACCCTATCAAAGATGGTTCAAATCCGCCCAAACCAAACCCGAGCCCGCCCGCACCTGTAAAGCCCCCAATGGAATGTGATAGCTATTTTACGTGCCCGGCAAGCACTACATGCTGCTGTGTATACGAGTATGGCCGGCTCTGCTTTGCGTGGGGGTGCTGTCCCCTCGAAGGTGCCACCTGCTGTGATGACAACAACAGCTGCTGCCCTCATGATTACCCTGTTTGCAATGTTAAGGCTGGAACTTGCGTAATGGTAACTCCTCTCTTTAATATGCTTGTTTTGTCCATATCAAATTTATTTTTCTGTAGCAAATGGTTTTGGAAAGAAATTATGAAGCCTGCTCTGGAATGATGTGTGAGTTAGCAAGCCTACTCAATTCAAATTTGAGTTGGCTGAATTCGCTCAATCTCAAGTTGAATTTTTTTGTTTTTGACAGTTTATCATAGTTTAATATATATATATATATATAAATAATTACTCAAACCTCTCCTGTAAATTAGCACAATTAATGAGAGCATCCCTCTT
Organism: Platanthera zijinensis; assembly: GCA_039513925.1. Taxonomy (NCBI): domain Eukaryota; kingdom Viridiplantae; phylum Streptophyta; class Magnoliopsida; order Asparagales; family Orchidaceae; genus Platanthera; species Platanthera zijinensis. Next base: position 265,897,498 of record CM077079.1, on the reverse strand, counting down.
ATTTTCGAAATTACAAAAATCTTCCCTCGATTTTTCATTTCATTACAAAAACCTCACTTGGACTTTTCATTTTATTGCATCCATGAAGAAAAATACCCCCTGGACGTTGTACATTGAGGGAGTGTTTTTGTACATGGATGTTATCAAATTAAACTTCAGGAGAGATTTTTGTAATGAAATGAAAACTTTAGGGGAAGTTTTTGTAATTTTGAAAATAAGAGGGATGCTGTCAGTAATTTATGAAAGTTAGAGGGAAGATCCCGATATATGGCCATATATAGAAATATATATATAATACCTTTTTGTATTGACAACATTCATTCTGTTCAATGCCAGAGCAAGAACAACCCGTTTGGAGTCAAAGCTTTTCGGCGGATTCCCGCCAAGCCCTTCTGGTCATACTGATGGACGAAAGCGAGAAATGCTGATGCTTGAGTTCAATTTAGCTGTTGATTGTGTAGAAGAGATGGGCTGTCAATTCTTTACCATCTTGTACGCTTTCTTCACTGCAAAGTTTAGGAGATTATTACTGGTATACTTGTAGCTGATTTAAGAATGTATCATGTACATAATTTGTGCTTCATCAATTTATCGTAACAATATCAAGTTTCGGTTTTACTTGCTCCTATTTGTTCAATTTACTGGCTCATTTGCTGAAGTGATAATATGGAATATTATTTGAAAATTAATGAAAGTTTGTTAGAATGCAGTTTCTTTTGAATTAGGTTCAAAATCAATGTTAATTTTAATCTGTGTTCTTAACAAATTCTTATACCGGATAATAATGTTAGGGACGTATCAATTTGTTGATTACGCCTCTGTTTGTGATAACTGTGGCATTTTTAGCGAGCAATGTGAAATTTTGATAGTAAATGTAGGTGATTGTTATTAGCACCGTAGTTTTGGCTAGTCACACCGCACTTTCTCCTAATTTTTTGCGCATTGTGGAAATACGTCTTGTACATGCATTTTTAGGAAAAGTGTTCAACACGAAAGTTGTAGATCTCGACATTTTCTATAATTTTTGTGTTGAACACTTTTCCAAAAAATGCATGTACAAGACATATTTCTAAAAAGCGCGAAACCTGAACGTATTTCCAAAGTACGCCTTGTACATGCATTTTTAGGAAAAGTGTTCGACACGAAAGTTGTAGATCTCAACGAGATCTACAACTTTTGTGTTAAAACACTTTTCCTAAAAATGCATGTACAAGACGTATTTCCAAAAGACGCAAATAATAGGAGAAAGTACGGTGCGACTAACCAGAACTGCGGTGCTAATAACAATCACCTAAATGTAATGCCCGTGATTTACCTGCATTTGGCATTATTATTACAACATTCTTAGCATAAATTTTGACGTTCGCAATCACTAAGACTTGACCACATTTGCATGATTGTGGTGGTGTTTTGGCGCAAAACATCATTTTGAAAACAATAGTGTTTGTTATTACTCCACAAATAATACCTGCGGTTTTCAAAACAGTATTCACAACTACCATCACATTCCAACAACTCTCTCAAAAAGGCCCACATCAATGATGAAATGGTTGTCAAGTTGTAATTATCCATCAATTTCTTTTAACTATAGTATTTGTGTGCCTTGGCTGCGAGCTCGGGATATGCGGACTGGAGTGGTGTCCGTAGGCGCGAGCGGACTGGAGCTGTGTCCGCAGGAGAGCGGACTGGGGCGGATCTCGCAGAGTTCACCTGTATGACGATCAAGTCTTGCTGGGCCTTGGCGACAAGGCAGATTGGCTTGGTATCCAGCCTTGGTGGTGCAATCAGGCGGACTGGCTATTTCGCATTATTGCGGCGGTCTGGTTGTGTATCCGCGGCTTGGCGGATGCACTTGGTGCTCGCCGCGAGATAGTGCGGTTATCCTATCAGCTAGGGTAGTGATCACACTCCTCTCCGCGCCTATAAATAGGACCCCTTGTCACATCAATGTAGATCCCAACTGAACAGTAAGTGAACTCGCAGATAGTTGCTGTGGTTAGGATTTTGTGTCCGCGCGGTTTGAGGAGGTTGGCCGGTCTGTGTTGTGCAGGTTGTGCAGGTTGTGCGGGTAGCGCTGGAAAGCCAGGAACTTGGTTCTGACTGCGGTCAGGGACAGTGCGAACTCTGCGGATAGCAACCAACGGTTTAACAACAGGTCGCAGTTTGCGACTAGGCGTTTTCTCTTCTGCAATTAGTTTTCCAGTTCAATAAGTTGTCCGCATCTGGCGGCTTGGTTCAGTTCGGCAGCAGATTGCGCGGTCTGGCGGCTTGCAGATCGGCGGTTAGAGTTTAGCCTTGGAATAACGGGCAGTCCGCGCGGCTAGGCTGCGGTTTGGCGATCTGTCGGTTTGAGCGGACTTCGTAGCGGTTAGCAGCAGGGTCGGCGGTTACTCTTGTATTCCGCGCGGCTTGTTTTCTCTTCCTTGTAATTTGCTTCTATCGGGTACATCGGCGAATCATGTCTCGCCATGTATACATCGCCTTGTTAAGATTTTGTTGATAGTACAAGTTTCTTGCTTTTTTATTTGCATCTGCTTATTTGGACACGGATAGGTTGAGTGTTCCTACGCCTGGTTTCCCGTTTTCTGTGCTATTACAAATTTTTACAAGCAAAACTTGATCCTCATGTCGTTCGATGTGTCTTCATTGAATGCTCTTCTACATAAAAAGTGTGCAAATGTTATCGTCCTCCTAGCAAGAAGATCTTTATCTCTATGGATGCAACTTTTCATGAAACTACATCTTATTATGAGTCCTCACTTCAGAGAGGGCTTTATATCACACTTGGAAGTGAGTACTCTTATTCTTTCTTTGCTTATCCGCCTTTATAAAATATCCTGAATACCACTAATCAGGGGGAGTGTGGACATTTCTAAGAAAAAAGGAGTTTCAAGTGTACACTGGGAGAAGAAAAGAATCAAACATTTAGTCTCATACTCTCATTTCATAATATCAGAGCCAATGTCGGATTTGTCCTCAACGCCCGTTGAGTTACCAATTACTCTCAGAAAAAGTATTCAGTCATCCACTTAATATCCTTTATCTAACTACATTTCATATGACTCTCTAACCCCATCCCATATAGCCTTTGTTGCATCTTTATCCTATGTGTTTATTCCCGTACATGACATGAAGCACATGGACACCCAAAAGGGACAAAGACAATTGATGAAATGCAAACTCTTGGATGCAAACTCTTGGATAGAACCATACATGTGACCTGATAGATTTCCCTAAATGCAAGAAGATAGCTCGATGTCAATGGATCTTTACCGTAAAGCATAACTCTGAAGGTATTGTGGAAAAGTTAAAGACACGATTGGTGGCGAGAGGATACACTCAAACTTATGGTACTGACTACCTAGAGACGTTTGCTCCAGTGGCAAAAATGAATTCAATCCATATCTTGTTATTCCGTACTGCTTGTAAATGGTGGGATCTATAACATTTGAATGTAAAAAATGCATTTCTTCATGCTGAGCTGGAAGAGGAAATGCATTTCTTCATGGTTTATGTGTCTACATTCTGGTCTTGCCCCTAGTGGATCAAAAGGAAAGGGCTGCAAATTGAAGATAGCCATTTATGAATTACAAAGCTTGGTTTGAAAGATTTCATTAAGTCATGACCTCTTTAGGCTATACCCAAAGTCATGCTAATCACATTCTATTCATTAGGCAGAAAGATGAATATGACTATCCTTATTGTGTATGTTGATGATATGGTTTTTATTGGTGATGCCTTGGAAGATATCCATGCTCTAATGATAAAACTTTCCAATGAATTCGAAGTGAAAGATTTGGAGAAGTTAAGATATTTTATTGGAATTGAGATAGCCAAATCAAAATGTGGGATTCATATTTCACAACGTTATGTCCTTACTCCTTGATTTACTTGAGCAAACATGAATGAGTGATTGCAAGCCTGCTGATACCCCTATTGAAGTGAACCACAAACTAGGAAGAGATGTTGAGGAGTTAATGAAAGATATTATTAGTTTCAGGAGTCGATAGGAAAATTGATTCATTTGTTCTCTACTCTCCCTAACATTGCATATGGGTGGTCTGAAATCTCCATGTTGTCTACAAAATTCTAAGGTATCTGAAGACCTCTCCTGATAGAGAAATTTTATTCTCACCTAATGATAACTTAAAAAGTGAGGTAGACACTGATGCGAATTGAGCAGATGATGATAAGGAATCTACAACGAGATATTGTTCCTTTGTTTGAGCTAATTTGGTCACTTGGAGAAGTAAGAAACTGTTGTGGGTCGGGCCGGGCGGCGGCAGGCTTCTTCCCCCGCTCCCGTTTAACCCTCCAGCACAAGCATGGGCCGCGGCCCTGCACACCTCAACCGCGGCGGGATGTTGAGGCAGGCGCTCGATCCCCCGACCTCCTTGATGAGAGGACTTAAACATGTCCTCCATCACCAACTGATCCGCGAAAAAGTGGCATGCATCTTGCAATTATTATATTAGAGCTTGATTCGTCTGTGTGATTCTCTCCATCGACTTGTTTACGGGATTGCCTAATTCAACGCATTGTTCCCTTCAATGCGATCAACAATTCCAACATGATCCTTTGTGCATGTTTTGTGTTTCTTGCTACACCAATCTTTTCCGGATATTGTTGGCTGCTAGTCTCATCTAGCGGGAGCTTCAAGATACATCGGTGTGCATTATGCATAGCGCATTGCTTTCCTCCGACTACTTTTAGCGCCAATATCCAAGTCGACGGCTTTTGTTATAGTTGTTCTCGACTCTAACCTTTAGTGGTTATTTTCCTACTTCTAGCAACCCAATCCGATTGAGATGCCTAATAGGATTGATGATGGTGAGATTGATTCAATGGATGGCCATCTATTGACGAGAGGAATCCCATGTCACATTCCTTCCAAGAAATTGAGATATTGAAATCTCTATATAATAGAAGGTTCATATTCTCATGTGCCTAATAAGAAGTGGTCAAAGAACTCATTTGACTGAAGTCCCTGCTACAGTAGGAATTTCCAATTATACTTCAGGGGAGCAGATAGATGCTTAAACTGTGAGCCTGATGTGAGATTGTATGGAAGCTGATGTGTCAAACTTGGTCACTTATTGTATGACGACCAAAATATGCGAGACTGTTTGACATTATTATACTCAGGAAGCATTAACTTGAGAAGAATCTATTACTTGCCACATGAGCAGAATCTATTACTTGCCACAGACATCGAACAAATTTGAAAAGGGTTTGAAATGTGTGCCTAGTGCTTTGGTGAGTTCATAAGGTAGTTTAGGAGTTGAATTATTTTCCACTTATTTCTACCTATGTATGGATCATGCGAGCAATCATGATTTCTTTGAAGGTCTTTGTTACGGAATTACTTGAGGAGCCACCGTGGAAGGTGTACACACGAAGAGCTCGGGAGCGCAATACTGGAGACGCGGTCGAGATCGTCGAACCGGCCGGGACGGGGTCGGGCGGAGGCGCGGACGACGGCACCAACCCAACCGGAGATTAGGCCAAGCCCGGTTGGGTCGGTTGAAGCTTATTTCAGCTTTTGGTTTAATTTGGTTTATTTTGGTTTATTGTAATTTGAAACCCTATATATGGGTTTGGACTCTTGCTTTGGTTTTTTTATCTTGGATGATCAATGAATTGAGGGCTGCCCCCTTTCTCCTCTCTCAACCCTAACTCTCTCTTCTTCCCCTCTTCCGGCCGCCCTTCCCCTGCCGGCATTCCCTCTCAACTATCGTAGAAGGTATTATTTGGTCCGACCTGCCGGTCCGCCTGCACCGTGTTGCCGCCGGACTTCATGGCCCCGACCACCCGTGCGCACACCGAGCCCGACGCCGACGCCCACGACGCCCTCGCCGCCCGCGTCGCCGAGCACGATTCCCGTTTCTCCTCCTTGCAAGCCTCCATCGAAGCCCTCGCCGTGGGCCAAACGGCCATCCTACGCCGTCTCGACGCGTTCGCCACCCCCTCCAACCCCGGATCGGCCTCCTCCGCGGACACGGCGTCCGTGCTGGGCGCCCCGCCACTCCACACGGCTGTGCACGCACCTCCGCCAGCGGCCGGCGTGCTACCCCGACATTTGCAACACCTCGATGTCCCCTCCTTCTCCGGTGTGGATCCTTTGGGTTGGATGGCACGGGCGGAACAACTCTTTGACCTACAGCTCACACCCCCTGCGGACCGGGTTAGCACTGCCATGGTCGGCTTGGAAGGTTCCGCCCTTCATTGGGCACGTTGGCTCCGGCAAAGCCAGCCGACGATTTCTTGGGCGGACTTCAAGCAGGAAATGATCACGCGTTATGATCCCCGCTACACCGGCTCCGCGATTGAACGCCTCTGCAGCGCCCGCCAAACGGCCGATCTCGACGGGTATATTGACGAGTTCGTCGCCCTCGTCACCCAAGTCCCGGGTCTCCCACCCGACCACTACTTGGGCTTCTTTCTCCAAGGCCTCCGCCCGGCGATTCGCTCGCGCATTCGGACTCACAACCCGCATACGGTGTCCGAAGCCTTGGACCTCGCGCACGCGGTGGAAGCCGATCTCGGCCATCGCCCTTTCCCGAATCCCCCGGCTCCATCCGTTCGACCGGCCAACTTGCGTGATGGGCCCCCCCGACCCGTGGCGGGAGGGGGAGGGCCTCGCCCAGGCCGGCCCGATCCCCCCCATCGCATCTCCAATCAAGATTATAATGAGCTTCGCCGTAAGGGCTTGTGCTTCCGTTGCCGGCAACCTTATTCGCCCCAACATGTTTGCGCCGTCAAGGAGTTTCACGCCCTTTTCGGCGATTTCGACGCCGAAGTGACCGCGGCCGACTTTGATGCGCTCGTCGAACCCGACGAGGCTCCTCCTCCCCCGGATGACACCGCCACCTTGAATATTTTGGACCTTCCCCTCTATTCGGTGGGCGGTATAACCGGACCCCGCACCATGAAGTTGAAGGGCTCCATTCACGGCCGTGCCGTGATCGTGATGATCGACAGTGGCGCGAGTCACAATTTCATCTCGGCTTCCTTGGCTCAGGAGTTAGCCTTGCCGAGCCTCCCGTCCCCCGGATTTTCGGTGGCATTGGGGGACGGTCGACGCCGACCGACCTTGGGACGTTGCGCGGGAGTGACCCTCTCGGTGGGCTCCTACCTTTTCACCGCTGATTTTCATGTTTTCGAATTGGGGGGCCTCGACGCCATTCTCGGCGTGGCGTGGCTCCAAACTTTGGGCGACGTTCATGTGAATTGGGCTACCATGACCATGCGTTTCCAACATCAGAACCAACCATGTCGTTTAATGGGCGACGCGGCGCTCCTACGCTCTCCGCTATCGGCCCGTGGTATTCACCGCGTCACGGACGCCCTCTTCTCGGCTTATCTCCTACCTCTCCAACCGGCGGATCCACAAACTCCGTCCTTCCACATGGATTTTCGCCCCCTCCTCGACGACTTTCCGGACTTGTTCTCTACAGCCCCGGGTCTTCCCCCGGTTCGGCCCACGGATCACCCAATTGTTCTCCATCCAACCTCGGCGGCGGTGTCCGTCCGGCCTTACCGCTACGGGCACGCCCAAAAGGACGAGATCGAACGCCTCGTGCGGGAGATGTTGATCGGCGGGCTCATTCGCCCCAGTTCCAGTCCCTTCTCCAGTCCGGTCTTGTTGGTGCGCAAGAAGGATGGAAGTTGGCGCTTCTGCGTGGATTACCGCGAGTTGAACAAAGCGACGGTACCGGACAAATACCCCATTCCCGTCATCCAGGAGCTTTTGGATGAGTTACACGGGGCGGCCTACTTCACTAAGCTGGATCTCCGCGCCGGCTACCATCAAATCCGGGTGCGCGCCGAGGACATCCACAAAACGGCTTTTCGGACTCACGACGGCCACTTTGAGTTTTTGGTGATGCCTTTTGGCCTCACCAATGCGCCGGCCACCTTCCAAGCGACCATGAATGATCTCTTCCGGCCGGTACTTCGAAAACATGTTCTTGTTTTTTTCGATGACATTTTGGTTTTTAGTCCAACTTGGCAGGAACACCTCGTCCACGTGCGCCGCACCTTCACCACCTTGCGGAGCCACCGCATGGTACTTAATCAAAAAAAATGCTCATTCGGTATGACGAGCGTCAGTTACTTAGGCCATACCATCTCTTCCAACGGCGTCGCCATGGATATAGACAAGGTTCAGGCGGTGCTCCATTGGCCGCCGCCGACTTCCCTCCGCGAAGTCCGTGGATTTCTGGGACTCACCGGCTACTATCGCCGGTTCATCAAGGATTACGGCGCCATCGCCCGCCCCCTTACTCAACTCCTTAAAGGGGTCGAGGATGCCCGTTTCGATTGGCCGGCCGCGGCCATGTCTGCCTTCTCCACCCTTCAATCGGCGCTTGTGCAAGCCCCGGTCTTGGCAATGCCCGATTTCAAACAACCCTTCGTCGTGGAATGTGACGCCTCCGGCACCGGAGTGGGGGCCGTTCTTATGCAAGCCGGCCGCCCGATCGCGTACTTTAGCCGAGCTTTTTCCTCCATAGTCCGCAGTCGTTCGGCCTACGAGAACGAGTTGATGGCCCTCGTGCTCGCCGTGCAACATTGGCGGCCCTATCTTCTTGGCCGCGCATTTGTGGTTTGAACGGACCACCACAGTCTCCGGTATCTTCTCCAACAAAAAATCGCGACGCCTGCACAACAATTATGGGTCGCCAAGCTCTTGGGGTACGACTTTACGATCGAGTTCCGCTCCGGTAAATCAAACAAGGCGGCCGACGCGCTCTCCCGCGTACCGCCCTCATCCGAGCTCACCGCCATCTCTCGCCCCATTTGGGACGACGCCACCACAATCCAACTGGAAGTTGATCGGGACCCGCGCCTCTCCGCAATCCGGCGGACTCTTCTCACGAACCCGGCGGCTCATCCGCCGTATACTCTTATCGGAGGCCGACTGTTTCATCGGGGCCGTCTTGTGCTATCCACGGCCGCCGCCAGTATCCCGCGCCTTCTCGCCGAGTTCCACTCCACACCGTCCGGCGGACATGCTGGAGCATTCCGGACATATCGACGTTTGGCGGCCTCTCTCTATTGGCCGAACATGCTCCGCCAAGTGAAGGCCTACGTAGCGGCTTGCCTACCGTGTCAGAAGGCCAAGTATGAGGCCATGTTTCCGGGCGGGCTCCTTCAGCCATTACCCATTCCGGAGCGGATTTGGGAGGATATTGCCATGGACTTCATCACGCGCCTCCCACGCTCGAATGGATTCGACTGCATCTTGGTGGTCGTGGATCGCCTCACAAAGTATGGACATTTCATTCCGCTCCGACATCCCTATACGGCGGCCACGGTGGCCGACTGTTTCATCGCGGAGATAGTACGACTCCACGGGTTTCCACGCTCTATCGTCAGCGACCGCGACCCGCTCTTCCTCAGTGGATTTTGGACATCACTTTTTCGGCTACAGGGCACTCGACTTCGCATGAGCACAGCCTACCACCCGCAAACCGACGGCCAGTCGGAGGTCCTTAACCGCTGCTTGGAGACATACCTCCGCTGCTTTATCGGGGAGCGCCCGAACACATGGGCCAAATGGTTATGTTGGGCCGAGTATTCTTACAATACGGCTTACCACCATGCCGCGGCTACCACTCCTTTTGAAACCGTCTACGGACGGCCTCCTCCGTCCATCATTCGCCACCTTCCCGGGGAGTGTCCGGTAGCCACCTTAGCCGATCACCTTCATGATCGGGATGTCATTTTGGATAGCCTTAAACATCACCTCCAACGAGCCCAAGAGAAGATGCGATCCTTTGCGAATCGGAAGCGCCGCGACCTCTCCTTCCGGGCGGGAGACAAGGTCTTCATCAAACTCCACCCCTACCGCCAACTTTCGGTAGCTCGCCGTTCCTCTCCGAAGCTTGCACCTCGGTTCTTCGGGCCCTACGAAGTACTCAGCCGTATTGGCGCGGTGGCCTACCGGCTCCGCCTACCGCAACATAGCCGCATTCATCCAGTTTTCCACGTATCACAACTCCGCCGGGTCATTGGCGACCACCCGGCTGTGGGACCTCTACCCACCGAGGAGGAGGAATCGGGCATGGCGCCCCTCTACCCGGCCGGCATCATTGGCCACCGTCACCATTTACCCGGGGATGCGGCCCCCGAAGAGATCCGTGTGGCTTGGCAACATCGGCCGGAGAGCGACGCCACTTGGCTCATCCGCGACGACTTTCGCCGCCAATTTCCCGACTACTGCCTTGAGGACAAGGCCAATTTTCCAGATGGCGGTATTGTTACGGAATTACTTGAGGAGCCACCGTGGAAGGTGTACACACGAAGAGCTCGGGAGCGCAATACTGGAGACGCGGTCGAGATCGTCGAACCGGCCGGGACGGGGTCGGGCGGAGGCGCGGACGACGGCACCAACCCAACCGGAGATTAGGCCAAGCCCGGTTGGGTCGGTTGGAGCTTATTTCAGCTTTTGGTTTAATTTGGTTTATTTTGGTTTATTGTAATTTGAAACCCTATATATGGGTTTGGACTCTTGCTTTGGTTTTTTTATCTTGGATGATCAATGAATTGAGGGCTGCCCCCTTTCTCCTCTCTCAACCCTAACTCTCTCTTCTTCCCCTCTTCCGGCCGCCCTTCCCCTGCCGGCATTCCCTCTCAACTTGGACCATAGTTCAGAATAATTTAATTACATGTTTTAAGAAATTTTACAAAGATGGTGATTATTGATACCTTCTCAAGGGTCCTTCGTGTATCTGAGTTTTTAGGTTGCAACAGTGTCGGGACAAATCACCCGTCTTGGGCTACTAAACATCTTAACAGATAGCTATAGAGATAGAAGTGTGTGTGGTTGCTCGGGAAGGGGGAGATCAAAATGTGATCCGGGGGGGGGGGGGGATGGAGGGCTTATTGTTGTCATATATATTGTTTGAAGTTTCATGGGAAACCACCTGCCAGAGGAGCTAATAATTGTTTCTGATACTGTTGGAGTGTATGAATTGTTTTATTATGTCTCTTGTTTTTTCTGCGTGTTACTCATGTATTTTACTTGTATTCCCACACTATATAGCAAGGGTGTAAACTAAATGAATAATATTTTAGTTTTCTAATTTCCAACATGGTATCAGAGCTAACCTAATCTCGTGTCCCGCTCGCATGCTCCGCCGATCCGTCGTTTGCCCGCCGAGCTGTCGTTTGCCCGCCGATCCGTTGTTTGCTCAACCAAAGATTAGGGAACCTCTTACGTTATTTAGTAGGTGATCACGGCGTAAGACCGACACAGCTTTTCCATTTTACACCGCCCATCATCCACAAACTTATGCGCAAACTAAAGTAGTCAACCAAACTTTAGGAAACCTCTTACATTGTTTAGTACGTGATCATCCATCTAGTTATATATCTACATTGTCTATCAATAAGTCTATTGACTTTAGTCCATTTCTTATAATGTTATGATATGAATCTTATTTCACTCACACTAAAATCCCGCACTAGTGAGTCGGCTGAGTCATTTCCACGTCATTTGGATGAAGTGCATGGTTTCACCCAATGTAAAACTGCACTAAATAATTAAAATTATAGACTTTATGCAGTCATTCATATGAGAGCGTCTTTAGAAAAGTTGAGCAACTGATGGTTATAGCTAGGGCTGAGAGGCTCTCTCTTGTAATAACAAAAAAATACATGCTAGGTAAATAGGTTGCTATACAACAGTACAGAGAATTGAGACGAATATGTTGCTATACAGTAGTACATGTCGAACCATAAACGACACACATTGGGTAATATGTACCGACGTTGCACTCGGATCGTGTTAAGAGGAAGGACAAGCTGGCGCATAGAAAGGTGAACTCCTACTTTTAGCTTTTTGGATACCACTAGTTTTATATTCCCATTGTTTAAGCCCAAATAGGGGGCAAGTACATGAAAACTTGTATTACTATCATGTTTTTTTTTTGTTATTTTAGTGTTTCTATACCCATTCGTTTATGCCTTGATGGGAGGCATGACAACTCTTTATGGGGGATGTCGGGACGGGGTAGCATGATTTCGGCAAGCAAGAAGATATCAGGATCCTCTTTGATATAAACTCAAATTAGGGTTTTCAAAAACAATTAGATATTTTAATCTAAAACTTTACTTGTTTTAAAAATTAAATTAGAACTTAAAAAATAAATTGATTTGTTTAGTTTTGAAAAGGGGGCCGAGCGGCCGAGTCGAGGCGTGCGCGCTTAAAACTGTTCTTAACGATAAACTTCAGCAAAATCGTTATTTGTTATTCAAAAAAATTCGTCGTCATTTAACGGATCGAGACGTAGCGGGATTTGTACGTTTACAAGCGCAATCCACAAGCAACATTTATGAAATAAAAGATAATTTTAGTGGTTAGAACGTTCAGGGCAAGTTCTGAATTATTTAAATGATGCATAAATTTAAAACTAACTAATTGAGCAAGGAATGAGCGTCATTACCACACGAGGTTCAGTCAAATCAAATCTGTAGGCAGAATCAAAACCAGAATTCGGTCGACCGTTAGCTGGAGACGCCGGGGCTGGAGTTCTGCCGGGATAAAACTTGGAAGCCGACGACAGAGATCTATTTGGTTGCGGATGAAAGGGCCGGTGTAGGGGCTCGCCGGAAATAAAGTTCTGGGTTAACGACGAGTCCCCGGGCGTTGACGGTGGATGACATAAAGGAAAAAGCGGCCCGCCGGAAAAGGGATTCGCAGTCGACGGCGGGTCTGGAAGTCGCTCCTCTACCTTGGACGGAATCGATCGGCAGTTGAGAGCAAACAGGTCGTTGTCGGGTGGCTTGCACAACGGCGGGGAGCAAAGGCCTGACGTCGAGGCGGCTGGAGCTTCGACAGAGGGGGTCAATTTCACAGGGGGAAGTAGCGCTGACACTGCAGAGAGAAACGACAAGGGTCACCTCTCTCTTCTTTCTGTCTGGTTCTGTCCTGCTCTGATTCACGGTCTCTTTTTATTATAAACCTTCATCTTTTTTTGGAATTTCTTTCCAAACATTTATTTTTCAAATACAACTTTTCCTATTAAACTATATTTGTATGATTGGATTTTTCGTAAACTTTGCCAGATAATTTGAAGCAATATATCTTCTCAAATATTACTCCCTCATAATATGATATCTCCTAATAACTTTTGATTTAATTTTCTCTGAATTTTCTCCAATTTAAATTTATGTGTTCTTAAATAAATTAGGCTTGCCCGTTACGTCCAAACAACTAAAACTACATAGCCTATTTATTCAGGGTCTCATCCGCCGGTCAAACCGAAGAACCAAACGATTGCAAATAAATAAAAAAAATGCGCGAAAGTAGTACATGAAAATTAAATGCAATAATAAAAAAAATCTATGACACACGGTGGCGTGATGAAATTTTGGATGCGACGGCGGTTGCATCACTCCTTATCTTCTCTCTCGCTCTCTCTCTCCTCTCTCTTTCTTCCTACAGAAACCGTCACCCTCCACTCTCCACCGGTCAACCACCTCATCTTCGACGGGTTCGAAGAAGAGAAACCAAAATCCTTTGTGGGATTTCGCCTTCTACTGCTCCGTGACATGCTCCCAATCCAGAGCACATATCAACTTGGTATTAGAACATACCTCCTCGGCTCGGTCCTTCCTCTACCGTTGTCTGCTTCGACTACCAACTCCCCTATCGGAGCCGGCCTCCTCTCTCGTCCCAATTACTGACCGTCAACTTCCTCTCCGACAATGGGCGACCTAAACCTATACGCCTAACTTTTGGAATTTATGGCCCGCCTGGATGCACACATTGAGAAATAAGAGGCACATATGGAGCGCCAGGATGCCATTTTTGAAGCACTCTTACTCGATCTCAAAAGGTTCCCCAGCGACGGTGGTGCTCCCCATGCTTTGCCTCCACCACCTCCTGTGACACCCACCGACCAACAACATGTCCCCACCAGCCCACCCTAAGAAGGCAACTCGTCTTTTCATCCCGATGATGGTACCCCTGCCCCCCGCTATCCCAAGATGGATTTTCCCACCTATAAGGGTCGAGGGGATCCCCTCTCCTTGCTCAACCAGTGCGAACTCTTCTTCACCAACAAACGCACGCCGCCAGAAGATCACCTTGGGCTTGCCTTTTTCCACCTCATTGCGCAACCCAACTATGATTCACTCAACTTCTGTGGAAATGCCCTTCCTTGCAATGGGACGACTTTCCTAGTGCCTGTACTCTTCACTTCATCCCACCGCTCTGCGAAAATCCTATTGGGAACCTTATCACACTACTCCAATTTAGCCCCCTCGATGACTATACGGAGCGTTGTCATCTCTTCTTGCCCCGTGCCCCGTCCGTCCATAACAACAAGTGCTCTTCTTCATGGTGGGCCTACACTAACAGCTTTGCCTGGATCTTGGATTCCATGCTCTCTCGGACCTCACCACCGCAATGATTCTTGGGCAGGCTTGTGAACGTCACATTCTTCTCGATCGACCCCATCTTCATCACTGCAAACCACCTAACGCCCACTTCGGAGGGGATGCACAACCCTTCACCGCTAAGGTGGCCGACATCGGCAAACCCCTCTCGTCCAAGGGGAACGACATTCACAGTGGCTGGCCTCCTTTCCGCCTCCGTCTCTCGATGTTTGAGATCACCGACCGTCGTGCAAAAGGACTCTGTTTTAATTGAAGCCAAATATAACATCTCTGCTTATGACTAACTTGTTGTTCTGGGGATTGAATAGTTCGTACCCTTTAGATTCAAGACTGTATCCCACAAAAATATTTTTTTTCTCCTTTTGGTTTTAACTTGTCTTTGATTTACTTTGTTTTCATGGCATAAGCAAGGCTGCCAAAGACCCTAACGCGTTGCGGACTTGCAGATTAGGCTTATGTTGGTACCATGCTTCATAAGGTGTTGTGTTCTTATAAGCTTTGGTGGGGGTTCTGTGAGTAAGTAGACAACATTACTAAAGGCTTCTCCCCAGAATTGTTTGGGTATTTGTTTCTGATATAGCATGCTTCTTCCCATTTCTACCACTGTTCGATTCCTACGCTCCACTACACCATTTTGCTGAGGGCTTTGTGAGACAGTGAGTTGATGATTGATTCCTTGTCAGTCATAGAGGAGGCAAACTCTTTACTAGTGATCTCACGCCCTATCAGTCCTGAGGGCTTTTATTTTGCAATTTGTTTCATTTTATACCAAGTTTTTAAACTTAACATAGTGAAAGCTTTTTATTTTAATGTAAGGAAAAATATCCACATCATGCGAGTATAGTCATCAACTAGGAGAATGTAGTACCTGTTTTCTTCCCAAGTAGAGGAGGTGGTTGGCCCTCAGATGTCTGCATGAATCAATTCCAATGGTGTGTTGGCTCTCCACTGACTTTGATTAGGAAAGGGCTTCCAGTGAATTTTGGTTTTGACACGCTTCACAAAACTCACCATGGTGCACTATCCCCTGAATCCCAGTCGCCATTCCTTTCAACTTTTCCAGGTTTTCAAAATTTAGATGTCTACAACGACAGTGCCACAACATTGAGCTCTCCATGCTCGTTGCAGTGTTTGCATGAGCTGCTTCACTTGGGCTCAATTCCACTTTGAGGGAAAATATTTTGTTAGCTTACATTTGTACAGTGGTGAATATTCGTTGTGTGCGGATATCTTTGATACAACATTCATTTTTGCCAAACACAAGCTTGTACCCTCTCTTTATCAGTTGTCCTACACTCAGAAGATTCTGAGATAGGGTCGGGACAAACTGCACATCATGTATGTGGCTGAATTACTCCAACTTGTGATTTCACAGCTACAACATCTTTGCCTTCAATTACCCTTACATTCCCAGCCCCTATGATAACCTCTGATTTTTCTGATTCATCAAGTTGTACAAAGACCTTTTTGTTATTGGACATGTGGTTTGAACAACCACTGTCGAGAAATCACACTTCAGCTTCAGGAGTAGCAGGCTCCAAACAAGAATAAAACATGGATTCTGGATTATTAGACAAGTTTGCTTCTTCTCTTCCCTTGTTTTCTCCATGCTAGTATTTGTTTTGTAGGTGATTAGGATTCTTGCACCTTTTACACTCGAAATTTTCTTTCTTTAGTATAGTGAGTAGTCTTATTGCACAACTTGCAATAGGGTTTGTGGCTTTGATCAACCCCCTTGTATTTACCATACTGATGCCAGGAATTTCTTTCCTCATTGCCCTTCTCTCTCTGATGTTGACTCCAATGGCTAGTAGTGTGTGTTCCCGGTGATATCGACAATCGTGAACGCGGTGATTATGAAGGCGCAACAGTGACCGTCATGAACGCGGTGATATCTAGAAAGCTTGTTCCAACTGAATTTCCTTTCTGTTCATTCTAGGCTCATGACCTTGCAGAGATCCCATGAGTTCTGTGACAGTCATTTTATTTATATCTTTGGCCTCTTGGATTGCAGCTACAATAGGTTCAAAACCAAGGCTCAAACTGCCCAAGATATGTGAGACAACCCTCTTCTTAGGAAGCTCTTCTCCATAGGTTCGATTCTGATTCACTATCATGGAGGTTCTTGAGATGTACTGTTGTATAGATTCTGTTTCTTTCTTTGTGCTGGCGCCAAACTCTCTCCAAAGAAGAGTGAGTTTGATGGAAATAACACATCCATTTCCTTTGTACTCCTCTTTTAATATGTCTCAAGACTCCTTTGCAATTTCGGTATCGATGATGAGAGGTAGAATGGATCGACCTACTCCCTATTGGATACAGAGGAGTGCTTTAGCATCTCTTCTTTGAGTTTCCAAAGCCAGTTGAGCTTTCAACACTTCTCCTTCATCTTCTGATGCTTTGCCTGTTGATGAAGGTGCTGATGTGGTCTGGTATCCTTCTTGGACCAGATCCCACGGCCCCTGAGACACAAAAAAGGTCGTCATCTTCTTGCTCAAGTAATCACATGAGTCTCCTTCAAAGATAGGTAATCTTGTCTGTGTGTACAAGAACATTTGTGAACCTCCCGAAACAACCATATGATGAAGCCAACAAGATGACAGATCACCCAGTGATTTGACATGCTACACAGAAACTTCTGATGGTGCGAGCCTTTAGCTCTGATACCATATTAGCATTTTGATCTGAACTGATATGCATGGAAGAAACAATGAAAAAGAAGATGGAAGAAGGAAGATCTGGAATGGGTTGAGCTCTCCTAGCACAGTTCTCGGCAAATATTAAAGTTCTACTGAATACAGATCAGCTACAACAAATAACATAAAAAAGGACTGACCCATTGAGCTAAAACAGGTAGATAAGACAAACAAAGCAAATATATCATATCATATATGTATATATATATATATATATATATATATGTATGTATATATATGTATATATGTGACTTCACATATATACATATAAGCTAGATACAAATTAAGAGAGCTATATTATTATCTAATAAGAACATTCCGAGCACGCCTGCCATAGCACCACCATCCTTATGCATATACTCCATGAGCCCCCCCCCCCCCCCCCCCCCCCCCCCCCCCACACACACACACACACATAATTGCTGCAAAATTCCATCCTGCAACCTGAATGTACGTAGAACCGCAACCAATCTGTTGTCCAGCCATTGAAATCAGCAAATATTCAGCCCCTATGAATAGTACTTCGTATACATTTGCCCATGAATTGTTCTAGTTGTTGGATTTGTTCACCGTGTATTTAATGAAAGCACTATAAGTTCTAGTTAAACCTGAAATTGTAAGCTTATTTATTGTTTTAACATCAATTGTGTTTGACTGTGGATGACTTTACTAATGTCAACATTTATCGCTTTTAATCGTTCCATATTATGTTATGCATTGCATCATTTTTTATCCTCACAAACACTTCACTAACATTTGCTCATTAGAGTCCCCTTTGGGCCTGATTGCACTACATTCTCTCCTTATCCCATGCCAAAAATGCCACTCAAAATTTGTTGGAGTCCTTGTCAAGCGAAGGCAGCATGCGGGAGATTCAAAAATATTGGTCTCGATCACTAGAGGTATCTTGAATCCGATGGGAGTATTGATAATTCGATATAAATGGAGGTTCCATAGTTGTCACATCAGGTCTATCGTGTTTTTTGTGTTGGGCTAGAGAGCACGCAAGTCTGATCAGAGCACCTACAAATTAATTTGAATCAGTACCTACACGATTGCTTACTGGTATATCGATACACAATCAAAACATGACACACGATAACAATAAAAGCGACACATATTTAACGTGAAAACCCAATAGGGTGAAAACCACAAGACGATCCGAGTCCAATCCAAAAAGCCTCCACTTAAAATGTATGAAAAACAAATAGACAAGTACAAGGTTTTCCCCCCCCCCTCGATTCTTATAGGATCTTCACTAACTTCGCAGTACATAATATTACACAATAAACAGTAACATAAAGATTGCAAGTTACCGACAGTGGTAGATGAGATAGATTACACAAATTCCCTTCAAAATGGCTCTTCGAATCCTTGCCCAAATCTGCTCCAGATCCAATCCATGCATGCAAAATATTCCTAGTCAACATCACCCTGTAGCAATACTTCAAAATTAAGACAATTGAAACAAAAGTCTCTTAAGAAAAATCTTTCAATGCTTTTGTTTAGAGAGAAGTGAAAGTCTACCCCCCTCCACCATAATAATTATTTATAGGATCAAAATTATGGAGATAAATATGGTAGATGATATCTGATTAAGCTTTCATGCAACTTCCCTCACTCAAAAACAACTCAAAAAAGAAAAAAAAATTTAAAGAGAGACAAGAAACAATCAGAAACAATTATTTCAAGAAATAGATTGATGGAGATCCAGATCTGTGACCCTGCCCTTGCCGTCAAAGTACGGACGGAAACAGCATTAAATAGAATTGCACTCAAACTCCAGCACAAGGAGTGAATTGGTGGGGACAGCCCTATAATGTCTCGGATATAGGTAAATTCTCATCATTTACCTCCAACTGCTTTTCTCAAACCCAGTTACTTAGGATGTCTTGGATAATCTCACCTGATTACAGACCGATATGGCTTATGATTAAATACAATAACAACACTCAGGCCTTTATCCCATTATAGTGGGGTCGGCTATATGATCCTTTGTCGTCATTGTGCCCTATTTTGTGTCATAATCTCACTATTGCTGAAGTACATCATTTCTTTTCTCATAGTTTCCTTCCTAGTCTTTATTGGTCTACTCCTCCCTCGTTTAACATTTCTAGTGATTAGACTTTCAGAACGTTTAACAGGTGTCTCTAATGGTCTCCTTTGTGTTAGAGGATGTACTGGTACTATCATTCCCGGTACAACTCCAAGGACTGCATTCCATATACCCCCAACACGTCTCCGGCCGAGCGCTTAGTCAGGCTCACGGGAGAGCGCCTGGGCTCCACCCCTCCGGCGGGTTGTTGTTGGTGGGGATCGAACCCCAGACCTTTGATAAGGTGCGTATGATGCAAGCCTTATCACCCAACTGCGTTACCGGTACAGCCTCTAACAAAAGGTACTATCACTTTGTACGTGTCCAAATCATTTTGGAACTCGAATATTTCGATGTTGTTTTGAGTTTTACTATTTGCAGAACGCTTTTATTTCATTTCAGCAAGTTTGATTTTGGTTTTAGTTGAAACCGATTGGAACTAGACCGAACTGCGTGGAACCGGATCGGACCGTTAGTGGCTGATTTGGTTTTGGTTCTTGTTGAATCGGAGCCGGAACCGTTGACACGACGGTTCCAAAAAATAAGCTGGAACCGGAACCGGTCAAACCAAATAAGGTTTTGGTTCTAATTTGAAGAACCGTTATCTTAGTGATTCGGTTCATAGTTTTAGTAGAACCGGAACCGAACCGGAACCGTGACAGCTCTAGTCTCGTGTGTCCACACATCCACCGAAGCATTCTCATCTCCGCAACTCCCAATTTTTGCTCATGTACACAATTCAGTGCCCAACACTCAGAACCATAGAGCATCGCTGGTTTAATCGCAGTACGGTAGAACTTGTCCTTAAGTTTTAATGGAACTTTACGATCACACAAGATCCCTGACAAGCAGCTGTTTTTGATCGGCGCAGAGGGGAAGATGGCTGGAAGTAGGGCTTTGACAAGCAGCTGTTTTTGATCAGCGGCGCCAGACAGTGAAGGCTTGTAAGTTTTTTGACATAAATTGGGCTGAATAAGTATTGGAAGGCTTATTAGAGTAGCCTGAGGTGTGATGCGCATCGCCCTTAAATATAAATTTTCCTGCCCCTTAGTTCCCCTCAGAGACGATCTCTTGGTGCAGATGTTGCAGCACTTTATGGTGGTTTGCACGGATCTCCCTTTATCTTACGCTCCTTCGCGCCTAGTTATATTTTATGTACTTTTTGATTATTATGTCGATTGTTTGATAGTTAATTTAGGTTCTGTTTGGGGAGATTTGTTTTCAACGGTCAAGCGGCTACGACCGCATGAACCGGACCTTAATGTTTTCAACGGTCGGTCCGGTTCATGCGGTCGTAACCGCTTTACCGGTGAAAATAAGTCCCCCAAACGAAGCCTTAGTCATTATTGTCATGTAAGTGTATTTAAAGGCTTGCGGTGTTTGAATGAAGGAAACTAAGAATTTGAGTCTCTCTTCTGTTTTTTGCGAGATTGTGTTAGCTCTCTCTTTTCTAACGAGCCCCTCAATTCTTGGTAACTGTATCCCACCTTAGATTGAAGGCAGCCTTGCCAAGTCTTTTTGGCTTTGGTCATGGTTCATGAGTTATGGTATGAGAGGACTTAGCGCTACCAACTGCACCAAAAGACCGGCCTGAAGGTCAAAGGCGCATACTAATCTTTATATCAAAGGTCCTCGGGCGGATCCACGGGGCAGCCAGTTAAGCCATTACCGCATAGCACCGCAGCGCGGGGGCGATTCCGGACCGCAGCCCCAACAATCCCCCCCCCCCCCGGAAACGACCCCGGGGTTTCGAACCCACGACCCCCTCTGATACCAATTGAGAGGACTTAGCGCTACCAACTGCACGAAAAGACTGGCCTGAAGGTCAAAGGCGCATACTAATCTTTATATCAAAGGTCCTCGGTTCGCGGATCCACGGGATTTGCAGCCAGTTAAGCCATTACCGCATAGCACCGCAGCGCGGGCGATTCCGGACCTCTTTTTAGCAGCCCCAACATGGTATTAACACTGTCAGCGTAGTCTTTTAGGATGATTATGCAAACGAGTTTTTCGAGATGGGCGTTGACTAGAAGGGTTTTCTTTACTAGTTTTTCTTGTCCAAGTTATAGCGATTTTAGATCCTTGAAAAGCCTTTTGTATGTATTTTTCGGTGAATACGGGGTAAAGAAGGGGAGAGAGGACGTAACCCGGTTTTGGGTGATTATAATGTGTTTCGTGCCGATTGTGGTCTTTTCTGGGTTACACCTGATGTTTTCTCCGTTTGAGATTTCCTCGTAAAAATCCCGTGCTTGTGTCTCCGAATTGAATTTTCACACACCCTGGTTTGGGGCTGTTCAACAACCAGCATGAATTATAAAGGAGGGTAAGGTCACCCGAGGGAGGCATCTGCTCCTGAGTCCTCACAAAACTCCCTCTACACACACGCCCACGATGCTCTGTCCCGGACATCTCCCTGACGCCTCTGCACTCACGATGCGCTCACAACTTCTCCGTGCAAATCCTTCCGCGCACGCGTTGCAATTTGTTTTCTTTACCTCTTGTATACACTAGGATTGCATGATTGTTCGCGTTCAACGCCATCACTGTCGCAGCCGGTCCTGCCTAAGGGGCAAAAACGTCATATTCGCAAGAATGGTGATTTGTGTGCTCTAGATTGAGAAATATGATTCGCCTGTCCGTTAGTTATGGCGGTTATAACGACGCAATTACCAAACTGCCCATGTCAAAAACTATAAAAGCAGCTCAGAACCTTCATTTGAAATAACCTGATTGTTAGCATCAGAGAGAGCTCCTTCGAAGATATTTCAGAGCTCTCCCCCAGTGTTTAGAGATTTGCTTGATGATCTTTCTCGGCCCTTAGTTATTAAAGGCGTAAGACGCAAAGGGGTTTTGGAGCTTAGACGCAAGGCTCAAGACATAGGCGCACGTCTGACGAAGGCAAGACACAATCACATCCATTTTAAATAATCAACACAAAACATCATTTCAGCTTATCAATCAAATTCTTCATCTAGTCTACTAATTAATCATTCATTACTATCGTTTATATCTTTTAAAAAATAGAATCAATGTGTGGTCACTTATATCATATCTAAGCCTCAACACACAATTATCTTTCTCAAACACTAAATCAATAAAACATTATTGAGTTCTTGCATTATTTTTTTCTTAATTTTTGAAAAAATAAATTTATAACAAAAAATTTACTCAGACGCGCATTTTATATGCTAAAGGCGCACAGAGGCTCAAACCTCTGAGCCTGGTGAGCCTGGAGCCTTAGACGTGCCTGAGGTGCGCCTTTAATAACAGTCTCGGCTTATGAAGATCTCCCTCCCTTTCGAAGATCTCCTTCGAAGGTGATTTGAAGATCTTCCTCTGCCTTCGAAGATATCCTTCCCCTTCGAAGGCAACTCGAAGCTCTCATTTTCTCATTTTGTCAAACTTTCTTTGTAACGAGCAGTGGTCTGTCACCCTCAAGAATTCAGTTGATTGTAACACTCAAATACATAGTGCAATTTGGTCGGCACCGATTCGGCTCCATGGGTTTTCACCCTTTTCGGGTTTTCCACTATAAAAGTCTCCTTTCCAACTGTTCATACTCTTTGTGATTGTTTGCGCGCTCAACCCACTCTCGAGCTATGATGGTTTGTTTCGACCAGTCTACAAGAGCGCCAATCAACCCGCAATAGTTAGGTATCGCCTGCGGAAATGTCGTTCCCCAAAGCTCTCTAAAGATACTCGAAAGATAGTACTCACCTAACGTCCGTACTTGTGACTAACAACAAATGATAAGAATAGGAACCCTTAATATTGAAGGGTCCATCAGTGAGGGGCACGTTGATCCATCACCTTCTCATTCACTTATCAACGCACCTCTCATGGAGGAGGTCATTATCGCTCTTATAGCTGCACTTGAAGGGCGCATGCGTCAAATGGAAATGTATTAGGTCGAGATACTCGCTCTCTTAAGGAGCATAGGAGCGCCACGAGCTCCTAATCTAGCTCCCGAGAAAGGTAGTCCGCCTCTGCCAGCTCTGGATTGCGCTCCGTTCGAGCACTTCACTCACGAGCGCCACATTCCTGAAGAAGAGTTCTCCAGCATGACCGGCTCGACACTCCCGATCTGGCAGGCTAGAGAACCCGAAGTTCATCATCACTAATCCCCAGAAGCAGCAGACTTCGAGCACATAATTGGAGGGCTCACTCGCGAAGAAATTCGTGACGTGATCACCGAAGAGTACAGACAAGTCAGACGACTAGTCGCTTTTGCCCGCCACCCTCTCCGTTGTGGCTTTACATTAGCACCCGAGGTCCCGACAAATCTAATCTTGCATGGCTTCAAGTTCCCAAACATCCAATCGTTTGACGGAACGGATGATCCCTTGAAGCAAGTCAATCACTTCACCGCTATCATGTAGATTTACAACGCCTCAGACCAACTACTATGCTAAGTGTTCCCAGCAACACTGAAGGGCATGCGTGAACCCGATTCCACTCTCTGAGAGAGGGAATCGGCAACTTCGCGGAATTGACCCACTAATTCCATGATCAATTCATAGCCAACCATAAGATTGTTAGAGATCCCTTTCATCTATCAGAGATTCATCAGAATAAGGGAGAGACCCTCAATGACTTCTTCTGCCGCTTCACTACAGAGGCATGATAAATTCCCGAGGTCGATCCCGAGCTCCTGTGGGGCACCTTCCTGGGAGGACTCCACTCAAGCGGTTTCTACTAGGCGTTGATGAGAGATACGGTGCCCGACTATCCCGATCTCGTGCACCGGGACGAGATTCAAATCACTGCCGACGAGGCCATTGAAGCACATTGATAGTTATTTTAAGGAATGCAGGAGAGGATGAAAGGGGAAGAGAAGGCCCCTAGAAGACGGGAAGGATGCTACAATAGTGAATGTCATCGGGACCCTTTGAGAGATCAGGGGTCCCCAAACACCTCGAGATTACACTATTCTCAACACGCTTCAGACTAATGTGCTCTACAATATCTAAGACATTCCAGCACTCTAGAGGCAGAGAGCACTCCTCCCGAATACCAGGGGGATCCGACGAAGTATTGTGAGTTCCATCGTAGAAACAGACATGTCACTAAGGAGTGCACTAAACTGAAGGAGAAAATTGAGCACCTTGTTCGACATGAGATTCTTGGAAGTTTTCTGCAAGGCCAGGTACCCAATCAACCAGCTCTGCCCCAATCTAAAAGATACCAGTCACCTGTGCATCAGGGCGTGCAGGGGGCAAACAAGTGGTAGGAGAAGTGGAGACCATAGTTGGGCCCCCTTCTCTTCCAACTTTGTCAACTCCATTGTCCAACGCAAAGAAGATTGGAAAGTTCAGAAGGCGCATCATATCACTATTATAAGTTTCAGAGATGAAGATCTGGAAGAACTGATCTTACCACACCAAGATTCTTTCGTCATTAGTGTGGGATTCTGCGACCCAAACTTCCACCTCAAGAGGATATTGGTCGATAATGGAAACTCTAATGATGTTTTATTCATGACTACCCTCCGTAATATGAAAATCACAAAAGAACAACTCAAGCTGACAATGGGACTGGTATACGACTTTAAGGACAACCCTGCCACAGTATAAGAAATAATCTCTATATCCATCACTCTAGGACAGTTCCCGATGTGAAAGCAAGTTGACCCGACCAAGTGCACTGCGCTTGTAGGCCGCGCCCGCTCGAAGAGTCCGAAATCACCCCAAAAGGGGAGCGGAACCAAGCACGCTTGGGCACCGCGCAAGGACCGCACACGCGTGCGTGGCTAGCGTTCACGTGGACAACCCACTCGGCCAGCGCTCGCGTGACCAGCGTGTTGTGCACATGCTTCCGCAGTCCCCTTGCGTGCATGCGTGCAACACACACGTGCGCCGACGACCGCCGCCGCCTCTGGCCACCTCCGGTCATCGCCGTCGCCGGGCAACATGCCCGGGCCGCCTGGGGTGTATGCCCATAATTTCATAAAATTTTGTGATCCAGGTGACCGAAACGGAGCGACGTCATTCACCAATTCAAAAAACTCAGTCTGACGCAATTACCAGCACGTCCCTCCAGAAAACTATAAAAATGTCCTCAGACCTTCATTTGAAAAAGAGCAACCCTAGAGATTAGATAGAGCTCTAAAATTTTCCGACGAGAACATGAGACTTAGATCGTTTCTTCGCTCGGGATTTGCTCTGCTCCCCCTCTAGTCCGCTCAACCCCCAACACTCACGTGGACTCTTCAGTGAGCCCCAAAGAAAGTACAAGAGAACGCTCTCACAGATGTCTTCAAGGACGCATCGTGGATGATCCGTGGACTTAAGTTTTTTATCTTCTCTTTGTAATCAAAGCTTGCAACAGAGAGGTGGTCGGTCACCCTCCGATGAACTCCAAATACTTGTAAATCAAGCTAAATAATGGATTTTGTCCCGACACGGATCTGATCTCATGATTTTTCACCTTTTTGGGTTTTTAAGGTAAAAATGCCTCTTGTCATTGCTGCTTGGTTTTCAATTGACTGTTTGCGCGCCCGGTCTGACTCAGAGCTAAAATGGTCTTATTCTCCAAAACAGAGGAAAACCGGGCGACCCACAACAGTTTGGTGTCATATGTGGGAACATGATTCCTAACTCTGCAACAACTCTCGGGAACTAACGCTCGCCCCACACAAGCATCCCCAACTAATTGCAATGGCAAGGAGTGCATGCATTGCTAACGGCACGGTCCCGGAGGAGCGCGTCGATCTGGACCCCGCCATCTCACCCGCAAGCAACGCTCTGCTTCTAGGAGTAGCCACTGCTGTCGCACCTGCAAACTCAGTAGAGCAGAACGTCTAACTGATGGAGGAGAGCTAGGTAGAAGTACTCACCCTCCTGCAGGATTTGGGGTCTCCAATACTCCCAACCCAGCTGTCACACATAGGATGCATCCAACAATCGCACATGAGTGCATCCAACCTCGATACACGGCTCACCCTGAGGACCCTACTATGAACGATCTGTTTGACGGAGCAAGCTCCACGCATGCCGCACGGTGGCCTGAGCCGTTGGGAAATGCTAAACTCAACCATTGCCCAATAGAGGTGGACGCCAGACAGGACGACCGAAGGCTCGCTCGTCGAGAAGTAAGAGACATGATCGAAGAGGAATACGCCTAGGGTCTGTCTCCCCACAAACGCGCAATGCCCGTTCCATTATGGGTCCCCACTCGCTCCTCAGGTTCTGGCGCACCCCATATCGCACAGATTTAAACTACCCCACTTTGAGGCCTTGTATGGGATGAATGACCCCCTAGAATACGCCAATCACTTCGAGATGATCATGCACATTTTCAACGCGTCGGATCAACTATTATGTCAATTGTTCCTTATAACTTTGATGGGGCAAACATGCATATGGTTTCACTCCCTATGGGAGGGGGAGATCAACGACTTCGAAGAGCTCATATGCTTCTTCGTCAAGCAGTTCATAGTGAATTGTCAGATCGTTAGGGACCCCTCTTACCTCCCCCTCCCCAGCATTCACCGAAATGAGGGAGAATCACTCAAGTTCTTCTGTCGCTTCACTTCCAAGGCACGACAAATCTTGGGAGTCAACCCTGAACTCGTCTGTGGCGTCTTTTTCGGAGGGCTCCACCCAAGTGGATTCTACTCCTCTTTAATGCAGGAAATAGTGCCGAGCTATGCAAACCTCATTTAACGGGTTGAAGTAAAGGTCTTTGCAGATGAGTCCATTGAGGCCCATTGCCAGTAGTTTGAAAGGACCTCCAAGCGGAAGAGGGGGACGGAGTCCGCCTCTCCAACACATCGTAGAAACGATGACCGTCACGATAACCCTTACAGGGATCAAGGCTCTCGCCAACGCCAGGAACTCACCCCTCTGAACATTGCTCGGTCGCAGGTGCTCATGGTCATTCAAGACTCTGGTATGCTCCGTCGACCCCTCGAATCGAGGAGACCCACACAATACTACGATTTTCATCGTGGGAATCAACATAGCACAGAGGACTGCACTCATCTGAAAGAGGAGATAGAATGCCTCATTCGCCAGAGGAATCTAGGCAGGTACCTGCAGAACCAGGTACCAAATAGACCTCTGCAACACTAGCTAGGGCAGGAATAACCCCCCGACACGCTGGGATATATAGGGGCCAAGGTAGTGGTAGGGGAAGTCGAAACCATCGGCTCTCCCTTCCCCTTCTCCCATGTCCTCTTCGTCATTCAGTTGGAAAAGGATTTAGAAGACCCGAATTCGCCATTGGACACTGCCATCTCAGGGACAAAAACTTGAAGGGAGTGTGCACGCCTCACCCAGATTCTCTCGTCATCATTTTGGAAATTGGCTGACCCTACTTTAGGTGCAGGAGAATACCGATCGACAACAAGAGCTCGATTGACGTCCTGTTCGCTTCCTCACTGTGCAACATGAATATACTCCAGGAACGCCTCGAGCCAGCAATGGGACCATTGTACGTGTTTGACAACAGCCCAGTTCCGATACGGGGGACAATCACTCTTCATGTCATCTTAGGGGAATTCCTGAGGCAGGTCACCCGGGATGTTCAGTTTTGGTAGACGATTACAGCTTGGCCTACAATGCAATCTTTGGTCGGCCGCTTTAGACAATCTTCAAGGCGAACTCCTCTATTACGCACTTGACCAAGAAGTTTGTCACTACCAGAGGGAAAGGCGTCATATGGGGAGATCAGGAGGCAGTGTGACTCTGCTACCTACATTAATCACAACCTAACCAGGATCCGGACCACGGAGATCCACGTGGAGCTTGATTCTAACGGGGGGGGGGGGGGGGAATCACCCCCATTTTATCTACAAATTTCCCCTGCTTTCGTAGGAATAAGACGCGAGGTGAAGTTCGCGAGCACATATACTTCCCTTTCACCAACAAAGCATCCATTTTCCCTTCCACAACAGTCAAATGTCTAGATGATGAATAGACTACGTGTCCTACTATCAAGGCGAGATAGGCGAAAATCATTCTGCACCTCCTACTGTCAAGGCGAGATGGACGAAAGTCCATCTATATCTCCTACTATCAAGATGAGATAGACAAAAGTCCTTCTGCACCTACAACTGTCAAGGTGTGATGGACAAAAGTCCTTCTACACCTCCTACTGTCAAGGCGAGATGGACGAAAGTCCTTCTGCACCTCCTGAAAGAACAGACCCCATGTCCTTCAACTGTCAAGGCGAGATGAACAAAGGTCATTCTACACATCCAAATAGATAGACCCCGAGTCCTCCTGATGCCCAAAAAAATAAAGGTTATTTGGCCCTCTAATCGGACGGACTACGAGTCCTCCTGAGGCCCGAACGAGAATAAAGGTTCTTTGCCCCTCCAATCGGTCGGACCCCCAAATCCTATTGAGGCCCGAACGAATAAAGATTTTTTGCCCCTCGAACCGGACGGACCCCGAGTCCTCTTGAGTACCGAACAGATAAGGGTCATTCACACTTCCAACCGGACGGACCCTGAGTCCTCCTTAGGCCCAAACGAACAAAGCTTCTTCGCCCTTCTAACCAGACGGACCCCGAGTCCTCCCGAGGCCCGAATGCACAAAGGTTCTTTGCCCCTCCAATTTGATGGACCCCGAGTCCTCTCGAGGATCGAACGAACAAGGGTTCTTCACCCCTCCAATCGGACAGACCCCGAGTCCTACTGAGGACCAAACGAACAAAGGTTCTTCGCCCCTCCAACCGGACAGACCCCCGAGTCCTCCTGAGGCCCAAAAGGACAAGGGTCATTTGCCCCTCCAACCGGATGGACCCCGAGTCCTCCTTAGGTCCGAACGAACAAAGGTTCTTCGCCCCTTCAATCAGACGGACCCCGAGTCCTCTTGAGATCCGAACGAGCAAAGATTCTTTGCTCCTCCAATCAGACGGGCCCTGAGTCCTTCTGAGGCCCGAATGAACAAATTTTCTTCGCCCCTCTAACCAGACGGACCCTAAGTCCTCCCGAGGTCCGAACGGTCTAACCTGATGGACTCCAAGTTCTCTTGAGGCCAGGATGCACAAAGATCCTCTGCCATCTCCAAGGGAACGAATCTCGAATCCTTCCCATGACATGAGTAAGTCCCCAATCCCCCTACGGATTCTAGCAAGGACGAACCACGTGTCGTCCCACACCACGTAGACAAAAGTGGGCTTCGAGCCCTCGGGCGCAATCCCGACAAAGGGGAAAACGTCCCCTCACTTTACAGCCTTAGCCCGAGGCGCTCACGCACAGTGGGAATCGCAAGATCAACACACCACGTCAAACACACATGTTCAAGCGACGGGAGCATGAAAGGGACAACGCTTCCAATTCAAAGGGACACCCAAGGCTAAAACAAGAGAACAATTATGTGACGCCCTAGGAGATATGTCGCGTGCAAAAGGCAAGCTATAAGGCTAAGTCGCACCCACAACAACAAAGGCAAAACACTAACATAAGAGAAAGTGTATGCACGACGCGGATACAATCAAACAATCTCTCGTTGTCAGCGTCAGCGCCACCTTCCGAGGCATTGCCTACTCAAAAGACAAAACACCCCCACATCCTTCGCGCTGCACAAAACCCCTCACCAAGCGCAAGGCAGAATGCAACAACGCACTCGTCCTCCCATGATGGGCCAACCCAAAGGACATAATGCCCTCACATCTTTCGCGCTGCACGGATCCCCTCTCACCACGTGCCATATAAATCTCTTCATCAAACTCTCCATTTAAGAAGGTTGTCGTCTTTACATTCATCTGATGTACTATAAAGTTATAAACAGCCGCTAAAGCAAGAAGAATTCTTATTCTACAATAGCTCA
The DNA here is from genome assembly GCA_039513925.1 of Platanthera zijinensis. NCBI lineage: Eukaryota > Viridiplantae > Streptophyta > Magnoliopsida > Asparagales > Orchidaceae > Platanthera > Platanthera zijinensis. Next base: position 265,867,523 of record CM077079.1, on the reverse strand, counting down.
TCAAGTTAGAAATAACTATTTGTAATACCTTCAGCGTATAGTGTTTCCCTATGTAGACACGCAACCCATGAATCATTACTGAGTTGGTCTCGACACACACAGTAATACACTAAATAATTCTGCATAAAAAATATTAGTGAAAAAGAACTTGTGGTATATCGTAATTTAATTGACGCGATGAATTGGGTGATAATATAACTACTAAATATAAATAATATAAATATCCTCATAATTTGTATATAATAATATTGAAACCACTGAACCCGACTAACTTTGTGTTCGGGTGCAAACGAATTAGCGACATTCTGCCCTTAAAAATAATGATCCAAAATAAAATATATAGGAATATATAAGTCAGAGTTGGGTTTGGTTTAGGTGCATCCACCGCATCACTTTCATCACCTACTACTAGTTTATCGTACACCGGTTCTTTTTTTCTCCCACAAATTTTTTTGGCACGGATGGTCTGCACACATCTATGTGCGTCAAGAGCTTTTTTTATGCGTTAATTTTTTTTTAAATAATCATAAAATATTAATGTTCTAATTTTTACGCTTATTTTAAGCACCATATTACTCATATTTCAATCATCAATTTCATGCATTATGGCCGTAAAATGAAAATACGGCCGTTAAATGAAAATACGGTTGTAATACATGATTTTACTGTTAAAATATGAGTAATATGGTACTTAAATGACCGTAGAAATAAAAACATTAATATTTTGCATGTCTAGCGCACCAAAAAATTTTCCCACTTCATTAAGTCTTACCTCTTGTAATAATAAATTAGTAATAATATATATAATATATTATTATTATGAGCATGCCTCGCGTGCGCCGTATTTAACTCAGGATGACGATAAATCTTTTTTTATTTGTTTTTTGCATGCACTATGCTCGGCAATAACTTTATTCATCACATAGTTTTCTCCCGAACAAAACATGTGTGCGCATGAAGAAAAAGTTGGTGCATGTAACATACCTTAGATCATCGTGTGTGACCCTCTATCATGTTGTATTTCCTATCAGAATGAATTTTCGCGCATTATTGATTTAAAACAGAGTTACTTTTCAATACAACTGAATTGCACGAATATTGTCGCAAATAACCCGCACGGTTGAATCATAGACCATACGACTGTACTTTGCTTCAGCACGGTAATCTATTTTGATCACCGTGTGTTACACGCACCTAAATAATTCTCGCACGTGGACCCTTAAAACTCATTATTTATGGAGAGCTCTTTAAAATCACTATTAAAAATTAGAGTGAAGTATACGTGACATCCCTTAAAATTATAGAAAAAATAACTAAAATTCTGTAGTTTTCTAATGGACAATGGAAAGTTGGAAACTGAGAAACTCTAATTTATTAATTTTCGCAAAAGAGAATAACTTTAATTAAAAAGTTCAAATAAAATTATTAATTTATTAATTTTGGAAACCCTAAATCCAAAATCCTATTTGGAAACCCTAATTTAATAGTGTTGCGGTCAAATTTGACGCTCCGGTCGGACCGGAATAATTCAGACTGTCTTAGCTCATGGAGCGGTCGAGCGCGCACACAACTAATTAGAGTGAAATTGTAGACACGATGTTTTGACGTGGAAAAACCCTTCACCGGGTAAAAAGTCACGCGACCGGATCTGTACCGGTCGAAATCCACTCTTTGCTTGCGGTTACAGCCTTCCTAGAGAATCGAGGGCGACGGACCGCTCCTCGTTACACTTTGGAGATGAGAGAGAGAGAGACTCAGGCTCACGGCGGACAACATGCTGCTCCGCATGAGGTTTGTGGCTTTGGTGATGCGCACTAATGTGCGCTTGTTGTTGCAAGAACTTTCTTTTCGTCGCTTATCCGTGGACTTAGACAGACTTTGGTGGTGAGGCAATGGTCTGCCAGTGGCTCGAAGAAGGCTCGAAAGAGGCTTGAAGACGGCTTGAATGTGACTCGTAGGATGAATCCGACAAGCTTCGACCTGAGGAGGAAAAAAACAGGAGAGTCAAAGATGAGAAATGTGGAGGCCTGAGTCTCCTTTTATACTCCAAGAGATGGTTAAACTCGTGTTGCGGCTATTCGTACACCGTAACCACTGATATTATTGTTTTTAGCATATATTTTGCTCACTATGTTTGTTTTTATACTCCAAGAGATGGTTAAACTCGTGTTTGCAGCCAAATTCCGCTGTTTTGAACAGCTATTCGCAGCCCCCATGGGCAAAATAGCAGACCCTCAAGTCGGGCGAGACTCTCAAGCCGGGCGAGTCCCTCAAGCCGGGCGAGACCCTCAAGGGGCAGGGACGGGTGCCGGCCTCGCGCTGCCCCCGCCCCGGTGAAAGGAAACTGGGGCGGGTGCCGACCTCGCGCAACACCGCCCCTTGAGAGGAGGCTGGTGCGGGTGCCGGCCTCGCGCCGCACCCGCCCTACTGAGAGGAGGCTGGTGCGGGTTTCGGCCTCGCACCGCACTCGCCCCCCTAAAAGGAGGCTGGGGCGGGTGTCTGCCTCGCGCCACACCCTCCCCCCATGAAAGGAGGTCGGGGCGGGTGCCGGCCTCGCGCCTCACACCCCCCCTTGAGAGCAGGCAAGGGCGGGTGTCGGCCTCGCGATACCCCCCCCCCCCCCCGAGAGGAGGTCGGGGCGGGTGCCGGCCTCACACCGCACCCGTCCCCCAGAAAGGAGGTCGGGGCGGGTGTCGGCCTCGCGCCGCACCCTCCTCCCTGAAAGGAGGTCGGGGCAGGTGCCGACCTCGCGTCTCACCCTCCCCCCCGAGAGGAGGTCGGGGCGGGTGTCGGCCTCACGCCGCACCCGCCCCATGAAAGGAGGTCGGGGCGGGTGTCGGCCTCGCGTCGCAACCGCCCCACTGAAAGGAGGCTGGGGAGGGTGTCGGCCTCGTGTCGCACCTGCCCCCCTGAGAGAAGCCGGGGAGGGTACCGGCCTCGCGCCACACCCCCCTAGACTTTGGGCTCACTTGTCCTGAACCGTTCTCTGGATTATGTCTTGCGCTTGCTTGGGGACCCCACTCCACGAATACGGGGTTGTACACAATCCCTGCTTTTTTCGAGCCAGTTCCACGCTCGGAACGAAACATCCAACCCAACATATTCTCTTAGTGTAGCTCTCGTGGAGCCGAAAATACTTGGCCTTTCTGAAGGGTCAACCTGTCATGCCAGCTAATGGGAGCCTGAGTGACGAGATCCTCTCTAGATAGGAACTTTCTGTCCACCGAGATATTCAATCCATCCAGCTAGTGAGAGCCTGGGTGAAGAGATCCTCTCGGGGTTGGAAATTTATCTCCATCGAAGCACATTCGACCCATCCAGCTAGTGAGAGCCTGGGTGAGGAGATCCTTGTTGAAGCCTAAAACTGGCCTCAACAAGAGTTTGGACCTTGGGGTGTAGCCAACACCTACTTCTCCAAAACCCATACCCCTGAATAGTAACAAAGAGCCAGGAACTGACCCTAAGTCTCAGCTCGGAGGTCCCTCCACTAACCCGCAAGATCTCTGAGCACTTCCCCTCCAAAGCCAATTGTTGGGCAAGGAGAACCTCAGAAAGCACTAGCAGATTTTAGAAATTGTGAAAGTCTGCCTTCTGAGGAACTCTATGGGTCTATTTATAGATTTTCAGTATCTGGTCTGCTAAAAGCGTAATTTTGTTGTTCTAAAATTACCAAAATACCCTGAGTTGGTCCGCCAACAGCCAAACTCCGCTGTTCTGAGGAGCTAAATGCAGACCTAGGGGCATCCAGGTAATTTCACCCCTGGACCCTACTTGGTTAGACCCTGCCTGGCGGAAGTCTTTTCGCTAATCTCTGCGGGCCTCTCGCTTACTATGAGTGAGAGCCTTCCCAACTACCCCGAGTGGGAGCCAATGGATTAAATCTGAGCTCAGTTTGACGAACGCAGAGCTCAGCCTGACGAATTACTTGCTGATTTCAACAAATTACACGAGCGAGAGCCTTCCCGCCCACCAGCCATCTTGCTTGCACTGGGTGGGAACCCTCTCGTTCCTTAGCCTTCTCGCCTACCGCAGGCAGGAGCAAAAAGACCAAAGGGCACTGAGTGGAGAAACATCACTCAATGCCAAAAGCCAAAGGACGTTGAGTGGAGAAGCATCATTCAACGCCAAACTGAAAACCAAAGGGCGTTGAGTGGACAAGCGTTATTCAACGCCCATTCTGGGGGCCTCTCGCTTGCCCAGGCGCAAGTCATCCCGCATAACCTGGGTGGGAACCTTTCCGCCTATTCTATTTGTCTGACCCAATTAGCTTACAACGAGCTCAAAGCTAGGGTCCCGGGCCTTTAGGTCCCACTCAGCAAATATGAGGTTGTACAACCTCTCGGGGTTTGGAACCTTCTCTCCACCGAGGCACATTCGAACCATCCATCTAGTGAGAGCCTAGGTGAGGAGATCCTCTCGGGGGTTGAAACCTTCTCTCCACCGAGGCACATTCGACCCATCTAGTTAGTGAGAGCCTGGGTGAGGAGATCCTCTCGGGGTTTGATTCATTCTCTCCACTGAGGCACATTCGACTCATCCAGCTAGTGAGAGCTTGGGTGAGGAGATCCTCTCGGGGGTTGGAACCTTCTCTCCACCGAGGCACATTCGGCCCATCTAGCTAGTGAGAGCCTGAGTGAGGAGATCCTCTCGGGGGTTTGATTCCTTCTCTCCACCGAGGCACATTCGACCCATCCATCTAGTGAGAGCCTGAGTGAGGAGATCCTCTCGGGGTTTGATTCTTTCTCTCCACCAAGGAACATTCGACTCATCCAGCTACTGAGTGCCTGGGTGAGGAGATCCTCTCGGGGTTTAGAACCTTCTCTCCATAGAGGCACATTCGACCCATCCAGCTAGTGAGAGACTGGGTGAGGAGATCCTCTCGGGGGTTTTATTCCTTCTCTCCACCGAGGGACATTCGACCCATTCAGCTAATGAGAGCCTAGGTGAAGAGATTCTCTCGAAGGTTGGAACTTTATCTCCACTAAGGCACATTCGACCCATCTAGCTAGTGAGAGCCTGGGTGAGGAGATCCTCTAAGGGGTTGAAACCTTCTCTCCACCGAGGCACATTCAACCCATCCAGCTAGTGAGAGCAGGAGATCCTCTCGGGGTTTGATTTCTTCTCTCCACCGAGGCACATTCGACCCATCCAACTAGTGAGAGCCTGGGTGAGGAGATCCACTCGGGGGTTAGAAACTTCTCTCCACCGAGGCACATTCCACCCATCCAGCTAGCGAGAGCCTGGGTGAGGAGATCCTCTCAGGGGTTTGATTCGTTCTCTCCACCGAGGCACATTCGACCCATACAGCTAGTGAGAGCCTGGGTGAGGAGATCCTCTCGGGGTTTGATTCCTTCTCTCCATCGAGGCACATTCGACCCATCCAGCTAGTGAGAGCCTGGGTGAGGAGATCCTCTTGGGGGCTGGAACCTTCTCTCCACCGAGGCACATTCGACCCATCCTGCTAGTGAGAGCTTGGGTGAGGAGATCCTCTCGGGGGTTTGATTCCTTCTCTCCACCGAGGCATATTCGACCCATCCAGCTAATGAGAGACTGGGTTAGGAGATCCTCTCGGGGGTTGGAACTTTCTCTCCTTCGAGGCACATTCGACCCATCCAATAAGTGAGAGCCTGGGTGAGGAGATCCTCTCGGGGGTTGGAACCTTCTCTCCACCGAGGCACATTCGACCCATCCAGCTAGTGAGATCCTGGGTGAGGAGATCCTCTCGGGGTGAGGTTAGATATGCCACTCAAACCATACCAAATCCAACATCCTCAAACGAGGAAATTTTTAAGATACATGACCTCCTGACTCTTCCGGTCAGTGGTAGACTCAATACAAAAACATAAAAGGAAAAGGACTTCACCAATGCAAGGTTTCTTCAGTTTGCTTGGGCATGATGGTCGTCATTCGCCTCCTCCTCTGATACCTCTATCCTACTCAAGCTCTCCATGATCTTCTCCATCTCCTCTGCCCTGGCTAGCTAGGAGATGGTGTTGACGATCGTGATGTAGCACTGCCTTGCCATCCTGGGGTCTCCCCTGACCCTGACTTGGGTCCCTCCAGTGTTAAACTTAAGGAACTGGTGAAATGACGATGACACGCAACAGAAGGCGCTGATGAGGGGTCTTCCAAAGATTGCGTTGTAACTGCTCGGAGCGTCAACAATGACGAACCGGCAGTTCCTTGAGGCCCCCCCAACTTCACCTAGAGTTCGACTCCACCTTCTACCTCCTTCATTTCCCCTGAAAATCCGAACAGGGGTCCGTCCGAGGCTAACACCCTCCTTGGCTACACCTTCATCTCGTCAAACGCCTTCTTGAAAATGACGTTGACAGAGCTCCCGTTGTCAAGCAAGATCCGGGAGACAGTGTAGCCCTCGATGACTGTCTGGATGACCAGCGCATTGCAGAACAGATCCTCATGATCCGGCATGTCCTTCATTTAGAAGGTGATCCTCTCTTCTAGGGGTGGGGTCTGGGATGTCGAAGCGACGCTCCGACGGTACAAGACATGGAGACTTGTCTTTCGAGTGGCCTCGATCCCCACTCCACCGCGGATCACTCTTATACCTCCTCGAGCTCCTACATCAACCCGGTCCTCACATTCGTCATCTCCCCCTTCTATGGGGAGAACTTCTTCAATCCGCACCGATGGCTACTGCTGGGCTAGGGCTCTCGCCTCTCTCACTTCCAGGAATTCGGGGCAGGTAGCTGTGGCGTGACCTTCCACCTGGTGGAAGTCACAGTACGACAACACTCTTCCTTTCCTTCTTCGACGCACTGGATGATTTCTCTCGTTACCTCTTCCCCCTCTTCCTATCGTCATGGCTTGCTGTGGTGGGGGTAGGAGCTACCTAGGGGTTTGCCTCTGGAAATTGAACCTCCCTTGGCCTCCATGGAAGTTCACCCCACCCTGGACGAGACCTCTTCCTAGACCCTGAACGGGCCCTCCTTGTTGCCTCCAACCTGGCTCGGGACCTTCCTGAGGTCCCTGGAACCCCTGACCCCTCTGCTCTTCTCTCCTTCTTCCCTCCTAAAGTCTCGAGCCGCCTTGCTCCTTCGACTCTACCTCTGTTAACCTTGCCAACTTCTTGACAAATGCTGGGTTGGCCGCCTCAGTTTCTATCTCCTCTGCCGCCCTTTCCATCATCTCCTCGAAGGATAAGGGGGCCTTACGAGTCAGACTCATCTTGAAGAACCCTTCACACAACCCCACTATAAACGCCATCTGGAGGGCATACCCCGACATCTCCTGGATGTTCAGGATCTCTTCTTGGAACCTGTCCACATATTGGGCCAACGACTCCTTGGCCCTCTGCCTTATCAGGAAGATGGACTCGGGACTCTTCCTCCTCTTTTTAAAAGTGGAGAAGCGGAGCTGAAAACTCTGGCTCAAGTCCTCGAACCCGTAGATCGATCTTGCTGGGAGTTGATGGAACCAATCCCTTGTCTTATCCTTCAACGTGATCGCGAAGAGGCGATATTTGAATGCATCTGTCATCGGCCTAATAGAGACCGCATCTTCGAACCACTGCAGGTGCTGGACGGGGTCATCCTTCCCGGTATAGTAAGTCATGTCAGGCTCTCTGAACCCCTCTAGAACGGGAGCTGAGACAATCAGCTCGCTGAAGGGTGACCCCCAACTTGGTGGTCTCGCATGCTCCACTCACACGAACTGCTCGCCTGGGAGGCTAGCACTCGCTGGGATGGGGAATAACTCCTAACAGGTAAGGTCTCGCTCGACCCCATCTCCCTTCCTTTCCTTCCCGGGCCATCTTCCTGATACACTTTCATCTACCCCTCCTGGGGTCATCTCGCCTAGACCCCTGAGAACTCTCTCGCCGAGACCCCTAACAGCTGTCTCTTCGAGACCCCTGGGAGCTAGATCCTGAGGGGTGGGAGTTGAGCAGTCACCCCGAGGAGCAATACTTCGCAGCATCTCCATGATGCCTTGGATGGATGTCATGAACTCTTTCCTCCCTACAAAGGGTGTTGGGTTGGGGAGCTCGTTGGATTCATCACCGCCTCCATGATCTCCTGCCATGGAACTTGATCAGGAATTTCTGTATGAGCCGCGGTCCACGCTCACCGCACCAAAATGTTGAAACCGAGATTTGGTTCCACCTAGAGTTCGGACCTAGGGTGCAGCTCACACCTACTTCTCCCAAGCCGTCCCTTGGTGAGAGACCTGAATTTGGAAAATGACCCTTGGCTATAGCGTGGAGGTCCCACCTCACACCCGAAAGACCTTTGAGATCTCCCCCTCCCTAGCTAATGTCGAGTTAGGTTCCTTGGAGGATGAAGAAAGAAGATTGTGAAAGTAGCGAACAAGAGACTAAAAATAAGCCAGAAATTTGAATAATTGAAAGTTTTATTATCCAAAAAGATAGGGTTTACAAAGGTATGCCATCCTTTTTATAGAATGGAGGAGAGAGGAGAGAGTACAAATAAACAATGTGGGACTAAAAAATTACACAGTTGGGCGGCTAGAAATAAAGAGACCGATCAGGCCGAGCGGTTAGACAAATGGGCTAACCGTTCGGCAACACCAGAAGGAAGAAAACAAGTCGCAGTAGGAGACCGCTAGACTGCCCGACCTCCAAGTCGCCTGAGATAAACCGCCAGACCGCTCGGACTACAAACAGCAACGGTCTGGATATCAAACCGCTGGAGAGTAACCGCTAGACCGCGCGGTCTACAACCCGCCAGACTTAGACCGCCAGACCGCTCGGTCTCATACTTCAATACTCCCTCTCAAGCTAGAGCATAGATATCAATCATGCCCAGCTTATCACAAATATGGAAGAATGAAGTAGAAACCGGCTTGGTGAAGATATCCGTCAACTCTTTGTCGGAGGTAACGAACGGAGTACAAATCTGTTTCTTCAAGACCTCTTCCCGAATGAAATGGCAGTCGACTTCTATATGTTCCGCTCTCTCATGGAAGACTGGATTTTTGGATATGTATATAGCGGCCTTGTTGTCACAGAACATAGGAAGAGGATAGTCGTAGACCTCTCCTAAGTCAAGCATGAGAGCACGCAACCATTTTAACTCACATGTGGTTGACGACATACTCCGATATTCGGCTTCTACACTGGATCTGGAGACAACAGATTGTTTCTTGCTCTTCCAGCTCACAAGATTTCCTCCAACAAATATGCAAAAGCCTGATGTAGATCTGTGGTCGCCTTTATCATCCGCATAGCTTGAATCTGAGTAGGCTTCAACCCTCAGATGACCATTCTTCTGAAAGAGTATCCCTTTTCCTGGTGCTGCTTTGACATACTCTAATATTTTCAAAGCAGACTGAAGATGACATTCCCTAGGAGCTTGCATGAACTGACTAACCTTGCCTACAACATAGGAGGTGTCGGGTCTGGACACCGTGAGATAAATGAGTTTGTCCACCAGACGTCTGTACCTCGTGACATCGGATAGAAGAGGCGAGTCATCTGTCCATGTTTTATCTTCTCTAGTAGCCATGGGATACCGGGTCGGTTTGGCACCAGTCAATCCTTCCTCTTGTAGAAGATCAAGAGCATACTTTCATTGGGAGAGAACCAACGAGTCGGGCTTCCGAGAGATTTCTATCCCCAAAAAGTATTTCAGGGAGCCCATATCCTTCGTGACTAGGTGTTGACGAAGGTGTTTCTTTGTCAAGTCCACCCCAGCCAGATCATCGCCAGTAAGAAGAATATCATCCACATACACCGCCAAAATCACCAGTCCCGAGGCGATTTTGCGAATAAACAAGGAGTGATCGGCCGAACTCTTTGCAAAGCCGATGTCAGCCACAATGCCACTGAATTTGTCAAACCACGCCTGAGGGCTCTGTTTTAGGCCATAGATGGCCTTCTTCAACCGGCATACTCATGTCTCCCCCTGAGCAACATACCTAGGAGGCATTCATCAGAGAGGCTATTGGCCAGCCAAGTGCGGACAAGCGCATCACTCGCATCCCAGTCATCAAATTGAGCAAAGTCAGGAGGAGGAGGGTCATCGGCGAGGTGATGACGTTTGCGCTGAGAGCGAAGAAGAAAGGTGAAAGAAACGCTCCAATCCGGATAGTTGGAACCAACTAGTTTAGAAACCGTGCCAAGGTTTCCGGAAGAAGTAGGAGGAGGAGGAGGATGAGCCACAGGAGTGGTGGAGGTAGAGATGACGGGGGTGGAGAGACCGGAATTGTCCATAGATAAACACAGGAAACCGCGCGAGTAGAAGAGAAGTCGCGCGGATAGAAAAGGGATTAAGCCGCGCGAACAAGAAGGATTCCGCGACAAGAGAAGGAGACCGCAGCGGAAAAGAAGGAAATCGCAGCGGGCTAAAGAGAAGAAGCTGCAACGGTCACGGTGTAAGCACACCAGCGACAAGAAGGGCCACGACCAGGAAGCAGACCAAAGTACAGGGACAGAGGTCGCGCGAACTGGGAAGTTCGAGAGAAAAGGGGAGATCGCGCAAACAGGAAAGAGTCTGGGCGAACAGAGAAGAAGTCGCGTGAACACACAGGGTTCAAGCGAACGAGAAGAGAGAGCGGAAGGAAAGCAGAGAGCCCGCGAAAACAGGTCGTAGAAAAGACGGAAGGAAGTCGTGCAAACAGGGCAGCGATAAGGCAAAGAAGTCGCGCGGATAGACAGGTATCTGGACGAACAGAGAACGAAGCTGCGCGGACAGAAGAGCCAAAGGAATTAGGTGGAATCGATCGTTCCCTCTGATACTATGTGAAAGTAGCGAACAGACGACTAAAAACAAGCCAGAAATTTGAATAATTGAAAGTTTTATTATCCAAAAAGATAAGATTTATAAAAGTATGACCTCCATTTTATAGAATGGAGGAGAGAGTACAAATAAACAATGTGGGAATAAAAAATTATAGTGCTGTGCGGATAGAAATAAAGAGACCGATCAGGCCGAGCGGTTACACAAATAGGCTAACCGTTCAGCAACACCAGTAGGAAGAGAACAAGTGGCAGTAGGAGACCGCTAGACCGCCCGGTCTCAAAGTCGCCTGAGATAAACCGCAAGACCGCTCGGACTACAAACAACAACAGTCTGGATATCAAACCGCTGGATAGTAACTGTTAGACCGCGCGGTCTACAACCCGCCAGACTTAGACCGCCAGACCGCTCGGTTTCATACTTCAACAAAGATGAAGATTGGTGAAAACGGATCTCTCTCCAAAGCACCCCAATGGTTTATTTATAGGTTTTTGGGAATGGCCTGCCAATAACGCAATCCCGCTGCTCTAACATTACTGAAATACCCCGGGGTAGGTCTGTCAACAGCCAAACTCCGCTATTTTGAATAGCTATTCGCAGCCCCCCATGGGCAAAATAGCAGACCCTCAAGCCGGGCGGGACCCTCAAGCCGGGCGAGACCCTCAAGTTGGGCGAGACCCTCAAGGGGCGGGGACGGGTGCCGGCCTCGCGCTGCACCGGCCCCCTGAAAGGAGGTCGGGGCGGGTGCCGGCCTCGCGCCGCACCCTCCCCCCTGAGAGGAGGTCGAGGCGGGTGCCGGCCTCACGCCGCACCCGCCCCCCTAAGAGGAGGCCGGGGCGGGTGCCGGCCTCGCGCCGCACCCGCCCCCTGAGAGGAGGCCGGGGCGGGTGCCGGCCTCGCGCCGCACCCGCCCCCCTGAGAGGAGGCCGGGGCGGGTGCCGGCCTCGCGCCGCACCCGCCCCCCTGAGAGGAGGCCGGGGCGGGTGCCGGACTCGCGCCGCACCCGCCCCCCTTAGAGGAGGCCGGGGCGGGTGCCGGCCTCGCGCCGCACCCGCCCCCCTGAGAGGAGGTCTGGGAGGGTGCCCGCCTCGCGCCGCCCCCGCCCCCTGAGAGGAGGCCGGGGCGGGTGCCGACCTCGCGCCGCACCCGCCCCCCTGAAAGGAGGCCGGGGCGGGTGCCGGCCTCGCGCCACACCCGCCCCCCTGAGAGGAGGCTGGGGTGGGTGTCGGCCTCACACCGCACCCTCCCCCCTGAAAGGAGGCCGGGGCGGGTGCCGGCCTCGCGCCGCACCCGCCCCCTCTGAGAGGAGGTCGGGGCGGGTGTCGGCCTCGCGCCGCACCCCCCTGGCCTTTTGGCTCACTTGTCCCGGACCGTTCTCTAGATTATGCCTTGCGCTTGCTTGGGGACCCCACTCTGCGAATACGGGATTGTACAATATTTTCCCTATAATCTGATTCAAAATTTGATTTATTTTGAGAAAGAATATTATTAAAATAATATGGCCGTAGTGATTAAAATTAATTCCCTTATTTTATGATACACTTGTTATTTCATGGCTGACCTTTGGTTAAAATTTAAGTCATTTGAATATCTTTGACGGATGTTATGATTTATGCTTTTAAAGCTATAGTTTATGAAAGTACGAACTGTTATGACTCATACCTCTTAGAATTTTTTAGGGAAGTGAATAGAGATTTTAAAATATTTGTTAAAACTATTTATTCCATTTAAACATTCTCATATTACTATTCACATAATCACAACCAGAATATGTATCTCAGCACAAAATAATCACAGAAAACTTACGACACATAAAAACACGGTATAACAAATCACAACACAGAAGACACCAAAAAATAGTGATTTCTCAAAATCTGGGTACATCCACTCTCCTACTATCCTGGTCCTCCTAAGGCACGAACGAACAAAGGTTCTTCGCCACCTCCACCTGGACCGACCCTGGTCCTCCTGATGTGCGAATGAACAAATGTTCTTCGCCACCTCCACTTGGACGTACCTCGGTCCTCCCAAAGCACGGACGAACAAACGTTCTTTGCCACCTCCACCTGGACGGACCCTAGTCCTCTTAAGGCGCAAATGAACAAAGGTTCTTCACCATCGCCAACTGGACAGACCCCGATCCTCCAGAGGCGCGAACGAACAAAGGTTATTCTCCATCTCCACCTGGACGGACCTGGTCCTCTTGAGGTGCGAATGAATAAAGTTTCTTTGCCACCTCCACTGGGATGGACTCGGTCTTCCTGAGGCGCGAACGAACAAAGGCTCTTCGTCACCTACACCTGGACGGGACACAATCTTCCTATAGAACAAATGAATAAAGGTTCTTCGCCGCATCCACCTGGACGGACCCCTGTCCTCCTAAGGCATGAATGAACAAAGGTTCATCGCCACCTCCATCTGGGCGGTCCCCGGTCATCGTAAGGTACGAATGAATAAAGGTTCTTCTCCACCTCTACCTAGACTGGCCCCAGTCCTCCTGAGGGACGAACGAATAAAGGTTTTTTGTCACCTCCACCTGGATGGATATGATTCTCCTGAGCCGCAAAAAAACAAAGGTTCTTCATCACCTCAACCTGGGCGGAGCCCGGTCTTCCTGAGACACAAATGAACAAAGGTTTTTCGCCACTTTCACCTAAACCAACTCTAGTTCTCCTAAGGTGCGAACAAACAAATGTTCTTCATGACCTTCACTTGATCTTACCTCAGTACTAGGGCACAAACAAGCTGACAAATGTCTCCCACGAACGACCTGTTCAAAATACCAACACTCGGGATAAGCGATACTCCGCCAAAAGTATACACACATCAAAACACAAGCAGAACAAAAATGATCTGAAAGCAAAGAGGGTCTCCATTTAAACAAACACGGCCTCACGAACTACATCATTATGAAGAATAAAAAACATGCGACGGTGCAAATACACACCTACAAAACGAAGCAGAAGAAAAGCAAACAGACAAATGAATGAGGGTACAATGGGATCATCCCTCAATGCTGGCGTCAGCGTCGTCATCTGAGGCATCCTCCATGCCCAGATCATCGCGCTCTGGTAATCTCCCAGCAGCTCCACCTCCGCCTTCATTAGCTGCTCCACCTCTGTCTTCTACTACAACATCATAACTTCTGTTGCCTCAGTACAACACAGCCTTGCACTCAAGTTCTGTTCGTTGTTTCGATCTCATCTTTGGAAGAAGACAAATCAGACTCCGCATTAACCAACAAGGAAAGAACCTTCTCCTTCTTTCGAGCAGCTGACAAAGAATCCTCGAAAGCAGTCTGCTTCGTACGCAAGGAAAAAACCCGTCTTTCGTAGTCACGTAGCTATTATTCCAGGAAAGCACAATCTCACACATCTAGTCCAACTACACCTACAAGGAATAAAGCATTTCAATGCGTAAAAATGAATCAAAGGGGGAAAACGACGGGAGTAACAAACTTACCTTTGGGAGAAGTGCTCGGCAAGCAGAGCATTCCCACCTATTGCCCTTCGTCGTCACCAGCGGCAGCTTGATATCCTCTCGAGAAACTGGCGCGTCAGCAGGCAGCTCCTGGGACTCTTCGGTCTCAACAGGCGCCTGATTAATGAACAAGTCAGCCAGACAGTCATCAGTGACTTCAATAATAGCCTCATAGGAAGCGGAGGACGGCCCACCTTCCCCCTAAATTCTTTGAAAAATCCAGCTTCCTCTTATTTCCACACTCAAGCGGTACTACACAACACTGCTTTGCGTCCGTCGAGAGGCCCGCACGAATCAATCTTTTCTCGACGACGAACGCGTCAGAGCACCACTCTTCGACACCTATAAAGAAGACGAATGTTAGCACAAAAACAACAACCAGGAAAAATTCTTATAGATCCGCACACCGCATGGGAAGAAATGTCGTCGCAAGCACCTAGGCGCGCATCACCACGGGCACCCCCGCGCAAGCCTGCGCGGGCGACCGCGCTGGCCTCCCCGCGTGCACCCGCACGAGCGACTCCGCACGCGCGCGCCTGCGGGGGCGACCCGGAGGGGAAACTCGTGCGAGCTTCCCCACATACGCCCGCGCAGGCGACTCATGCACGCGCTCCCGCATAGGTGCCCCCTCTTGCCGTCCCCCGCGCCCATGTTGGGGCTCCATCACACCTCCTCCTCTGCGTACCCCCACGTCGGCACCGCCTCTTACAGGATTCTCCGCACGCATCCTTGCATTTTTGCTCGCTCACTCCCCCTCATCGGGACTTGGAAGAATTCCATATAAAATACTGACCTTTTTCGAGGGAGACATGACAGCGGCAAGATTACACAAACTCTAAGCAAGAACTCTACAGCACTGTAAGAAAAAGAGAAAAGACCCTCCCTAATTTATAAACCTCGTAGGAGGGCTTATAATGGAAGGCTTCGTTAATACCAGAACATCTCCTGCCAAATTCTACTGTCTCAAAAGAGGCATCAGAGTAATGGGCATCCAGATCAAATATCTCGTCGAAATGGTCTTAGAATATTTTCCGCAATATGACAAGAAATATCAAATTATTTTTCCATCCTAATTTTGGGCAAATGATTATTCACGGCCAAAGTTGACGATCACAAGGTTCTGAGACATCCCGAGCTAAAGTAAAAAAATTTCGCGCTCATCGCTTCGCTGATCATGACTCGCAAAAATTTGGGGACATTTGATGGGATTCCCCTTGAGTATTTTGAGTCAGGCCAAGGGGACCAAGCGACCACGCGAGGATGATCGCACGCAAGCGCTGTCGGCCCGAGCACAAGCACAACATGCCAGAGCGCCGCCGCGAGGGGGGGGGGGGGAAGAACTTTCATAATTTCGCTAAAATTGATGATCTAGACGACCGAAACAGAGCGTCTTCATTCGCTATCACAAATTCTTGCCCGACGCAATTACCAGTATATCCCTCCAGAAAATTATAAATAGGTCATCATGCATTCATTTGAGGACAAGCAACTCCAGAGTCTAGAGAAAGCTCTGATGATTTCCAACGAGGACGCGAGACTTAGATCGTTTCTTCGCTCCGGATCTGCTCCGCTCTCTTTCTAGCATGAAGAATTCTGAAGACTTCAAGAACGCAACATTCCAGTCCACATGAGCGCTCTCATCAAGGCACATGCTCATCTGAAGCGCTTTCATCGAAGCTCCGGGTACTTAACATTTTTCTCCACTAGAGCGCTCCCACTAAAATTCCAAGGACTTAGTTTATTCTCTGCTAATTTCATATTCGGAACTTGTAATAGTGATGTGACATGTCACCCTTCGAGAAAACCTCTCAATTCTTGTAAAATCAAACGAAACAGTGGATTTTGGCCTGACATAGATCCAACTACGTGGTTTTTCATCATTTTCGTGTTTTCCACGTTAAAAAAGTCTTTTGTTCTTTGCTACTATTTTCATTGACTGATTGCCCGCCCAGCCCAATTCCGGGCTAAGGGGGTCCGATTCTCCGGACTTGAAAAAAACCGAGTGATCCGCAACAATTATATTTTTGTATAAAATTTGAACCTTCGCAAGCTAGCTTCCAGGAGATGAATCCCTAACATTTAATAAATATTCTAATTCAGACACGTGTCAAAGATCAAATGTGACCAAAGCATTTACATCAAGACCGTCAAAGGAGGATCTGAGAGCTTACTCAGTGGGGGTAGCAGAAGAATATTTTTTTGGTGCGTAATACAAACGTATTTTAATAGGTGCGCGAGCAAATACAGCCGTTTGATCCTTATTTTTGGCGGCCAAATCATTTGCAAAAAATACGATCATATTTTACGAATACCGTCATATCTTAAAGTCAATCTAGGACCGTTGAAATCAATATTACATGATTAGTATTGCTCGCACACAAAAAAATAAATGTGCATGCGTACGAAAAAATTTCCCGCATGTAAGAACAATTGGCTGAGAGGAAGAGAGCACATATTAAAAAATTGGCTGAGAGGAAGGGAAAATTTTTGGGACATTGTGAGGCTTCTGTGGACGACAAACAATGGGTAGTTAAAGTTAACACTAACACATTCGATGTTATGTGTTCATGCAAGGGTTTTGAAACAAGAAGAATGTTGTGCAAACACATGTTAAGTGTATACAATTCGAAGAATGTAAAACAAATAAATCCTTGTTACCTGCTAAAGTGATTCACTCTTGCGGACAAGAAAAAATTTGACCTTTCAAAGAGCAATTTCGTGAAAAAAGTCCAACCCAGCTTAGCGTTTAGAAACCATCTTCTACGATTCACTTACAACCTAGCCCAAATAATTGATACGTGTCATCCGGCTCAGCAACACGTCTTGTCTGCCTTGACTGAATTGAGGAGGAACACGGAAGATATTATAGACAAACAAGAGGTGTTGAAGAAAAGATTTGATAAAAAAAATTCAAAGTACAAGCATGTTGAAGGATCCCAAAGGAGCACGTCCTAAATGGGTGTCAAATGCTCGATTGAAGGGTTTTTTCGAAAAACCAGCAAAGAAGCAAAGTAAGTTTATATTTATATATTTGATTTGTAAAATTACTTTGCATATGCTTGCAACTATGTTTAATTCAAATAACGTGCAAATTATATAGGGAGGAAAAATGAGCCTAAATCTACCACAGTACGAACAGATGAAGAAACAAAGGAGTTCGACTTTATGGGCAGCGGCAACTTCGACAAAAGCCCTAAAAGGCCGTCACCCAATGTGTTTAGTGAGGCAATTGACGCAGTTTCTTTGTCTGCGCCATTCAATTTTTGTAGTGTCCCTGATGTGCTTCTTTGGTGAACATTCATAGTTTTTAATTTTTTAACGCTTTGGTATTCATGTACTCACAAACTCCACATGCCTTGTATTGTAATTATTCAGTGAGATTGTGGCCGGATTCAGTATGCTTAGGCCCAAAATATTAAAATGTTTGATAATGTGTAGATCCAGTCGAATTTGAATCGTGATTGGACAAAAAATTGTAATGCTACCATGATAAGCAGGTAATAATGCTCCTTATACGTACCAGGTAAATAAAAATACCATGATAAAAACCGCATGTAAGTGGTAGGATGTTGTATAGTAAACTCTTTATCATCTAGTTCTTCACAATGTTTGAATATTTCGAGATATCAAGTCACATATTTACTATATCTAACAATTAAATTAGAAATGAAGAAGTAGACAGTTGTATAGTAAACAACATGTAAGTAGTCCGCATAAATCAAAATAAACACACAATATAGTTTCCACGACTAAACAGTTCGAATAAAGTAAAGTGTTAACTATGTTTTTGAGCAAAAAAGCTCAATCATTTCGACCGCAATTTTGGCCCTGAATTTAGCCATGTTCTTCTGCTAGCCTTTGAATGATGACCAAGATATTGATTTTGTTGTAGCTATCACCTCCATGTATTTCAAGACAAATATCCTACAGTCATCGCCGCCTTCTTGCGTAGGTGCCTCCCCTACTATTTTGATATCACAACTATGAAGTCCAGTTGGTAGTGACTTGCTTGTATCCTGCTGCAGCCCGGATATCTGTGAAAACTTAACACATTAGGAAAAAAACACGCATCAAAAATTAAAAAAAAACAAAGTATACCAATGAGAATAATGTAGAATGATGCATCGGGTTCGGCATGGAATCATAAAAGTACCACATCTCTTCCTTCAAATTGCACGTTAATAATGCCCAGTGGTCGGACAAGTGCACTGACATCAAAATGATATCTGCCGCTTGGACAGTTATTGGGGATATATGTGCCAGTAATTGCTCGTAGCCGGCACCGCAACTCTTATAATACTGCATGAATATAATATTTTAACATAACATCACTAAAGTAGTGAACAAACAGTATAAAAGTTTAAATTTAAATTAAGTGCAGTACAACTCTTACTGCATAATTTGGAGAGACATAAAAAAAATTCATGCCTTCGGGGATTTGCTCCTCCGGATGTTCAACACAACGGCGTAGGCATCTAGATGGCTATCCATTAGCAATCCTTGCCGCAATAAATCCTCGAAAGCCGCTCTAGTAATGATTGTGTTGCCACAATCGAACATACACTCCTTATAATATACAAGGAGAAAAAATGAGTCAAAACCTAATGAAGTACTCACATGGTGTCATCTAGCACATTGTTGACAAGCACACTTACTGTAACGACTCCACCCGTTAAATAACATATAATAGAAGGTTCAGCCGGGGCCCCACACTATATGCCACAAACAGACGGCGAGGTCATAAGATAATATCAAAATACTTTCTACGTGCATCCTAACTCAGAGCATTCTAACGGAAGATTATTACTTGCAAGAACTCAATCAATGAATGTCCAATACTATATAAATATCACATTTATATACAACACCAGGAATGTATACAAGCACACCTCGCTCACGACCTTAAGGCCTTACAAGTTTCTCTTTACAAAATATGATTTCATACATCGGCAAGCAGGCCGGCCACCCATGAAATCCAAAGCTTCGCACGGCCTTCAAGGGCCTACAATCAGCAGCAGCAGCAGCAAGGGCTTCAGCCCGCTCAATCCAATCAGCCCGCAACACCTGCATATGGACGTCCACCCCAAGGGTGATAAACAAAGCAACGATCAGCATTCAGCTGACCAAGTATAACGACTCTACCCCTTACCCGGGGCAGTGGTTCCTTCCCTGCATGCAGTGCAATCACAATATATAGATATATAACACAACATCATCATAAACGTCGGCCTTCGTGCCAGACGCTCCGTGCATTCAGGGCATGCTTACGGTGTACCGAAAACCTCCAGGTCCCACCACCGATTCGAGGTGCTTAGCTTGTTGGTCGGGTATAAGCCTCCAAAACCTTGTTAAAGACCTCACGCACCCACCCCACTCAGAGGCATTCACCTCACGACAACTGTGAGCACTATACATCGACCTACGCACATAGTGCAACACGCCGAGAATGCCCGAAGCCCCTCATTTGTAGTGTTACCAATCGACTGCTCACAACGATCCTACACTGAACTTGTTGGGTGGTTCATCTCGCCCATCCCACTCAGAGGTTCTTAACTTGTTGGCCATGGGCATCAACCTCCAAAACCCCGTTGAAGACCTCTCGTGCCCATCCACTTAGAGGTATCCGCAATCCATCTCATAACATAGGCACATAGTGCCACTTTCCCATCTATCATCCAGCTCGTGCCGAGCATACAACCAAAGGAGTCTATCACAAATCACAAGCATCCTCACACTCTCCGCAAGCTATTCGGTTTATGCAAGGAGTCTTCTCTGGTTCGCAACATCACCAATCTAGACTATCCGTCCAGATGGGCTTCACGCAACATGTCTATTCCGTACTACACACTTCCGGATTTAAATGTAGACTTGACCACTGGAATCGCTTACGTTTTCCACCTCTTGGTGGAGGATCCCATGCACATGCATAAAGTAAGACTTCACCTGTCCAAGAAGGAGATCGTTACCCTTGACGATCGCTTCGGAGCCATGGATAAACTAGATGGATGGAAATCACCGTGACGGCCTTGCCTCTACAACGCTGGCCTCGGATCTCGAGTCGGACCGTTGATGCTCCTCCGGCAGCCGAAACCCTTCTCCTTCTTCCTCCTCCAAGCTCTCCCTTCTCTCTTCTTAGAAAGAGAATGGCCAAGGCAATAACATGAGAAATACTTCTCAATCCATGGTCTTATCACTACAGAGAGAAGCTTGGACCACATAATCCAAATAGAAGGAAATGAACGGCCTTGATCTGCCCCCAAATATCTATTTTTGGGATGACACGACCAGTGACACGCCCGTGTCACATGCCGTGTTCCCTAAGCGGCTAGGGAACCGACTCAATCCATACTAGGACACGGGCTTAGATACGCCCGTATCAAGCCCTGACACGCCCGTGTCACAAGGTACATGCTCGTGGTTAGGGGCGTGTCCCTCAATCGACACAGAACCAACTCCCCCGAGAAGGACACGACTAAGGCACACGCCCGTGTCCTTAGCCGTGTGCCAAAACGCCCATGTGGCATGCCCGTGTCACAGGCCGTGTGCCACACTCAACACCACTCAACGCCGCCCGGTTACCAACCCGAGCAGGATACGCCCTGGGACACGCCTGTGTTTCAGGCCGTATCGCCTCTCAACGATCGTCGACTAAATTGTGTCGATAACTCGACACGCATAATGAAGGACACGCCCTGGGACACGCCCGTGTCCCAGGCCGTGTGCCTCACTCGAGACACACTCGACGCCCACTCGAGTAACCAAAGTTGGACACGCCCTGGGACACGCCCGTGTCCCAGGCCGTGTCACCCAGCCTGAACTCCAAATTGGGATTTGGGGTGTTACACTTACCTCTCGCCATACCGATTCAATGTTGAATCTATCAGTTCTCTTGCCGCCGCTGTCAAATATAATCGACCCGAGAATTAGATTTCTTCTTCTGCATTCCCGGTCGCTTTCGTAGATTGGCGTGTTATTTTGCGACTTTTCGAGTCGGGGGTCGATTCACTTACGCAGATTGTTTCATTTTTTTGAGTAGCCGAGGCTAAGGTGTGAGTGGGTGAGGATGGTGTGGGGGCAACTGTGAGATTGTGCTCTTGTGACTTCTTCTCAATCAGGGAAGCAAGAGAATCAAATCTCTCTTGGCAGTAACCTCGCAAATCACGGACTTCGGTCAAAATCATTTCTTCCGAGCGAATAATCTCTTTTTTAATAAATCTCTTCAAATTCCTATCCATTTTCATTTTTTTCCTTCTCTTTCTTGCTATTGTCTTTCATTTTCTGAGCCTTCTCCCTATTTATCGAATCTTCTGTGACTTTTTGAATTTTTCGAAGATTCTTCTTCGCTGGCCTCAACCTCAACACCTCCTCGAAGTCAGAATCTGCTTCCTCACGACCAAGTACATCTTGATCCTCCGCGCTTAGGTCAACAAAACTTGGTCTTACCTAAACATAAAATAGCTTGTGAGCAACCTCTTCTAGTAGGTGAAAAAAAAACTTGACATCGAACCAAACATATCATAGGACAAAAAACAATCTCTTTCTTTGGAAATAAGAGTCTTCACAGTTTTTGGCATAACTTATAACTAAAACCTTCTTTGACGGCCCGTCGACACAAACGCGATCGAGCCATCTCATCCACAGGCACCTGGATGTTGATGTGCTCAAAAAACCAAACCTAGAATATAATAAACGTAAAAAATTCAAAATATAACCCCAATAGTGCATCAACATAAGCAGTATTAGACAAAATAAAAACTTACCAAAATAATGATGGAGCAGCCCTCGAGGTAGCCCAGATTGACAAGTTCTTCTTTGGAGCAGTTGAGTGTATATAGGTCCTCAAGCTGCTTATGCAGAAAACTATGCATGGCCTTTTGACTATTATATCTTCTGAACTTATCGAGTCCACTAAACTTCATCAAGCACAATGGAAGCCGAAGAGACTTCAACGGAAAAAAAACCCTGCACAGTATGTGTACTTCACAAGAACATCATCTATATGCATTTAAGTTTCATTGGAATCATCCTCTATATTGGCTAATTCATTCAGTTGAGTTACTAGGTTGGCTTGTGTGACTGTTGATAAGGGTAATCTCTTGAAGTTATAGTCATGTCCCCTATTGGGTAGGCTGAATATCTGCGCGGCCTCGTTAACAGTCATTTTTATGTAATACTGGCCTAATAAAAATGCAGATTTCTCCAGCCTATACAACCTAATGAGCCGGTACAACAGAGAAATATTTTGTGGAAGATCAGACAGGGTGAAGAAATGCATCAACGATGAGTTGTTTAATAACTCCCTTGAGGCCTCAGAAAGAATAGCCAGCAAGGGTTCTGTCTGTTTCTTAAATGTAGAAATGGCGCATCTACTGTTCCGGTATATCCCCAATGATTTTCCTTCCATCTGCATACACAAAAATATAATCCAATTTTATGAATTGTTATAGATACTATCAGAAATCAGTATAGATACAGTAGTGCTTTGACAGAGTACATGACAATTAAGATACTCAGTGTGCTTGACCAAACAATGGTAATGTTGTGATACAGTATAGGTCCAGTCGGATATTCAGTGGGCTTGGACAAAAAAATGCATTGCTGTGAGTGTTGTGAGTGCTGTGATACAATATACCTCCAGCTGGATATACATAGTGTTTGGGCAAAAAAATAAATAACAACCAAGGAAAGTGTTGTACAAAAACAAACAAGGGTATTTCTTTAATCAAATCAAAATAAAATTCTTACGGGCACTTGTAGACCTTTATAGGTTGTGCATCATTATCCTAGTTACCATATTAATAGGCAAAGTTCATTAAATCTGGTTTGACAATTTGATAGCTAACTATTTTTAAAGACTAGTAACCATTGTCTCACCTGATTTAGTTAATGAAGCTGGACAACAAAGTTTTCAAAACATATTTGAAAAGTTCCATAAATCCTAACTCGCTCACATAGATATACCTAAAACTCAAACAAAGGAAAAATTCAGATTTCGGTCAGAAATCCTTGGACATCTTTGGATTTTGTGTGCATCTTATTCTCCATCAAACATTCATAGTAAATTTCCTTGAAGCCTTTGTAATTAAAAAAAGTGAAACCTATGTAACACAACGTACAACATTCCTTCAAATTCACACAAGTGTTTGTTCTTAGAACAACAAGAGGTTAGCAATTTCAGCACTGAAAATCTCAACAAATAAGGGTTTGAAAGGTTACATTAGCAATCAAATAAGTCTTTTATCCAACTTGGTAAGCTTGTAAGTATCATGTAAGTTATGCAGCAGTAGTTCATCTAACCAGTCAAATACAATTCTTACAAATAAAAATGGAAGGGATGATTTGAACAGTTACAAGATACCTTGTCGGCCCCGCAAGCTACAATAGTAGAGAAAAGCCTTGTCCTAGCCGACGCCCCTGAGTGCTTAGTTAAGGATCTTCGTTCGGCCTGCGCTTGTTCCCGTCGCACGACCTGTTTTCTCCTTTCTCTGGCAAGACTTAGGGTACGACACACTTTCAATCACGGCGACGGCGACGGTATGAGCGGAGGAAGCTTTTGACAGAGAAGTAAGAGAGAAGTAAAAGAGCGGCATGTTATCCTTTCTCCGGCGAGACGTTTCCGCGAGATTTAGGGAAGGTCTTCTTGCGGGCGTTCTTCCTAGCGACGGTTTGCGCGGAGGAGGCTTGGGTGTTTGAATTTTGAAATGAAAAGAGAGCAATGAGTCCCGACTATAAAGGGATATTTAAACCCGGACCGTGAAAACGATCTGATTACTAGGCGAAGTTATTCCGTCCGTGTTCCGGGGCGAGTAGATTGCTCGCACGCGACTACTAAAAATATGCTCGCGCGCCTTTGCCTTCCTTTGTAGGAAATCCGGAGCGCCGAGAAGTAGAAATCCGAAAACGAATAACAAAACACAAAGCACAAAACAGAACAATCACAAACACAACGATATACAGAGGTTCACCCAAACCGGGTTACGTCCTCTCTCCCCTTCTTCTCCCTTCTTGTATTCACCAGAAAGTTACAGATTACACCAAAGGTTACAAGGATCTAAACCCGATCCTACCTTCTTCCTTTTCTGGACAAGAGAACCGTAGAAGAATACCTTCTGGATCGATGCCGACGGAAAACCTCGTACACGCCTCCAAAAGAATACGCCGCCGCAAGTCTGTGAAAGATCGATATCCCTAAATGGGGGATAAATATATAAATAGACTTCCGCATCCGCGATCGTCGAACGAGCAAAGTTCGTTCGACGATCGGCAACCGCGATCGTCGAACGACGATGGTCGACCGATCCGTGGACATCGATGATCGGCGATCGTCGAACGATCGCTGGGGTCGACGATCGTCGAACGAGCAAGACCGGTCGACGAAAAACGACCAAGGCCGCTCGACGATCTCCGAACCCCGTTCGACCACTGAACAACCTTCAGAAAAATTTGGTCCAGGGGCGTTGCCCCCGAGCCCCCGCCGGGGACGCTGTCCCCTGGACCCCTGTCCGCTGTCCGGTCAGCGGTACCTCCGCCGGGGGCGGCTGCCCCCGGACCCCCGCTGTCGTCGGTCCCGGAGATGTCGAAGGGGGATCACACTTCGATTCCTCTAAGCTCGCGTGGGCAAACCCGGTGTGAGAAACAAGAGAATCGGAAGTGTTCCACAACCCCAACATCCTTGTTTTTCATCTCTCTAGATCGCGCCCCTTGATATCTCCACTCGGCAACACCTCCTCTCATCCGGACAGAGATTTAGGGACGGAGCCCGATCGTAATAATCTGTCGATTACTAGACCCAAAAAATTTCCTAGAGGAAGAGAGCAAGGAAAGCCGAAGTGCCCGCGGCAGGCACGTGCCGCGCTCAGTTCCGAAATTGCTTCCTTAAAAGCACTGCCCTCTGCTTTCACTGACTGACTGACACGTGTAGAAGAGTCCTCCTGCCGTGTAAAATAATTGATGACGACAGAGAGAGTGGGGCCCGCTCGTCAATCCACCGACACTCACTGCCCATAAACTTTTTTGAGTAT
This sequence comes from Platanthera zijinensis, assembly GCA_039513925.1. Taxonomy (NCBI): domain Eukaryota; kingdom Viridiplantae; phylum Streptophyta; class Magnoliopsida; order Asparagales; family Orchidaceae; genus Platanthera; species Platanthera zijinensis. The sequence continues at coordinate 265,842,304 of CM077079.1, read as the reverse complement.
ATTTCCGTTATTAATCAATTGTTGAAATTATAAATGGTAAATTATAAATAGCAAATGCCAAATAGGCAAATAGCCCCTTTTCAAAGCTGTTATTCACAAATTAAATTCTTATATTACGCACATCATTCAATGCATGGTTGGTTTTCAATTGAACATGAGATTTTGGATAAATAGCTTTTGAGTTCCATGGAGACACAGTATGATTCAGTGATAACAAATATTATGAGAAATACTAATTGACTTTGAAGATTGTGTGCGGCGATGGCGTGCTGGTCCTCCTTGGACGATTGCGCGTCATCGAGGCGGCGTTGGGCGAGATGGAGGCGAGTTGCTGGCAGAGAGTTTGTGATTTGAAGGAGAGAAGCATGAGTGCACTTAGTAGTTTTTGAAAACCCTAAAAAATTAAATTAAATGAGTACTAATAACTATATATGCAAGAAACCATGCACAAATATACTACGGGCCAGGATCCACACTAAGGCTCTGTTTGGCACGGTGGCGGCGGTCATCAACACATGGTGTTGAAATCGGGAACCGGTCTCTGTGGAGTTCGGACACTAGAAAGGGGAGGTCGCACACTTACTTCTCCTAGTAAGCCTGCTTGACTGAGAACTTAGGATTTGAAACTGACTCAAGGCTGCAGCACGGAGGTCTTACCACACACCCGAAAGATCTTAGAACGCTTCCCCTACTTAGCCAGTACTGAGCTAAGGATACCTTAGAAAGTGCTACCAGACTAGAGAATTAAAAAGCGTGCCATCTGAGGTATCATTGTGAGTCTATTTATAGATTTCTGAGTTTGGCCTGCAAACAACACAACTCCGCTATCCAGAACGGCTATACGCAGTCCAAATCGATTTGTCAACAACGTAACTTCGTTGTTTGAAGAGGCTACTAGTAAACCAACTTATACTAAGCACATGCTAATAGCACCCCCACGTAAGAGGGAGAGCGTGAGCCAGCTCGCTAGAGGGCGAGCGTGAGCCAGCTCGCCAGTCACCTAGACGGGTGCGACCTGGCTCTCACAGCTCGCCTGCCTCTTAGGCGAGTAAATGTCGAGTCCCTGCAGCTCACCCGGAACATAGATGGATTCAGACCGCCTGCTGAGTTGAGGCGGGCCGGCTGCCCCTCGGCTCGCCCGTCTGCCGAGCCGAGGCGGGTCGGGTGCTCCGGCTCGCCCGCCTGCTGAGAACCGACTGGCCTCCCCGGCTCGCCTGCCAATCGAGTTGAAGCAGACTGGACTCCCCAGCTCTCCTGGTTCGGCCGTTTTCTTATGTTGGTGGGAGTCGGGCTATCACGAGGCCCCCGCTCTGCCATGTCGGATCCACTCGGCGAACACTAGGTTGTACATAATCCCCATTCATTGTGAGCTTTCACAAACCTCGGAAAGAATAGTCCAACTCTACGTGTTCAGTGATTGGTTGTTGAGGTGGAGGGAATCTTTTTGTGGGTCCCACCTTCATGCTATATATATCGCTGGTCTCAAAGGAATTCCCCGACTTTCCTCTTCTCTTTTTTTCGCGAGTTACTGTTGCGGTGCGCCTGATGCCTATCTCGAAGGAGGTGCACACTCGCTTGGAGGCCGCGAGGGAGGGCGCATAGGGGCAGGTCACCAACGCCGCCCTTTGGCAGGCTCGGAGGTCGCCCAGCTCTTCTTTCAGGACCAAGAAGGTCAAGATGATCATGATGGATCTAGTGGCCAATCTTAGAGGGGGGGGGGGTGAATAAGATTTGTGTTGTTTATAAAAAATTCGAATTATTTCGTTCCAAGGAAAAACTAGTTCAGGAAGCAACCGCGGAGCGTTAGGTATCTAACGCGTGGCGGTATGTCTCTGAGCTCATTTTTCTGGGCAGATTCTCCCTTGGAGATCTATGCACTCTTCAGGATAACAAAAACTAACATTCAGAGCAGTACACGCAAGTAGAGAAGCAGGAAATTAATTTCATTGCAAAAACTAAATCAACAACTATTTTAACAATTACAAAATCTTAATCCCCGTGACGCCGAAGATTGAAGGCGGTGAGTGAATTTTTTTTTTGTTTTTCTATACCGACCCGCTCCCCGGACCGGTTGGCTCTCTCCCTTTCCCTCTAAGAAAGGTCTTCGAGCTGGCTCTTCACCTCCACGCAAGGAAGGGTCTTAGAGCCCCGCTAGATCACCCGATCTAGACGTCGCTTCCCCGGGACGATTTCTCATGGAATCCTCCCCGGATTCTGACGACCTTCCCCGGTCGATTTCCCTCACCACATGAATATAGAGAAACGAGAAAGATTACAACACAAGTTTAAAGGATTTAAAAGATTAAAATCTCCCTCTTGACGATTTCTTCGTCGAGCGATCCGCGGTTGGTGCTTGAGATCTTCGTGTGCTTGCAACCGGTCGACTCTTCGTAGTCGATGTAGTCCTTGGCTCGCTGGAGTTCTTCGTGCGCAAACGGGAGGGAGACAGTCTTCTTTTCCTTCGACGAAGATGGCGGAACGGACCACAGAGAGGCGGCTGAACCCTAGGAGTCACAGATCTAAGTCTCTTTTCGTCTTGGTAAGAACACAAAAAACGAGGCGTCTTTTTATACGTCTTTGTAAAATTAGGCTACCGCCGACGATAAGGCTAGCGCCCGGCGGTAGGTTCACGCGCTTGATCCTGACAGCTGTCCACCAAATCTAGAAAAATATTCAATACAAATATTTTCCTTATTCTAATGCTAGCGCGACATGGTAGGTAGATATCGCCCGACGGTAGTCCAGTCATTTCAACGCTTCCATCTCGACGATCGTTGAGTGTGTTTCCGTGGCGCGGAACGAAGCTAGCGTCTGGCAGTAGTCCAGTTGTCTCGACGAATCAGCCAGTCTCGACGATCGTTGATTATGCTACCGCGGCGCAGTACCAAGCTAGCGCCCGACGATAGTCCAGTTGTCTCGACGAATCAATTGGTCTCGACGATTCGATCAGTCGCGACGAACGTTGAGTGGTCTACCGCGGCGCAGTATCAAGTTAGCGCCTGCACGGTAGGTTTTCGAGAGCATGTACGAATTAATTCCTCGAGCTAGCGCAGCGCAGTAGATTCCCGAGTGCCTTGTCCATTTAATTCAGGCTACCGCCCGACGTTAACTGCTACCGCCCGACGTTAACTACTACCGTCGACGGTAGGTTCCTGAGGAGAGTTCCTTGTATTTTTTGGACCTGTAAACTTGCACACTCTACCAAACACAAGATGTAATCAAATATAGTATGAGAGTTGATATTATCAAACTAAGGATATGTGAGTCGTCGGCTCCAACAATCTCCCCTTTTTGATAATATCAAGTCCCGTTCATGATATATAATATTGAAGTGCATGATACAACGTATATATATAAGAGATAGTCTTGAAAGCTCAGGTTTCAGGTTCTATATAGCTCCCCTACACGCGCGCTCCCCCTATATATGTGTTCTACATGCTCCTCCTATCTACGTGTACACAGTGAACTAAGCTCCCCCTACATGTGATCTACACTTACCCATGACTCATGAACCATCTATTCTCCACCTTTGATATTATCGAAAGGGCATGGGATAGACCATAAACAAACATACACATGCACGGGAGAAACAGAATGCAGTATATAATGAGAATGAGAGAGAAAGTAAACAGTGCACACTATAGAAAGTGAAACGAGAGGCGAAAACAATAGGGATGACCAAGCATGAAATCAGAGAATATTAAGCATAGAGGACAAACAGATGAGTGCAGTACGTAGAAATAGTTTTAAATAACCGTTTAGAGGTACAAGAGATTGGACAACACAAGTAGACTAAACACATAACGGTGTAGAGTATAATGCTACAAGAGTTATAGAATTAATACATAGAAACATTGTACAAGTCATGAATAGAAATCGTGTGCTCGAACTTGCGTGCTATAGACATATAATGCCGTGTTAGTCCAATTCTTATGCATGGAAGAGTTAGATAGAGCAATGACATATGAACGCGTAGCATCAGAAGACAAACACCAGGTAGAGTGAACATTCATTACAGGGTTTATCTCAGCAAGTAAAAATGCTATCACGAGAGAAATAAAGTGAAAAACCACGTCGCAGTGCTATCTACGAGATATCAAAACTAGAACTAGGGGACATAAGCTTAAGGTACTAGTATGTGCACAAGATTGAAATGATTTTTGAGCCAAGCTGTTCATCCTCACAATGCTCATATAGACTTATTAGGAGGAGTGAGTAGTGTTTGGGGGGTATCCTTGTCTCAAAGCTTGATATCATTCATTGTTTGTTATTTATACGCATTGAGCTATCAAATTAAAAAAATATTTTGTTTGAATTTCAAGGACCCCAAATCAATCAAAATCTACCCACATAGATAGATACACTTTAACTTGTATACACAGGACTTGACCACTAGAGATTTGCCCCAAAATTCCACCCTTTATAAAAACGTATATGTATCGTGACATTGATTATTCAAGTTATTTTTAACGTGGTAGACATAATATCATGAGTTATAACATGTAAGCATATACTTTCTACAAGAGTGCTTTGTCTAGGGATGTGTGAATAGTGTAACGTCATTCCGCTATCTAAATCCTCACACATACCTAGAGGCATATTCAACGAACACTAACATATCTACTCGCACTCAGTAGCTAAGCACCTATAGATTCGACACATCATTACATATGTAGACAATGTTCACAGAGATTAACATGTCTAAGTCCAACATTGTACATAATCGTTATGCTCTAAGTTCTAGCCATGAGTGTCCTAAGAATGATCACCCCACAGTTTTTTTGTTTATTTTTGGGTTTTATATTTTTTTTGTTTAAAGATTCGACAAAAATAAATGAAATAAACAACAAATCAATAAAAAACGAAAAGATAGGAAATAGACAAAGACATGTTTTTGAATTTTTGGGGGATTTTGCAATTTTTTTGTAAACCAAAATAAAAGCAGAAACAACCAAAGAGAAAAAAAATGCATCATGACTAGGAAGAAAGATTCAAAACACCCAGCTCGAGTCGAAGTAATGAGAAACGCTCATCTGAGAGTGGTTTTGTGAATATGTCAGCTAGTTGGTCGTCGGTCCCAATGAAGCTTACTCGCACGTTCTCTTTCTTAATGTGATCCCGAATGAAATGATGACGAACGACAATATGTTTGGACAGTGAGTGATGCACTGGATTATTGGTCAAGTCTATGACACTCTTGTTGTCACACCTAAGAGTAACGTTGTTCCTACAAATTAGGTCAAAGTCTTCTAACGTTTGAGACATCCAAAGTACTTGTGCGCAACAACTCCCTAAGACAATATACTCGACTTCAGCAGTAGAGAGGGTGATCGAGTTTTGTTTTCTACTTGACCATGAGACTAGTGTCAGACCAAGAAAGTGATAGGTACCACTCGTGCTCTTGCGATCAAGTGAACATTCAACATAATCGGAGTCGGAGTACCCGTGGACTGTGAAATCAGTGGTGTGTGGGTACCAAAGACTAAGATTTTGGGTTTTATAAGATACCTAAAGATATGTTTAACCGCTTTCAAGTGTGATTCTTTAGGATCGGCTTGATATCTAGCACATACACATACCACAAATATAATATCGGGCCTACACGCACTTAAGTAGAGTAGTGATCCGATCATTCCTCTAAATATATTTGATCCACTGAAATGCCACTTTCATCCTTTCCTAATTTTAGAGAGGCATTCATTGGAGTTTTGACTTATTTCAAATTTTCAAAGTCAAATCGCACAAGCATATCTTTTATGTATTTCGATTGACTTATACAGATTCCATCGTTACGTTGAGAAATCTGAAATCTTAAGAAATAAGATAACTCTCCAACTAGACTCATTTCAAATTCAGACTTCATTAAAGTGACAAATTCTTTGCATAATTTATCGTTTGTTGCCCCAAAAATAATATCATCCACTTAAATTTGTAAGAGAATTAAATCAAGATTCTCGTGCTTCACAAAGAGAGTGGTGTCCGCCCTACCCATCCTAAACCCATGTCATAGTAGAAAATTCGTGAGCCTATCATACCAAGCACGGGGTGCTTGTTTCAATCCGTATAAGGCTTTCACCAACTTGTATACGTGATTCGGGTAGTCAGCGTTCTTGAATCTGGGTGGTTGCTTGACATACACCTCTTCCTTAATATATTCGTTCAAGAATGCACTCTTAACATTCATTTGATATAATTTAATTTGTTTAAAACTTGCAAACGCTAAGAACAAACGAATTGATTCAATACATGCAACTGGTGCAAATGATTCATCAAAATCCATGCATTCTATTTGTGAGTAACCTTGTGCCACCAACCTAGCTTTGTTTCTAGTTTTCCTAGAGTCACCATCAAATTTATTATTGTAAACCCATTTCAAACCAATAACTTGATGGCTATCCGGACGCTCCACTAACACCCAGACTTTACTTCTCTAGAATTGGTTTAACTCTTCAGTCATAGCCAAGAACCATGATTCATCCTTTAAGGCTTCTGAGATGTCTTGGGTTCAATTTCAGAAAGGAAACACAAGTTCGAAAAGGATTCATGTAGATCCGATCGAGTTCTAACTCCATGTGAGGGCTCTCCTATTACTAGTTCTCGTGGATGTTGCTTTAAGAAATTTAAAGTACTTGGTGTCCTATACTCGTCTATATGAGTTAGAACATCAACCGAAACTTCTTTCTCCTCACCCTTATCTTCGAACTGTACATCGTCATCAATTTCCTCTTCGTTTGGCCTAGGTTCTTTGGTTGGAGTATATTCGTCAAATTGCACGTGAGCCGATTCTTCAACAACTAAGGTTCTCATATTATAGACCCTATAGACACGACTCAAACTCGAGTATCCTAAAAGGATGCCTAGACAGATTTTTCATCAAGTTTTCCTAAGTGATCCTTAATGTTTAGAATAAAACACGGGCAACCAAAGACTCTAAAATAGGAAACTGATGGCTTCTTATTGAAGTAGAGTTCATACAGAGTTAGCTTAAGAATGGGGGAAGCATGACTCGGTTCATCACATAACATGTTGTGTTAACCGCTTCAGCCCAAAAATATCGAGGCAAGCCGAACTCGGCAAGCATTGTGCGTGCTAACTCTTGAAGTGTGCAGTTCTTTCTCTCTACTACCCCGTTATGTTGAGGAGTGTGTAGAGCTGAGAATTCATGTTTAATTCCTAAATTATTACAATAGTTCGTGAAATTCTCGTCTCAAATTCTCCCCCATGATCTGACATTATGCATTTTATATTTAGTTCCTTATCATTTTGAAGTATAGTGCATAGATTGGTGAACTCAAGGAACGTGTCAGATTTATTCGTAAGGAAGATCGTCTAACAATAACGGGAGTAGTCATCAATAAGAACAAACGTATATCGTTTTCCACCTAGACTACATGTACTAAGATGACCAAAAAGATCCATGTGAATGAGTTCAAGTGGTCTAGTTGTGGAAATATCATTTTTGCTTTTGAAGGAGGTTTTTACACATTTCCCTTTTTGACACGGAGTACATAAAGAGTTTAAACTACCGCTTAATTTTGGAAGTCCATGAACAAGTTAATTTCTCGATAATTTGACAATAAGTTTACTTCCTGAGTATCAGTGTCCTAGTCTCTTATGCCAAAGATCTAATTCCTTATTCTTGGTAATTAAGCATTTCAAATCAGAAGCAGATATATCCTCAAAGCGAACAGTATAAATATTATGGGTTCTATGAGCAACAAGTAAAACACTATTTGTTTTGGCATATATAATTTTGCAGGTGTTTGTAGAGAGTTCAAATATGACATTTAGGCCTTTATCACATAGTTGGCTAATAGAAATTAAATTATGCTTGAGTCCATCTACAAACAGTACATTAGAAATTGAAAATGCGTTGTTACCTATAGTGCCGATTCCAAGTATGCGTCCTTTGCTATTGTCCCCAAATGTCGTCATGCCTCCCTTCTTTTTCTCTTGGCTAAGGAACTTGTCTTTATCTCCTGCCATGTGCTTAGAACGCCCAAAGTCCAAGTACCACACGTTCTACTTGTCCTTTGCCTGCCAACACACCTAAAAAGAAGATAAAGGTAAAGATCTGGTTACCCAAGTTGTTCCACCCATAAGATAGGAAGAAGACTTTGGTAGCCAGACTCACATAGCTTTCTTGTTACCTTTTCTCAGATATGATCTAGATGTGTGACCAAACCTCTGACAGTTTGCACACGTAGCATAGGCAGTGGATGCTTCCTTTATCGTGTTCTTAGAGCTCGTGCTTAAGGATGGGGATAACCCTTCAGAACTGTTGATCTTATTGTGTAATTTCTTATGATTTGTTTTAGTCTTAGCTTGACTATGATTGCCGCTCGGTGGTAGCATCAGACTTACATATCCTAGTCCAAATTTTTTAGATCCATGACACTGTGCACCCAACAACATGTTCAGTGATTTTTTCCCTATTCCAAATTTCTGGATAACACTGTTGAGATCATGGATCCTCGCCTTTAGGGCGATGTTTTCAGTAACTAGCATAACACACCGATTGATGAACTTTTGTTTACCTTCCTCTATTTTGGCAAGAGACATTTGAAATCTTTTCTCCAAGACATTCTTTTCATTGGTGAAATTATTGGCTTTCAATAATATTTTGGAGAGACTTGCTTTTTGCTCTTCGATCGTTGCCATCAAGTGAGGACACTCTAAGCACTCGATCTTCTCTTTGCCACATTTTATTAACTCATTTTTTAAATTTTCTAAGTCCTTTTTTATTCTCTTGTTTTCATTTCGAATGGACTTCTTCTCAAGTATAACACTATCTAACTTCTCACATAGGTGTTCATAAATCTCAAGAAGTTCATTATAGGAGGGTAGAGTTACCTCAGTGTCACTCTAGAAACTGGACTCATCGTCAGATTCAACTTAATTTCTCCCCATGAGGCACAGATTTGCCTAGTCTTCGCTGCTCGAGTCAGAGGTGCTTGACTTATCAGATTTATCCTCGTCCCAAGTTAGCGCCTTCAGCACCATGTTATTCCCTTTGTGCCGGCTTTGCTTTGACTTTTCCTCCTTATGGAGTCTTGTACATTCCCTCTTAATATGCCCAGGCTTGTGACAGTGATAGCACTCAGGCTGGGACTTCTCATCATTGCTCTCCATCTCCTTTGATGGCTTGTTCTACCTCCTGGCTTCTTCAGCTCCTCTCTTCAGGAATTTCTTAAATTTTCCCTGCCTCTTGGGATTCTTCATGAACCTTTTGAATTCCCGGACATAGAGACTTTCCTCTTCATCCTCCTCAGATTCTTCAGCAGCCTCTCTCCCTTGCGGCCTTCAGTACCAGCCCCTTCTTCTTCATCTCCCTAGGATACTCCTAAGCTTGAATCTTCACCTCAAGTTTGTGTGTCTTCAAGTTTACAATGAGGCTCTCTATCTCCAGGGTGCTAATATTATGTGATTCAACAATCGCAGTCACCTTCAGGTTGAAGCGAGGAGGAAAAGATTGCAGGATCTTCCTCACAAGATCTCCATTTGAGTAGCTCTTCTCGAGGGATCTTGTGGCATTGACAATCTTGTTGAAGTATGTATACATGTTATCTACTTCCTCGTCGATCTCCATCCAGAATTGTTCATATTAAGATTCGAGTCGGAACAGATTCGACTCCTTCACCTGCGAGGTACCTTCGTGAGTAAGCTCAAGTAGATGTCATATATCATATGCAGTTTCACAGTTGCAGATTCTATTAAATTCAGTATTATCCAATGCGCAAAATAAAGAGTTCATTATTTTGGCATTGTTCGTACATCTGAGCTTATCAGCGTCATCTTATTTATCATGTGGTTTGACTAAGACGGTATCACCTACAGTGGTGGTGGGTACAGTGTATTTCATCTCGATCATGGCCCACACATCCATGCTTTGGGTCATCAGAAAAATTTACATTCGTGTTCTCTAGTGACTATAGTCACTCCCCATAAATAGTGGGAGTCTACTCACACCCCGTCCCTCGAGAAATACGTGAACCGCGTTGGCCATCTTACTTCAGGTTGTTAAGCCTTTTTGAAGTAACCTCCCTCTGATACCACTTGTTGGATCTAGTGGCCAACCTTAGAGGGGGGGGGTGTTGAAACCGAAAAATTGGTCTCTGTGGAGTTCACCGTTGGGGAAGGGGTGACCCAAGGGCTCAGCGCGGAGGTCCTACCACACACCCGGAAGATCTTAGAGCGCTTCCCCTCCCTAGCCAAGAGCTAAGCTAAGGAAACCTCAGAAAGGGCTAGAAGACTGGGAGACAAGTAAGCCTGCCTTCTGAGGTACCCCTTGGGTCCTATTTATAGATTTATGAAAAGGGCCTGCAAATAGCCAACCTCCGCTATTCTGAACAGGTATGTGCAACCAAACTGGGTCTGCCAACAACGTAACTCCACTGTTTTAACTGGCAATGGGCAGTCCAGCGGGGGATAGATGGTAAAAGCACTTCACAGAGCACTAAGCGAGTAGCCCTCAACAACCTCTGCTCGGCAAGGGCGACAAGTGCTCGATGGAGTTGGCACTCGCTGCTTCTGCTCGTCCTTTGGTAAGTATGGGCCTGGCTTGCCCTGCTTGCCTACCGCGAGTTCGTTGAGCGGCTAGAGCTCGTCAAAAGGCCCGGAGCTCGACGAAAAGACCAAATCTCGATGAAGGGCCTAGAGCTCGACGAAAGGCCCTGAACTCGACGAAAGGCCCAGAGCTCGACAAAAGGCCCAGAGCTCAACGAAAGGCCCAGGGCTCGACGAAAGGGAAAAATCTCGATGAAAGGCCTAGGGCTCGACGAAAGGCCCAGAGCTCGACGAACGGGGCTTGGCGAGTGCAAGATCTCCCCTCTCAAACCATCCTACCCCGTCTAGGCGAGTCGGGGCCGCTGCCGAGCCTCCGAGGTGAGTGCGAGCCGGTGGATGCCGAGATGTCCCTCAACGCCAAGAGCAAGAAGTGTTGACAGAATTCACCTCACTCGCCGCCTAGGGTGAAGACGTTGAGTGAACTCGCCCCACTCGACGCTGCGGCTGAAGGCGTTGAGTGAGCTCGCCTCACTCAACGCCACGAATAGAGGCGCTGAGTGAGCTCGCCTCTCGATACTATGGCTTGGGGCATCGAGTGAGCTCGCCTCACTCGATGCCGCGGACCTGGCTCGCTTGGGCCTTGGCAGGACTTGGCCAGTCTGGCTCTTGCCGACCCCACTCGCCGGATATCGGGTTTTATAGGGGGGGGGGATAAGGTTTGCGTCGTTTATCAAAAATTCAAATTATTTCGTTTCAAGGATCAACAACTATTTTAACAATTACAAAATCTTATCCACATGATGCCGGAGATCGAAGGCGGTGAGTGAAAAAAACATTTTGGTTTTCTATACCGACCCGCTCCCCGGATCGGTTGGCTCTCTCCCTTTCCCTCCAAGAAAATTCTTTGAGCCGACTCTTCACCTCCACACAAGGAAGAGTCTTAGATCCCCGCTAGATAACCCGATCTAGACGTCCCATCCCCGGGACAATTTCTCATGGAATCCTCCCCGGATTCCGATGACCTTCCCCGGCCGATTTCCCTCACCACAAGAATATAGAGAAACGAGAAAGATTACAATAAAATTTTAAATGATTTAAAATATTAAAATCTCCCTCTTGACAATTCCTCCACCGAGCAATCCGCGGCCGGTGCTTGAGATCTTCGTGTGCTTGCAACCGGTCGACTCTTCATAGTCGATGTAGTCCTTGGCTCGCCATTGTTCTTTGTGCGCGAACGGGAGGGAGGCGGTATTCTTTTCCTTCAATGAAGATGGCGGAACGGACCACAGAGAGGCGCCCGAACCCTAGGAGTCGCAGATCTAAGTCTCTTTTTGTCTTGGTAAGAAACATAGAAAATGAGGCGCCTTTTTATACGTCTTTGTAAAAATAGGCTACCACCAGCGATGAGACTAGCCCCTGGCGGTAGGTTCACGCGCTTGATCCTGACAACTGTCGTCCAAATCTGGAAAAAATATTCAAAACAAATATTTTCCTTTTTCTAATGTTAGCGCAACGCGGTATGTAGATAGCGCCCGACGGTAGTCCAGTCATCTCGACGCTTCCATCTTGACGATCGTTGAGTGTGTTATCGCGGCATGGTACCAAGCTAGCGCCCGACGGTAGTCCAGTTGTCTCGACGAATCAGCTAGTCTCGACGAATCAGCCAGTCTCGACGATCGTTGATTATGCTACCGCGATGTGGTACCAAGCTAGCGCCTGGCGGTAGTCCAGTTGTCTCGACGAATCAATTGGTCTCGATGATTAGATCAGTCGCGACGATCGTTGAATGGTTTACCGCGGCGTGGTTTCAAGTTAGCGCCTGCATGGTAGGTTCCTGAGAGCCTGGACGAATTATTTCCTCGAACTAGCGTTAGCGGTAGGAATAGCACGGCGCGGTAGATTCCCGAGTGCCTTGTCCATTTAATTCAGGTTACCGCCCTGCGTTAACTAACTACCGCTCGATGGTAGGTTCCTGAGGAGAGCTTCCTTGTATTTCTTGGAACTATAAACCTGCACACTCTACCAAACACAAGATGTAATCAAATATAATATGGGAGTTGATATTATCAAACTAAGGATATATGAACCGTCGGCTCCAACAGATCAAGCGACCTCCTCAGAATGGCGCCCCTCCTAATCTGGTGGCCTGTTCGGAAGCCACCCAACAGGTATGCGGGCCGGTTATTTGGTTCCATGTTACTCCAATTTTATATCTTCTCCCCCCGCAGGAGGCGTCTCGCGAGGATGGAGATGGGGGAGTGGATCCAGGACATTCTTCCCCTTGTGTATCCGAGCGGGCCGTCAGCCCCTTGGCTGCAGGATCCACCCTTCACGCGGTCTCGAACATTCCGCTTCTAACTACTGGTGAGTTTGACTCCTCGCCTATGCTTTTCACATGATCGCTCCTCACCCGATCACTTGTTTTCTGCAGCTTCCACCACTTGAGTTGGCGACCTGCCTCTACGGGTTCTACAATCGCCGATCCGCCCTGGATTGGACAAGTCCTTTTCGGCTCTCAAAGGAAAGCCCTTCCAGGGCTAACCGGGCAATTCTTTCCTATATGTCAGCGCGGGAGATGTGCCGACCACAGGTCAGTTCATATACTTGCTCCCCATCGTTGCCCGCTTGTTCTGCTGATCCCATCTCTTTTTTAGGTTTCTGCCAGGTGATATCATCTGAAGTCGACATGAGCGAGGATTTCTCGCCTCCCCCTTCCCCGGACCGTATCTCCGACTAACTGGGCGACCCTCAAGATGCTGAGGGAATGAAGAAATGGGTGGCCGAGCTATTCCGAAAACACTCCCTGATACTACGGGAGGTTTATGCACTGTGGATGAGGATAAGGCGGGCGCGGAGGCGCACTTCGGAGCCTTAGAGGGCGGGAGGCGCCAAGAAGATGGGACGACCTCGCTCAGAGTGCATCTCGCGTGGGTTGAGGAACAACTGTAGTGGGCCACGGAGCAGGTCCTCCTGGCCCAACAAGAGATTGCGACGGTTCGCGAGTACTACTGCCCCCACCTTCCGCCTCGCTCTAGGGCACGAGGGCGGGGTAGGTGGGAGTGGATTCAGTATTTAGCCTTCTACCTCCTTGCCGCTAGATCGCGGTTCTGGGCCGTACTTGCTTCCTGGATCTCGGCTCGCGCGATCTAGTTGCGAACTTATTTTCCATTTCTTTGCTTTGAGAGGGCTTTCCCCTCCCCTCTATTTAATTATTTGGGGCTGCTTGCCCACTAATGGGCTTGTGTCGTGGTATGTAATTATCTTTTTCGCTTGCTGTTCATTTTGTTACTGCTTAGCTTTTCTTAGGCGGATGCGGGCCAGCTGCCCTGGCTCGCTCGCCTTCTAGGCGGATGCGAGCCAGCCTGGCCCGCACTCTTTCTAGGTGGATGCGGGGTAGCCTGGCTAGCTCGCCTCTTATCTCGCTACCGTTTAGCTTTTATAGGATCGAGGAGAGTAAATATGAATTCGAGCCGGGCTCGAGTTCGAAGCGTCAAAATGTATTTTTGATATCTGCACTGTAATGCCCCAAAAATCCTAAAAAGGAAGAATTAGAGGTTAACGAAGCGGCGATAGTGTTAATGCTGGCGTTAGCCTTTGAATTAAATTGTTTGATGGCTCGGGAATCTACCGCGCAGCGGTAGTAATCTAGCGTGTGGTGCTACCACTCAACAATTTAAAGCATTGAGTGACTACCGTGGGGCAGTAGTATGTTATCGCGTGGCGATAACACTCAATGCTTTCAATGCTATCGGTGAAGCGTTGAGTGACTACCGCGCGGCGGTAGTGAGCTAACGCGCGGTGATAGCTCGAGTTAAAGTACCGCTTGGCGGCGGTAGTAATCTAGCATGTGGCGCTAACATGCGATTTTCTAACTCGAGTGCCTAGGTCATTGGTGTTCGTTAGGATCGCATAATGAGAGTTTTAGGCTGTACGCCATCAAGACTAAACTCTCAGGCCGGGGGCCGTAAAGACTATAAATGCTCAAAGTTGACCGTCAAGTCTTGAACTTTTGACGGTGCTTGTAATCCGGGAAACTGGCACACCGATAATGTGCCCCGAGTGCACGGAGCGTCGGCAGTTAAGGCCATCATTTGTGATATATTGAAATGTGTGTGAGTGCACGCTCTTGTGATATATCTGCTTGTGAAAATGGTATGCCTGCAGGGAAGGAATACCTCGGCCCCAGGAAAGAGGTAGGTTCGTTATAAATTGGTCAGCTAAATGCTAACCGTTGCCTTGTTAGCTTGCCCTTGTGGTGGATTGTCCCTGTGCAGGTGCTGGAGAGCTGATCGAGAAATAGCGGATTGCAGCCCTTGTTTCTATGCCGACCCTTGAAGGCCAAGCGAATGCGAACTTTTACTGTTTCATATGTGGCCGGCTAGCGTGCCGATGTATGAAAACACCTTGTGTAAAGGAAACAGTTGTAAGGCCTTAAGGCCGTATTGACTTTTGTGTATTTCTGTAAAACATTCCTTATATATATATATATATATATATATATATATATATATATATATATATATATATAGTGGACATTCATGTGTGTTTGAGTTTACAAGTGAACCCTTAAAGCTTTTGCTAGAATGCTCTGAGTTAAGATTCGTGTAGTTTTGGTATTAACATGTAACTTCGCCGACTGTATGTGGAATAAGGCATGGGGCCCTGACCGGACCCTTTGTTATATTTCATGTGACGGATGGAGCTATTACAATTTGGTATCAGCTTGTCTTTGTCTTACTCCTGCGAATTCATGGTCAAATTCTTTTGAGGGGTGGTGAGCACGTGTAAGTGTGAACCGTTATAACATAAATGAACTCAAGAATGTCCACTTACGAATGAAAATACACATGTTTGAGGAACATGCGCGTTCCTACCAGTCATTGTTGCTTTTGCAAAGTCACTAAAATGTTTCTTTTATATGAATAGGTGACTTGAAGTGGTGCAGGGTAGTCTGAGCCCCAGTGTTCTATTGAAAGTGCGACACCAGCTGAGGTGCCCACACCTCCTCCTTCTACGGAGAAGTGCGCTTAGTTGCTGAGGCAGTGTTTGTAATGATTAATGCATAGCCGACTGGGCAAGTGCGACCTGCGATGGTGCCAGTTCAGGTTAGGTGTAGCCGAGCCTGTAGCTGCTAGGCAAGTGCCTGCTGAGGCTTTTGGTTGAGAAGTGAGCGACTGAACAACAGCTGAATCACTTTATGAGCTTTAGTTCCACCTACGTTTACGGGTGCAGGATCCCCAATACAGTCAGAGGACTGGCTTTCACGCGTCAAGAGGATATTGACGGTGATTGAGATAGAGGAGGGACAGAAGGTCACCTTGGCCACTTTCCTGTTGGAAGGAGAGACTCGGATTTGGTGGGATGAGTTGGAGTTACACCACTTCGAGGGCAGGCGACTATCAGAGGTCTCGATTGAGGAGTTTTCGAGAGACTCTTCTTGGCAAAGCATCTGTCGTCGTCGCAGGGAATTGCCATGGAAAATGAGCTTCAGCGGTTGACTCAGGGTTAGGGTAGTGTGGATGACTACCTCCATGAGTTTACCAGGTTGGGACGTTATGCGGGGTCTACGTTTGCTGACGAAGAGCGTAAAACCAATAGGTTCTACGAGGGACTGCGAGATGAGCTAAGGTTACTGCTCTCGGGTCCGATGAACCAAGGTTTCTAAGTGTTGGTGAATATGGCTCGTTCGTTAGAGAAAGACATGAAGAGGGTGCATGGCAAGAGGGACTTGGATGTGACAAAGCCCGAGTTCAAAACGATGTATCCTGAAAAGTCTTACTACCACAAGATATGGGGTAAGAAGTCCAAGTCTTCTTGACAGGCTCCTTCTACTGGTGCTTCTGGAGCAACATCAGGGCGAGGCCCGCTCACATGTTACACTTGTGGCAAGTCAGGGAACTGTTCGATACAGGTGCTTCACATTCGTTTCTATCTGAGGACTTCGTATCGCGGATCGGAGTTTCCTACTCTTATGTCAACAGATTGAATAAAGGTGTTGTTACCTAACAGATACGTGCAGATAAGTCTTGTTGTCTTGAGGTACGGATTGGAAGTCAGGATTTTGGATTGGAGGCATATGTACTGCCGATATCTTGAGTTCGAATGTAATCTTTGGTATGGACTGGCTCGCAGAGCAGCGTGCCTGTATAGATTGCAACTCTAAGGAAGTCACACTGGTACAAAACACCGAACGAGAGACTAAGTTTGCTGGTATGCGAGGATCGAGCAAGATATTGATGTCTGCTCTCCAGGTAGTCAAAGCTGTTCGGAAGGGCACGAAGTTGTTCTTCACGTTGTTGGAGGTTGTTGAGCCGAAGTCCAGTTTGAGTGATGTTCCTATTATATCAGAGTATGCAGAAGTGTTTCCTAAGGATGTCCTTAGGCTTCCACCCCAAAGAGAAATTGACTTCTCTATAGAGTTGGTTCCAGCTGCGAAACCTGTGGCCCGCTCACCGTACCGTGTAGCTCTAAAGGAAATGGCGGAACTGAAATTCCAACTGTCAGAGTTGTTAGAGCAAGGATATATACGCCCAAGTATGTCACCTTGGAGCGTGCCTGTCCTCTTTGTGAAAAAGAAGGACAGTAGCCTGCGTTTATGCATCGATTATAGAGAACTGAACAAGCTGATGAAGAAGAATAAGTATCTGATACCATGGATTGATGACTTGTTCGATCAGCTGGTTGGATCAACGGTATACTTAAAGCTAGACCTGAAGTCTGGCTATTACCATTTGAGAATTCGGGAATGTGACATTCCCAAGACAGCGTTTAGAACACGTTACGGTCATTATGAGTTCACCGTAATGTCGTTTGGGTTATCTAATGCACCATTGTTGTTCATGGACCTAATGCACCGAACATTTCGAGAGTACTTGGACTTATTTGTAATCGCCTTTATTGACGACATTTTAGTGTACTCTTAGTCTGAAGAAGATCATGCGAACCATTTGTGGATGGTGTTGCACACCCTGAGAAGAAACAAGCTTTATGCCAAGTTTTCAAAGTGTGAGTTCTGGCTATCGTCAGTGGCCTTTCTTGTCCATGTGGTTAGTGGAGAAGGTATTGTGGTGGATCTAGTGATGATAGTTGTGATACAGGAGTGGTCGGTATTTTCTACTGTAGCAGAAGTCAGGAGTTTCCTTGGACTTACGGGCTACTACAAGCACTTCGTAGAGAACTTTTCGCGGATAGCCTTACCTCTCACTACACTGACGAGGAAAGATCAAAAGTTTGATTAGACGCCTGAGTGCGCGCAAGCTTTTAAGTAGCTAAAGAGTCATTTGACTATGACGCCTATCTTGAGTTCACCATATGGTACATACAGCTACGAAATTTATAGTGATGCTTCAGGGAGCGGCTTAGGCTGCGTTCTTTTTCAGTTCGGAAAGGTTATTGCTTATGGCTCACGCCAGTTGAAAGTGCATTAGCAGAATTATCCAGTCCATGACTTGGAGTTGGCAGCTCTTATTTTTGCACTTAAGTTGTGGCGTCATTACTTATATGGCGTGAAAGTTGATATCTTCACGGACCATAAGATCCTTAAGTATTTTTTTTAGATCTGAACATGCGACAGCAGAGCTGGATGGAGTTCCTCGAGGACTACACCTTCCAGATTCATTACACTCCCGGGAAGGGAAATATGGTCGCAGATGACTTGAGTCGCGGGACTCCGGCAAGGGCAAGTTGGGTTCAGGTGCATGATGAGCGTCTGATTCTGGAGTTAGAGGCCTTAGACATTTCTTGTGTTGACAAGAATGTCACTACAAATGCGTGTCTGAACTGGACGGAGGTACAATATGACCTTGCAGACAGGGTTCGAAGAGCAACGGAACTCGATGAGAGTATGAAACGCTATGCAATGGATGGGTCAAATTCCCAATTTTCCATGGAAGACGACCTTTTGAGAAAAGATGGTCGTTTGTGTATCTCAGATGTGGGTAAATTACATGAGGAGTTGATGTACGAAGCACATTTTATAAAGTACTCAATTCACCCAGGGAGCACGAAAATGTATAAGGACATGAAAAAGGTGTTCTGGGTGCTATGTTTGAAGAAAGACATAGCCCATTACGTGGCAAAATGTCAGACATGTGCCTTAGTGAAAGCTGAATGCCAAAAACCTGGAGGTTTCCTGAAGTCATTACCAATCCCGATATGGAAGTTCGATGAAATTTCTATGGATTTCGTGCATGGACTACCGAGATCTCAAAGCGGAAATAATGACGTGTGGGTGATCGTTGACCGGTCAACCAAAGTGTCGCACTTCATAACTGACAGGAAGGACGATTCAGTGGAAAAATTGGCCAAGCTGTACGTGGATAACATTATATGATTGCACGACATGCCTCGTAGTATTGTTAGTGACCGAGATGGGCGTTTTACTTCAAGTGATTGGAGGCTAATCCACTAACTGTTGGGTACCAAGTTAAAGTTCAGTACGGCCTTCCATCCGCAAACGAATGGTCAGATCGAGAGGACCAACAGAACAATGAAGGATATGCTCTGTATGTGCGCCCTAAATATCAGGAAAAGGTGGGAAGATCAACTATATATGATTGAGTTCGCCTACAACAATAGCTATCAAGCTAGCATATAGATGGCGCCCTTTGAAGCTTTATACGGTAGGAAGTGTCGTACATCGTTAGGTTGGGCGAAAACAGGCGAATCAAAACTGTATAAGCAGAAGGAAGTCGAAGATGCAAATTCGACTATACGCTTGATACGTGAGCGACTACTGGTAGCCCTCGATAGGAAAGCAAAATACTAAAATGTCGAGCACCGAAATGTGGAGTTTGCAGTGGGTGTTTGGGTATATTTAAAGATCAAGTCATTCAAAGGCATTTCAAGGATTTGGCGCTTTAAAAAGTTGAGTCTGAGGTATCTTGGTCTGTTCAAAGTGGTTGGGCGGATTGGAGAAGCTGCCTATCGATTATCTCTTTCGACAGAGCTAAGTGGTTTGCACGATGTGTTTCACATATCGGTGTTGTGGAAAACTTTGAAAGAGCCAACACAATTAGTGGTTGATGATCAAGTATCGGTCGATGGTGGGCTAACAACGAAGGTCAGGCCCATTCAGATTGAGGATACGGAGGGCAAGCAGCTACAGAACAAGACAATCGGGATGTTCAAAGTCCGTTGGGACAATTGTGGCCGATAAGAATTGACATGGGAGCGTGAGCAAACCATACGAGAGCAATTTCCCGAGTTGTTTTTGTAAAATCATGTTGTAAACTTGTGTGCTATTTTCCTGTACAGATATATCAAATTTCGGGACGAAATTTCTATAAGGAGGGGAGGTTTGTAACGCCCCAAAAGTCCTAAAAAGGAAGAATTGGAGGTTAACACACGACGATGGTGTTAACACTGGCGTTAGCCTTTGAATTAAATTGTCTGAGGGCTTGGGAATCTACCGCGCGGCGGTAGTAATCTAACGTGTGGCACTACCATTCAACGCTTTAAAGCATTGAGTGACTACCGTGGGGCGGTAGTATGCTATCGCGTGGCGATATCACTCAACGCTCTCAATGTTGTCGGCAAAGCGTTGAGTGACTACCGCGCGGCTGTAGTGAGCTAACGCGCGGCGATAACTCGAGTTAAAGTACCGCGTGGAGGTAGTAGATACCACGCCGCGGTAGCCTCCAGATATAAGATGTTTAAGAGAATGAATTATCATTGTTCTTTCTCTTAGTTCTTGAGGTTCTTGAGAGCAAGAAGGCTGAGGCTGAGCTTTGCTAGCTAAGGGAAGAAGATCTTGTGGTCAGATTCAAGAGCCGAAGTAAGATCCGTGAAGAGGAAAGTGAGGCACTCCTTTCCAACTGGATAGAAAAGCTCGTTCATGGCTTCGAAAAGGATTACTAGGGTAATGATCTTCCTGCTTGCACAAGTGAAGTCCTTCTATTGGCATATGCATGGAATCCCCCACCAAAAGGTGAAAAAGTGAAGGGAATTCCTTTGGGTTGATTCATGAAATCCCCGGTTAGTCTTGTATATAGATCCGAAAATATGTAGTACGGAATAGGCATGCTGTGTGAAGTCCATCAAGATAGGTTGGTCTAAATTGGTGATGTTTTATTTTGCGTGTCGGAGAAGACTCCGAGTATAAACAGGATGTTTATGGAGTCAGATGGGTTATGCCTGTGAAAGGGAGTAGTATGAAGTACTGGAGACAAACTCCAGGAAAATATCCAGAAAATACCACAATTCGCATAACTGTTGAATATCGCCGGACGATAGTGGGTAACACCGACGACGATAGCTCTTGGTGAGATATTTGTGCTATGTGTTATGTTTTGGGCACTGTAGGATGTTGCAGGTTTGCTTTCTGTACTGATGTTCTAGTAGTGGCTCTTATTACGTAACCTTTTGATTGCGTGGCCAGTCTCTCGGAGACCATGTGGATATTATGAGCTATAAGCTCTTAAAGGCCAGTGTGCCAAATGGATGAGGGGAAGCCGACCCGCGTCAGTCTAGACTTTGAATTGACAATTTGAGCAACGGGCAATGGCTGAATTGTATCCGCGTTATGGTTGTTTAACTCGAGTGCCTAGGTTATTGGCGTTCGTTAGGATCGCATAATGAGAGTCTTAGGATGTACGCCGTCAAGATTAAACTCTCAGGCCGGGGGCCGTAAAGACTATAAATACTCAAAGTTGACCGTCAAGTCTTGAAATTCTGAACGGTGGTGTAATCCGGGAAACTGGCACACCGATAATGTGTCCTGAGTGCACGGAGCATCGACAGTTAAGGCCGGCATTTGTGATATATTGAACTGTGTGTGAGTGCACGTTTTTGTGATATATCTGCTTGTGAAAATGCTATGCCTACAGGGAAGGAATACCTCGGCCCCAGGAAAGGGGTAGGTTCATTATAAATTGGTCAGCTGAATGCTGACCGTTGTCTTGTTTGCTGCCCTTATGGTGGATTGTCATTTGTCCCTGTGCATGTGCTGGAGAGCCGATCGGGAAATAGCGAAATGCAGCCCTTGTTACTATGCCGACCCTTGAAGGCCAAGCAAAGACGAACTTTTACTGTTTCATATGTGGTCGGCCAGCGTGCCGATGTATGAAAACACCTTGTGTAAAGGGAACAGTCGTAAGGCCTTAAAGCCGTATTGACTTTTGTGTATTTCTGTAAAACATTCCTGATATATATGTGTGTATATATATATATATATATATATATATATATATATATAGTGGACATTCATGTGTGCTTGAGTTCAAAAGTGAACTCTTAAATCTTCCGCTAGAATGCTCTGAGTTAGGATTCGTGTAGTTTTGGTATTAACATGTAACTCCGCCGACTGTTCGTGTAATTTGGCATTGGCCACCGTTCGATCACTACAGAGCATTCATCTCCATCCGATCTACAGGTAACCACCCACTAACCACCAGGTTAGTGGGGGGACCACCATAGCTACCTCCTGGAGGCTATAAAAGGAGCCCCAAGCCTCCTCACTTCTCATCTTTTTTTCTCCCCCAGCCTTCTTCTTCCTTAGGCCAGAGCCCTGCCTAACTCCTCCCTCGGGTCATCTTTAAGCCTCCTACGAGCTAGAGAAGCGCCCAAGTCCCCAAGTGCATAGAGAAAGGAAGAAGACGACTATCACCAACACTCAAGCACACCGGCCACCAAGCAGCATCCAGCACTCCCTCGACGCAGCTTGTTGCCCGTTGCGAGTCAAAAATTCTCTCTCACCACCAAGTTGTAACGAGGAGCGGCCTGTCGCCCTCGATTCTCCAAGCATATTGTAACCACAAGCTAATAATGGACTTTGACCGGCACAGATCCGGTCACATGGTTTTTTTACCTAGTTGATGGATTTTTCCACGTTAAAACCTCTTGAGTCAACTTTCTGTTTTCATTGATTGTGTGCGCGCTCGATCGTTCCGAGAGCTAAGATGGTCCAAGAATTTCGGCACGACCGGGACATCGAGTTAGTCCGCAACAGTTTGGCGCTGTCTGTGGGAACCACGATTCCCAACATCCTTCAGAAGCCAATACCTCTCTCCTTGCAACATCTAAGCTCTGCTTCAATGGTGAAAAGAAGCGCCTGCACTGCTGAAGGATCCATCCCCGGTGGATGCACTGAACCGGCATGCTCCCGCTCACTTGTGAGCGTACCATTGGAAGCAGAAGTTGCATTCGCGCCTTTCACTGCCCTCGAGGGGCGAGTTCGACAAATAGAAGAGCAGTAAATTGAAATGCATGCTCTGCTCAGGAATCTGGGAGCGCCTCTTGCTCCTCCCCTAGCACCAGTTAACCCGCCGCCGCCAAATCATGGCAGGGCGCAATAAGCTCCACCAAGACAATAGGCGCCCGAAGGACACTCTGACGCCGCCAGCTCCACTCACCCGGCTCGTAGAGGAACTGAAACTGGGCAACATCACCACAACTGGGGAGACGAGGCCCGACTTCCTCCACTCGAGAGGTTCACCCAGGAAGAAATTAGGGAGGTGATCGCAGAAGAATACCAGCAAGCGGGCCGACGGGACATTCATACTCGCCAACCACTCTGTCAAGACTCCCCCCTCGCACCACAAATCTTGGCTCATCTAATTCCTCATGGTTTCAAGCTACCAAATATCGAGACGTTCGATGAAACAGATGATCTGTTGGAATATGTCAACCACTTCACTACCATTATGAGGATCTATAACGCAACAGACAAACTGCTCTGTCAAGTCTTCCCAACTACCCTTAAAGGCCAAGCCCGTACCTGGTTCCACTCCTTGAGAGAGGTAACTATAACAAACTTTGCAGAACTGTCAAGACAGTTCACTGATCAATTCATTGCCAATCGAAGAATTGTTCGTGATCCCTCGCACCTTTCTGGCATTCGACAGAATGAAGGAGAATCCCTTAAGGACTTCTTTCGCCGCTTCACCTCAGAGGCACGTCAAATTCCGAGCGTCGACCCTGAACTTCTCAGAGGCATCTTCCTTGGCGGACTCCACCCCAACGACTTCTATTCAGCCCTCATGAGGGAAACTGTGCCCAGTTATGCAGATCTTGTTCGTCGGGTCGAGGCCCAGAAAGCGACCGACGAGGCCATCGAAGCACACTGCCAGCAATTTCAAGGTAGACAAAAAAGGAAGAAAGGATAAGAACAAACTCCCATAGGACAAGAAGAATGGCATCAGGCTGAGCGTTGTAGTGACAACCGATGTCGTGAACCTCCAAGGAATAGGGGGCAACATCCACTTCAAGAATTCACCCCTCTGAATACCACCCGCGCTAACGTGATGTATGCAATTCAAAATGATCCAACATTCCAACGAGCAAAAATACCGCGGCCAAACCCTCATGCTGATCAGGCAAGATACTGCGAGTTCCATTGTACGTCTGGTCACAACACCGAAGAGTGTGCCGGGCTGAAAGATGAAATTGAGCGCCTCGTCCACCAAGGGCTCCTTGGGAGATTCTTGCAAGAACAAGCGTAAAACCAACAAACGCAACGTCGTGAAAGAGACCAGCAAAACCCACCACAAGGAACTGGTGGGGAAAGGCAGTTGGTGGGCAATATAGAGACAATCACCGGGCCCCTAACACAGATACTTTCAGTAAAAGGATCGGATAGGAAGTCGAATCAGGATATCACCATCACGTTCGACGGTAAGGACCTCGAAGGGCTGCAGACGCCCAACCAGCATCCCCTCGTTATCCATACCGGGATCAGGGATCCCTGCTTCAATATCAAAAGGATCCTGGTAGACAATGGAAGCTCGGTAGATGTGTTGTTCCTCTCCACCCTGGAAAGCATGAAGATCACTAAGCAGCATCTTAGCCTCGCAGAAGGCCCCGTCTATGGTTTCGACAACCACCTCGTTCCGATCCAAGGCACAATCACATTGCCCGTCACGATGGGAGATTTCCCGAAGCAAACTACCCAGGATGTCAACTTTGTCGTGATCAATTCAAGTTCGGCATACAACGCCATTTTTGGAAGGCCAGTTCAGTCCACTTTCAGAGCAATACCGTCAATCCCCCATCTTACAATGAAATTTTCTACCCCCAGAGGAGTGAGAGTTGTTTGTGGAGATCAAGAAAAAGCACATGCTTGCTACGCAAGACAGGCACAACCAATATCTGCTACCACCTTCAGTGTTAACGGTACGAACCTACGCCCAACAGTGGATTCTTAAGAAGGACGCTCTCCCCGACGTAGGAAGATCCCCCGCAGCATACCAGCCGCTTGCGACTTGCATCGCGTCTTTCCCTCTACGTTTTTTATTTCATCTATACTCTTTATTATCTGCATCCTATTGCATCTTGCTTTTATCACTTAGTGACTGTAAAAGTCACGAGCTCAGGCTCGCGCGAACTATGCTTACTTCTAAATGCAATATCGCAATTGTTTCAGTAATATCAATCTGAAATTTTTAGGTAAGGACATGCTTGCATGCCAAATAAGCAGGTTCTTTGCCAATATTGCCACTCAACATCTTAACATCGCCAGGGCTTGCCCCCCTCGCGATTGCACCCGGATCAAGTATCTACACTCTCCGACAATCAACTCATATCCGGGCTAGGTCGCGCAACCGGATTGAGTACCTACATTCTCCGACGGTTTGATTGTATACTTACATTCCCCGCCGTTACTACAGACCATCGCCCTGCCGTCGCCAGGGCCTGCCCCCCTCGCGATTGCACCCGGGTCGAGTATCTACATTCTTCGGCAATTGGCTTATTACCAGGCTAGGTCGCACAACCGGATTGAGTACCTACATTCTCCTGCGGTCGGATTGAGTACTTATATTCTCTATCATTACTACAGACCATCGCCCTGCCGTCGCCAGGGCCTGCACCCCTTGTGACTGCAACCGGATTGAGTACCTACATTCTTCGGTGGCAGGATTGAGTATTTAAATTCTCCGTCGTTACGGTAGGCCAACGCCTTGCGGTTGCCAAGGCCTGCCCCCTCATGATTGCACACAGATTGAGTATTTACATTCTCTTGCAATTGGTCCATAGCCAGCTCGGCCGCGAGCAAAACTCGCGTAAACTAAGCCGCGAGCCTGACTCATGCAAACTCTCTGTGGTGGCCTGACCCCCTCACGACAAAGCTGCGATTACAATCCGCACAAACAAAGACGCGGGCTAGAACCGCACAAACTAAGCCGCGAGCGCGGCTCGTGCAAACTCCCCGTGGGGGCCTGCCCCCTCACGACAAAGCCGCATTTACAACCCGCACAAACAAAGCCGCGGGCTCGAGCCATACAAACTAAGCCGCGGGCTAGAATCGTGCAAACTAAGCCGCGGGCTAGAACCGTGCAAACTAAGCCGCAGGATGGAACCGTGCAAACGAAGTTGCGAATCTAGTTCACGTGAAATACTTCGCCCACACTCTCCTACGAGCGAAACTCGCAAAAATAGTACTCAAAGGAGAAAAAGGAAAAACAAAACAGCCAAGTGACATGAAAATAGCCAAGGTTTTGAGAACCGGACCGGAGATCAAACCGGTGAGATCAAAGGTTCAAGATCCGACCGGTTGGATTGGTCGGACCGGGGTCGGACCGGGGTTGAACCGTGCCGGTCGGACCGAGGTCGGACCGGGGTTGAACCGCGATGTTGTATTATATTATATATAATTATATATATTTATACTATTATTTTAGTAAACTTTAAATGATTACAATTATAAAACAAACTATAAAATCAATCGAGCAAATTAGCAAACATTAAATATTCATGTCATTGTCAAAACTCAAAACTCAAAACATATTACATATCATAAAAGTGATAAAACACAACATTAGATAATAATGTTTTGTGATAGTGTCGCATAAAAATTATAAAATGATTGTCTTAAAATACTGAAATAGTAGTGTTCTACTAATATATAATTACTTATTACAAATTCAAATCATAGCGTAATAAGTCAAATTCAAATTCTCCACCAAAGTCAGTGCCAACACCATCAAAATCTGCAATACGCTCATCTCCAAAATTCTCTAAGTCGGTGTGCTCAACAAATGGTTCAGTAATACCAATTTGTTTATCATCTGCAAATTCAATATATATAATTAAATTATGAAACAACTTATATTTAGATCATACAATTATACTTAAATATTGTCATGTAGCTATACACTTACTTTGAGTCGATAATGTAGTAGTAAGGTTTTGTTCTGTAAATATTGGGATAACGTCTTCATTATAAATTCCATTTTCTAGATCATCAAATGAGAGCTCTGGCACTGGTTCCTCCTCTACAACCCAAAAGTCCATCAAATCAATACATGTGTAATCTAAAGGATCGTAATTCCTTTTCGTACAAGTAAACATAAAATCAACATAAAATCATTAAAATGATATAATTTAGAAGTGTAAAATGACAACAAGGTTACTAAAAAGAAACGAAATATAAAACTATTAGAATATAAAATTAAGAGTTATTAAATGAAAGTCATACCGATTTCTCATATTAAGATTATAGCGGACATATACAATATCATTTAGTCTTTGATGCTTCAAACAATTTCTTCTTTTGGTGTGAATTTTTTTCAAAAACACTCCAATTTCTTTCACAACCCGAAGAACAAGATGTTTGACTAAGAATACGAATTGCTAGTTTTTGCAATTGAGGAGCACTAGATCCAAACATTCTCCACCATTCATCTAGATAAAAAAATAATACATAGATCATTATTAAAAAAACATTACAAAGATAATTGAAATAAAAAAAATTTAAAACATTCAACATTCACAAAAAAAATTGTGTGCTCACCTGGTTGCATTTCAGTCGCTAATTTGATTTCAATGGGTTTTCCAAAACTTTCTAGTTGATCACGAAAAAGTCTAACTTCCATCATTGCATCTTTTGGTTTGCTACATACTTTCTTGTTTCTAATCAACTCGATCAACCCTTGCATCACTTCTGGCTTTTGACAGTAGTTATCTCTATCATATTGAAATGTTGGATTCAAAAAATATGCAGCAGAGTGTATCCCTTGTCGAAACTTACTATCCCATCTACTCTTGATAATACTTGTGTATGGCTTGTACAATCTTTTGTTATCTTTGAATAAATTTTTTATTGCTTTTCTTACCCTATATAAGCTATCATAAACATATCCAAGTGATGTTTTCTCATCAGCATCAACAATACGTAGTAACTTTATGATAGGACCTGATATTTTTGTCATTATCAAGCAAGAAGTCCAAAATTTGTTATCCAAAATAATTGAAGTTGCTTCTTTTCCTTTGACTGTCTTAGCTAGCTTGGAATCTGAGTAATATTTGCTTGTTATCAAAGCTTGTAAATCATGCTTATGATCATGCACACTTTTTAATCCAATAAAAGTAGTTGCAAATCGAGTTGCTCCAGGACACACAATCTCCTTCCATCTTTCTCTTTTTCTTAGCCAAGATAATAAGAAGATATGATTATACACAAGTATAGTTAATTTTGATGCTTTAGTTGCAAGATCTTTAACATGGCTCAATGAACAAATTTCCTTTAAAATAAGATTTAATCAATGCGCGGCGCAAGAGGACCAATAAATATTAGCAAACTTCTCATGTAGCAAAGCGCCCGCCTTTTTATAATTAGCTGCATTGTCAGTCACGATTTGAACAATGTTGGCAACCCCAACCCATTTAACTACTTCTGAAAATAACTCACACAATGTGTTTGCATCCTTATTGATATCAGAAGCATCAACAAACTTCAAAAATGATAAACCACGAGGGCAATAAACTAAAAAATTTATTAATGTTCTACTTCGTACATCCGTCCAACCATCAGCCATGAGTGTGCACCCAGTCTCCTTCCAACTATTCCCGTGAGCTTCTACTAATAGCTTGCACTCCTCCCTGCAATCTCTTAAAAGATTGACTCTCAGCATATAATATGTAGGCAATTTATATCCAGGACCAATTGCAGCGATTGCATCTATAGCCTTCTGTGCATAAACTGAGTTTAAGGCATTCATTGGTATGCAGCTATCATAAAACCATCTAGTCATAGCCATATCAGCACGATGTACCACTTTCTTTGATGCCAAAACACTTTTAATAGATGGTTGTGATCTTGATGATGTTCTAGGAGCAAAATAACTATTAATTTCATCTATCTTCCTTTTTCCTTTATCTTGTGCAAGAAAATTTTGAGTTATAGAATTAGTAGATGCCCTCTCCTCCTCAATTATATGATCATCATATATACTTATATTTTCTCTTGACTCTTAAACCTCTTGTTTTTTTTCTGAAATTCCTTTGAGATTTTCTTGCATTTGATGATGAATATCATGTGCAACCTTTTTACAAGCCCCAATATTTCCTTTAACCCCAGCTAAATGTTGTTTCATTCTGTTTATTCCCCCCCCCCCCCCCCACTATAAATAGTCCCACAATATAAACACTTGTATTTTTTTCCACTAGCATCTTGTACTAAACTGAAGTGTTCCCATCCTGAATCATTTTTTTCACGAACTTATGCACTAATATTTGTAGAATCTACTCCTTCCATATTAGCGTATCTATTAAAAATGCATAGATAACTAGATAAGTAGATAACACAATATTAATGAATATTAAAAATGCTTACAAGCAATCTAGTGTAACAAGCTAGATACAATATCAATGAATATAAAAAAAAGATTATACATGCGATAAAAATATACCTCTTTTGAGCCAAAAACAAAATTACTTTTTAAACTTAATACTTCAAGTGGAATCTCTAAAAAGAATAAGAAGAAATCCTGCTAAAAAAGAATTTCATATTATATATATTATATTAATATCAATGATAGGGGTAAGTGGGTAACAATATAACAATATTAATATCAAGAATTTCATATTGTGCAAGAAATCAAAAGCATAAACTATGGTATTTGATCATATGGACTTCCAAGAGCACAAGTTCGTTAATAAGCATGTAATAAGTTTGAGGAACAAATAACATAATAAACATGTAATGAAAATTAAATGAGGATGTCTGGATTATGAGAATACACAAAATACTTGCAGAAAATATACAAAATAGTGTCATAGGAATCTTGAAACACTTTCAGATGTATGAGCCTCATTTCTATAACACACGATAAGAGACACCAAGATCCATATAGAGATGAATTTATCATTGAAATCGAGAAAAATTTTCAACAGATAATGTAAATTGAAACTTATTATTTACCTGAAGTTTTTGAATTCCCTGTAAAGTACTTAAATAGGCCAAACGAGAATGGCCTAATCCAGCCGCTGTACTCCTCAGAAGAGTAGAATCAGGTAGGTCCCCCTGTCAAAAAAGAATGATAGTAACAATTCGTCAATTCCATCAAAATATGCATGTTGAAGCTTAAAGGTAATTAATTAATTATTAAACTTAATTCGTGTGAGAGAAATGAAACAGGGGAGGGAGAAGAGAGAGAGAGAGAGAGAAGGAGGAGACGGGGTTCCATATAGCAGAGGAGGCCAGACGATATGCATGTTGCGCAAAATATGAAAATAATCAAATATCGTATAGGAGGAGACGGGAATGAAATGGCTTGCTTTTCAATTAATGACTGGGCCCTCCACTGCTTTTCTCTCTCTCTCTACACGCACTGTTTGAAGTTTGAACTTGGAGAAGGAAGATGACGGTGGTGTATCATAGATCATACTATCATGTATGCACTGTAAATCAGATTTACAATCGGAAAGCAGCAAAATAAACTAATAAAGTAAACATTTGTCTGATGAACTAACCGAGATTGTCGGATCTGCGAGCAACTGCCAAGTTCAGCGAGCAACTGCTCTTTCTTAGGGACTGCTCGCCACCCTTCTCGGCGGCCCTCGGGCGACCTCCAGATGTATGCCCCGGTGCGCCGGTCTGCAGGTTTCGGCGTTTCGCACTTTCACGATTTCGCGGCCGTTCCCTACTTCCCTGCGAAGAAGAAGAAATAGAGAAAAAGTAAAAAACCTAGGTTAAAGTTAAAGCCTTAAAGGTTATTCGGTTATCCCTTCCCATTTGATCGAAATCAAAGGGCCCAAAATACACCCGCCCGGTTTTGAAGAACCGGCCACGATTCCCGGTTTCCCGGTTGAACCTGCCGGTTCCCCGGTTCAGAGCTGGTTGGGGAGTTGAGCGGCCAGAAACCTGGGACCGGACCGGCTGGAGGGCCGGTCGGCGGCCTGACCGGTCCGACCGGCCGGTCTTGTCCGGTTTTTAAAAGCTTGAAAATAGCGATGTCATACAGATTTGTGCACAAGAGAGCCCATTACAACTGCTAAGCAAAAACAACACACGACACAAATAGTTGGAGGAAGAGTACAAAAACATACAAATACAGAAATGTGAGGCCGCTACTCATTAGCAGCGTCGACATCGGAATGCTCATCCTCGGAAACGTCATCAAAGCTAAAGCCAGAGGTGTCGCATCCCACGTGCCGGCCGACAAAACGGAAGGCCTTCGCCACTCCACGCTTGAGGCCTAACTCACGGGCATCTTCCACTTGAGGCTCCACCTCCTTGGACCAGATCTCATCACGCACCTCCTCCGCAATCAGGCAACGGTCTCGTATGTAGTCCAACAACTCCAAGTACTCCGCGAGTCTAGGAGCCTTCAGCTCCGATACACGGCTGTCAGAAGATAACATCTCCACTTAGGCCTTCGCCGCCCGAAGCCGAGTC
Source organism: Platanthera zijinensis (assembly GCA_039513925.1). Lineage (NCBI taxonomy): Eukaryota > Viridiplantae > Streptophyta > Magnoliopsida > Asparagales > Orchidaceae > Platanthera > Platanthera zijinensis. Next base: position 265,811,187 of record CM077079.1, on the reverse strand, counting down.
TCTAAGCTGGTGGTTTCCTCCTGGGAATGTTTCAGCATCTGGGTGGTCCTCTCCACTAGCGCTTTCTCTACCTCCAATGTTGTGTGTGCATTCTCCAACTTAGACTTCAGCCCGGACCCCATCCGATGGAATCGTGAAACTTCACGGTCATGCTACTCCCTCAAGGAGGTTAGTGAGCTCGTCGTCAATCTGAGCTTCTCCTGAATGGACAAATACCCGTCTTTCAGGCTCACATAGTGGTCATTCCAAATAGCAACAGTCTCGGCAAGAGCCTCTATCTGCAAAAGAAAAAAGAGAAGTTAGAGCAACATAACGATAAAAATGAGCCAAAAATGATCAAGCTCACTTACCACTTCATTCATCGCCTTCAAAGAAGAAGATAGCCTCGGAGCCGCTGCCTCCGCAGGGAAAGACTGGGGGCAGACGAACCAAGCACCTGTAGCTCGGGAGTTGAACCGTCATGGACACCGGAAGGAGAATCATCACTCGATGAAGGCAAACAAGGCACCGCACTCCCGCTACCTCGGGAAACTACAACGGCCTTCAATGTCCGGCTACCACCCAAAGACGTCTCGGCGATCTGCCCGGAGACAAAAGAAATGTTGCATTGAAGCAAGCGCTTCTCCTCCACAAACGAGAAGATGTTGAATAGGCGATTGGCCAATTCACAGGGATCCGAAAACACCAGCACCGGGGAAAATTCCCGCTCTTTCCCCTTCTGTCAGCGACAATGATCGGGGAGCGAATTCCACAACTTCGGTAAGCCCCAAGGGTTCCAGATGTATCCGAAAAGAGTGTTCCCGTGACGACGGCCTATCCGAGCCTCGAACGCGAGCCAAACTTGTTGTTTTAAATCTCCACACGCTCTCCACCATCGGAGCATACATCGCACCAATCTCAGAAACACTCCAAAGAAAGTCTCCCGTCATGCTCACGGAAGAAAACAACCATGCTCATAAGGTGCACTACTCCCAATAAGGTAAACTGGGAGAACGACACCCCGCAAAATTTCAAGATCTCGATCACCTCCTCGCAAGGCGGGAATTGGAAGCCAGACCTCAAAGTACTCTCGCAGACCGTTAGCTAGCCTGGGGGGGGGGGGGGAATTTTACACTCTCTCCTCGGCATGCAGAATTTTCACCTCCAAATAAACAGGTAGCCCGAACCTCTTTCTTCAAATGACGATTTGGTCCTCAGTAAGAGAGGAGAGTAGATGCAGTGGTCTCGCGGTACACTTCGAGCCCTGTCACCATAAAGGAAAAGTCAGATGTAGTATGAAAGCACGCCTCGCACGGTAAAATTAAAGGGTAGGCCCGCCTTGAAGCAAGCTGAAGGGAACCCCCGCGCAGCAGAGCATGTGCACGCAAGCGCACCAGCACGCGCGTACACATGCAGGCACGCATGCGCGGCCCGGTGAGTGGCACGCGCGCATCGGGCGCCCGTTCACCAGGCGCACGTGCATTCAAACGCGCGCACCAGGAGCGCGCGCACCCGAGTGGGCGCACCCCAGGTGCACATGCACCCAGGTGTGCGCGCGCGCACCTCACAGGTCCGCGCGCACAGGTGCGCACACGACGCACAGGTGCGCACGCACCCAGGCACGCGCGCACGCTGCCTGGTGCGCGCGCGCACGCCCAACTCGCGAGCAGTCAGGGACACGCGCTACCAGATGCGCACACTCGTACAGCTTAGTCTGTGCGCCTCCTCAGGTGCCCGGGCATTGGCCGCCGTCGCGCCCCCGACCGTGGGGGCGCCGGGAGTCCCCCTCTTTTTTGGGCACGCTGACGCTTCCTCTTGCCGTCCCCTCTCTCCCGTAGAAACCTTCTAACATATCGTTATTTGGGCTCACCGGGTACCGCTCTCTGATGTTTCTAGCCTTTCGCTTGTCGCCATCATGATTGAAGAGAATGGGGGGAAATCTTTGTTCTCTCACTTGTGCCAACCTTGGACAACAAAGGATTTGGTGGGTAATTGATGGGGATGAACCTCCATTTAAAGCCTTGGGGTGCATTTAACCACTCTCCCCCATGATTCCTCCTATCATGGAGATCATAGGTTTGACCAGTCAACCCACCGCCCATGATCTCCTCTATAATAGGAGGATCATGGGGGCCTCCCTTCCAATAACTACCGCCTCCGCCGCCTCCCGCTGCCGCCGACCGCCGCCTGTCGCCGCCGCCGCCACAGCCGTCCGCCGCCATCCACCGACCACCCGCCTCCAGCCTGTAACGACTCCATCTGCATTGTCTGACTCCTTTATTGTACCTTGTGGAGGTCTACCGGGTTTTTTGGCATCTGCGGTGTATGGTGGAGAGTATGAGACTCCCTCGCAGTTAAGCGGATAAATTATTCGTGAGGGGTGTGTCCAGTTGAGTGACCACCTCGCCCGTGTTTTTTGGGGTAGGGCCGACCACAGGTGCTTAGTAAAGCTAGTCAAATTTCTTCCTTATGTTTTTTACTTTTGTTGTTCCCTTTTTGCCTTGGGAAATCTGGTGTATTTGTTGGAGTACGTGACGTTTCACGTAAGTAGTTCTTTCCTTTCCTGTTCGATACCTTACTTCAGTACTGTTGGTCTTGGGTTGGTACCCTGTTTGACCTTTGTTTTATTTTGTTTACTTCTCTGCCGCCATTTGTCCCTCTTGGTGAGGTGTTCTGTCTTTGGAATGCCTCAGGTTCGGAGCATTAGCAGGTAGCAGAGCCGGTTTTGGAGCCCTTGCAACAGGTTTGTAACACCTCCCCTGTAAAGACCATATAATATGGGTCCGGCCGGGGCCCCACAACATACGGACGCCACAGCTTTAGTATTAAAAGATGATATGAAAACTACCCAATCTCAAAACTCCAGACAAACACAGCGGAAACAGAACAAACCGACAGAAGTTATCCACTAACGATAGAGTATCAAATGGCCTTAAGGCCTTACACAATAATAGTCCAAACAAAAATATAAATGTGCCAAGCACTCCTAGGCTACCTCGGCATGCAAGCCGGACAAAAACATAACAAAAGTAGCAAACCAACAAAGAGAAACCAAGCATAACAACACTTCATGAGGCTTAGGGCTTTTCGCCTGGCGCGCTAGCTCCTGCATGCGATCCTTGCCCTGTAAGGATTTGAAGTAACGTGGGTCAGTAAAGGCTGACCTCTACTGTGTAACAAACACATCTCCTCCCGGCCGTCCCTAATGGACCCCGGGGTACCACTCCACCTGCAAGTTAGCACTTCGTATACCGAAAGAGTATATATAATAAAGCGGTAAAACAGGCTTGGATGTCTCATACAGCATACATGTTCTCTATGTTTTGTACAAAGTGAAAGGGCCTACTATGCAGCATGAATGCAGCCCGGGTTTCACCCAAGGCACCCTAGTTCGTATGCATCTAGCACCACATCAAACACTGGGTACTTTCGTTTCCCCATTGGCTTAAAGCCGCAAACACAAGGGAACCACCATGTCCCTAACGGCACACACGTCGTCACATGGAACCTTGCAAAGGCCCCACCCGTACAAGGGTCATAACCCCAGGGCTTGCCCGCACAATCTGACTTCGCTCGTCAGGGTTCCGCCTCACACTGACCGATTCTAAGAAGCCTTGCTGGACCCCACCCGCTCATGGCTACATTGCCCGGGCTTGCCCTCCGCTCGGCATTCTCGTCAGTCTCACACAAGGGGCTAGTCTCGCCGGGACACTTTCCCCACATGACTTGCGCGTCACGGAAAAGCCAGCCGACCACGGAGATATAGCCGTGCCTTAGCACAGCACAAACAAAGGTTTCCCCACCCCAATTGCCACTCGCACCGTGTCTTTCCCGTGCTCCAAGGAAACCATCTACCGCACAAAGTGGAGCTAACCTCGTCCGGTTCCGACTACGAGTACTCACTCAAATATAAGGGGGAAAACGCATACACACAACGGCATATTGCCGCTACGGATTTCTACCGAATCCCCGAAGCTCGCTATGCAACATCACCGGGTCGTACTAACGGTCGCGACCACGGCTTCACCCACAATGCCTAATCCACTAACGGAGCGGATCTCTAATGCAAAGCATGCCGGGATGAACATACTCAACCCGGAGGTTCCTCTTGAACCTAGGCTACACGAATCCCTCTCATTTGAGAGATTCGGTGCTCAAAATATGAAAGGAAGGGGATGCTATTCATGCATCCTAAATCCTAAAAACCGAGAGGAGAAGTGTCGTTACCTTTCGTCCCCTCTTCCTATCCATGGAGAAGATTTGCTCGGTTGAACACCACCGCAACGCTCCCACCTTCGTGGATCTGAACTCCGCTCGCGAAACGGACCTCCGAAGCTTCGCCGGCGGCCGGATCTTGGCCTCCTTCCTCCTCCTTGCTCTCCCTTCTCTCTAGAATCAAGAGAGATAAAGCCAAATGGAAAATGAGGGTTTGAAACCCTATTCCCGGCCTTAAACCACCCAGGGAGGCTCCCCACCGTTGGATCTTCCAAAGAAAAGAACGAACGGCCACGATCGGAACCCAAAATAGAAAATCTGGGCCGAACACGGGTTGCAACACGGCCGTGTGCATGGCCGTGTTAGCCATTCGCCGTCTCGACCGATTCGAAAACCAGCACACGGCCTTCGACACGGCCTTTGACACGGCCTCCGACACGGCCGTGTCGCCATTGACACGCCCGTGTCGAGACCTGTGTCACGCCCCCTACCGACCAATTTTCCCAGTCAGAGAAGGACACGGCCAAAAACACGGCCAAGGACACGGCCTTCGACACGCCCGTGTCATCCCCGACACGGCCGTGTCGTGACCCGTGTCACGCCTAGCAGAATAAATCCTGCTAACAGCCCGAGAAGGACACGGCCAGGGACACGCCCGTGTCCAAGGCCGTGTGCCTACCAAGGCGCTACACGGTTGTCGATCAACACGGTTCGACAACCAAGGCGCTACACGGCTTGTGACACGGTCGTGTCACAGGCCGTGTGTGTAAGATCCTGTTCCTCAAATCCGAGGCAACCCGGATCTTATGCCCAGAACCGCCGCCTTACGGTGACACTAACGCACGGGTTAGTCGTCACCGCAAGACGCCGATTCTGCCGGCTAGTACGATCATATCCTGTTCGGCCAATATGAGAATAATTGCATGATAAATCAGAGTAAAGCAAAAGCAAGTCCACAGCCACAGTATATATATATATCAAATGAAATATAAGCCAGTCCACAATGAGTACAAAAGGGAAAGTAAATAGGGCTTATGCCCAGTACATCATAATCACTCTCACTCTCACATACATAGCAGCGGAAAAACTAAAACTCTCTCATCACCTGTAGACGTGCCCCAGTAGTAGTAGCAGGTGCCGGCCTCTGCTCCTCAAATCCGGCCTCCTCGACGTGCTGGACCACCTCCTCGAGCTCCTAAAAATAATAAGGTCACCGACCATTAGTCAAAAAGACTAAGTCGTATCCTCAGCACCTCCTCCTGCAACTCCTAGGCACCGTGCGGGAGGACGAAGCGGAGGACAACAAGGGGTGGCAAAAGGTGGGCAGGTGACAGGAGCTAACAGAGTATATATAATCAAAATATAGTGAAATGTAACCTCCACTTATGCGAGTACGCATAAGCAAGGGATCTTTTGCAAGGCTCCCATTGTATAGAATGTCCCATACCATTTATACAATGGGGTGTCAGAGTCACAAGCATGTATATTTATAAAGGAAAATAACCTTAACCTACAAACATGCCCACTCAGGCTTATAGGCTAAGGGTTCGTATAGCAGGTCCTAATGTATAAGCGTCCCATACCACTTATACATTAGGTGTCTTAGGTTGTTATGCAGATTAATGTTATGCAACTATATGGTGGGTATGATATGAACATGCAGTGCAACACACACACACGACTCCGTGATCACAGACCTTTAGTTCCCACTTTTCGAGAGCTAGCATCACTCTCAGGTACCACCGTTGTGGCTACGGCAGCAGCGGAGCGGGCGTCTCCGCCTTCTAGGCGGGTATACACACTACCAGGCCTAGACCTCTCTTGTACGCCTCTGTACACCGACAGTGCACTCTAGAGTCTCTGCGTACCATTTTGCTGACTACCTGTCAGTCTTGTTGGGTCGGGTGCGCGTTATTAGGAAAAGTCCTCCAGACTCCAGTATAAACATCCTACTGGTCCTTCTAACCCTCGCACCCGCCTGGTCCACCGTACTGCCGTCGGTGTGACGACTGGCCAGTACCGCATGGCCCGCCACTAATATATGCACATGCAAGTATTATATATTGAGCCTCCAGCTCAAAGGACTATCATGTCTCAAATCTCTCCAACCCGCCACGGGTGAGTATGTGCTACAAACCCTCCAACCCTGGCCGGGTGAGTGTATATAAGTCAATTTCTTTCCTCCAACTCTACACGGGTGAGCAAGTAGTCAAAAGACTCCAAGTCCCTCCAACCCGGCACGAGTGAGCACATATCCAGTTCACTTAACCTATTAGACTACTCTTATCTACAGAATTATCATACTTAGAGTCTTAAGGATAATCCCAGGACTGCCCAAGGTATTCCCGGTGAAGGGCTCTCAGGGGCACTAGGAGCTGCGATGGGCTGAATCCCAAAGCTCCCTTTCTCAAGGATATTTACTTTAGTTGTTTCTTACCCCGGACCTCTTTTCTCTCTCCTGTTACATAGAGTGACCTAGTGATTTAAGGTATCGATTAAGGAGTGACGGTCTCCCGTCAACCCTACCTAGGCATGACTAATGTTGCACTTTTACTCTCGTCTCTATAATGCATCTGCTACCCAGGGTTATACTTCCGAACTTAGACTCTAACTCAGCTGTTGATTCATCCCCTGGCGGCCTATAGTCCAGCCTACTTTTACTATGCGCACCCCATGACCTAACACCACCCTGAAATCGAATTTCTAAATCTTTGATCCAACTGACCCCAAATATTTATCCAAGGGTGGTATGGACTAATAAAATGAGTGTGTTGATTTTTATAATATTCCTAGGTCATTAAGGCCTTTAAATAAATCTTTTACATTATTCCCTAGGTCATTTTACACAAGAAGTATTAACAATTAAGATCTTCTGACCTAAGGGAATTTTCCTGAGTTGCATATGAATAAATTATTACTGTCTACAACATTTCATAATTTCTCTTTTTATATTTCTATTTTTCCCATAATTAATACCAATTCTACCTATTTATCACTTTCCAAATGAAGTACAAGAAATATATACACCAAAATTCCAGGAAAATTACTGAGCATTTATATTACCATTTTATGACTAATGGCAGAGTTTTATTAATTTCTACAAGGTAATGGTCTATCAAATCCATTCTTAATTATTTACCAAAAATGCCATTATGCTAATTAATAATTAACATTGTACCCCAAAATTCTGATATAAATCTACAAGACTAATATAACAATTATGCAACTCTAGGATTATTTTCACAATTTTCCAACCAGTATTTATACTAATTCATAAACATTTACAAAAAGGGTAAAATGGTCATTTCCATGAATTTTGCTCTAACAGTTGCCAAACAGAGATAAGAAATTTTCTTAAGTCAATTAAAACACCATACTTTGACTTGGCTGAATCTGAAGGTTTTCTATAGCCAAAACCTATTTTTCCCATTTATTTTACAAAAGGACCTATAATTTGAAAAATTCCATTAAGTGGTATTTTTAATTCCAAAAATCCCAAAAATTATTCTAGGGGTGAAACATGCCCTAAAGTATCACTGGAATTTATTGCATGGCTTTTGGGTGCCTCAGTTAGGTTAAATACACAAAATATGAATTATTGCTAATTGCACACCAAGGCCTAAATTAGCCTACACAAACACATGGCATAACCCTTCATGCAGGGGTCCAATTGCCTTGAAATTTATACCAGACACCAATAATGTCCCCAAGGACATACCACCAAAATTTGGGGTCATTTGGGTGCCTAAAATTACAATTATGCCCTTAATTTAATTTTTGATATTTTGATAAAAACTATAGAAAAAGTTCTTCCAAAAATTCCAAATTTTTGGCAGGGCATAGGCATGCCCTAAATACACCCATGACCAAAATTTCAGGTCATGGTGATGCTTGGTTTGTCTTGGGCATCCAATTTGGTTTCTGCCCTAGTTTAAGGGCAGTCCTAGCAAAACAGCCCTACAGGGCAGCCTACTGGTCCAAAAGTCATGATTTCTGTGGCATTTCAAAGTTAACCCATCTACCTAACTTTTTCATTCAGGGTCCACCCTAAGGTGGGGCCTCTAAGTACTTCATAATCAACATGCAAAATAACTGACATATTGTGACAGATAATCATACTATTCATTTATGTATTTAATATTAAGACATTTATATTAGCCAGCACAGATCTTGGAGCTTGATCCAACGGCTGCTGTACGTCTTCCCCATGCATTGCATGCAGGCCAAAACCCGAGCAGGTGCCCCTTGCGGGGCCATTTCCGGCCATCGCCGGCGGCGGGGCCTCCGGCCAAGTCCTCCCCCGGCCTCACGGTGGTCGGGGCTAGGGCTGGCCGGCGACTGGGCGGCGGAGGGCGGCGGACGGCGGCGGCGCAACCAAACCGAAAGGGGCCTAAACCGCCATTTTTTAAAGCTTTTTCCAAGCTTTTTTTGATCCCTATGTCGAGCTCGTTTGAGCTCGACCTCTAACCTAGATGAGCTAGGATACTAGTGCAGTTAGAGGGGAGGGGATACGGACCCTTGGTGGTTGTGGTTGAGGGTGGCGGCGGCTTCCCCTAGCTTGCAAGTTCCGGCGAGCTCCACGGCCTTCCATGGCTTCCTTGCTCCCTCTCTCTCTCTCTCTGGGGTGGAATGAAGTGTGAGTGAGGGTGTGGGCTCGGTTTGGGGGTGAGTTAAGAGAGGGGGCGATTTCACCAAGGGTTGGGGCGGATTCACCAAGGAGGGGGTGATTTCAACAAGGTGGGGCTCGGGTTGAGGTGTTTGGCCGGCTAGGTGGCTTGGCAGTGGGTCCCACTACTCCATCTAGGTTAAATTAACCCCTAATGGTCGGGTTCTAGGGTTGGGGGCCAAGGTTGGTGAGTGAATAGGGAGGGTTGGTTCACATAAGTGAAATAGGCTATATAGGGTCGGGTTTGGGCTTGGGCTTGACCCAAGGCTGCATGGTGGGGTCCCACACCTCCTAATAGCCCTACATGGTCAGCCAACCTAATGTGGGTTGGTGGGGTGAGCCCAAGTGGCCCAAAATAACTCCACCACCTTTTCTCTCTCCTATTTATCACATTTTCTCTCTCCTAGGTAATTCCCAAAATTACCATTGCATGCCCATATTTTTCTCTTCCATAGGGGGGTATAGGGTCACTTTAGACCCACCTAATGAGTTTGGGTTGGTTTGGGTGGACCCAACCTAGTGAAATGGGCTAGGGCACCATTTTCACTATTTAGGTCAATATGTTGACTTGACCCAACATGGGTCAACTGGTTGACCCCATGGCCTACCTTGGGGTCCACTTAGATTGTATTTAGGGTTAGGGCATCATGGTGGGGTCATGGTGTGACTAAGGTTCCTGTTTAGGCTAGTTTGACCTGGTTTGACTTTGGCCCCATAGTGGGCCCCACATGGCTACAACCCACTATCTAGGGTCAAACCTAGCTCATTACCCTAACACCCACCCCATGCCTAACCCAATCTAAGTTAAGGGGTCTAGAAGTAACATTGGGATGTTACAAATCCTATAAACAAAAGAAATAATTTCGTCCCCGAAATTTAAGTTTGGGTCTACGGGTTCCAGTTGCAGAAATTGTTAAGGAAATTTTGTAGAAAATAACATAAAGGTACCTGATGTAAATAGTTCTGGATGACGCTCCAGCATCAGATCCCTAGGTTCCCAGGTGTGCTCCTCCTGTCCATGGTTGGACCACAGCACCTTTACGAGTGGAACCTTCTTTTTCCTCAACGTTCGAACCGCTGAATCGTCGATCCGGATCGGCTCCAATCTAACCGAACGGTCAGGCTCTACCGGTCCAGCTGCAGTAGGGACATGCTGCTCAGGGCGAAGGAGAGCTCTTCGCAAAGAAGAGACATGGAACACATCGTGTAGGCTGCTCAGCTCCGGAGGTAGTTGCAGCCGATAGGCCAAGGGGCCCACACGCTCCAGAATCAGGTATGGTCCCATGTACCGGGGGCTGAGCTTCTTATGTCTCCGAATCCGAGAAATACCGTGTACCGGTCGGATTTTCAGGAAAACCCTGTCCCCAACTTGGAAGTCCACTTTCCGGTGCCGAGCATCATAATATTTCGCTTGTCTGCTCTGAGCCTCCAGAAGCCGATCCCTGATCAAATGAATCTGAGCCTCCGTATCCTCTACAAAGTCTGACCCAAGGGCTCGAGTATCCACATCTTGCACCCAGGATAGCGGAGTCCGGCATTTTCTCCCATAAAGCGCCTCGTAAGGAGCCATCCCGATGCTGGCCTGGTGGCTGTTGTTGTATGAGAATTCGATCAACGGCAGTAGCCTCTCCCAAGGTTTCCCTGTATCCAAAATACATAACCTGAGCAGGTCCTCCATAGTGCGTATCGTCCGCTCCGTCTGACCATCGGTCTGCGGGTGGAAGGCAGTGCTAAAGGAAAGTCTGGATCCCAAGTAAGCGTGCACTGCCCTCCATTCCCTGGAGGTAAAGCGACCATCCCTATCTGAAACAATAGACCTGGGTACTCCGTGATACCGGACGAACTGCTCTACAAACAACCTCACCAGTACGGCAACCGGGGCATCTTTTCTGATCGGGATAAACCGTGCTACCTTGGTCAACCTGTCTACAATGACCCAGATGGAGTCATGCCCAGAATGAGAGCGAGGGAGTCCGTGAACAAAATCCATAGAGATATCCTCGAACTTCCACTCTGGGACTGGCAGTGGCTGTAATATACCGCCTGGGCTCTTGCATTCGGCCTTCACTCGCTGGCAAGTCTCGCAGTGTGTTACCAGGTATATGATCTCCCTCTTCATTCCTGGCCAGTACATGGTCCGCCGTAAGTCAGCCCACATTTTGGTGATACCGGGATGCACTGAATATCTGGAGTAGTGTGCCTCTCTGAGGATGTCATCCCGGATCTCACCTCCTGCTGGAATGTACACTCGGCCACGGAATCGAAGAAGATCGTCCTCCAGCGTATAATCCTCATGCTTGCCTCCCTTTAGAGCGTCAAAGATAGGCTCTAGATCAGTATCCAATCTCTGATGTGTAAGAATGCGTTTCTGTATATCATCATTGCTGACCAAAGAGTTCAGGTACTCTCGATAGAGCACTGGCTCGGCTTCCGAAACCATGGTAATCTGCATATCCTCCATCATGCGTAGTAGCTCCATAGACATCACCCGGGACTCCGGTCCAGAAGTGCCGGCTCTCCTGCTCAAAGCATCTGCTACAGTATTCGCCTTTCCCGGGTGATAGTGCATCTTATAGTCGTAATCGCAGAGGAACTCAAGCCACCTCCTCTGTCGCAGGTTCAGAACCTTCTGCGTGTCGATGTATTTGAGATTCTTATGATCGGAGTATATGTCACAATGAATCCCGTAGAGGTAATGTCTCCATGTCTTGAGGGCAAAGACTACGGCCCCAAGCTCGAGATCATGTACAGGATAGTTATGCTCATGCTTCTTCAGCTGTCGCGAAGCATAAGCGATAACATGTCCGTGCTGCATTAAGACTGCACCCATCCCCTGATAGGACGCATCTGTATATATCTGAAATCCTTCACTCCCCGAGGGAAGTGCAAGGATGGGGGACGAAGTGAGCCGATCCTTGAGCTCTTGAAATGCTGACTCGCACCGCTCTGTCCAGTCAAATGTGGCATCCTTTTTCGTCAAGGACGTGAGGGGGAGGGCTATCCTTGAAAACCCCTCCACGAATTTACGATAATAACCTGCCAGACCCAAGAAGCTACGGATATCTGACGCTGTCCTTGGCCGTGGCCAATCCCGTACTGCCTCTATCTTAGCAGGATCCACAGCTAATCCAGCTCCACTGATTGTGTGTCCTAGGAAAGCCACTTCCTGAAGCCAGAATTGACATTTTGAGAACTTCGCATACATCTGAAATTCTCTTAACTTCTGCAATACCAGTGCTAAATGCTCTGCGTGCTCCTCTCGAGATCGCGAATAAATCAGAATGTCGTCAATAAAGACTATAACAAACCGGTCCAGATAAGGCTCGAATACCCTGTTCATGAGCGTCATAAAGGCCGAGGGAGCATTCGTGAGCCCGAACGGCATCACCGTGAACTCATATAAGCCATAACGGGAGCTGAAGGCCGTCTTCGGTATATCTTCTTCTCTGATGCGGAGCTGATAATAACCCGAGCGCAAATCCAATTTTGAAAACCAGCAAGCTCCTTGAAGCTGATCGAAGAGCTCATCTATTCGTGGCAATGGATATGTATTCCGAACCGTCAATCGGTTCAGTTCTCTATAATCTATACATAGCCTCAGCGATCCGTCCTTCTTCTTCACAAATAGAACAGGTGCTCCCCAAGGCGAAGAACTCGGTCGTACAAAACCCGATTCCACCAGTTCCTGTAACTGTGCCCTGAATTCTGCCAATTCTCTAGGGGCCATTCTGTAGGGTGCTCGGGACACTGGTCTTGCCCCTGGCACCAACTGAATCCTGAAGTCTAAGTCCCGCGATGGTGGTAGCCCAGGTAACTTCTCCGGAAAGACATCAGCATAATCTCGTGCCACTGGAATATCAGCTATGGAACTCTCTACCACAGCCATCTCGAAACAAATGAGGTATACCTCTTCTCCCTGTTCATAGGCCTTAACGGCCTGTACTGAAGATAAAGAGAGTCGGGGAATGGAACGGATACCTTCAATGATGACGTGGGAGTCCCCGTGTCTGAGTGTGATCCTCTTCGTGGGGCAATCTATCTGCGCGTAGTTCCAATGAAGCCAATTCATGCCTAGGATCAGATCATAATCCGGTAGGCTCAGAACTGTTGCCGGGGCTTCGAACGCTTTGCCTCCTATCTCGACATCCATATTGCAGCAGTCTGTGGTTCGAAGTTCCGTACCATCAGGGAGTCGCACTCTCTTTTCCAAACCGGAAAACTTCTCCACTCCCTCTAATCCTTCAATAAACGAGTCCGATACGAAGGAGTGTGACGCGCCCGTGTCGAAGAGGGTGTGAGCGGGCTTGCCGCTAATCATCACTATGCCTGGGTTCGTTTGAGTTCAAAGAATAGTATTACTATTAATGTCTAAGGTATTCTTAGAAAGAGAAAATTTAAAATTTATAACTCTTACAAAATTTTAAGTACCTGTAATCACCTCCTCTGGGTCCCTCTGTTCCGTGAGATCCAGCGCGTATACCTGCTCCCGGTCTCGGCCTCGGCCGTGATATCCTCGGCCTCGGCCTCGTCCTCGTCCTCGTCCTCGTCCTCGGCCTTGGTGCACTGGAGGGGCCACTGGAGGTGGAGGAGGAGGAAGAGGGTGGACCTGAAGCGGGCACTGCGTCCTGATGTGCCCAGGTTGGCCGCAACCAAAGCAGGTGATCTGCCTCTGACCTCGATCATCCTGTCTCATCGGTCCGGGAATCTGCATAGGTGGGGGAGCCAAAGGTGGAGGAGGCCCCTGATCCTGCCTATAGTTGGGACGACGACGTCCCCCACCTCTCCTGTATCCAATCGTCTTTCCCCTCTGAGACGATCTGCTGCTCTCCCCAAATGACTGTCCATCCAACGATCTCTTCCCCCTGCCTTGCACCAACAGCTGGTCAGCCTCCAGCTTCTTTGCCATCTCGATGATCTGCGCCATGGTACCGTGGGCAATGAATAGCAAGGGCTGCCTCAAGGAGTCGCGGAGCCCGTGATAGAATCTCTTCGCGTATTTCTGGTCGTCCCAGTCATGGAAGCCTGCAAACCTAGCCAGGTGGGAGAACTCTCTCTGATATTCAATAACTGATCGGCTTCCCTGCTGGAGGCTCAGAAACCTCGCCTCCAAGGTATCTCGGTCTGTGGAAGATACATAATGCTCCAAGAAGACGTCACTGAACTCCTCCCAAGATATGTCCATCAGCTCCCGGTCGGCGAATGTAGAGTCCCGCACCGACTTCCACCACCTCTTTGCATGAGCATCTAGTGCCGAGGTGGCAAGGGGAACTGCCTGTCTGACGGGGCAGCTGATGCCGGCTAGCAGCTCCTGGATGGTCTCCAACCACTCCTCTGTCTTCACGGCATCTTCTGTCCCACGATACAGTGGCGGAGACAGACTTTTAAATGCACTCAACCAGTTCGATCCTGGATTGGGCAGCTGAACCGGGGCTTGCTGCGCTCTAAAGGCATCCAGGATAGCCGTCAGGGTTTGCCCCATCTCCGTCTGCATGAACGGAATGGCAGCCGGAGGGGGAGGAACCGTATCCTGCGGAGGCTGCATAAAGGAAAAACTTAACGTCAAAATTGGCCTAACTCATTGTTTGATGGACTGATTATGTGGCTTTTTACGCATGGGCACACCACTGCTTCCGCTGCATAGTTTGTCCGCAAACTAATGCTGGGGCGGGGTGTTCCAGTGTGGTGGACTGTATTCTCATATGATCGTGGTTTCAAGTGATACCAGTTTGTAAGATCCTGTTCCTCAAATCCGAGGCAACCCGGATCTTATGCCCAGAACCGCCGCCTTACGGTGACACTAACGCACGGGTTAGTCGTCACCGCAAGACGCCGATTCTGCCGGCTAGTACGATCATATCCTGTTCGGCCAATATGAGAATAATTGCATGATAAATCAGAGTAAAGCAAAAGCAAGTCCACAGCCACAGTATATATATATATCAAATGAAATATAAGCCAGTCCACAATGAGTACAAAAGGGAAAGTAAATAGGGCTTATGCCCAGTACATCATAATCACTCTCACTCTCACATACATAGCAGCGGAAAAACTAAAACTCTCTCATCACCTGTAGACGTGCCCCAGTAGTAGTAGCAGGTGCCGGCCTCTGCTCCTCAAATCCGGCCTCCTCGACGTGCTGGACCACCTCCTCGAGCTCCTAAAAATAATAAGGTCACCGACCATTAGTCAAAAAGACTAAGTCGTATCCTCAGCACCTCCTCCTGCAACTCCTAGGCACCGTGCGGGAGGACGAAGCGGAGGACAACAAGGGGTGGCAAAAGGTGGGCAGGTGACAGGAGCTAACAGAGTATATATAATCAAAATATAGTGAAATGTAACCTCCACTTATGCGAGTACGCATAAGCAAGGGATCTTTTGCAAGGCTCCCATTGTATAGAATGTCCCATACCATTTATACAATGGGGTGTCAGAGTCACAAGCATGTATATTTATAAAGGAAAATAACCTTAACCTACAAACATGCCCACTCAGGCTTATAGGCTAAGGGTTCGTATAGCAGGTCCTAATGTATAAGCGTCCCATACCACTTATACATTAGGTGTCTTAGGTTGTTATGCAGATTAATGTTATGCAACTATATGGTGGGTATGATATGAACATGCAGTGCAACACACACACACGACTCCGTGATCACAGACCTTTAGTTCCCACTTTTCGAGAGCTAGCATCACTCTCAGGTACCACCGTTGTGGCTACGGCAGCAGCGGAGCGGGCGTCTCCGCCTTCTAGGCGGGTATACACACTACCAGGCCTAGACCTCTCTTGTACGCCTCTGTACACCGACAGTGCACTCTAGAGTCTCTGCGTACCATTTTGCTGACTACCTGTCAGTCTTGTTGGGTCGGGTGCGCGTTATTAGGAAAAGTCCTCCAGACTCCAGTATAAACATCCTACTGGTCCTTCTAACCCTCGCACCCGCCTGGTCCACCGTACTGCCGTCGGTGTGACGACTGGCCAGTACCGCATGGCCCGCCACTAATATATGCACATGCAAGTATTATATATTGAGCCTCCAGCTCAAAGGACTATCATGTCTCAAATCTCTCCAACCCGCCACGGGTGAGTATGTGCTACAAACCCTCCAACCCTGGCCGGGTGAGTGTATATAAGTCAATTTCTTTCCTCCAACTCTACACGGGTGAGCAAGTAGTCAAAAGACTCCAAGTCCCTCCAACCCGGCACGAGTGAGCACATATCCAGTTCACTTAACCTATTAGACTACTCTTATCTACAGAATTATCATACTTAGAGTCTTAAGGATAATCCCAGGACTGCCCAAGGTATTCCCGGTGAAGGGCTCTCAGGGGCACTAGGAGCTGCGATGGGCTGAATCCCAAAGCTCCCTTTCTCAAGGATATTTACTTTAGTTGTTTCTTACCCCGGACCTCTTTTCTCTCTCCTGTTACATAGAGTGACCTAGTGATTTAAGGTATCGATTAAGGAGTGACGGTCTCCCGTCAACCCTACCTAGGCATGACTAATGTTGCACTTTTACTCTCGTCTCTATAATGCATCTGCTACCCAGGGTTATACTTCCGAACTTAGACTCTAACTCAGCTGTTGATTCATCCCCTGGCGGCCTATAGTCCAGCCTACTTTTACTATGCGCACCCCATGACCTAACACCACCCTGAAATCGAATTTCTAAATCTTTGATCCAACTGACCCCAAATATTTATCCAAGGGTGGTATGGACTAATAAAATGAGTGTGTTGATTTTTATAATATTCCTAGGTCATTAAGGCCTTTAAATAAATCTTTTACATTATTCCCTAGGTCATTTTACACAAGAAGTATTAACAATTAAGATCTTCTGACCTAAGGGAATTTTCCTGAGTTGCATATGAATAAATTATTACTGTCTACAACATTTCATAATTTCTCTTTTTATATTTCTATTTTTCCCATAATTAATACCAATTCTACCTATTTATCACTTTCCAAATGAAGTACAAGAAATATATACACCAAAATTCCAGGAAAATTACTGAGCATTTATATTACCATTTTATGACTAATGGCAGAGTTTTATTAATTTCTACAAGGTAATGGTCTATCAAATCCATTCTTAATTATTTACCAAAAATGCCATTATGCTAATTAATAATTAACATTGTACCCCAAAATTCTGATATAAATCTACAAGACTAATATAACAATTATGCAACTCTAGGATTATTTTCACAATTTTCCAACCAGTATTTATACTAATTCATAAACATTTACAAAAAGGGTAAAATGGTCATTTCCATGAATTTTGCTCTAACAGTTGCCAAACAGAGATAAGAAATTTTCTTAAGTCAATTAAAACACCATACTTTGACTTGGCTGAATCTGAAGGTTTTCTATAGCCAAAACCTATTTTTCCCATTTATTTTACAAAAGGACCTATAATTTGAAAAATTCCATTAAGTGGTATTTTTAATTCCAAAAATCCCAAAAATTATTCTAGGGGTGAAACATGCCCTAAAGTATCACTGGAATTTATTGCATGGCTTTTGGGTGCCTCAGTTAGGTTAAATACACAAAATATGAATTATTGCTAATTGCACACCAAGGCCTAAATTAGCCTACACAAACACATGGCATAACCCTTCATGCAGGGGTCCAATTGCCTTGAAATTTATACCAGACACCAATAATGTCCCCAAGGACATACCACCAAAATTTGGGGTCATTTGGGTGCCTAAAATTACAATTATGCCCTTAATTTAATTTTTGATATTTTGATAAAAACTATAGAAAAAGTTCTTCCAAAAATTCCAAATTTTTGGCAGGGCATAGGCATGCCCTAAATACACCCATGACCAAAATTTCAGGTCATGGTGATGCTTGGTTTGTCTTGGGCATCCAATTTGGTTTCTGCCCTAGTTTAAGGGCAGTCCTAGCAAAACAGCCCTACAGGGCAGCCTACTGGTCCAAAAGTCATGATTTCTGTGGCATTTCAAAGTTAACCCATCTACCTAACTTTTTCATTCAGGGTCCACCCTAAGGTGGGGCCTCTAAGTACTTCATAATCAACATGCAAAATAACTGACATATTGTGACAGATAATCATACTATTCATTTATGTATTTAATATTAAGACATTTATATTAGCCAGCACAGATCTTGGAGCTTGATCCAACGGCTGCTGTACGTCTTCCCCATGCATTGCATGCAGGCCAAAACCCGAGCAGGTGCCCCTTGCGGGGCCATTTCCGGCCATCGCCGGCGGCGGGGCCTCCGGCCAAGTCCTCCCCCGGCCTCACGGTGGTCGGGGCTAGGGCTGGCCGGCGACTGGGCGGCGGAGGGCGGCGGACGGCGGCGGCGCAACCAAACCGAAAGGGGCCTAAACCGCCATTTTTTAAAGCTTTTTCCAAGCTTTTTTTGATCCCTATGTTGAGCTCGTTTGAGCTCGACCTCTAACCTAGATGAGCTAGGATACTAGTGCAGTTAGAGGGGAGGGGATACGGACCCTTGGTGGTTGTGGTTGAGGGTGGCGGCGGCTTCCCCTAGCTTGCAAGTTCCGGCGAGCTCCACGGCCTTCCATGGCTTCCTTGCTCCCTCTCTCTCTCTCTCTGGGGTGGAATGAAGTGTGAGTGAGGGTGTGGGCTCGGTTTGGGGGTGAGTTAAGAGAGGGGGCGATTTCACCAAGGGTTGGGGCGGATTCACCAAGGAGGGGGTGATTTCAACAAGGTGGGGCTCGGGTTGAGGTGTTTGGCCGGCTAGGTGGCTTGGCAGTGGGTCCCACTACTCCATCTAGGTTAAATTAACCCCTAATGGTCGGGTTCTAGGGTTGGGGGCCAAGGTTGGTGAGTGAATAGGGAGGGTTGGTTCACATAAGTGAAATAGGCTATATAGGGTCGGGTTTGGGCTTGGGCTTGACCCAAGGCTGCATGGTGGGGTCCCACACCTCCTAATAGCCCTACATGGTCAGCCAACCTAATGTGGGTTGGTGGGGTGAGCCCAAGTGGCCCAAAATAACTCCACCACCTTTTCTCTCTCCTATTTATCACATTTTCTCTCTCCTAGGTAATTCCCAAAATTACCATTGCATGCCCATATTTTTCTCTTCCATAGGGGGGTATAGGGTCACTTTAGACCCACCTAATGAGTTTGGGTTGGTTTGGGTGGACCCAACCTAGTGAAATGGGCTAGGGCACCATTTTCACTATTTAGGTCAATATGTTGACTTGACCCAACATGGGTCAACTGGTTGACCCCATGGCCTACCTTGGGGTCCACTTAGATTGTATTTAGGGTTAGGGCATCATGGTGGGGTCATGGTGTGACTAAGGTTCCTGTTTAGGCTAGTTTGACCTGGTTTGACTTTGGCCCCATAGTGGGCCCCACATGGCTACAACCCACTATCTAGGGTCAAACCTAGCTCATTACCCTAACACCCACCCCATGCCTAACCCAATCTAAGTTAAGGGGTCTAGAAGTAACATTGGGATGTTACAGTGTGCCTACCCCCAAAACCCAAATTTGGCTGAAACGACGCCGTTGTTTCCCCTTCCAAGTTTTGGGGTGTTACAAATCTCCCCCCCCCCCCCCCCCCTTCAAAGAATTTCGTCCCGAAATTTAAAACATGGAAGGTAAAAAAAACTAAACAGTACCTGAGGAGAAAAGCTCGGGGTACTCCTCCAGCATGGCCTGCTCTCGCTCCCATAAGAGCTCCTCGCAACCACAGTTGTCCCAACGGACCTTCACGAGTCTGACCTCCTTGTTCCACAATTGCCGAACCTCTGAGTCTTCTATCCCGATTGGACGAACTCGCGTCCCCAAGTCTTCCTCTACCGGCACCGCCGTCGGCTCAATCACTACGCTGGCTTCTAACAAAGCTTTCCTCAAAACGGAGACGTGAAAAACGTCATGCAATCCACTTAGCTCTGTGGATAATGCCAACCGGTACGCTGCCTCTCCCACTCGCTCGATGACCTTGAATGGTCCCAAAAATCTCGGACTCAGCTTCTTGAGTCGGCGAATTCGTGAAACGCTTTTGAACGGCTTGATCTTAAGATACACCCAGTCGCCCACAACGTATTCCACATGCCTGTGGCGAGCATTGAAATACTTCGACTGCCGATCTTGAGTTACTTTCATGCGCTCTTGGATGATCCGCACTAGCTCACTAGCGTCGGCTACCACTTCTTTCCCCAAAAGCTTTGTGTCTCCTGCCTCTGTCCAAGACATCGGTGTTCGACACCACCTCCCATAAAGAGCTTCATATGGCGCCATCTTGATACTAGCTTGGTAGCTATTGTTATACGCAAACTCCACCATGAAGAGGTGATCCTCCCACTTCTTGCCGAAGTCGAGAGTACACATCCTTAGCATATCTTCCAAAGTACGGTTCGTTCTCTCAGTTTGCCCATCGGTTTGAGGATGAAAGGCCGTACTGAACTTGAGTTTTGTGCCCAAGCTCTTCTGTACCAACCGCCAATCCTTAGACGTGAAATGTCCATCCCGGTCGCTGACTATACTCTTCGGAATCCCATGAAGTCGTACAATATTGCGGACGTACAACTCCACCAAATTTTCCACACCGTCCTCCTTCCGATTTGGGATGAAATGTGCCACTTTGGTCAAGCGGTCCACAATCACCCAAATGGCATCATTACCCTGCTGCGATCTAGGCAACCCATGCACAAAATCCATGGAGATGTCATCAAATTTCCATTCGGGGATTGGAAGAGGCTTCAAGAACCCGCCCGGTTTCTGACATTCGGCCTTCACCAAGGCACATGTTTGGCACCGACTCACACACAACGCTACGTCCCGCTTCATCCCAGGCCACCAATAGGACTTCTTCAAATCCAAGTACATCTTTGTACTGCCCGGGTGAATGGAGTACTTAGTGAAGTGGGCCTCAAACATCAACTCCTCGCGGTGCTTGCCGAACTGCGGTACACAAATCCTTCCGCCCTTCCTCAGAATCCCATCAACCATCTCCCAGGCGCTACCCTCGCCCTTTAGAGCTTCCTCCACAAAAGGTTGGAACTCCGCATCTACACGGGTCGCTTCCCGAATACGATCGCATAAGTCACTCTGCATCTCAATCCAATTTAGTCGAGCCACGCTAGACTCGCCTCTTGCCACACATTCCAAACCAAGGGACTCCCAGTCCCGCCTTAACCGCTCATCGTGAGCTTCAATCCAATTTCCTTGCCCCGAGTATTTCCTACTCAAGGCATCTGCCACCACATTGGCTTTCCCTGGCGTGTACTGAATCGCCACCTCGTAGTCCCCAAGGAACTCGACCCACCTGCGCTGCCGCATATTTAGGTCCTTCTGATCTAGGAGATATTTCAGACTCTTGTGGTCCGTGAAGATCTCCACCTTTGCACCATAAACGTAGTGCCTCCACAACTTCAAAGCAAAAATTACCGCCGCCAACTCCAAATCATGGACGGGGTAATTTCTCTCGTGGGGCTTCAGCTGCCTCGACCCAAAGGCTATCACACTACCATGCTGCACCAACACGCATCCTAAACCGCATCTGGATGCGTCGCTGAAAATCTGGAATCCTTATGTCCCCTTTGGTAGACTTAGGATCGGTGCCGTCATTAGCCTTTCCTTCAGGGTTTCAAATGCCTGATTGCACTCTTGAGTCCATACAAACTTCTGATCCTTGCGAGTTAGTGAAGTGAGGGGTAGAGCTATCCGCGAAAAGTTTTCCACAAACCTTCGGTAGTACCCGGCTAGTCCAAGAAAACTCCGGACTTCCGCCACGGTCCTCAAAACTGGCCACTCTCTGATGGCTTCTACTTTCGTTGGATCCACTGCCACCCCGTCCCCACTGATTACATGGCCCAAAAACGCCACCTTCTCCAACCAAAACTCGCATTTCGAGAACTTCGCATAGAGCTGGTTCTCTCTCAACACTTGTAACACTATCCGCAGGTGCGACTCGTGCTCCGCTTCCGACTTGGAATACACCAAAATGTCATCGATAAAGACGACTACAAACCAGTCCAAATATTCGCGAAACACTCGGTTCATCAAGTCCATGAACACGGACGGCGTGTTCGTCACCCCGAACGGCATCACCGAGAACTCAAAATGACCATACCTCGTACCAAACGCGGTCTTGGGTATGTCTTCGTCACGAATCCGCAACTGATAATATCCGGACTTTAGGTCCAACTTGGAGTACACCATCGACCCCACCAACTGGTCGAAAAGGTCGTATATCCGAGGAATCGGATACTTATTCTTAACCGTCAATTTGTTCAACTCTCGGTAGTCTATGCACAGACGCATGCTACCGTCATTCTTCTTTACAAATAACACCGGCGCACTCCACGGTGAAGAGCTGGGTCTGATATACCCTTGCTCCAAAAGCTCCTACAACTGAACCTTGAGCTCGGCCAACTCCTTTGGTGCCATCCTAAAGGGTGGACGCGACACTGGTCTAGCTTCGGGCACCAACTCGATGGAGAAATCAATCTCCCGCCGAGGAGGTGCTCCCGGTAGCTCCTCAGGAAATACATCTCCAAACTCCGCCACCACGGGCACTTCTTCAAGAGACAGCCTGGAAAGGCTAACCTCCAACAACGCTACTAGAGCTACACCTCCCTGGCTAACAGCTCGCACTAACTGAAGTGCCGAAACTAGGGAACAGGCCACTCCATGCAGGCCTTCAAACTTGACTTCCGCTTGCCCCACGCCCCTCAGGGTTACCACCTTGGGCAAACAGTCGATACTGGCACGCTGCTCCGCTAGCCAATCCATCCCCAAAATCACATCGAACTCGGATAACGGCAAGATCGCCGCTACTAAAATGAAGTCGACTCCCTCAAGACTCCAACAAATCCGCCCTTTAGTCCTGGTTGTCATAGACGACCCATTGGGCATGCGCACTTTCAACTCTGAGTCCGTTGCAAAGGACTCAACTCCAATCCTCCGGGTGAAACTTTCCGCAAGGAAGGAGTGCGACGCTCCCGTATCAAAAAGTACTCTAGCGGGGTACCCAGATACCAC
This sequence comes from Platanthera zijinensis, assembly GCA_039513925.1. NCBI lineage: Eukaryota > Viridiplantae > Streptophyta > Magnoliopsida > Asparagales > Orchidaceae > Platanthera > Platanthera zijinensis. The sequence continues at coordinate 265,788,338 of CM077079.1, read as the reverse complement.
TACAAAGCCTACACACATGCAACAAACAGAAAGGTTTGAAAGACAGGAATCTAAGGTGTAGGTTGAACTCTCGTACCTGTCACCATATCAGGTTGACGGATTGCTTCTTGTTGCCCAAGGTTGTAGGCCCTTGGCTGCACTGGTTGAAACCGAGAAGCACTCGACTCCGCCATTTTCCCCTTCTCTGCTGCACTGGGTCCGGAGCGTACGGTTTGCTCCTGCCTTGGCTCTTGCTCAGCGCCCCCTTGGGTACAAAATCTTGCTATGTGGCCTGGCTTGCCACAACTGTAACACGTCTGCGGTCCCTTAGAGCGTGACCCTCCGGACGTCCAATTACTTTTCTCGCCCGACTTATATGGGGAAGGCTTCTTCTTCCATCGGCTCCCTTCCGTGTTTCCATGGGACTGAGCAGGCTTCTTCTCCTCCCCCTGCTTGGGCGTGAAACCCTTGCGACGCTGGGATCGCTCCATGTCACTCTCCAAAATTCGGGCCGCCTCCACCAATTCGTTGAAACCCGCACGTTTCATCAATATGAGGGGTTGTCTTAGATTCTCCCTCAATCCATGATAGAAGAGATTGTCCCTCTCTTCATCGTCTGCCATGGTCGTTCCCGCATAACGACCCAAGCGAGTAAATTCCTGAACATACTCATCCACTGACTTGTCTCGCTGCACCAGATGTAGGAACTGCCTCTGGAGGGCTAACCTCGTTGAGGCGGGAATGTACTTCTTCAGGAAGGCATTCCCAAATTCCTCGATGGACGGTGTGCATCCTAGAAATTGCCGGCCACTGTGGCTCACCCACCATAACTTGGCATCTCCCTCCAACATAAAGGCTGCGAACTCTGCCTTTTTCTCATCTGGCGCCTCTGCCGCCCTCAGAAGCTCCTGAATCCTAGCCCACCAATCCTCTGCATCTGTGGGCGTGCCGATTCCCTTGAAGGTTGGAGGGTGGAAACTCAGAAAGTACTTCATTTGCCGGTCCCCATGCCCGACAACCACTCTCTCAGCCTGCGGCTCCGCCCGCCTGGCCTCCTCAACCTGCACGGTCGCTGTCGTGACCGGGGTAGTAGGAGTTGCTACCTGAGCAACGGGAGCTGCTACCTGTGCTGTCACTATAGCTTGGGCCGCCACCATCGCTTCTGCAAGCATGCGACAGAAGTCGGCCGGTGTGACCCCCATCCCTAGCGGACCTTGCGTAGTCGCAATACTTGCCGAGAGCTCTTCTCTTGGCCTCGAGGTCCCAGCCTCGTTGCTTGCACTCTAAACACAAGCAAGAAAACGCAAATCAGTCTCTAATTGCAAGACTCGAACACAAGGACACTCATGGTCCCGCGATACTCCTATGTGGATAACTTCTTATACGCGACTCGACTTAAACTTTCGACTGCGAAACTTCTCATTGGAACGCCAACCTCCCTCTGATACCAAATTATAACACCTCCCCTGTAAAGACCATATAATATGGGTCCGGCCGGGGCCCCACAACATACGGACGCCACAGCTTTAGTATTAAAAGATGATATGAAAACTACCCAATCTCAAAACTCCAGACAAACACAGCGGAAACAGAACAAACCGACAGAAGTTATCCACTAACGATAGAGTATCAAATGGCCTTAAGGCCTTACACAATAATAGTCCAAACAAAAATATAAATGTGCCAAGCACTCCTAGGCTACCTCGGCATGCAAGCCGGACAAAAACATAACAAAAGTAGCAAACACACAAAGAGAAACCAAGCACAGCAATACTTCATGAGGCTTAGGGCTTTTCGCCTGGCGCGCTAGCTCCTGCATGCGATCCTTTCCCTGTAAGGATTTGAAGTAACATGGGTCAGCAAAGGCTGACCTCTACTGTGTAACAAACACATCTCCTCCCAGCCGTCCCTAACGGACCCCGGGGTACCACTCCACCTGCAAGTTAGCACTTCGTATACCGAAAGAGTATATATAATAAAGTGGTAAAACAGGCTTGGATGTCTCAAACAGCATACATGTTCTCTATGTTTTGTACAAAGTGAAAGGGCCTACTATGCAGCATGAATGCAGCCCGGGTTTCACCCAAGGCACCCTAGTTCGTATGCATCTAGCACCACATCAAACACTGGGTACTTCCGTTTCCCCATTGGCTTAAAGCCGCAAACACAAGGGAACCACCATGTCCCTAACGGCACACACGCCGTCACACGGAACCTTGCAAAGGCCCCACCCGCACAAGGGTCATAACCCCAGGGCTTGCCCGCACAATCTGACTTCGCTCGTCAGGGTTCCGCCTCACACTGACCGATTCTAAGAAGCCTTGCTGGACCCTACCCGCTCATGGCTACATTGCCCGGGCTTGCCCTCCGCTCGGCATTCTCGTCAGTCTCACACAAGGGGCTAGTCTCGCCGGGACACTTTCCCCACATGACTTGCGCGTTACGGAAAAGCCAGCCGACCACGGAGACAGCCGCGCCTTAGCACAACACAAACAAAGGTTTCCCCACCCCAATTGCCACTCGCACCGTATCTTTCCCGTGCTCCAAGGAAACCATCTACCGCACAAAGCAGAGCTAACCTCGTCCGGTTCTGACTACGAGTACTCACTCAAATATAAGGGGGAAAACGCATACACACAACGGCGTATTGCCGCTACGGATTTCTACCGAATCCCCGAAGCTCGCTATGCAACATCACCGGGTCGGACTAACGGTCGCGACCACGGCTTCACCCACAATGCTTAATCCGCTAACGGAGCGAATCTCTAATGCAAAGCATGCCGGGATGAACATACTCAACCCGGAGGTTCCTCTTGAACCTAGGCTACACGAATCCCTCTCATTTGAGAGATTCGGTGCTCAAAATATGAAAGGAAGGGGATGCTATTCATGCATCCTAAATCCTAAAAACCGAGAGGAGAAGTGTCGTTACCTTTCGTCCCCTCTTCCTAGCCATGGAGAAGATTTGCTCGGTTGAACACCATCGCAACGCTCCCACCTTCACGGATCTGAACTCCGCTCGCGAAACGGACCTCCGAAGCTTCGCCGGCGGCCGGATCTTGGCCTCCTTCCTCCTCCTTGCTCTCCCTTCTCTCTAGAATCAAGAGAGATAAAGCCAAATGGAAAATGAGGGTTTGAAACCCTATTCCCGGCCTTAAACCACCCAGGGAGGCTCCCCACCATTGGATCTTCCAAAGAAAAGAACGAACGGCCACGATCGGAACCCAAAATAGAAAATCTGGGCCGAACACGGGTTGCAACACGACCGTGTGCATGGCCGTGTTAGCCATTCGCTGTCTCGACCGATTCGAAAACTAGTACACGGCCTTCGACACGGCCTTTGACACGGCCTCCGACACGGCCGTGTCGCCATTGACACGCCCGTGTCGAGACCCTTGTCACGCCCCCTACCGACCAATTTTCCCAGTCAGAGAAGGACACGTCCAAAAACACGGCTAAGGACACGGCCTTCGACACGCCCGTGTCATCCCCGACACGGCCGTGTCATGACCCATGTCACGCCTAGCAGAATAAATCCTGCTAACAGCCCGAGAAGGACACGGCCAGGGACACGCCCGTGTCCAAGGCCGTGTGCCTACCAAGGCGCTACACGGTTGTCGATCAACACGGTTCGACAACCAAGGCGCTACACGGCTTGTGACACGGCTGTGTCACAGGCCGTGTGCCTACCCCCAAAACCCAAATTTGGCTGAAATGACGCCGTCGTTTCCCCTTCCAAGTTTTGGGGTGTTACAAGGTTGGCTGTGGTTTTTCCCCTCGTCGTAGCGAGGTAGTTTGTTATTTTAGTTTTCTTTGCTTAGTTTCAGACATATTATTCATACTGTGGGTTCGTGTCAGGTTGTTGACGCCCACAGGATTGTTGATTTCTTTTGACACTTGCTAGCTGATGTGGTTTTCTTATGTTCGGTGTATATTTCTTGCTCTCTGGGATGATTTATTGCTATGATTGCATGTTAGATATTTTTAACCTATAAAACCCTACTATTAGTAAAGCATACTTGTCATCTCTTTCAAAACTAAGTCACTAATTTCTATTTAGCGTAAAGACTTTTCTATACTTATTATAAATCTAGGGTTTGCATAGTATGAGTTGTTCCTCGGGGACATTTATACTCATGTAGAATATTAGAGTCAATTTAAACAAGTATCTTCCGCAAGCGTATAACTTATATTTTAAATCGTGGACTAGATGATTCACTAAGCCGAGGGATACGGCTACCGTCATAACTTAAACTGGATTTCATTCATAACAATTTATGTTTCCTTTTAAAATTGTAGAGTTTGGAGGCTTGCCTGAACGTCTGCAGTTATCCCCTGCACGGCGTGGCATCACGACGTGTATTTTCCCCCTTGCTCTGATATAATTTAATTGTTGGGGGAAAATGCGGGGATTGACCATGAATGTCCACTCATATAAACAACCATATTTATATATACTCTTGAAGGAATGTATATAAAATACTCAAGAGTTTGGCCTTAAGGCCTTATAGTTACGCTTTATAAGTGTGGATTACAAACATCGGCGCGCAGGCCTGCCACATATGAACATAACAAAAGTCTTTGCTCAGCCTTCGAGGGCCAGCAGTAGCAACAGGGGCTTCAGCCCTCTATTTCTCGCTCGGCTATCCAGTACCTGCACAGGGACAACCCACCATAATGGTTGCAAACAAAGCAACGATCAACATTCAGCTGACTAATTTATAACAACCCTACCCCTTTCTCGGGGCAGTGCTATTCCTTCCCTACAGACATAGTATTTCACAAGCTGATATATCATACAATGTGCACTCACGTACAATCAATATATCATAACCGTCGGCCACACTACCCGACGATCCGTGCACTCAGGGCACATTCTTGGTGTACCGGCGAACTAGGGTCTCACCACCATTCAAGGTCCGAAACCCAACGGTATTGAGCATTTAGTCTTAATGGCGCGCATGCCTAAGACTCTCATTATGCGCTCCAACGAGACCAATAACTAGGTCTACCAGTCGGTCAGACATAACGCGGTCCGGTTCAGCCAATCTCGTTGCTCAAATCATCCAAAATGACGCAAGTCAGCTTTCCCCTTATCCGTTCGGCACGAAGCCTTCAAGAACTCGTATCTCACAATAGCCACACTGTCCACCAAGGACTGGCTTCACATTCCAAATAAGGAGTTAGTTCCAGTGTTCCTCGCGAGCGATTAGCGGGTTCAGTAGAAGCTCTCTTTCTGCACCCAAACTCTGCAGCATCCTGCAGTGCTAGAAAACTAGTCTTTCATAGCATATAGCACAAGAATCACGAGGATATTTTCCTGGAATTCCACTCCAGTACTTCCTGTTAATGCCCTTCACAGGTACAACCCAACGACTCCACAAACTACACGTTTATACGTGGAGTCTTCTCCGATGCACAAAATAAAACATCACCAATCCAGACCAACCTGTCCAGATGGGCTTCACACAGCATGCCTATTCCGTACTACACATTTCTGGATCTATATATAAGACTTGTTGGGGGTATTTTAAGAATCAACCCAAGGGAAATCCCTCAAGAATCCACCCTTTGGTGGGGGAAATCCATGCACATGCCAAAAGAAGGACTTCACATGTCCAAGAAGGAAGATCGTTACCCTTGACGATCTCTTTGGAGCCATGGAAATCTAGCCAGATAGAAAGCACCGCAAACGGCCTTGTCTCAACAAATCTGGACTCGTCTCTCGATTCGGAACGCTGGAGCTCCACTGGCGGCCGGATTCCTTCTTCTCCTCCTTCCTTGCTCTCCCTTCTCACTCTCTCTTTAGAAAGAGAATGGACAAAGTTGAATGAGAGTTATCTCTCAACTCCTAGCCTTAATACAGCAGGGAGAAGCCTGAACCACTAGATCCTAGTTGAAGGAAATGAACGGCCACAAATCGCCCTGAAATCTCTGTTTTTTGCTGAACACGGCTTGTGACACGCCCGTGTCACAGGCCGTGTACCTTAAGCGGCAAACAACCCGACTTGACCCGAGCAGGACACGGCCATGCGACACTCCCGTATTACAGTTCGTGTGCCCTGACACGGCTTCGGACACTCCTGTGTCTAGCCGTGTTCACCAGGACTCACATCCCTGGACAAATCCAGAGAAGGACACAGCCTTTGACACGCCTATGTCATAGGCCGTGTGTCCAACTCGACTTGCCTCTCGAGGATCGTCGAGTGAAGTTCGTCGAATAAAGTTCGTCGACCCATAGTAGGACACGGCCTAGGACACGCCCGTATCGCAGGCCGTGTACCCACTTGAGAATCGTCGAGTGCATTTCGTTGAGCACTCGATAGGCTGTGTGTCAACTCGACAACACAGAGCAGGACATGGCTTGGGACACCCCCGTGTCCCAGGCCGTGTTGCTCAGCATGCACTCATTCTTGAGATTTTGGGCGTTACACAGCCGCCCGCCGCTGCCGACCGCCGCCTCCACCAGCCGCTGTCACCGCTACCGCTGCTTGGTTGTCAGTCCGCCACCGCGTGAAGGTTGGCCACCGTCCGATCACTACAAAGCGTTCATCATCGTCCGATCTACAGGTAACCACCCACTAACCACCAGGTTAGTTGGAGCCCACCATAACCACCTCCTGGAGGCTATAAAAGGAGCCCCAGGCCTTCTCATTTCTCACCTTTTTTGCTCCTCCAGCCTTCTTCTTCCACAGTCCAGAGCCCTTTCGAACTCCTCCCTCGGGTCATCTTCAAGTCGCCTACAAGCCAGAGAAGTGCCCAAGTCCCCAAGTGTGCAGAGAAAGGAAGAAGATGACTATCACAGGCACTCAAGCACACCAGCCACAAGGCAGTATCCAACACTCCCTCGGTGCAGCCTGTTGCCCGTTGCGAGTCAGGAATTCTCTCTCACCACCAAGTTGTAACGAGGAGCGACATGTCACCCTCGATTCTTCAAGCATATTATAACCGCAAGCTGATAGTGGACTTTGACCGGCATATATCCGATCACGTGGTTTCCTACCCAGTTGAGGGGTTTTTCCACATTAAAACCTCTTGTTTCAACTTTCTATTTTCATTGACTGTGTGTGCGCTCGACCGTTCCGAGAGCTAAGACGGTCCAAGAATTCCGGGCCGACCGGGACGTCGAGTTAGTCCGTAACACTAAGTGCATTGTGGAAATCTTTAGAAAAAATATATTTATTGGCACTTTCTAAGTCAATTTAGATGAAAATAATGAGGGAACACTTTATAAAGCTAGTGATGCTCTGTCTTGAAATATTCATACATTTATATAATGTTGATCGAACCAAGTCCATTTTATAATACATTTGGGGTGCGATTAGTCCATTCCCTCGTGATCCCACTATCCAAATGAGGATCATGGGGGAACCGTCGAGCGGGCGAACGACGCATGATCGCGTGTGATCCACAAGCGTGCGATCTGCACCCGCGATTGTCTTCCCCGAACCGTCCTGGGCCCGATCGCCATGACTGGCAGAGGACCTTCCCTCCCGTGGCCACTGTGGAAGGGGCTAGGCGTTACCGGCCACCCCCATGGCGAGGAAGGCTCGCCCGGCTGCCCCCTACTCAGGCCGGCTCCGTTCGACCGTGACTTGTGGCTGGCCGGTACCGAGCCTTGTGACTGGTGTCATACCTTGTGTCCGGCTCTGGTCGTCTGCGCCTTGTGGCTTGCCGGTACCGAGCCTTGCGACTGGTGTCACGCCTTGTGGCTGACTGCCTCTCTTGCCTCCTTGGGCGCCGTCCCTGCCGTTCGATCATTCTGCCATGATCGCGACCGTCTAATGCGCGGGCAACTACCCGTGTAACCACATCCAGTAATGGGGGGGGGACACTTTTTAGTGGGGGCATGTATTTAGTAAAATTAAATATATGATTAATGTTCCCCCAAAACCATACTCATAATTATGATATTGGTGGTTACGACGTGCGGATTGCCGCATAACCACCGTAACAATCTCTTGGAGGATATAAAAAGGCCCTAAGGGCTCCTTATTTCTCATATTTTCTCTCATCTGTTTTCTTCATCCTCAGGCCAGAGCTCTATCGGATACCTCCTTAGAGCCACCTTCAAGCCACCGTGTAACGACTCCACCCGTTAAACAATATATAGTAGAAGGTCCGGCCGGGGCCCCACACTATATGCCACAAACAGACGGTGATGTCACGGGTTAATACCACCAACGCATCCTAACTCAGAGTATGCTAGCGGAAAAATAATCAGTAGGCTGAACTCATACCAGGAATATCCACTATATATATATATATATTACCAAGGTTATATATACAACCACTCGAACGAGGGGATAACAAATACCACAGTTTGGCCTTAAGGCCTTACAGTTCCTCTTTATACAGTATGGATTACAGACATCAGCGCGTAGGCCGGCCATACATGAATAAAAGAAAGCATAACTAGATAGCCTTCAAGGGCTAGCAGCAACAACAACAGCAAGAGCGGCAACAACAACAGCAGGGGCATCAGCCCTTCACTTCCCGCTCGGCTCTCCAGCACCTATACAGGGGCAATCCACCCAGAAGGTGGAAAACAAGGCAACAGTCAGCATTCAGCTGACCAATTTATAACAATCCTACCCCTTTCCCGGGGCAGTAGCACTCCTTCCCTACAAATCCATACATCATCAATATATCATATATTGTGCTCTCACACACATTCAAGCCAACACAACCGCCAACCATACGACCCGACGATCCGTGCACTCAGGGCACATTCTTGGTGCATCGGCAAACCAGGGTAAACACCACCGTTTACACGGTATTGAGCATTTAGTCTTAATGGCGCGCAGGCCTAAGACTCTCATTATGCGCTCCAACATGACCATCACTCAGGTCCTCCTGTCGAACGGACATAACGTAGGTACAGATCAACCACCCCCTGTTGCTCAAATTACCTTTCCATCACCAAGTACAGCGTACTCGAGGCTACACTAAAGGCGCAGGTCGGTTTCACCTTTCCTGTTCGGCACGAAACCTTTTTAAGAGCTCGCAGCTCACACAAGCCATAACGTCCGCCAAGGACTGGCTTTAGAATAGCCACACTGTCCAAATAGGACTGGCTTCATAATAGCCACACTGTCCAACAAGGACTGGCTGTATTGTTCATCAAGGACTGGCTACCCCATAGCCACAACATAAACAGCACAAGGGCGTTTTCCTGGAATCCCACATTCCAGTACTTCCTGCTACTCCCCTTCACAGGCACCACCCATTGACCCCACTAACTACATGAATATACACGGAGTCTTCTCCGGTGCGTAAATGCAACATCACCAATCTAGACCAACATGTCCAGATGGGCTTCACACAGCATGCTTATCCCGTACTACACACTTTCGGGTCTAGATACAGACTCAATAGGGGATAACAACTATCAACCCACCAGAATCACTCACTCTTTCCACCTTTTGGTGGAGAGGATTCCTTACTCATGCATAAAGGAGGACTTCACATGTCCAAGAAGGAAGATTGTTACCCTTGACGATCTCGTGGGAGCCATCAAAAATCTGGCCGGTTGGAAAACACCGCAACAGCTTTGCCTCCACAGAACTAGCCTCGGATCTCGAATCGGACTGTGGGAGCTCCACACATAGCTTGCCATTCTCCTCCTTATCCTTCCTCCAAGCTCTCCCTTTTTCTCTCTTGATATGAATGAGAGAAGATGCCAATCCCCCAGTCTTATCACTACAGGAAAGCACCTGGGCCATTGGATCCAAATAAAAATAATTGGATGGCCAAGATCTGCCCAAATGTCCAAATTTGACTTGACACGGCCTGTGACACGCCCGTGTCCCAGGCCGTGTACTCTAAGTGGTGCATGAACCGACTCAAACCAAACCAGAACACGGGCTCCAACACGCTAGTGTCACAGGGTAGACTCGCCCGTGTCAACTTTGACACGACCGTGTGACTGGCCGTGTCACCCTTTCAACACAGAACCAAATTTTCCGAGAAGAACACGGCTAAGGCTCACGCCCGTATCCCTGGCCATGTGCCCAACACGCCCCTATGACATGCCCGTGTTACAGGCCGTGTACCGCACTCAACGCCACTCCACTCAACGCCACTCAACGCTGCCCAGTATTCACCTGAGAAGGACACGCCCTGGGATACGCCCGTGTCCCAGGCCGTGTTGCCTCTCGACGATCGTTGATCGTGCTATCTCGAGAACTCGACTCGATGCCCACCGTAAAGGACACGTCTGTGTCCCAGGCCGTGTGCACTGCACACGCCCTTGGACACGCCCGTGTCCCAGGCCGTGTCACCCAGCCTGACCCCATTTTGGGACTTATGGTTTTTGGTGTGTTACACACCGCTCCACCACCAGAATTCTCCTACGTGCCTCCTCTCTGCCAGAGATTCGTTTAAATCCACGAGTGCGTAGCAAGAGGGAAAACCCTACGACAACAAGCGCTCGTTCGTACGCATTAGTAAAACCACCAGCATCGCGCGGAGAAGCCTGTGGCCCGCTGTAAGCCTAAGTATCTCTTTCTCTCTCACCATCAAAGTGTAACGAGGAGCGGCTTGTCGCCCTTGATTCTCCAAGAAAGTTACAATCGTAAGCAAATAGTGGATTTCGGCAGGCACATACCAGGTCGCGTGATTTTTTACCCAGTTGAGGGGTTTTTTCACGTCAAAACCTCGTGCATACAATTTATCTCTCATTGACTGTGAGCTCCCTCGACCACTCCAAGATCTAAGGCGGTCCAAGTTACATTGGTCCAACCAGGGCATCGAGTTTGGTCGCAACAGTTTGGCGTCGTCTGTGGGAAGCGAATTCCTGACATCCTCAGAAGATCAATAGACCTTACCTTTTGCAAATGGTGGGAGACATCAAGACCATCGCAGAAATCCCAGATCTCTCCCCCAGGTACTCTCAGTGGGCATGCTTGAGAGGGGTCATGAAGACAAAAACTCAGGCGAGACAATATCATCACCTTTGGCAATGAATACCTGTTGGGATTTCGAATTCCCCACCAAGACCCGCTCGTGATCACCGCAGGAATCGTGGATACCTGTTATAATGTCAAAAGGATCCTGGTCGACAATAGGAGTTCTGTCGACATTTTATTCTTGTCTATCCTCCAAAGCATGAAACTCACTGAGCAATACCTCGGTCCTACAACTAGACCTGTTTACGGGTTCGACAACCACCCAGTTCCAGTTCCAGTCCAAGGAACGATCACCTTGCCAGTCACCATGGGTACATTCCCAAGGCATGCTACTATACGCATAACTCCCGGTTTACTGTCATAGACTCACGCTAGGCTTACAATTCCATCTTCGGAAGACCAATCCAATCTATCTTTGGAGCAATTCCGTCAATTCCACACCTATCTATGAAGTTTCTAACTCCTAGTGGGATAGGGGTTGTCAGAGGAAGCCAAGAAGCGGCTCGCACTTCCCACTCATAGCAAGCTTATCCAGCAACAGTAGTTACCCTCCACATCAATGGCTTTGATTTGCGCGAAGAAACAAAAATATAGATGTTAGAGCATGCGTTCCGCACTTCTTGGTTTGAAAATAACAAATCTCAAATATATTTGATCATAGTGTGTTTATGGTGTGCATATATAATAGGTACAACACTCTGATAATTTTGGATGGGCGACATACATTAATTTTTACAAAGTTGAGCTATCATAGGCGACAGTTACTACCGCCTCGCATTAACGTGATGACGTAAGCCATGATGTAGGTCACGATTCAAAATGGTTACCACAATGCACATTATCAGAGATACCGTCTAGCGATATCGTGTTATTGCATCGCGATAGTCCCACGACCGTACATGACCTCCAACATCTCGGCACGGTTATTATAGAGTGGGACACGTGTTAACCAATGGAGATATCGAAGGCGATACCGCCGCGTGATAGTGGAAAAACTATAAATGGGCTGAACTTCGGGAATTTGATGTTACACACCTTTAGGAGCCTTGATCACGTGCATCTCCAGCCAGATAACTCCGTGGAACCAGAAAAACTCCTAAGTGTTCGTGAAATCTTAAGAGCGAAGAAGGGGCCGTTCGTGTTTCTCATCTCTGACGATCTTCACAAAGATTTTTCGGCCTCTTCAATGCTCAAGACCTAAGGGAGTTTTTATTCTCAGATTTCTTTTTCGTTTTCATTCACTTTATAAGCCGTAGAGAATTCGCCGCCTTATGAGTGGCGACCAGGCTCGTGTGTGGTTGGAAATCATCGTCGTGCGTGCAGCGACTAGGTTGTGGTGAGATCTAGGGGAGGCTAGTTGTTGTATTTAGGGAGAGATAGGATTTAGCCGGTCAGTCCATGGGAGAAGGACTGGTAAATTCAAAAAGGAGATTTTGTTTTTTTTATAACAGTCTCGATTTCAAGCTTTATTGAAATATTTCGTTTGTAATTTTTATCACTTATGAAATAAGCATGCATTTTATTTTATCATTAATTTCTAAGTGCTTTGTTATAAATATTTGGTTGTGCTTAAGTATTCTTACTTTAAGTAAAAATTTGGTTAAGTAATTTATGTATAACCCGTAATTCGTTGAGATCCTAAGCGATTAAGGAGAGCACTCGTCGGGGGAGCACACGTCAGGGGAGCACTCGTCGGTGTATCACTCATCAGGGTAGCACTCGTCAGGGAAGCACTCGTCGGGGGAGCACTCGTCGGGGGAGCACTCGTCGGGGGAGCACTTGTCAGGAGATCACTCATCCGGGGAGCACTCGTCGGGGGAGCACTCATCCGGGGAGCACTCGTCGGGGGAGCACTCATCCGGGGAGCACTCGTCAGGGGAGCACTCGTCGGGGGAGCACTTGTCGGGGAAGCACTTGTCAGGAGAATACTCGTCGGAGGAGCACTCGTCGGGGGAGCACTCGTCGGGGGAGCACTCGTCGGGGGAGCACTCGTCGGGGGAGCACTCGTCGGGGGAGCACTCGTCGGGGGAGCACTCGTCGGGGGAGCACTTGTCGGGGGAGCACTCGATTGGAGAGCACTCATCGGGGGAGCACTCATCGAGAGTACTCGCAGGCCCTAGGGTCTGCCAATTGTCTTTCCAGACATCGGAGTCTGGTTGTTGGCAGACCAATTTTGGTTACATTTTGTAAAACTGAAAGGTGAGATGACACTATTGGTAGATCAAACTTAGAATTCAATAAATAGATCTTTAAGAGCACCTTTGGAGGGAATCCAGTTCTTTTGGCTTCCTCCTCCTCATGCTATTTTTGGTTGGCTTCGAGTGCCCTCCGAGGTGCCCATCACAGCTTCTGGCTTGGGAGGATAAGCGCTCTAAGATCTTCCGGGTGTGTTGTGGGACCTCTATTCTGTGACTCAGGATCCTTTCTACAGTTTTAAGACTTAGGTCGAGTGAGCTTCCTTGGGATAAGTAAGTGTGAGGTTACCCCTTATTGGGCCCTTGTGAGAAGTAGCGAACAAAAGACTAAAGTAGCGAACAAACGACTAGAAAACAAGCCGGAACTTTGAATAATTGAAATTTTATTATCCAAAAAGATATGATTTATAAAGGTATGGCCTCCCTTTTATAGAATGGAGGAGAGAGGATAGAATACAAACTAACAATGTGGGACTAAAGCTATACATCAGATCCGGGCGGCTAGAACAACAGACCGGAACAGGCCGCGTGGTTAGACAATGTTCTAACCGCTCGACAATACCAGAAGCAAGAGAGAGATACGGTAGGAGACCGCTAGACCGCCCGGTTTCCAAGCCGCCGGAGATAAACCGTCAGACCGCCGGACACCACACAGCAACAGTCTGGATATCAACCCGCCGGACACAAACCGCTAGACCGCCCGGTCTACAACCCGACAGACTCAAACCGCCAGACCGTCCGGTCTCATACTTCGACAGCCCCGAACTCCACAAGAATCCGAGTTTTGGTTTCAACACTTTGTTAGAAGATAAATTACAGTTTTCACTTATTCACCCCCCCCCCCCCCAAGGGCACCTCAAGATCCAACACTTGGTATTAGAACAAGGTTTCTCCAAAACGATTTTACGACCGAGAGAAATGGCGCATAATGATCACGCAATTTCTGCGGGGTAAGGAATTAACAGAGCTCCTTTATTCACTAGCACAAATTATAATTACTGGAAAATTCGAATGCGATATTTTCTTATTGCGTTAGATATAGATGTCTAGGGAATGGTAGAACAATGCTACACTCCACCTACAATGGTAGTTGGAAGTGTTACTATGAAAAAACCAAAGGATAAATGAGACGATTTAGATAGACTCGTTGCAAAAATAACGTTAAGGCCATGAACGCATTGTTTTGTGCATTAGATAGAACTGAATTTAATAGAATTTATGCATGTGAAACTGCTTATGATATTTGGAGTTCGCTTGAAGTTATGCATGAAGGTACATCGCAGGTGAAGGACTCAAAGTTGTTTCAATTGGAGTCAAAATTTGAAAAGTTCGGGATGGAGGTTGACAAAGATGTTGATTCTATGTACACAAGGTTTACAAAATTTGTCAACAACTCCAAAGTCCTTGGTAAGAATTTCTCCAACAGAAATTTGGTAAGAAAGATTTTAAGATCACTTCCCCTAAAATTCATTGAAGGTGACTGTCATCTCAGAATCACATGATCTTAAAACTCTTCAAATTGAGAGCCTCATCGGAAATCTGTAAACCCATGAAGTAGAGTTGAAATTCAACAACAAGAGTACAACTTGGAGCCAAAGAAGAAGGCGTTGGCGTTGAAGTCTAAGAAAGAAGTGGAAAGTGAAATGGATGAAGATAATGAAGAGGATGAGGAGAGTTTGTTTGTAAAGAAATTTAGAGGTTTATGAGGAATACAGAGAGAAGAAATTCATTCAAGAATTACTTTAACAAAAAATGATTCTGGAGTTAAGAAAAGTAGAAGAAAATTTTATGTCGAGGAAGATGAAGAGCGTTCACCACCGGAGTGCTATTATTATAGAAGGATTGGTCATATTAGAAACAAGTGTCCAAAGTATCTTAAAAAGCAAAAAGAGAAGAGGCGCGACAAAAAGAACAAGAAGAAGGTGTTGAAGGCAGAAACTTGAGATGATTCGTCATCTGAAGATTCAAGTGATTCAGTTTCAAAAGACAACAAGGAAGCCAACATGTGTTTGATGGAAAAGAGCATTTTACCATCCGAAGACAAATGCAGTGTCCAAAATGACACTGAGGTAACTCCTCCTACTTATAAAGAATTACATTCTAAATTTTTATAAACTTGCTATTTTTTTGATAAAAGTCTTAAAGATATTGATTTATTGAACTTTAAAAATAAAATTATATTAAAAGAAAATAAAAAGTTATCAAGTGAATTGAAAGTGCTTGGGAAGGAGAAGGTCACTTGGTCAAAAGTGCAATCACTCTTTGACAAGGATAAAAGAATTAGAAAAGCTCTTACTAAATCCCAATACAAAGTAGATTCTCTTAACAAAGAAAAAAAAGACTTAGAGAGAACTTTAAAAACTTCTCAATCTCAAATAGAAAGTGGCAAAAAGGCATTTGCAAATCAATGTGTTATGTTAGTCACCAATAACACCGCTTTGAAAGCCCGGATCCATGATCTAAATTTGGCTATTAAGAAATTTGGAATTGGCCGAAAATCATTGGATATGATTTTATCCATCCAGTGTCATGGATATGCAAAATATGAACTTGGATATGTCACTGGAAGCTATCGCCTCGCGATAACTACTACTGCTGGCGATAACTCAAAGTCTAGAAAATTGAGTTTTAATAATAAAAATAATTTTTTTTACTGATCATCCATCTTCCAATAAGAGTCCAAATTCAGTTATAAAACAGGCATCATCATCTTTTATTACTTGTACCAATTGTAATAGATTTGAATACACTACCGACTCTTGTAGGAAGATAGGCCATAGTTTAATTAAACAAGTCTGGGTACCGAAGGCGTCCACCTACTCTATGGGAGGTACCACTTGGGTAACTAGATCTTTACTCTCATCTTCTTTCTATGTGTGTTAGCAGGCTAAGAACAAAGAAGACTTGTGGTACTTGTACTCAGAATGTTCAAAACACATGACGGGCAATAAATCCAAGTTCTTAGTCTTCAAATGAAGAAAGGATGAGTAGTGATCTATGGTGACAACAATAAAAGAAGAATCATGGGCATCGGTGTAGTTGGTAATAATTTTTTTACTATTTCAAAT
This sequence comes from Platanthera zijinensis, assembly GCA_039513925.1. NCBI lineage: Eukaryota > Viridiplantae > Streptophyta > Magnoliopsida > Asparagales > Orchidaceae > Platanthera > Platanthera zijinensis. The sequence goes on along the minus strand of CM077079.1, from coordinate 265,772,186 downwards.
GTTCTATTTGTAGATGGTTTTAAGCATAATTTAATTTCTATAAGTAAATTATGTGATATGAGTTTAAATATTTTATTTGAATCATCTTCAAACATTTGCAAAATCATTGATTCAAAAACTCAAGAAATTGTTTTTACCACACCGAAAATTCACAATGTTTATATGATTACTTTTTATGATCTTTCTCAATCTTCACTGAAATGTTTTATTTCAAAAAACGATGAATTAGAATTATGACATAAACGACTTGCACATTCTAGTACAAACAAAACTTGTTATTAAAATTTCTTTAAAAATTTAATTGAGGGTTGACCTTTTTTAGAAAGAAAGCTTTCTTCTTTATGTACGCCATGTCAAAAAGAAAAATCCACAAAATCATCTTTTAAAAACAAAAATATTGTTTCTACAACTAGACCTTTACAATTAATTCACTTGGATTTATTTGGTCCAGTTACTACTCAGAGTCTAAAAGATAGAAAATATACTTTTATTTTGATAGATGATTATTCACGTTTTTATTGGACAATCTTTTAGTTTCCAAATCCGATGCGTATTTTGAATTTATAAAATTATGTATTCGTATTCAAAATGAACTTGATTTGAAAATTAAATGCATATGATCGGATCATGGAGGTGAGTTTGAGAATGATAGCTTTATTTTTTTCTGTACTGAATTAGGGATTAAGCATGAATTTTTTGCTCCTCGCACACCACAGCAAAATGGTGTAGTGGAGAGGAAAAATAAAACTCTTCAAAAACTAGCACGCACTATGTTATCTGAATATAAATTACCTAGATCTTTTTGGGTTGAAGCTGTTAGTACTGCTTGTTATGTGTTAAATCGTGTAATGATGGGTATATTTTTAAAACTTACACCATATGAGCTGTATTATCAAAAGAAGTCTAATGTATCTTATTTTAGAGTTTTGGATGTAAATGTTTCATTTTAAATACAAAAAATGTTTTAGATAAATTTGATGAAAAATATGATGAAGAAATATTTATTGGTATTCTTCAACTAATAAAGCTTACAGAGTATTTAACAAACAGACAAAAATAGTTGAAGAATCAATTCATATTAAATTTGATGAGTTTATTCTTTGTGTAAAAGTTACAGGAAATGATGAAGAGCCCCTAGCTTCCTCCTTTGGAAAAGGATGATGAAGAAATCCTTGGAGAACAAGAACAAGAAAATAAAGAACTAAGAGAAGAATAAGTTGAAGAATATGTGCCTCCAAAAGCGCTTATATTTTCAAAAGATCATCCATAAGAATTGATAATTGGTGAACCATCAAGAGGGGTAAGTACTCGTTCTTCTTGACATGATTTATTTTCAAACCTATGTTTTGTTTCCAATGTAGAACTTAAAGATGTTTCAACTGCTTTAAATGATGAGTCTTGATTTTTAGCTATGAATGATAAACTTAATCAATTTGAATGTAATAAGATTTGAAAACTTATAGAGAGACCATCTGATCATCATGTAGAAGTTAAATGAATTTTTAAGAATAAATTAGAGAGTGAATCTAGGGTAACTAGAAATAAAGCTAGAGTACTTGTGAATTCACACAAGGCATGTCCAACTTCTCTTCTCCCTTTTCCCTCAATAGACCACTGATCTTCACGAAATCAAGTCCATCATCTTGGTAATGAAAAGAGGAGATGATTGAAGACATACACGTGGTGATCGACACCCTAGAACGAAAGTTCTAGTGTGGTCCCTTTCTAGGAAAACTCCATTAACTCTCAAACCAAGCTCTCTTGAGCCGATGTATCTCCTACGTTTTGGATCTAAAGATCTAGCACCAAGGAAGAGGGTAAGAAGCTCACTTGGTTTCCAGCCATGGATCGTGTCCTTCTAGGCAGCATAACTGTGTTCGGCTTCCGGCATTTACCACGGTTCTTTGTTCTTCTAGAGGAGAAGTTTGGCTCAGCTGAAGAAGAACGTACGATGCTTTGGTGGCTAGGTTTCGGTTGATTCTTAATAAAGGAAGGACCGGTTGATTTAGGGTTAAGAATCACCTTGACACCCGTCACTCTCCCTAAACCCTTAGGCGAAAACGGGAGATGGGCGATGCGAGGAGTGTTTTGCCCAGATCCATTCTATCGTAAAATATATAATAGTTATTTAATCTTTTTTATTTCAAGATTTGATTTGCACCGATTCAAAATAGATTTGATCATAACAATTATGTTAAAATATATACTTTATAAATAGAGTAATTTTAAGTGCAAATCAAGTTTGGATACGTGCAAACCATTGTTAAGTGCAAACAACAATATTTAACGTGTAAAATAACTTGTTATGTGCAAACCAAATGAAAATTTTAAAAAAGTATTTTCATTGTTAAAATCATGTCAAAAAAATACAAAAACCAGTCTTAATCCACAACATTAGTATATCCAATTCTTCTGCATAATGTGATTTCATCCAAAAAAAAGTAATTATAGAATCATTATGTACCTGTATTTAGACCTAAAATAATATTAGAGTTGAAATCATGACTAACATGCACAAAATGAGCTTAATTCGAAAACTTTTGTACATTTAATTCTTCCACAAAAATTGATTTCACCCAAAAAAAAAATATCATTATATAATTAATAAGAATCTGCATTAAAACAAAAATTATGTTATCAAACTTTAGTAATTTATAACATCAAACTTAAAATTAATCAATTACTTACCAATCTGAGAATAGGAAGAAATTAGAGAAACTTAAAATCTGAGCACTGGGAGATATCTGGGCAATGAGAGTATTTTGTGCAATGAGAGAAATCACTTATTCAACATCTAAGAGCAATAAGAGAAATTATAAAATGCCTCGGTCTTCTCCTTTACTGATCCAATTTGACGAAAAACTATCATGATCTTGCCGGAAATTGCAGAAAAGGAGAAGACCTAGCAGGAAATTACAGAGCAGGAGAAGAACACGCCGGAAAATGCAAAAAGAGACCTAGCCGAAAATTGTAGAGAAGGAGAAGACCTAGCCGAAAATTGCATAGAAGGAGAAGACTTCGCCGGGAAATGCAAAAAAGGAGAAGACATGCCCGGAAATTGCAGAGAAGTAGAAAACCTAGCCGGAAAATGCAAAAAAAAGGCGAGAAAAACCTAGATCTGGTGGTTATTTACCTCGACGGAGATTCACCGACTGTAGGTGTACAACCCCGTATCCGGCGAGTGGGTCGACAGAAGCCAAACCGGCCGGTTCAGACCGCGCCCAAGCCCCAGGCGAGCTCGGCAGGGGAGTATGCACGCCAAGTCCAACGTGCCGAGTCCGAACTCGGCAATGGTCGGACCGAGTTCGGCGCTCGTCGAGTCGAGCCCGGAGTTCGTGGAGCTGAGCCCGACGAATGAGGGCGGGGACATCTTGCAAGAAGGGCGCCGAGTTCGTACTCTCCCTAGGCAGAGGGGTAGGCGAGTGCGAGCCCCATCCGCCACTCGCGAGCAGGACCTCCAAGAGGCAGCTCGCCCAGGTTTTGCAGTGATGTATGTCACCATGTTGACCCCATTGGTCTGCCCCTAGCCCCCTAGAGCAGCGGAGGTTGGCTATTTGCAGGCCGTTTTCAGAATCCTATAAATAAGACCCAAGGGGTACATCAGAAAGACATGCTTACTTGTGCCCAGTCTTCTAGCGTTTTCTGAGATACCTTAGCTTCAACACTTGGCTAAGGAGGGGAAGCGCTCTAAGATCTTCCGGGTGTGTGGTGGGACCTTCGTGTCGGAGCCTTGGGTCTGTTCTTTGTCCTAAGTTTTTGGCTATCTAGTTCGCAGGGGAGAGTAAGTGCGCGATCACCCCTTCCCCAAGGGTGAACTCCTCGAGACCGATTTTTTGGTTTCAACAGTAGGGAAAGGTTCACCGTCGGCCGAGGACGCAACCACCGGCGGCTAAGGAACCATTCACCGACGTAAAAGGGGTAATGTGTGGCTGCGCAAGCGAGAAAGTCTGGAGGATTTCAGGAGTATAGCAGAGTGGGTTGCACCTTGTTCCTTTTACGGTTTATTTTACGGTTTAGGGAATTAAAACCAAAAAATGATTTGTATTTTTTTGAGTGATTTGCACATAACACAAATAGGTTTGCACGTAACATCACTCTATAAATATGTTGACATCAGACTTAATTTCATGTTCATACAAATAGTTATTCTATGAAAATACATTGTATTTGCAACATAGGCTCCGTTTGGCGGGATGATGGCGGTCGTAAATGTAAAGCATTGAGACGTCACTCCCCAAAATCACACGGTTACAGGAGTGGTCACCCCGCTTATACACCAAGGATCAAAGAGCACGCTAAGCGGTGTGAGACTAAACCATCCTTTTTAACGAGTCGCAACAGACGCTCGAACATCACCGTCCATTCCACGTGGCGCACTCAACAATAAACGTATGAGTTAAACCGGCATTCGTTAAGGATCACCTAACAAACATCATTCATATGAACATAAAAGTGGATGAGATTTAGTAAGTGAGCATTAACAAATGACAATTTAACCCCTTGTTCATGACGGCCACCACCGTGCTTCCCAATAAGGATCCCCTCCATTTCGTCACTATTTCTGAATAAATGAAGGGGATCCATTTCACGATCATGTTGTAATGCTTTTTGATTCAACCGGTTTACCATTTCTCACACTTTTATATATTTTTTTAATCAAAAAATTCTCCACCACTAGATATCTTTTGGATTTATTTTGTCCACTAGATGATGAAATATATCCCCACCACTTTATTAGAAATGAAGAGGATCAAACTGAGCCTATAATGTCATTCTTCCTCAACAATTATTAGCTTCACAATAAATAATCATCTATATCTGACAAGTATTTATGTCAAAAATGTATTACAATTAGCACACCTCTACTTTATTTTGTTAATAAAAAAAATAGAATCCATCATTTTTGCTACATTTTGCATTTAATTTTAATTAGAAATCACTCCTAAATAGTCCTAATGCAAGAAGGTTAAACACTTAAAACATAACATTAATCTTTTGGGCCGGGCGGGCGGCAATTACGGTGGGCGGGTTTTTAAGCGTTCGGTCAAAATCCGTACGCCGACCAGTTCTGCTCCGGCTTTTAAGGCGCTCAGGCGCTCTGCCTTTTCACGATTACATAATAGTAACTACAGTTTTGCTATTTTAAAATTTAAACCATCCACGAATTTCCATATATAGTAAAAAATAAAAATTAAAAATTAAAAAAACGAGGAAAATAAGAAAAATCAGAAAAGAATGTTAACACTTCTTCACAATCTCCCAAATTTTCTTATTTTCCTTAAAACAACACGACAATTTATATACTTTATTATTATTATTATTATATATAATTACTACTTTTACCATAACCTACAACGCCGAAGCCGCAGCGGCGGCAGTCCGGTTAAAGCAAAACTCATCCTTCCTCGCCGCGGCGCCGCCACGTATAACAAAATGTGCGAGCTGGCCGTCCACGTCAGCAAGATTCTCCCCGCATAGAAACTCCGCACTGCACCGCCGCTCCACCTCCCGCTCGTAGTCGTGCACGAGAACATCGGTGGGCCCCAGCCCGCTCGACCGCGCCAAAACCGCCGCCGTAAAGATCGCCGACATCCTCCCCGGGCTCGCCGGCGAGTACCCCCGAGGCCCGTCGACGAGTATGACGTCCCACGCGACGTCGTACAGGTGGTTCGGCAGGTCGTTGATGCCCAGCCGGCAGTCAGAAAAGAGGAGGTTCTGAACCGGCCGGCACTCGCCGCCGACGTGTTCCCGCGCGGCGGCGAGCAGCTCGCCGAGCTCGCTGACTTTGGTCGTATACGCCACGTCATACCCCTCGAGCCCGGGATGGCGCTCCTCGTAGTGCGCGATGTAGTACTGATTCTCGTCGACGAAGACGGTCCGGCCGCCGTGGTTGAGCGCGCGCCACAGCAGGCTTTCGGGGCCGAGGCCGAAGATTAGGAGGTTGCACGGGGATCGCCGGCGGATAACGGCGGCGACGGCTCGGAGGTCGGATTCCGGCATTCGACCGTTGGCGGTGGACTGGGCGGCGTAGTGGAGGAGGGTTTCGTAGAGGGCGGGGTGGAGCTTGGCGGCGGTTACGGCGGCCGGCGCGGGGAGAAGAGGGGTCACGGTGGTTTGGCGCGAGTCGCCGGAGGAGGAGGAGAGGAGGGTGAGGGCGGAGGCGAAGGCGAAGAAGGAGATGAGCAGGACGAGCCAAACGCGGTGGTGGTGTGAAAAGTACGCCGGCGACGGCGAGAGGGTGGCGGATGCGGTGGTTTTGGGGAGGGAGGGTTGGAGGAGAATGAGGCGAGCGCCGGCGAAGGACTTCATTTTTAAAGCTACGCCGGCGGAGGAGAATTAGAAGGGGTGGGGAGGAGTGAATTGAAGAATTGAAACAGAGTTGGTGTTTGGATCCCTCCGCTATTTGCGGTTCGCAATTGCGAATGTTGCAATTATTTATTAATTTATTTTTTTAAAAAAAAATCGGATGATTAGTCGTTACCACGGGAGAGACGAAAAGAACTGGCGAGCAAGAGGTGGGACCCGTGAGTTGTTGGGACAATAAATTTCTTTATTATGAGTTTTCTCTGTATTAAAAAAAATGTGTGATATGGAGGAGATTCTATCTTACCGTCGTAGTATCTCAGTTCTGATAGTGCATAAGATTATTCGGGGCACGACCTTCTACCGTTACTTTCAAATTTCTGAGTGTTATATTTGGCTCATTACTTATTTCTGTGATATGCACGTGAATTTGTGAGTGGCGGAGAAAATATATTTTTAATTTTAAATAGCGGACTTGTCTATATCAGTGCACTTTTATTAAAATAAAATAAAATTACACGGATTGGTGATATTCTGCCGCAATAACACGCTATTTTGAAGTATCGCCGACTCAGATCATTGTTTCATTAGCGGGACGTTGATTTGGGTGGTCGTCATTAGTTTCGGTGTCATTTGGGGTTGAACTTTGAAATAATGGCAATAAAAACATGTTTAGTTAAATTTTGCTAGTACAAGCTTCTGAAATGTAAGGACGGTAAGTTCAAATTTTTTGTTTCAGAAAAAAAAATAGAGAAAAGAATAGCATGAAGCTGATAATCTTTCAATATCTTAAAAGTTTTGTGAAAAATGACTGAATGCTTGCGGATAGTCAACTTCCAACAAAAATACTTATTAATAGAAAACTGTTTGTGTATAGTTAATCTCTTTAAACTATAATTATGATTAACCGTTAGTACGGATAGCCTAAAATACGGTGTTAATATCAGCGGAGCCATAAAATCAAAAAGTGAATCTATAATTAGAAGGTGTTTTTCTTTTTTTAATATAATATAGATAAATAAAAACAAATTGCAAAATGTTTTACTGAAATCAATTTTTATAGTTGAATTTCGTTTTGGAAAGGGCTTCTTTGACGGGTTGTGATTTGTGAACAAACCAAAGTACAACATGAAATTTAACATTTTTATTCGATTTTTATGAGCTATTAAAGTATGAATTAATTATTAATTAATCCCCTACATTTCAGTCTTTCACCTGTCGGCCACAACATTAATTGTAGGCTCAACGCATCAACCTCTCACAAAATAATTTTTGGGTCCCGATAGCATTCTCAGAGGAAGGAGCACGAGTTGCGATCTTGTCATTTGATCAATCCTACTTGCTATCCGATCAAGCGTGTACTCGCCTGTTTTTTTCTTTTTCTTTTCTCCATTTATTGCTGGGGATCAGATCTAAAATCAAGTTGTCATCCCAACTCGTGCTCCTTCCTCTGAAAAAGCTATTCGGACCCAAAAATTATTCCCTCTCACATGCCTTTTCTCTATTTCTTTCCTACGGTTTATGACTTGAGCAAAGTGCAAGGAAGACGTTACTTAGCTGAGAACAACAGTGGATGCATGAGATCGTTGGAGGTCCCCCTTCGCTCATGTTGTGGGTCGCTTTGCGTTCTTTCGGTCTGAGAATCGAATCGTCATAGCTCAAGATTGAGCCAAGCGGGAAACAGTCAACCGAGGACCAACAACGGTGACGGCAAGACTTTTTAGGTGGAAAAATTCGCAAAGAGAAAAAACTACGGGGTCAGTTCGATATCGACCAAATTCATTTATTTGTTTGAGGTTACAAGCTAAGTGTTAGAGATTTCGAGAGGGTGACAGGCAGAGGAGGACCCAAGTGTAGGCACACCTGGGCAAATGCTCGTAAAGAACCGGATGTCTTTCTACAGGCATCCGCAAATATATATAGAGAGAGAAAGAGAGACTCATTATAGGCGATTTACGTATAAAAGGATAGACATAAAAGCATAGAAAATAATACGCCCCCTCAAGTTGGAGAGTGTAGTTCATACACGCCCAACTTAGCTAAGAGGAAATGAAATTGTTGGGGGCCGAGAGATTTGGTGAAGATGTCGGCCGGTTGGTGCTTCGATCCGATGTGAGAGGTCACAATGTTTTTGGCTTCAATATGATCGCGAATATAATGACAGTCGATCGCGATATGTTTGGTCCGCTCGTGGAAAATGGGGTTGGCAGCTATGTGGATGGCGGATTGACTGTCGCAAAATAATCGCATAGGGGATGTATGAGAAACATTTAATGAGGCCAACAAGGATTTCAACTAAATTAATTCAGCAGTGGTGATTGTCATAGAGCGGTATTCAGCCTCGACGGACGATCGAGACATCGTATGTTGCTTCTTTGTCCTATAGGAGATGGGAGATTGTCCAAGAAAAACCAAGTAGCTGGTAACGGACCTTCGGGTGATTGGACAGCTCTCCCAATCAGAATCACAATACGCGGTTAATTTTAAGTCATAGTCGGTACGTAATAAAATCCCTTGCTTGGGGCTCCTCTTGAGATAACGCACCAATCTAATCGCGGCATTCATGTGTTGGCGTTGAGGGCTATGCATGAACTGAGAAAGAGTGTGGACGGCGTAGGAGATGTCGGGACGCGTAATGGTTAGATAAATCAGTCGTCCAATCAACCGCCTATGAACAAATGCATTTTTTATTTCCCCATCCCGAGCTAACGCCAAGTGTTGTCCTTGCTTCATAGGGGTATTAGTTGGTTTACTTCCGAGTAGACCACAATCCACAATCAGAGATTATGTCAAGAGGATACTTCTGTTGGCAAATATAATGGCCCTTTGGAGACCTCGCCACTTTGATCCCCAAAAAGTATTTGAGTGCACCGAGGATCTTAATGTGAAAACATGTGCTTAAGTAAGTTTGGAAGGCCGAGCACGCAGTCGGATTTTTTCCCCTGAGAATTATGTCATCTACGTAGATAAGTAAGCCCATGAAGAACCCGACACGATTGTACGTGAATAGGGAATAATCTGCTAAGAACTGGACGAAGCTATATTCTTTGAGTGCGGAAGTGAGTTTGGCAAACATTTACGTGAAGCTTGGCGAAGACCATAAATGGACTTACGGAGATGACATACTTAGTTAGAGGCCGGATACCTTGAATCCGGGCGGTAAATTCATGTAGATCTCCTCTTGAAGGTCTCCATTCAAGAAGGCATTGCTAACATCCATCTGATGAAGTGCCCAACCGTTGGACACGACCACAACAAGAAACACGCGCACAGATACAAGTTTAGCAACCGGGGTGAAGGTTTCATGGAAATCCATTCCTTCAATTTGGGTGATACCTTTGGCGACAAGGCGGGTCTTGTAACGCTCCACCGTTCCATCAGAGTTATACTTGATCTTGTAAACCCACTTACACTCAATCGGGGTTTTGTGAGGTGGCAGAGTTTCAATGGTCCAAGTACCGTTGTCTTCTAATGTTTTGATCTCACTAGCCATGGCGCCAGGCCAATGTGGAGACTTGACGGCGTCAGAGTAGTGTTGCGGTTCGGGATGCAAAGAAATGGCAGTCAAGTAGGCTGTGTCTGGGAGAAAAATTATCAACGGTTATATAAGCTTCGATGGGATAAGGAGTACCTGAGAACCGTTCATAGTGAGGAGGCTTTGGGGGGGGGGGGGGGGGGTAATTTTATTTTATAGCTTGTTCACAGGTGTACTTCAAGAGACTTCTCGGAGCCGAGCAAGCCACATATTCATCAAGATGTTTCAGCCTTTTGGTGAGTCGAGCAAGTCGTCTTGGCTGCATCTCGACGGCCCATGTTGTGCGACAGTAGGAGGCTCACCGGTGGGATTTGGAGTTGATTGACTTGGCGAACTCATGTGTGACATAGGTGTAAGAACATGTAAATGATCTTGATCCAAATTTTGCATAGTTTCTGACTCATTAACTGGCAAGGGATCATCCCAATCTTGTAAGTCCAGCCCACCTGATCCCAAGCTGGAGTGTAAAGGTTTTGGCACTGGCTCTTCATGAACTTGTGATTGAAGGTCATGGAAAGGAAATATGTGTTCATAGAAGGAGACGTCACGCGAGGTAAAGAACACATTCTCATCGATATCATACAGGTTCCAACCTTTCTTGCCGAGCGGATAGCCAACAGACACAGATCGTCGACTCCGCGACCCAAATTTATCTTTCTGCATGGGGCTACAGCGTGCGTAGCACAGACATCCAAAAACTTTGATGTGTTCATATGATGGCTTTGCCCTGAAAAGAATTTCATAAGGTTATTTGCCACGAAGAGTGCGAGTGGGTGTCTGGTTTATGATATATGTTGCGGTCAAGATGCAATGTCCCCAAAAAGCTTTGGGTTAATTGGCTTGAAACCGGAGAGCGCAAGCTAACTTCCAATATGTGTCGGTGTTTTCTTTCGGCTCTTCCGTTCCGTTGAGGGGTATAAACACAGCTCGTCTCATGTATGATACCTGTATCGCTGTAAAATCCCTGCAACTGTTGGGAGGTGAACTCGAACCCATCGTCACTGCGAATTTTCTTGATGACTGCGTTGAATTGAGTCCTAATCATTTTGTGAAAATATATTAGCCAGCCTACAACTTAACTTTTCTCGCGTAATAAGAAAACCCAAAGTGCCCGGCTACAGTCATCAACAATAGTAAAAAAATAATGAGCACCATAAACAGATGGAGTTTTATATGTTGCAAATTAGAAGTAGATTGATGTCCTAGCCTTCAATGCCATGTGATGGAGTTGTCACAATGAGTCCACACCTTGTGGTTTTCGACATGCTTGTACAGATAGACCCCACCCCACAGCTCACCCAGACCAATCAGGTTCGTCTGGGTGCGGTCCTGTATCACACAAAGACTCTTAGTGAAAACCACAAAACACTGAATGGTAGTAATGAGTTGACTAATGGAAATTAAGTTACAAGAAAGGCGACAAACCAAAAGAACATCGCGTGAGAATAAGGTAGGACTCAAGGATATGCATCCCATAGTAGACGACATAGTGGTGGCACCATTAGGCAGGGTGATGGACATAAGAGTGTTTTTGTGGGTATCATGGAGACACGCCAACGTCCCAATCATGTGAGCGGACGCATTGCTATCTAGCATCCAAGTCGAGGAATAGTGATGCATACCCGATAGCTTTTCAGACGAGGCATGTGATTGATCCAGGAAGGTTAGGAGTCATTGAAATTGCTCAGAAGACAAACCAAGTAGTCTAGATGAAGAGTCGGAGGGATAGGGGGAAGCCCCAATGGGATGAGTCAAGTGCGCTGCCAAACCATGATTACGACCCCATGAAGTCCCTCGTACACGGCTCCTAGATCTACCTCGTTGGCGGCCGCCACGCCCTTTGAACCAAGGAGGATAACCAACAAGCACTAAACAATCAAAGATGTCATGTCCAGGCTTGTGACAGTGAACACAAAATTTTTCGAAGGCAGAGGGTCGACTAGGGGTGTCCGGCCTGCTGAGAGTGTCAACCGGCCGTATGGGATGGCGTTCTTCACGGCCACGAGCAGCATGGAAGGCTAAGGCAATGTTGTCGATGAGATCGTCCTGGCCACGAGCAATGGTGTGATGGCTCTCTCCGCGGGAGACTATGGCATAGGAGCACATGCAAAGGATCCATGCTCTAGATCTGAGAGCGGATCGTCCAAAAGATGGCGTCATCGAGTTACATAAGAAACTGGTGAAGCTTTTCTTCCTCGCACTCCTTGGCGAAAGCTTGAGCAGCGCCACACGCGGAATCAGGAATAGTGGAGTAACTATGTAACTCGTCCCACGTGCCCTTGAGTTTGGTGTAGTAATGCATCACAGAGGTACCTTATTGGCACAATGAGACAAGTTGGCTCTTGAGTTCATGAATGCGAGGAGAATTACCGAGGGAGAAACGATCTTTGAGATCGTCCCAAACAGCCTTCACGGTGTCCATGTAAGAAACACTGGGCTGAATTGATTTGTCGAGCGAGTTGAAGATCCAAGAAATGAGCATGGAGTTGCAACAGTCCCAATATGCCACCTCTGAAAAAGATGATATGGGTTGCACCAAGGTTCCATTGATGAAACCAAGTATATTTTTGGCGCGAAGAGCATTCAACATGGCCTTCTCCTACATATCGTAGTTCTCATCGGTTAGAAGGCAAGTGGTGATGGTGGCACCGGGGTTGTCCGAGGGATGAAGGTAAAAGGGGGAAGAGGCGCTCACGGCCATTGTGGTCGGAGGCCCAGCCGGCTTGTGAGCGAGATCCGTCGTGGACACGGTGGCTGGATCCCCCATAGTCGCAGCGGCTACAAGCACGGGAGACGCGAGAGAAGCAGAACACTGGGAAGAATAACAACTAGGATTAACCTATCTCTGATACCATAAAGAACCAGAGGGAAGAGCTTTGAGTTTGACTGAACCGGATGTCTATCTACATACATCCGCAAATATATATATATATATATATATATATATATATATATATATATATATATATATATATATATATATATATATATATATATATATATATATATATATATATATATATATAGAGGAATTATAGATAGAGAACCAGTTCTCTGAAACCTTACAGAGAAAACCAGCAAATTGACCCACTAAACAGCATTTTTAGAAAAAGTGATCAACATGAAAGTTGTAGATATCGACGAGATCTACAACTTTCATGTTGACCACTTTTTCTAAAAATGCTGTTTAGGGGGTCTATTTTCAAAAGGCGCGAAGGGGGGTCCGCGTATATATATATATCGGGCGGACCCCCCTTCGCGCCTTTTGAAAATAGACCTCCTAAACAGCATTTTTAGAAAAAGTGGTCAACATGAAAGTTGTAGATCTCGTCGATATCTACAACTTTCATGTTGATCACTTTTTCTAAAAATGCTGTTTAGGGGGTCTATTTGCTGGTTTTCTCTGTAAGTTCTCTGAAACCGGTTCTCTCTCTATAATTACTCTATATATATATATATATATATATATATATATATATATATATATATATATATATATATATATATATATATATATATATATATATATATATATATATATATATATAGGGAAGAGATCATATGCGAATGATTCCGCCTGCGAAGATGCGAACAGTGCATCTTCACCGTCCATTCTCACCTGCATCCAAAGGCGGCGGCGCTGAGAAGAGCTCTTCGCACGGGATCCTGTGCGAATGCATTCGCACAGGATCCCGCCCCTATATATATATATATAAATAAAAGGATAGACATAAGAGCATAGAAAATAATAGCTCTGGTCAAAAAAATATGCGATATCCACGGTTCCACCGTCCGCGTAATTTTTCTTTCGCGTAATTTCCTTTTTTGCGGCTCCGCCTTCAGCCATTCATTTTCCTTCCGCGGCTCCGCCCTAAATTTCATTTTCCTGGACCACTGGATGAGTGGGCGATACCAACGAGACGAGAAGCGGACGATCGACGACGACGAGTTGCGAGAATGCCCTAGTTTCGTGTGCGAATAGAACCAAAATAGTCCGGAAACTGGAGAAATGAAATTTTATTATCCAAAAAACTATCTATTACAAAGGTATAACCTCCCTTATATAGAATGGAGGAGATGAGATAGAGTAGAAATACCCAATGTGAGACTAAATACAGAAATACAGCATATACAAAGCTAACCGCCTAACCGCGCGGTTAGTAAGAACACTAACCGCTCAGTTACCACCAGGAGACGAGCCGCCGACCATCGATATCCCAGAGAGTAACCGGCTAACCGTCCGGTTGCCAAACCGCCATGCCAACCCGCTATCGTTGCTCAGATATCAGACCGCCGAAGACAACCCGCCAACCCGCGCGGTTACCAAACCGCCCGGTCTTTAACCGCCTGTCCGCCCAGGCCTATACAGCAACACTCCCCCTCAAGCTGGAGCATATATGTTGATCATGCCCAGCTTGCTGCAAATGTGGAAAAAGGAAGCGGATACAGGCTTTGTGAAGATATCTGCTAACTCTTTTTCTGACGTAACAAACGGAGTGCAAATCTGGTTCTTCAACACTTCTTCCCGAATAAAGTGACAGTCAACCTCTATGTGTTTTGTCCGCTCATGAAAGACCGGGTTCTTGGAAATGTAGATGTCCGCCTTGTTGTCGCAAAACATGGGAAGCGGATAGTTGTAGACCTCTCCTAAATCCAGCATGAGAGCCCGCAACCATTTCAACTCGCACGTGGTTGACGCCATACTTCGATATTCTGCTTCCGCACTAGATCTGGAGACAATGGATTGCTTCTTGCTCTTCCAGCTAACCAGATTTCCTCCAACAAACGTGCAAAAGCCAGATGTCGATTTGCGATCCCCTTTGTCATCCGCATAGCTAGCATCGGAGTACGCTTCAACTCTCAAATGTCCATTCTTCTGAAAGAGGAGACCTTTCCCAGGAGATGACTTTACATACTCCAAAATTCTTAGAGCGGATTGAAGATGGCATTCCCTAGGAGACTGCATAAACTGGCTGAGCTTTCCTACTGCATAAGAGATGTCTGGTCTTGTCACCGTGAGGTAAATGAGTTTGCCAACAAGACGCCGATACCTCGTAGTGTCCGATAGAGGAGGTGATTCGTCAGTCCATGTTTTGTCTTCTCCAGGAGCCATGGGACACCGAGCAGGTTTAGCGCCCGTCAATCCTGCCTCTTTCAATAAGTCAAGAGCATACTTGCGTTGGGAGAGAACCAAGGAGCACGGTTTCCGAGAGATTTCAATTCCCAAGAAGTATTTTAGAGAACCCATATCCTTCGTGACAAGGTGTTGGCGGAGATGGACCTTCGTCAAGGCTACACCAGCTTGGTCGTCGCCAGTAAGAAGTATGTCATCCACATAAACGGCTAGCACAACCAGACCCGAGGATGTCTTGCGAATGAACAAGGAGTGATCCGCCGAACTCCTTGTGAAACCGATTTCCCCAACTATGCCACTGAACTTGTCGAACCATGCCCGAGGACTCTGCTTTAGACCATAGATGGCCTTTTTCAACCGGCATACTCGAGTCTCCTCCTGAGCAACATACCCAGAAGGTTGCTCCATGTAGACATCCTCATGAAGATCACTATAGAGGAAGACATTCTTGACATCCAACTGGGAAATAGGCCAATCCTTATTGACCGCCACCGATAGAAGAACTCGAATAGTGCTGAGACGAGCAACCGGAGAGAACGTGTCGAAGTAATCAACACCGTAAGTCTGGGTAAATCCCTTGGCCATAAGACGGGCCTTGTACCGGTCCACACTGCCATCCGTACGGAACTTGACGACAAAGACCCAGCGACATCCAACCACATCCGTGCCAAAAGGAGGAGGCACAAGAGTCCAAGTGCCCCGCTCAGAGAGAGTAGCAATTTCTTCATCCATGGCCGCCTTCCAGTGAGGAACATCAAGGGCTTCCTGGTAGTTGCGAGGAGTGGAAGTCGCCGAGATGGCTAGGGCGAAGTCCCTGCGAGAAGGTGTTAGCCGATCATAAGAAACAACAGTGGTCAGTGAGTGTTGGGTGCACGTTCGAACCCTTTTGCGAAGAGCAATGAGCAGTTCCAGGTCATCTAGTTCCTTAGTCGCCGGTGCATCCGTGGCGGAGAAGGCTAGCCCGGGAGAGGAGAGAGACGGCCGAGGAGAGGAGGAAGATGGCAGGGGATCAACAGACGGAGTGTGCGGTGGAGTTGGTGATGGAGGAATCTCAAGAGGAGTGGATGGGACGGAGGGAATGGTTGGAGAGGGCAAGTCAGCCGGAGAAAGAGTAAGGTCAGAGGAGAAGTATGAGGCATTTTCAAAGAACGTCACATCCGCCGAAACGAACCGTTTGCGATGAATAGGGTCAAAGCAACAGTAACCTTTTTGAGTAGTAGAATAACCCAAAAAGATACACTTGGTGGAACGTGGGGATAACTTGTCGCGAGTTGCGGAAGTGTTGTGAACAAAGGCGGTGCAGCCAAAAATGCGTAGAGGTAATGGAAATGCATTCTTGGCCGGATAGAGAATGGAAAAAGGTGTTTTGCCTTTAAGAACTGTTGAGGGAAGACGATTGATGAGGAAGCAGGAGATGAGAACTGCATAGTGAAAGTGCTAAGTTGGTAGCCTATATCACCTAGAGGGGGGTGAATAGGTGAAATGCGTGTCAAAAGCGGAATTAAAAATTTAACACAGCACACATCAAGCAATCACAGAAGACAAGAGATTTATAGTGGTTCCCCAATCTTGGGTACGTCCACTTTCCTCACCGATCTAGCAAATCACTAGACTCGGCTACTCCACTATCTCGGATTGAAAACAATCCTACACCTCGGAACCACGTTCCTACAAATCTCGATCCAAATCGGATCTACAAAAACTCGGAAGAAAGATCTTCCTACAAATCTCGGAGAAAAACTCCTACAATGAAATTTTGGTTTGAGAATAAAAAATCAAAACAACAATCTCAGATCTGGATCTTTGACAGTCTTCTTCTTTAGGAACTTCGGCTTGATCAGAAAAGGTTGAAGATGACTTGAGAGAGATCCACGAATCTGAAAACTAGAACCACCTCGATCGAGAAGATAGATCTGAAATCTTTGAGGCTCGGCGAGATCGAGTGATTCACTTTTGTCAGGATCGCTGGAGAAATAGTCGTTGAAGACGGAGATCGGCGATCCAAAGCTTCTTCCGCGAACAACAATGGCGGCGGCGGCGTGAGAGTTAGGGTTCACGGAATTTTCTCTTTCTTAAAAGAATATCTCTGTAATCTTGTTAATTAGTCAATTCTGAAATGACCTATTTATAGGTGGAATCCAACGGTCATAATCTTAATTAAGGATGACACGTGGACCAATCAGAAATGACGGATTCAAAATACTTATGGTGAATTCGAGCTTAGAAAAATTCTGGAATAGAGAACTGCTATACTCGAGTAAGAGAAAATATACTTGAGTATGGGAACTTAGATACTCGAGTGACAAAGAGGAGTATACTCGAGTATGAGAAGAGAAATTTACTCGAGTTAAAAAATGAACCACTCGAGTATCAGAAGAGATATACTCGAGTATCAGAAAAGATATACTCGAGTATCAGTAAGATATATTCGAGTGAAAGGGGAATTACTCGAGTATCAGAATATGTATCCGGGAATCATTCACTTACTCGAGTTATGAAAGTCAATTACTCGAGTATAGAAATACTTACTCGAGTATTAAAATCAACTACTCGAGTATCGAATAATTTACTCGAGTATGAAAATCAATTACTCGAGTATAGAAACACTTACTCGAGTATGAAAAGAAACTACTCGAGTATGAATACTTGAACTTGCAGAGAAGAGAAGAAATGGATCTACTCGAGTATGATACATGATTTACTCGAGTGATTAAGTTACTTACTCGAGTATGAAAAGAACTTACTCGAGTGATTAACTAACTACTCGAGTATAGATTTATCTACACGAGTATTCAGAGCCTACTCGAGTAAGTCTAACTGATTACTCGAGTATGTCTCACTAACTACTCGAGTATGTCTAACTAGCTACTCGAGTATTAAGTCTGATACTCGAGTATAAAAAGGGGTTACTCGAGTATTTTGGACTTAGAAATATTTTTCTGAGGAAATTAGCTCCAATGCTTCTGTCCATCAATCCAAGTGCATGAATGAGAAGTGTATCCCAATAGAGAGGCTATACATGGGCCAACACTTTGGATCACACAATGAGGGATTACATTGCATGGTCCTGTGTTTGGTGACCCATTATAGACTGACATTGGTCTACACTTGACAATTAGAACCTGCACACATACAACTCAAACACCACATCAAATACATCTTAATTCATCTTAGTTCAAGGTCTGACTTCCTACAAATCTGAGGTGTTGTGGAGACAAACCCCAACACATAGCCCCAGTAGCTACGAGGAACCTGCATCTGTGCCATGAGAGTGCGAGCGACATCGAGGAGGTGACGGTTTTTACGTTCCGCCACCCCATTTTGCTGGGAGGTATATACGCAGCTAGTTTGATGAATGATGCCGTATTGCATACAGAAAGAAGAAAATTCATTACTCAGGTATTCTTTAGCATTATCTGAACGAAAAACTTTCACAGAAGCACCAAACTGAGTTTTAATCATAAAATAGAAGGATTGCCATACAGAAAATAGTTCAGAGCGTTCTTTTAAAAGATACACCCATGTACATCGAGAGAAATCATCAATAAAGGTTACAAAATAGGAACTACCCCGCCCTATGGTAAGGGTGGGGGCAGGACCCCATACATCAGAGTGAACAAGGTCGAACGACTTAGAAGAGCCACAACCTTGCTTAGGAGGAAAGGGGGAGCGATGATGCTTGCCAAGCTGACAGGCATCACAGTTGATAGGATAAGCATGCTGAGGTAGGTGGGGTAACAGTTGGTGGATGAGACGGGATGGAGGATGCCCAAGATGAAGGTGCCACTGAAGAAGATCTGTAGAAGCGGATGAGAATGCTGAAAGAGTGGATACATCATCAAGGAAGTAAAGGCCGCCTCTCTCAGTCCCAGTAGCAATCGTCCGCTTGGAGTCCGGGTCCTGAAAAGAACAAGAAACAGGAGTAAACGTTACTGAGCACTGAAGTTGCTTGTAAAGGGAAGTAACCGACAATAAATTGCACGGGAACTTGGGCACATAGAGAGTATCTGCTAGGCGAAGGGACGGAGTAACTTGAACCATGCCAGTCCCATGCACCGGAGAGGGAGAGCCATCCGCAACGAGAACCGGGGGCAATCGATCATGTGTTTCTAGGAGAGAAAAATACTGAGGATTGCCCGTCATATGATTAGTGGCGCCAGAGTCGATTAGCCATTTACCTTGAGTCACCACATGGGCGATACCTGAAGTCGTGGCCACCGAGGCAGATGAGTTGGATGAGTGGGGGGCATCACCAGAGGGACGAAGGTGTGGATGCTTTGTCCAGCATCGGTCAATCAAGTGCCCTGTGCGACCACAGTGAGAACAGAGATAGCGAGAAGGGCCGCGCCCGCCGAACTGGTGACCACGTCCACCCGAGCCACCACGATGTGCTTGGTGGGCATAGGCATCCGGAGTAGGAGGAGCGGCAAGCAAAGTACGATTGAGCAGAGAGGTAACAGTGGCAATGCGGTCAGCTGTAGCATCCAGGGTGGGAGATTAAGCTTCTCCAAGAATTTGCTGCCGGATCATATCATAGGAATCCGGGAGCCTCAAAAGGTAACAAACAACCAGGAGTTCCTGGAAGTGCTTCAGTTGGGTGGCCACGTCCGCAGAGAGGGGACGATGTTGAAGAATCTCCGCTCCAAGGGCTTGGACCTGTAGGTAAGCTGCAGCAGGAGACATGGATTGGCGAGCAAAGAGATCCGCATACAGAGTATAGATGCGAGATGTTTCACCCCCTTTGGAGTAGAGGGCGGCTAAGTGAAGCCAAGCTTGCTTGACCGTATCATCGTGACGGATGACCGGAAGACATTCATCGGACAAGCTGTTTGCCAGCCACGTACGAACAAGAGCGTCATTCGCATCCCAGTCATTAAACTGGTCAGAGTCCACAGGAGGAGGGTCATCGGTAAGATGATGACGCTTGCGCTGAGAGCGGAGAAGAAAAGTAAACGAGACACTCCAGTCGGGATAATTGGGGCCGAGAAGCTTAGAAACTATTCCAAGGTTCCCGGACGCAGCAAGAGGAGGAGGAGGGTGGGTAACGACAGTAGTCGAGGCGGAGACATCAGAAGTAGTCATTCTGGAAGAGAGGTCGCGCAGTTAGGAAAGTAAACCGGGCGAGCAGCAGAAGGAGAAGATCGCAGCGGTCAAAGGAGAGAGCAGCGGCTAGAAAAAAACCACGACTAACTGCGGAAAACCAATGGGAAGAAGGTCGTACGACAAGACAGGTCGCACGAGACAAGCAGATCGCACGAACAGATTGTTCGGGCGAGAAGAGGAGATCGCGAGACAAGCAGATCGCACGAGCTGAAGGCAAACGCAAACAGGGGGACTAGATCGCTCCCTCTGATACCATGTGCGAATAGAACCAAAACAGTCCGGAAACTAGAGAAATGGAAATTTTATTATCCAAAAAACTATCTGTTACAAAGGTATAGCCTCCCTTATATAAAATGGAGGAGATGAGATAGAGTAGAAATACCCAATGTGGGACTAAATACAGAAATACAGCATATACAAAACTAACCACCTAACCGCCTAACCGCGCGGTTAGTAAGAACACTAACCGCTCGGTTACTACCAGGAGACGAGCCGCCGACCATCGATATCCCAGAGAGTAACCGGCTAACCGTCCGGTTACCAAACCGACATGCCAACCCGCTATCGTTGCTCAGATATCAGACCGTCGGAGACAACCCGCCAACCCGAGCGGCTACCAAACCGCCCGGTCTTTAACCGCCTGTCCGCCCAGGCCTATACAACAACATTTCGGGGACCCCAATTCGCTATTTCGCTCTGCCTTTGGGGTCCTCTAGAGATGGCCTCTCTAATCTCTTCCCATCTTCTGCGGCCGGCAAAGCCAAAGAGCCTCCCAGCCTTTTCTTAGAACTCTGACAATAGTATTCTTGATTCTTGAATGAATCCTTGATCCTTCTACTTTCTAGCTTCATAGTATGATTTCTGGCTTTCAGCAGAGAATGAAAACTGTACAACCCCGTATCCAGCGAGTGGTGGACAGGAGTCAAACTGGCCGGCTCAGACCGCAGTATGAACCCAGCATGCCGAGACCAAGCTCGGCGATAGTCGAGCCGAGCTCGACGATGGTCGAACGGGGCCCAGCATGCCGAGACCGAGCTCGGCGATAGTCGAGCCGAGCTCGACGATCTCCACGCCGAGCTCAGTTTCAGTTGGAGCTCGGCGATCGTCGTGCCGAGCCCCGCTTTCGGTTGGAACTCGGTGATAGTCGAGCCGAGCTCGGCGATAGTCGAGCACAACCTGCCGAGTACGTGCTCACCTAGGCCCAAGGCGAGGCTAGTCAGGCCCCTGCCGAGCGGACGCTATCTCAGGTCCAGCTCGCATCTTGGCCATGACATATTTTTACCATGTTGCCCCCTTTGGTCTGCCTATAGTCCTCGAGAACAGTGAAGGTTGTATATTGGCAGGCCATCTTTTCCTATAAATAGGACCCAAGGGGTACCTCAGAAGGGAGGCTTACCAATTCTCAGGTCTACTAGCGCTTTTTGAGGTACTTTAGCCTGGCACTTGGCTAAGGAGGGGAAGCGCTCAAAGATCTTCCGGGTGTGTGGTGGGACCTCCACGCCGGGCCCTTGGACTAGTCCTTGGTTCTTCTTTTTCTTGTCATTTTCTTGCAGGAGCGAAGTAGATGCGCGGCCGCCCCTTCCCCAAGGGTCGAACTCCACAGGAACCGGTTTTCCGGTTTCAACATTTTGGTGCGGTGAGCGTGGACAGTGGTCAGCAAAGAAAACCTTCTACAGGTTCGATGACTGGAGAAGAAGGACAAGGATCAGGCAGGGGCAGCTCGCCAACCCCTCCCCCACCCCCAGCGGCGAGCGTGCCGGTGGAGCTTAGGGAAGAGATCCTCGGGCTCGTCAGGACCGCACTCGGCATGCAAGCTGAGAGTGCGACACCGGCAGTTCCGGTGGTCGCCGCTCCCGCACTCGGCGACGACGCGCCGCTCAGGTGACCAGGGAAGGAACCTGCCGAGAGAGGCGAGCGCGAGTTCCAGGGGCGAGTTCTATTCCCCGGCTCGGCCGCCGAGTACCACTTCGGCGAGACCGCAGGGAGGGAGTTCCCGTCTTGCCCGGCTGAGGGGGGGAGCCCCTTCAGCGAGTTCGTTTCTTCAGCCCCAGTTCCCGAGGGGTTTCGCGAGCCAGAGATGACTTATTACTCTGGGAGAGGAGACCCGGTCCACCACATCCAGTGGTTCGAGGACATGGTCTCTATTCGACAGATGTCAGACGGTTTCAAGTGCCAACTCTTCGCCATCACCCTCAGAGAAAAGGCGAGAGAGTGGTTCCACCAACTCCCGACCGGGTCCATCTACTGCTTTTAGGATCTATGACGGGGTTTCATGCTGAGATTCACCACTTCCAAGAAGAGGAAGAAGGAGGCGGAGTCTTTGTTCCGCATCAAGCAGAGGGTGGGAGAAACCCTGGGAAGCTATATGGACAGGTTCCAAGAGGAACTGTCCCAAGTTCAGGAGATGCCAGGGCACACCATGATGGTGGCCTTCACCCTGGGTCTCCAATACGGGTTCTTCACGATGGAACTGAAGAGATCACCTCCAGTGTCTTTTGAGGCACTCCTGGAGAGAGCGGCCAGGGAGGCCGATATGGAGGCAGTGCACCCGGAGTTTGCGCGAAGGTTGGCCAAGTGGGCCGTGGAGGAGGAGAGGCCAAGGGGTGGCCGAATTCAGGAGGAGAGGAGGGCTGAACCTCAGCAAAGGGAGCAGCCGCAGCAGCAGCCGCAACCCAGGTGGGTGCGTCCGGAGCAGACCCACCGTTTAGGATGGAGACCCGAGTGGCAAGACCAGGCACCACGGAGAGGTTATCAGGGAGGAGATAACCGCCAGGGTGGCCGAGGGCAGTACAATCCCCAGGGGGGTAGGCAGGGTCAGAGACCCCCTCTCCCCGACCAGGAGGAGGCAATGGCAATTGCCATGAGGGGGAGGAGGAGAGGACAGCCGAGGAGAAGGAGGGAGGTCAGGGTGGACCTGCCCTATTATGATTTTCATCAAGAGGAGGGGCACCTCACATCCACGTGCCCGGAGTTCCTCGAGATGAGAGGGAGAAGGGAACAGCAACAACAAGACCATCAGGAAGTTCGGATATAGGAGATTCGGCCTCGGGAGGAGGGGGATCGGTGTGAAGACCGGGTTGATATGGGCACCCGAGGAAGGATCAGAGCGATCCATGGGGGGGGCCGGGATCGAGGCCTCCCGTAATTCAAGCCTCCACACTATGTACCGAAGGAGCGTTGGCTCCACATCCCAGTCCCCTCCCCCGGAGGAGAAAATCACCTTCTCCAGAGAGGACTTGCCGGGTCACGAGGACCCCTTTTGCGATGCGCTGGTCATCCAGACAGCCATCGAGGATTTTACCATCTCCCGGATCCTCGTCGACAATGGGAGTTCGGTCAACGTCATCTTCAAGAAGGCATTCGATGCAATGAAAGTAGAGTCCAGGAGGGTGTTAGCCTCGGATGGGCCCCTGTTCGGCTTTTCGGGAGAGAGGAAAGAAGTCGAGGGAGGAGTAGGACTCCATGTCACTCTGGGGGGGGGGGGCAGTCACGTAACTGCAAGTTTGTCATCGTAGACGCCCCTAGCAGCTACAGTGCCATCTTCGGGAGACCTCTCATCAGTGCCTTCCGCTGCGTCCCCTCGTCCTTCCACCAGTGTCTAAAGCTCAACGTCGAGGGGGTCCAGATCCGGGTCCGAGGAGACCCTAAGGAGGCAAGGGAGTGCTACGTCTCGGCGGTAAACTCCATCTCTTGGCTGGAGGGGGCCGAGGAGATGGGACGGAGGTTGGAGGAGGAGAAGCGGGAAGCTGGCGAAGAGATGGAGGTGGAGTACCGCGCCCGGGAGGAGGTCACGGAAAAGACTCGAGAGCCGGCCGAGGCCATGGCCGTGGAAGAGGCTGGGGAAGAGGTCCTCGCCCCCGGAGGGGGAGGTATCGAGGAATGGGGGAGCAGTCCCGTCTGGAGGCAGCGGAGGAGGTGGTGGAGATGGAGGCTCTCACCATTGGAGGCAGGATGGAGAAGGTCCGCGTCAACGGAGGCCTGACCCCGGAGGCTCAAGGCAGGATACTGGAGTGCATCCAGAAGAATGTGGACATCTTCGCCTGGAGCGCCGCGGAGATGCCAGGGATCGACCCCGACGTGGCCTGCCATCGCCTCAACCTGGACCCGGAGGCTCGCCCCATCCAGCAGAAGAAGAGATCCATCACGGACAAGCTCGCCGAGCCAATCAGGGAGGAAGTCACCAAGCTCCTCGAGGCCGGCTTCATATCTGAAATCCAATACCCCGGCTGGGTCTCCAACGTTGTAATGGTTAAAAAAGGAGACGGCCGGTGGAGGATGTGTATCGACTTTTCTCTTCTTAATAAATCATGCCCGAAAGATTGTTATCCTTTGCCTCGGATCGATGCGCTGGTTGACTCAGCCGTCGGTTTCCCTGTAATGAGTTTTCTGGATGCTTTTTCAGGTTATCACCAAATCAGAATGCACCCTCCTGACGTCAAAGATGTCTCGTTCATTACGGGATACGAATGTTATTGTTACAAAATGATGCCCTTTGGGCTAAAGAATGCGGGGGCCACCTACCAAAAAATGATGGATAGGGTCTTCCGAGGGCAGAAGGGGAGGAATCTCGAAGTGTACGTGGATGACCTCATGGTCAAGAGCTTGGATGTCGACTCCCACATCCAGGACTTGGAAGAGACTTTCGCCACTCTCCGCAGGTTTAAGATGAGGCTGAACCCCTTGAAGTGTGTCTTCGGGGCAAGCAGAGGAAAGTTCTTGGGGCATCTCCTCACCCCCGCCGGTGTAGAACCTAATCCAGATAAGGTGAGAGCAATCATGGAACTAAGGTCACCACAAAATACCAAGGAAGTACAGCGATTGACAGGGAAGTTGGCAGGGTTGAGTAGATTCCTCTCCCGGGCCAGGGAGAGGTGCTCCTCGTTTTTCAAAACCTTGAGAGGGGGTCGAAAGTTTGAATGGACCTCGGAGTGCGAGGAGGCATTCCAGGCTTTAAAGAAACAGCTGACTCAGGCCCCCCTGCTCCAAGGGCCCAAGGAAGGGGAAGACTTATTCCTATATCTAGGGGTCGGGGCTGAAGCCTTGAGTTCGGTTTTTGTTCGGGAAGAAGGGAAGAGGCAACTCCCCGTCTATTATGTGAGTCGGGTACTAAGGAAGGCCGAGCTTCGATACCCCATCCTGGAAAAACTGGCCTTCGCCTTAATCATCTCAGCCCGGAGGCTTCGGTCTTATTTCAAGGCACACTCAATCCGAGTAGTGACTGACCACCCCATGCGCAACATCTTCAAGGGGGTAGAGCATTCAGGTAGGTTGGCCAAATGGTCGGTGGAACTGAGCGAGTTCGACGTCTCCTTCGTTCCCCACCTCTCAATCAAGGCCCAAGCTATGGCTGACTTCCTGGCAGAGTATGTGGTCGAGGTGGCGGAGGAGAGACTCGCTCACCCTCTCCCCTGGAAAGTCAGGGTGGACGGTGCCTCGGGGAAGCATTCTTTAGGGGTTGGGGTCATCTTGGAAAGCCCCCAGGGGATAAGAATCGAGCAAACTGTGGTAGTGCACTTCCCTATCACCAATAATCAAGCCGAATACGAAGCTGTAATCGCAGGTCTGCGCCTGGCGAGAGACTTGGGGGTGCATGGCGTGGAGGTCCTCACCGACTCCATGGTGGTGGCTTCCCAGGTCAAGGGGGCGTTTGAGGCGAGGGAGCCCACCCTGCAGCTCTATTTGATGAAGGTAAAGGGAGTCATCGGGACCTTCCAGACCTTCTCTATCAAGCACGTGCCGCGAGAGGAAATGAGCCAGTCGACCAGCTAGCAAAGCACGGCCCCCGGATGGGAGGCACCATTACGGATCTCTTCCGACCTTCCATCGAAGAGGGGGAACTAATGGAAATGGTACAGCACCCCTCGTGGATGGATCCCTTTGTCACCTTTTTGTCCACCGGAGAGTTCCCGGAGGGAATGGACCGAAGAGGGCTCAAGCACAAGGCGGCGTATTACCTCCTACGCGAGGGGCAGTTGTATCGCAAGACCCTCTCAGGGATGCTGGCTCGTTGCGTGGCCGAAAGGGAGGTGCATAAAATTTTGGAGGAGGTCCATTCCGGCGAATGTGGAAGTCATTCGGGGAGTCGGACCCTGGAGGGGAGAATCGTCAGGCAAGGGTACTTCTGGCCCACCCTCGGTCAGGATGCAGCCGAATTCACAAAAAAATGTCATAAGTGCCAGCTCTATGCCCCGCTCCAGCTCCAGCCGGCTCAGAGGTTAAGAAGCATCATGGCACCATGGCCCTTCGCCATATGGGGACTGGACCTCGTAGGACCTTTTCCTCAGGCCAGCGGGCAGAGGAGATTTCTGTTGGTCATGATCGACTATTTTTCTAAGTGGATGGAGGTGAAGGCTCTAGCCAAGGTAACCTCCCAGGTAGTCAGGAACTTTATCTGGGGGAAGATCATCTGCAGGCATTGGCTACCACAGGCCATCGTCACGGATAACGGACCTCAGTTTGCCAGCACGGAGTTCATTCGCTTCTGCGAACAGCTGGGGATTGACCTTCGGTTTGCTTCCGTCCATCACACCAGGAGCAACGGGCAGGTGGAAGCGGCCAACAAAATCATCGTGAACCTCTTAAAAAAGAAAGTGGAAAATTTGAGGGGAAGTTGGGTAGAACAACTCCCCTCAGTCCTTTGGGCCTTGAGGACCACCCCCAACACGGCCACAGGGGAGACACCTTTTAAACTCTCCCACGGCTGTGAGGCCGTTCTACCTATCGAATTCAAGGTCCAGACACCTCGGGTCGTCGAGGCAGGAGCTGGAAGGGAAGAGTGGAGATCAGAGAATGAGGAGGAGCTTCGACTCTCCCTTGATATGGTAGAAGAACTACGCGACTTGTCCGTCGTCAGGCAGGAAGAGGCCAAGCGAAGGATGGCCAAGTATTTCGACAAACACGTCCGTGTCAGGCAGTTCACGGAGGAGGACCTTATCTTGAAAAAAGTGGACGCGGCAGAGAGATCAGCCGCTGTGGGAAAACTTCACCCCAATTGGGAGGGCCCCTACATTGTACAGGAGGTCTTGAAATCAGGGGGGTATCGCCTCCAAGATGTAAAAGGGAATACCCTCAGCCACACTTGGAGTGGCGACGATCTGAAACGTTTTTATCCTTGAAAATATTATAGATATTTTGGCCCCATGAATAAAAATGAATCTCATTATCATATCTTATGCTTTGGCAGAATAGTGAGGGTAGGGGGGCTCGCAGCTTAAAGCCCCGAGAGGCAAAAGTTTCTAAGTCTTCTCGCTCTGGGGTTAGGTCTCGTCACTCCCCTGCCAGGCTCCCACCTAGCTGGCATGGCCTAGTCTCGATGAACATCGCTATGACCCTGGGGCTGAGCCCGGAGGATGTTCAACACCCGCCCTCAGACTCTCACCTAGCTGACTGGCCCAGTGGTAGCACCCGGGAGAGGCAAAAGTTTCTAAGTCTTCTCGCTCTGGGGTTAGGTCTCGTCACTCCCCTTCCAGGCTCCCACCTAGCTGGCACGGCCGAGTCTCGATGGACATCGCTATGACCTTGGGGCTGAGCCCGGAGGATGTTCAACACCCGCCCTCAGGCTCTCACCTAGCTGACTGGCCCGGTGGTAGCACCCGGGAGAGGCAAAAGTTTCTAAGTCTTCTTGCTCTGGGGTTAGGTCTCGTCACTCCCCTGCCAGGCTCCCACCTAGCTGGCACGGCCGAGTCTCGATGGACATCGCTATGACCCTGGGGCTGAGCCCGGAGGATGTTCAACACCCGCCCTCAGGCTCTCACCTAGCTGACTGGCCCGGTGGTAGCACCCGGGAGAGGCAAAAGTTTCTAAGTCTTCTCGCTCTGGGGTTAGGTCTCGTCACTCCCCTGTCAGGCTCCCACCTAGCTGGCACGGCCGAGTCTCGATGGACATCGCTATGACCCTGGGGCTGAGCCCGGAGGATGTTCAACACCCGCCCTCAGGCTCTCACCTAGCTGACTGGCCCGGTTGTAGCACCCAGGAGAGACAAAAGTTACTAAGTCTTCTCGCTCTGGGGTTAGGTCTCGTCACTCCCCTGCCAGGCTCCCACCTAGCTGGCACGGCCGAGTCTCGATGGACATCGCTATGACCCTGGGGCTGAGCCTGGAGGATGTTCAACACCCGCCCTCAAGCTCTCACCTAGCTGACTGGCCCGGTGGTAGCACCCGGGAGAGGCAAAAGTTTCTAAGTCTTCTCGCTCT
Source organism: Platanthera zijinensis (assembly GCA_039513925.1). Lineage (NCBI taxonomy): Eukaryota > Viridiplantae > Streptophyta > Magnoliopsida > Asparagales > Orchidaceae > Platanthera > Platanthera zijinensis. The sequence continues at coordinate 265,743,919 of CM077079.1, read as the reverse complement.
GGGGTTAGGTCTCGTCACTCCCCTGCTAGGCTCCCACCTAGCTGGCACGACCGAGTCTCGATGGACATCGCTATGACCCTGGGGCTAAGCCCGGAGGATGTTCAACACCCGCCCTCAGGCTCTCACCTAGCTGACTGGCCCGGTGGTAGCACCCGGAAGAGGCAAAAGTTTCTAAGTCTTCTCGCTCTGGGGTTAGGTCTCGTCACTCCCCTACCAGGCTCCCACCTAGCTGGCACGGCCGAGTCTCGATGGACATCGCTATGACCCTGGGGCTGAGCCCGGAGGATGTTCAACACCCGCCCTCAGGCTCTCACCTAGCTGATTGGCCTGGTGGTAGCACCCGGGAGAGGCAAAAGTTTCTAAGTCTTCTCGCTCTAGGGTTAGGTCTCGTCACTCCCCTGTCAGGCTCCCACCTAGCTGGCACGGCCGAGTCTAGATGGCCATCGCTATGACCCTGGGGCTGAGACTGGGAGTTGGCCCGAGAAAAGTGCCAGGGGGCAAGCTCGCCAGTCAAGACGGCGAGCTCGGAATACCCTGCCCCCCTCCAGCTCGCTACTAAGGAAGCCCTGGTCCCGTCCCAGACTCAGGGGGAGGAAACAGCTCTCTCCAGCGAGCCTAGTCTCGCTCCAGTTAACTCGGTAGAAGACACGCCCTGGTGTCTAAGGCAGATGCCGGCAGCATCTCGACCCAAAAATATTTTCACTTGCCTGAGTTGTCGAAAAACGGAAGCGAGACATGGCGGGGGCAAGGTATGGCGCAAGTAGGGTATGGCGCGAGCACGTGTCCTAGGGATTCACCGCAAGTACCGGTAACATCGGCAAGTCTAGCCAGGGCCGACGCCTATGATCTCACCGCGGGGGCTGGTCCTAACTCAAAACATTCTACGGGCGAGGTCGGGGCATCAAGCGTGGGGGTATAATGTCGCAAGTAAGCTTAAAAAGAAGATAGAGAAATTATGAAAAATGTTATCTTTGATTCATCATTACAAGTATACAAGGAAAGGCCCGCCTCGGCAGGGGTACAAAAGAAAAAGAAAGCAAAAGTGGAGTAGCCTAGTTAGCTCTCGTCCCCCCCTTGAATGACGATCCTCCTCGCCGCCAAGCCGAGCGCCCTTCTATCCCACCCCCGCGAAGAGCGAGTCGAAGCTATCCTCCTTCTCGCTGAGCGGGCTGGGTGGGAACAGGGTTGGCAGGAGCTCCCGGACGGTGACCCCCTAGCAGCCTTCCGCCAAAATCCCCGTCCCCCTCATGGCCTTCAGGAGGCACTCGGCAGCCTCGATAGAGTTGACTCGCAGCCGCTCCGCGACATCAGACTCGCCAAACACCAGAGGCCTCTTGTAGGGGAAGGCTGGCTCGCTGGCGCCCGGGGGAAGGAGAGCGTCGGCCTGGCGGAGGACCTCACCCAGGAGCCCCTTGTTCTTCTCCTTCAAATCCTCCACCTCCACCCCAACTGGTCGGCAACAGCCTCTTGCTCGCGAGAGTACGTCCTTTGCTCGGCGAGCTGGGTTTCCCGCTTGGCAAGCTGAGCTTGCAGCTGAGCCACCTCACCCCGCAGTGCGTCGGTGGCCTCGGCATCCTACGAAATTAGAGTTCAGAGCAAGCGCAAGAAGAATCCTAAATAAGGCGAACGGAGATATCCAGTGATTACCAAGCCGCCGGCAGATTTCGCAAGAAGAGCGTCGGCAACGCCGAACCGCCTTTCCGCGTCGACTGTGCTCTCCCTCGCCAGGTCGCGCTCCTGTTCAACAGTCAGCAAGGCATTACTGAGCTGGAACCCGCGGCGGACCATCATGTGGTGAAGCTCGAAGGCCCGCAGGTGGGCTTGTAACCCCTCATGGCCGAGCTGACTGGGGGTGAGTTTCTTGTACGATTCGGCGCTGTCGCGGTTGTAGAGGCCGAAGCCGAAGGCGAAGGCATGGGCGGTAGGAGGCCGGCGAGCTCCCCAGGAGGGGGCGCGAGTAGAAACGGAAACTCGGTGAGCCCCCTCGTCCAACTTCAAAATGGGCTCGCCGGCCGCATCTTTGCTTTTACACCCCTTGCCGAAGTGTGGGCGATCCTTCGGCAGGCCGGGCTCACGGAGGGTGTCTTCTCCGGTAGAATCAGAGGACGGCCCGTTCTTCTTCTTCCCCTTTCGGGGGGAGGAGGCTTCTTTCAACGGACTCAAAGGCGGCTCGTCGGACAGAGCCTCCGGCGAGCTCATAAATTTGGTAGGCGACGAAGGAAGGTGCAGCCGTCCACACGAGACCACCTTCGCCTTCTTCTTCTTGGGGGCCGAAGGATTAGGGCGCGAGCTTGACCCCCCGGGCTCCAAGCGCTTCTTGCCGAGGAGTTGACCTCGCGCATGTTCCTCGCGAAAAGCCACTGCCGCCGCCCGGGCCAGCTCCAGGGGATCTGAGAATATCCCCGAGTCGGCGAACGGCGGGTGCTCCGGCAGGATCCGTTCCCCTGCAGAAAGGGACTTGATCAAAAAAAATATAGAGATTCACCTTGACAGAGTTCGCGGAAAGGCAGGGCGAGATATACCTTCACCAGGGAGAACGGGTTGAAGCGAATCAAGGCCGCGGCGGAGGAAGGCGACCTCGAAGTCCTTGTGGAGGAAAAACTTGTGGAGGTCGGCGTCGCTACCGGACAGGGAAGGAGGACGGTATATGTCCTCGCTTTTCTGCAGGGGACGAAAGGGGATGTTGCCGAGCTCGCCCTTAATAAAGATAAGCCGGGTCATCCAGTTATGGTTCTTGTTCACGAGCCCGCGAACCTTGATGAGGGACCCGCCGAAGTAGGCGACCCCATCGGGGGTAGCCTTGTAGGAGAACAACTTACAGAACACCATAAGGTTGAACTCAATCCGCTCTCGGCGGAGGAAGCAGGCAAACGCCACCATCATAGCAATGGCGTTGGAATTCAGCTGCGCGGGCACCGCGCCGTAGTACTTCAGGATCTGGCGGATCTCTGGCCAGAGGGGGAGGCGCAGCCCCACCTCGAAGTGCGAGATGGGGAAGGCGAGCTCACCCTCCGGGAAGGAGTTGATGGCTTCATGCTCGGCGGGCCTGCGAGCCTGGAAGCCGGGGGGGACGAATGCAGCCGCGAATTCGACGAGTTCCTCCTCGGTAATATGCCCCTCGAAGAAGCAATGGTCGATGAAGTGCTGGGCGCACTTAGACCGGCCATCCGCGTCAGGGTTGGTCTTAACCATAGTCGCAAAGGAAAGGAAAATCGCGAGCTCGGGATGACAGAGAGGAAACAGGGATTCGGAAGCAATAAAAGTGTGCCCTGGGGGTAGGTGAGAAGGCCTATTTATAGAAGAAGACAAAGAAGGGCGAGGGGGAAGGCGAGTCGACCGATCGGCCCGGTCTCACCACGCCACCTCGCCACCCTCTGCTCGCAAATCCTGCGAGCTGGCCAGACCCCAGAAGAAAGAATTCGAAAAGACTCACCAGGATATTGAAAACGCATCTACATATATACAAAGTTGCAGAAAGGTTGTTCGAGTCATTACAAGCAGATTATTCAGAGCAAATAAAAATAAGGGCGCGAGGACTATGCGAGGGCGAGGGCAAGTACCGATCGGCTGACAGAGGAGCCGTTTCATTCTCCCCGGTCTCGCCGGCCCGCCGTCGCAGGTCGCCGCGCGTAAAGTTCACGAAGTCGCCCCATGTTCCTATTTACCACCCGCAGGTTCTCGTCAATCTCAACCATCAGCACCAAGGAAGACGCCTCCTCGAACGCCAAGCTGACCCCAGCACCGTCCGCAAGACGCGAGCACTCCCACTGCAGCCTGTTGTTGTCCTTCCGCAGGTCGTGGAGCTCGCGCACCAGCTTCTTGAGAACCTTTCGCTCCCGTTTTGCACGTTCAGGACTACCCAGTTCGGAGTCCAGGAAGGCGTCTAGGGCGCTTGGAGAAGGGAGAGGTGAGTAAGGAGGTCGATCCACGGACTCGCCGTCCTCCGTCCGGCCGAGAAGTTCTGAATGAAGAACTGAAAGACGATCAGAAAAGCGAATACCCCCGGAACAGAAGAGTAAAGTTGAAAACTTACCGCGCGAGCCTGGCTCCTCTGGGTTGGCGCGAGGAGAGAAGTGGCGCAGGTCCTTGCCACGCCCCTACAGGAGTTCCTGAGGGGCAAGTTGGTAGCCGGGGATGGGGATATGCCCGGCACCTCCCCCCGCGAGTACGGTACCAGGGGACGGTTGCCGAGAAGGGAGACGACTCGGCGACGCCAGTTTCTGCGAACCCGGCTCCTTGACCTCGGGATCCCGCCTTGGCGAGCTGTCAGGAATACTTTTGGCCCGCGGGTTGGATGCCTCACCGCTATTCTCCTGGTCGGAAGATAGCTCCACGAGATTTTTAGTGGAAGAACCAAGAACCGGCTAGTTGGAGGAGCCGGCCCCGTTCCCCAAAGCAGCAGTAAAGTCGGCCAGAATGGGTTCGGCCCCCGATGGAAAGGGTTTCGCCCGCTTGGCCGAGCCGAAATCAGCAAAGCGGCGAGCAGGGGCCTCTAGGTTGGTCAGTCCCGCGGCCTGAGCAGCGATCTCCTCGCGGGAACGTGCGAGCCACTCTAGGACTTCCTTGGGGAGCGGCATCTTGATAGAATTTGGGGAAGGGCAAGGGTCAGCCAGATGCGCAGGGGTACATATATATAGCTACCTGTGGGGCCTACCAGAAGATTCCTTTTGACCCCTGTCGCACTCGCAGGATTCTATGGGGTTGCATGTTTCTTTCCGAGCTTGTCCCAACCTCGCAAAGAGCGGGGATTATGTACAATCCCGTATCCAGCGAGTGGTGGACAGGAGTCAAACCGGCCAGCTCAGACCGCAGTATGAACCCAGCATGCCGAGACCAAGCTCGGCGATAGTCGAGCCGAGCTCGACGATGGTCGAACGGGGCCCAGCATGCCGAGACCGAGCTCGGCGATAGTCGAGCCGAGCTCGACGATCTCCACACCGAGCTCAGTTTCAGTTGGAGCTCGGCGATCGTCGTGCCGAGCCCCGCTTTCGGTTGGAACTCGGTGATAGTCGAGCCGAGCTCGGCGATAGTCGAGCACAACCTGTCGAGTACGTGCTCACCTAGGCCCAATGCGAGGCGAGTCAGGCCCCTGCCGAGCGGACGCTATCTCAGGTCCAGCTCGCATCTTGGCCATGACATATTTTTACCATGTTGCCCCCTTTGGTCTGCCTATAGTCCTCGAGAACAGTGAGGTTGTATATTGGCAGGCCATCTTTTCCTATAAATAGGACCCAAGGGGTACCTCAGAAGGGAGGCTTACCAATTCTCAGGTCTACTAGCGCTTTTTGAGGTACCTTAGCCCGGCACTTGGCTAAGGAGGGGAAGCGCTCAAAGATCTTCCGGGTGTGTGGTGGGACCTCCACGCCGGGCCCTTGGACTAGTCCTTGGTTCTTCTTTTTCTTGTCATTTTCTTGCAGGAGCGAAGTAGGTGCGCGGCCGCCCCTTCCCCAAGGGTCGAACTCCACAGGAACTGGTTTTTCGGTTTCAACAAGAACAACTAGGCACTAATTTCACCTGTTTTTGTGGTTCTCTTGCACAACTAGTTCTATGCCCATGAAGCAGATTTTGCTACCATATAGAGAACTGAAAGAGCATGAGTGTATAAATTTTATAGATACAATTAGAAATCAATAGCTATTCTCCTATCCATTTTATAGATGAAGTAAAAGTTAAGGTATGAGTTTGGTATGGATCCTAGTAATTCTTATGTCATGTAATATTATTTGCGCAAAAATGAAATTCTTGTGAATGTATATTTGGATACATAATGGGTTCAGAGGCTTAACGGGTCGGGTTCAGATACTGGGATATCCGATACTCGTATTAAACCTAGGGGTTGCCTATAAAACCCAAGCTAGGGGCAACGGGAAGGTAGTTCCATTTTGACCACCACCCGAGATGCTTCGAGCGACCTAACATTTTCGAAGTTCACCCTACGCAGCTCGAAACAATCTGGCCGCCGCTGTAGAAAATTTTCTCCCATGAAGATATTCCTGCCGCCTCTAGATCGGGAAAAAGAAGAATCCCACCGACATTTTCGTTCGAGACAAGGATTTTTTTTCCGCCACCGCTGTTCTCGATCGCGACAGGGACAGAGGGAGAGATTGTCTTCCTCTCACGCCGCCGACAAGGGAAATCGGTCGTCGCTGCTATGCGAATCCGGCCAGATTGAAGAGGTTTCCGCCGATATTGGTGTTTTCTCCTCCCGTCCCGGCGCTCGATCGGAATCGAAAAAAAAGAAAATAGTCCTGCCGCCTTGTTCTGTGTCCCGCCGCCAAAAAGGAAAGCTTTTCCCCGGCAATTCTAGGCATCCCGGCAATTCTAGGCACCGCTGCTCTCCGGCATTTTGCACTGCGAAGAGATTTCTCTTGTGCGCCGCTCCCGGTTCTTGCGAAACCGCTGCTCCCCATCCTCCAGTTTTCCAATGCTTCTGCTGTTGTCGATTGAAAGGATCAGAGATCCAGTATTCCACTACTCAGATCTACAATCAAAGGATTTCTGGCGACCCAGATCTAGGCTTGAACTTCTTGATCATTTGTCCATGTCGCTGATAGGGAACAGGAGAAGGAAAGTATGTTCGCAGGTTTTTCTTCGATGTGCTGCGGTGATCCGAAAAGGAAAGGATTGCTATTATTGGATCGAAGATTTCCGCAGGCACTGCTCTCGTGCAAATTCATCTTCTCCGCTATGTATATTTTCTTATTGCATGGGAGGAGTCATTGATAGTATCGCTCGAAGCATCTGAATTGAGATCTAAGTGGAATCTCTTACCCGTTGCCCCTAAGTGGGTATAAATAAGCAATCCCTGGGAGTTACTACGGGTAACGGATATCCGTGTACCCGAACTGACCCGTTAAGCTTCCGAACCCGTTATTCTGTCCAAATATACACTAACAATCTCCTCATATATTTGTGACAAATAACGTGTACGTCTCGGAGTGCAGAAAGTAGAGAGTACCAAAAGAAAAGTTTTCGACTTTACACAATTCCATAAGAGTTAGCACATTTAAACATAAGTAGGAGTTTTCAAAAATAGTAACATAAATATCCAAACATAAAATGCTACTCAGAAATAAAAAAGCCTGAAAACAAAATAACAATGGATAAATATATATATATATAACAATTCTACTAAGAGAGTAGATCATCATCATCCATGTCAAAGTCTACTTTCTCTCCTCCATCATCACTAGTGTCTGTAAGGAATTTCATGAGTTAGACTCTATGAATTCATAAACATATGCAGTGACGTATCAAAGTAAGCTAGTTCTACCTAAATGAGCTTAGTCCTTGTATCAATAGTGAAATAATACTGTCAGCATTTCTACCTAAATGAGTTTAGTACTTGTAGCAGTGTAGAACACATTCAGGTACTTCATCCCAAACTGTGTATTCAGCTTCCAGTCGTTAAATTCAGTCGTCGTAAATTTCTCAAGTTTTATCATCGGAACGGGAGACGAGAAATTGTTCCTCTTTGTCATGTTGACAGCGGCGAGGGGAGCGAGATTGCATAGCATAAAACGTCTCTCCTTGAGGCTCTTGAAAAACAGTGGTAGCACAAGGCCTAAGCTGTTCTCCAAGATAGCACCAACGATATTTTCTCTCACAGATCCAGTGATCTCCAAAATGATGCAAAGGAACTCAAGATCTGAATTAGGAGCAGCTTCGTCCAATCAGCATCTTGCACTTTCACCTTCTTTCTAAGTGATAAATCAACAGTGAAATAGATCTAGGAAAAACTCAAGCCCAGATCGACGAAGGACAATGAAAGGTGCGGTTGTTTCCTGGAGCCGAATAGGAGAAGTGGCCTTGAGCGATTTAAGGCCTCTTACAGTTGTCGGTGATGAGAAACAACAGGAATAAGTCGGGGCGGCGGCGAGAATGACAAGTCAGGCCGACGACGGGCCTCTTCCTCCTTCCTGATCCGCGACCACAAGAGAAACAAAGAACTTGATCAGTAGTTTCTCTGGACTTTTCCCTTCCGATTGAAACAGCGGTGGCAGGAAACCTTTTTTACTTTCTTCTAATATTCCGATCGAAGCAGCGGCGGTAAAAATCGCGGGATAAATCGCGGCGGTAAAAATCACAGAACACAGAGTCCTCCTCTTTCGATCAAGCCAGCGTCAATCTTCACGCTAAAAATAGGGCTTTTCCCGATCATGGATCCATGTTCCTCCTTCCCGATCACCAGCAAAAATGGAGGCGATGTCTCCTCCTCCTGTGTGAATACCAACGGGAACAGCGGTTACGTGATATGCGAAATTTTTTGAGCGACGGGAGCGGTTACTTCGAGAATGATAATGTCACTCGAAGTATCCGGATGGAGATCTAAGTAGAATCTCTTACCTATTGCCCCTAGGTGGGTATAAATAGGAAATACCTAGAAGTTACTATGGGTAACAGATATACGTGTACCTGAACCGATCCGTTAAGCCTCCGAACCCGTTATTTTGTCCAAATGTACACTAACAGTCATTTGTGGTTTTTGATCTTGGTCTTTGGATCCTTGTTACTGCCTTGATCAACTTTGGTTTTTTTTTTTGTGGATGAGGGGTGTTGGCTGCAGTTTGGGATATGTGGAAGAAAATCTCCACTAATATTCGGTGGAGAAGTTCCCAGATTCAAGATTATCGAAAAAGGAATTCAGCAAATCTGTTACTTTTCTTTTGAATTCGCGAAATTCAGAGAAAGTTTCTGGCTCCAAATCAACAAGCAGATATCACATTTTCAAGAGTGCATGTGTGCAACTCTATGTGGAATCTCTTGCTTTTACCGAGCATTGTCGCTTGAAGAAGATGTGCTTCTCAGAAGACGCACTACATTCCAGTTGAGTTTGCTGATTGGGTATAGTCTTCGGCGACTGCGTTCAGCCGGAGAGGAGGAGCAAACAAAATTTTCTGGATTGGATCCGAAGACTTTTCATCTCCACACGAATCAGGTGATCTTGTTGTGGTTTTTCTATTTTTAAATGTCGAAATGTAGCTCGTACGACATAGTAAAATTACAGTTTTTTATCCCGCTGATTTCAATGAGTTGAAACTCCACGTTCAACTTGACTTAAAAATAGAAGATTTACCATACTGTGCTCAACGAGTTTGTCATTATTCGAGAGGATGTGGACGAACATTTGTGGAGCAAAGATGAGGATGTTTTGGAGGGATTGCTTTTTGAATCCCCTGAATTCTCGCCTTACAATGACCTATCATATGACTAATGAAAATGATCTTCTATCTAAGGTCACAGTAGTTATGAAAAATGTGGAGAGCTACAATGGAGAAGAGACTGAGGTGACCCATGTTGGGAATGTTATCTTGGTCCTCTACTCAGGTAAAAGTTTATTTTAAAAAAAATATTAAATTTATTTATGCACTAGCTGCTAATTTAGTATCTATTAGTTTATTGTGTAGTTTTGGTATGTTTCTTGATTTCTATAATGGTAGAGTAACATGTTACTTAAGTCACACTATTTTGGCAAAATAGAATGTACCGACTTAGTCTAGCAAATAAAATAGTTCAACAAATTCAATCAAACTTAGTTAGCCCTAAGACTCTTCATGAGAGACTAGGACACTTGAACTATATGAAAATGTTTCAATTAGCTAGAACTCACCATATCACATTAGACACTAAAAATCAACTTGAGAAATATGAAGTGTGTGTTCAAACTAAGATGACTAGAAAACCTTTTAGTACGATTACTAAAAACACACTACTCATAGATCTAATATATTCTAACATCTGTGACTTTAAATATTTTATCACTAGGAGGTAGGAAGTATATAATCACATTTATAGATTATTGCTCTAGGTTCTGTCACATTTACCTACTTAAAACTAAAGATGAAACATTTGAAATTTTTTTTTTTCAAAACCAGGATAGAAAACTAACTTGACATAAAAATCAAAAGGTTTAGAAGTGATAGAGGAGAAGAATACATGTCTAGTGAGTTCAAGTATTTTTTTGTCTTTCAAGGAATCATAGTTGAAACCACTGCTTCATACTCATTCCATTAAAATAGTATAACTGAGTAAAAGAATAGAACGTTAACAGAAATGTTAAACTCTATGCTCTTGACTGCTGGCATGCTTACTACTTATTAGGGAGAAGTAGTCTTAACTGCTAATCACATTCTAAATAAAGTCAATCATATTAAGTTAGAGGTTACACTCTATGGGCTTTGGTTTAAGAGACCCCAACCATTACTAGACTTAAGACCTGAGGTTGTATAACCTAAGTTAGGGTTTCCGACCCAAAAAGGTCTAAGATTGGACCTAGGACCAACACATGTGTCTACCTAGGTTGTGTCGAGGATAGTGCTACAAATAGATTCTTAAATATTTTCAATAATATAATCTTAGAATCTAAGGATGTAGTGTTTTTTGAAAAAAATTCTTTAAAGATAAGAACATGTCACTCTCAGGTATGCATGCAACTATTACTGAGGAAGATCCTGAATCAGTACCGAGCACCTCCTATTCAGTTCCAGTAAAAATCGTGGCCTAGAATTTAGGAGGACTTTTATGAGAGAGAGAACTCCTAGAATCTTCAGTAGTGATTTTGTCACTTATCACGATGAGGCTGATCTATCCACCTATAAGGAAGCAATGAGATAAAGAGAATCACTACTGTGGAAAGAAGCAATTCATGAAGAGATGAACTCTCTACTTCAGAACAACATCTGGACGTTGGTTGATAAGCCAAAATGAGCTAAAACTATAAGGTGTATGTGGGTTCTGAAAAAGAAATTAAATTTTGATGGTAGCGTAGTTAAGTATAAAACACGTATGGTGGTTAAAGGTTTCACACAAGTAAGCAGTGTAGATTATTTTGATGTATACTCAAACGTGTGTCACCTAGAAACCATTAAGATCCTCCTTGCCATTGTATTTATTGAGAATTTTATTGTTTATCAAATGAATGTTATGACTGTGTTCTTGAATGGAGATCTGATCGAAGAGGTTTACATGAGCCAACCTGAAAGTTTCATAGTAGAAGGTCACAAAAATAAGATTTGTAAGTTAATCAAGTCACTATACAGACTAAAACAAGCAGCAAAATTCTGGCATGAGAAATTATGTTATAGTGTAAAGGACACGCGATTCATGTCGAGTTTCTCTAATAAATACATTTACATACATCATAGATCAAATAAAGTCATTATAATATGCTTGTATGTAGATTATATGCTAATTCTAGGACCGATAAATCTGAACTAGATGACGTAAAGTTAGGTCTAATAAAAGAATATAACATTAAAGACCTAGGTATAGCTGAAACTATATTAGGTATGTAAGTGAGCTTTGAGAAAAATGATATTTTTTTAAGTCAAAGCCACTACATAAAATTCACATTGGATACGTGGAGATACAATGAAAGTAAAATAGTAGATACATCATATAACTACAATAACCGCTTAAATCCCAATGAAGGAGTTGCGGTTAGACAGTTAGACTATATTAAATTGATTGTAGTCTCTTGTATGCTATGGTCTGTACTAGACCTGACATACCCTTTACGATAGGTATGTTAAGAAGATTCACTAGTAATCTTAGCCAAAACCATTGGAAAGCCCTTAATAGGCTAATGAGATACTTAAATCACACCCAAAATTATGATTTATGTTAGAATAGATCATCTTCTAGTCCTGAAAGGATATTCTGATGCATCATGGTGCTCAAAATAAATGACAGCAAGTCCACTAGTGGATTTATTTTCACACTAGGAGGAGTAGATGTGGCCTAGAAGTCCAAAAGGCAATCATGCATTGCTCTCTCTTCTATAGAATCCAAACTCTACATTCTAGCTTCAACAGGAGAAGAAGCAGAGTGGATAAGAGATTTGGTGATGGACATTCCACTGACGATCTTGAAACTTAGTTTTGTTTTAGTTTACTACGACAATCAGGTTACTAAAATGATTGCTACAAACACTTTGTTCAATGACAAAAGAAGGAAACTAAGAATGAAACAAGCCTGGTTGATCTCCCTCACAATTCAAGGGATTATGACCCTAATTGATGTGAGGTTAAAAGATAATATTACAGATGCTTTGACATAAGGCTTAAATAGAGCTCTCAAAATCAAAACATCAAGGGAGATGTGATTAAAATTCATAGAAATATGAAATTTTTATCATATATTTATGTTTTGATAATAAGAACTTATAGTCGTAATATTCAAGTATCTAATAACAGACTGAAAACCCCAAATAATTTTTTGATGAAAACCCAAGATGGTTAGATGTTAGTCATTCCACATTTGATGACTTAACATTTATTTCATTATAAGTTGATTCGAGGATTATTCAACTGAAAAAAAGTCATTGTAAAGTTTAATCTAACATTAATTATCATATCATATTATTCTACACTTTGATAATTTTGCAAATGATGTTATGTCAAATCATTTCACATTTTATGATAAGGTACATAGTAATCGTTAATGAGCAAGATAATAATGTTTGATTTATTAAAATAAAAAATTGATTGACCCTAATTAAACTAGATAAAGATGCTGATAGTGTTATTTCACTACTGCTACAAGTATTAAGCTCATTTAAGTTGAACTAGTTTACTTTAAACGTCACTGTATATGCTTATGAATTCATAGAGTCTAAACATATGAAATTTCTTGCATGCACTGATTAAGATGGAGAAAAGAAATTAGATTTTGACTTGGATGATAATGATCTACTCTCTGAGTATATTTATTACATGTTTGATTCATTTTACTATGTTTTCAGACTTTTATTCCAGAGATGCACTTTTATGTTTGGATGTTTGTTTTTTTATTTATGCAAAACTTCTATTATGTTCAATTTTGTTTTTTTTCTGGATAATGCTTAAAATTTGAAACTTAGTACTTTTTTATTTTCCTGCACTCTGAAACGTAAACACAAAATACCATAAATATAAGAGGAGATTTTTAATGTTTATTTGGTTATATAACGTGTTCAGAGGCTTAATGGGTCTGGTTCGAATACCGGGATATCCGATACCCATATTAAATCTAAGATTTTGCCTATAAAACCCAAGCTGGGGGCAACGAGAAGGCAGTTCAACTTTGACCATCACCCGGGATGTTTCGAACGGCCTAACAATTCCTGCAGTCAAAATGTGGAGATCTCGTGACTACAGCTGCACTGATTTACTGAATGAATGATCAATTTTTTTACTGTGAGTTATAATTGTTGGTGGATTGAACAAGTCTCCATTGAATCTTACTTGTTAATCTGATTTGGATTATGGTCTAAATAAGTGTTCGGCAAATGTTTGGTCATCATGAGATTTGGATGAATTTGTTTTAGGGTTTATTTAGATCTCTGGAATTGGAATTGGTAATTGAAATTGGAGCAACAGAATTCTAATTCCAGTGTTTGGATTTTAGGTATTCTCACGGAATTGGAATTGGTCTAATTCCATAGAATTCTATTTTGTACTATAACCAATTCTTATGGGTAAAGACAGATATTTTATGGAATTTAGTTTTTTATAATGACCGTCATTGCCCGATCACGCCATCGTAGTCTGATCTCGCTGTCGGGGCGGGCAAAGCCCGCTTTTGTCAGTTAATAATAAAATAATTATAATCATCATTCTGGGCTTTAGGATTATATATATATATATATATATATATATATATATATATATATATATATATATAAGTACAAACATCTTCGTATGGGCTACGCTCGTGCTTAATGCTCTCGGGCGTATCATTTGGGTGTTTATGTGTGGACAAATATGAGATTTGTCCTCCTGGAAACAGAAGTTGCATCTAAGTGCCCCTTGATGAAATTAGACTAAGAAATGCATGAACATGCTGGGTTGAGTCAATATGTGATATTGAGTTCTCCGGTTTCGGATAGTCCATTCTATACCAGGTAACAGAGATTGAGCAGTCATGAGGGTGACATGGTCCATACCTCTAGCTCCATCTGGATGTAAGGGAAAAAGGAATATGCCAACACTGTACATTGGTCATTTTATAGGCTTTCTGAGTTACAGAACTCTTATTGCTTGGATAGCAATGATGCGTTGTTAGATACCGCTCATTGTTTGTAAGACTTTTATTTTACTTATTAGATTAAGTGGGAGACTGTTGGAGTCCTTCGGTTGTGATCTGAGATATTCAAATAGTTAGTCTTGCTGCCAACGCAATATGAGCCTATAAGTCGCACATAAGAGTTTTGGTGAAGTTGGAAATGACTGTGTTGGCCTGACTTATATGTGATATGAGTGAAGGGTCAAGCCTTTTGTCATGCCAAATACATTTAATGGCGGTGACATTTTTGTTCAAATTTATCAGAGCAAAAATTTCATGTCAAATAAATGACGATTTATAACTATTGCGCTCACGACCGCCACCGCCGTGCCAAACACCCTTCGTTGGCTCTAATATGAATGTAGATGACGATTTATTCGGGTTTTTTTTGTTTTTTTATGGTGAATTGTTCTCCACGGACTTCAAATTTCATCTTATCCTTTACTAAATCACAGATCATACTTTTCTACTTTAAAAGATAAAATGCCAGAGGAATCACAATCCATCAACCTTTATTTAACTTTTTCCTATTATGATTTCATAAATTATCTCTATCAAGAGAAAAAAAATCATCAACTGTTGTTGCTAAGATTCCGTTTGGCACGGTGATGACGGTCATGACCGCAGTGATTATGAACAGTTGTTCGTGGACGCCTAGCCTCGCCTAAGGAACTTCATCTTCTATTATGTTAAAAACTAGTTCTCTTTTCATGGTATTGGTTGTAATCGCTGTCATGTAAAAGATGCATTCTATGATGGTGATTTTTTTGTCCACACTCACAGGAGCAAAATTAAAAAGCCACGCCAAATGGAGACTAAGGCTTCGTTTGGGGGGATTTATTTTCACCGATTAAGGGGTTGCGACCGCATGAATCCGACCTTAATTGTGTGAAGACAACCAATGTATGAATTTTTTCTAGCATATATTTTTGCGTAGAGTAGGCGTGCAATACTTTTAGGGACAAATTTCCGGACTAGCCCCCATAATAATCAAAAGTATCAAAATAGCCCGCATTTTAAAAGCCTTCTCATTATAGCCTCTTTTTACATATATGGCAGCATAGTGGGTCCGACGTCAGGTTATGTCGGCAGTTTTTTTCATTCATTTGGAAAAATTCAATATTAATTTAATTCTATTCTCAATAGTGGTCTGGAGATGAAGGATTGTACAAAATTAAAACAAGACTCAAAAATAATAAAATTAGCAAATCTAGACTCGGTGCCTTCCCAATCAATCTCCGACGGGTCCAGCCTATTTATTGATATCATCATGAAAATTCACTCATTATAATTGCGAAAACTCATCCAAAGTAACATAAAGGTTCCGAATAAGAAAACAATAGATACAGACTGAACAAAATTAAAACAAAACCAGTGAGAAAAACTCTTCCAAAACGTAATAAAAGAGTCAATGATTTCTTCCTTGCTGTAGCTAGTGCATTCCTCCATAACGTCTAAAAAATTAGACGAAAAAATATTACAAATTTCTAATTAGATTGTTTGTTCAAAAAAAATTTAAAAAATAAATAAATTATTACCTTCGATTTTCTGGATTTGTAGGACATGTTGATCGATTGTGTCCCAATTCTGTACAAATGCCACACTTTTTATTACTGTGATCAATGCGCTCATCCATTGTATTATGATGTCGACGAGTTTGAGGGCGTCCAGTCCTTCGTATTAAAATGGGTGGTTGAAGCTCAATACCCCGTGTTGCATCTAATAATTGTCACCCAGTAATATCTGGAATTCCATGAAAACTTCCACTGTATGTATTTTTGTAACTTGATATTGTATAAAAGTTTGATACAAACCCCTCATGTGAAACTCGTTTAGATGCAAGTGAAGCAATCATATGAGCACAAGGGACAAGATATAAGACTGTATCATGACAACTGCATGAGCATCCATCATCAGAAAGCAATACACGATGCGCTATATTGTTGTCATCGTAGCATGAAAATTCAGTGCGATTTATCTAGACTGGCCTACATAAATTTCTTGCAGCTACTTCTCGGTTACCTAGCATTGTCGATACTTTATGCACTAATCTGGACACTCCATCGCTTTCCCATTTTAGCGCATCTTCACCTTTTTTAAGAAATAATGCAATACAATGATAGAATGTAGCTTATACTAATGGTTGTATGGATAACCCTCTCGCTCGTTTAAGTATTTCATTGAAACTTTCGCTCGCATTTACCATCATAGTGCCATATCTAGCGCCACCATCATATAATAAAGTCCATTTTCAACATCTCTAGCCACCAACCAATCATATGCTCTCTGATCAACAATTTTAATATGCTCCATATTTTCTGTAAATGTTACAAAATTTGATGAATTTCCCATCCAGTACATTTTATCACACAATATATCAATTCCATTTAATCTAAAATCTCTAACGGCCTTTTTAAAATTTTCACGCAAATGTCGCAAACATTGCCTATGTTTTGCGTATGGAAGCTCAGATGCAACTCCTCGAATTAAGTATGTGTGTTTGTCACTGATAATACAAAGATTTGGACGACTAGCAATAACTGGAAGCAACACTTTTAGCCGATTTAAAAACCATTCCCACGATTCATTACACTCTGATTCAACAACAACAAATGCTAACGAAAAAAGTCCATTATTAGCATCCATACTGACGGCTATCAGCAAAGTACCCCGGAAATAACGCAATAAAAATGTATCATCAAGGCTAAGAACAGGTTGACAGCTACCCCATCCCTCAATTGATAGGCTGAAAGCCCAAAATAATCTTTGAAATTTATTGTTTGTAGAAGTACAAACATCATAAATTGTACCGGGGTTATACATGCATACTGTATCTAAATATCGAAGTAGAATTTTATAGGATTCAGACCAACCCCCAAAAACAGATTTAATAGCTTTTCGTCTGGCATCCCATGCTTTTTTATAGCTCGTCAAGATATTAAATTTTGCATTTATCCGACCTCTTATCTCGGTTGGTTTAATGTCTATTTGTGTTCGAAGTACATGAGTTATAAATCTTCCAATAAACCTTGCAATGCATTGTCTGTGATCATTTTGTTTGCTCTCATTTGTACATATATACGAGCCAGAAATTTTTGAAATCAACCAAGCACATCCGTGTTTTTTGGAAACAATAGCCCTTAGTTTCCATGGACATGGTCGACTAGGATGCATGTTCTCGAAACATACTAAGACTAATTTACTCTGATTTGACTGAAAAGTTTTAAATTGTATATGATTCTGGATAGACCAAGCGTTGATAGTGCAGTGCATCTCCCATTTTGTTCTGAAAAAAGTTCCGACTTGTAAATAGTGAGGTATTACAAAGTCTATGATTTGGTTATTGCACACAGTCAGTTGAGGAGGGGAAATGTACACGAGGAGTTTTAACGTGGAAAACCCTTCAACCGGGTGAAAAACCACGTGACTGGTTCGCTGCCAGTCAAAGTCCACTAGATCAGGGTAATTACAGTATGTTGAGTGAATCGGGGCGACAGGCCGCTCCCGTTACAGCTGGTGGGGAGAGAGGATGGCTATAACTGCAGGCGGGCAACAGACTGCTCTGCCAAAGTAACTTAAATGGTGGAACGCGCGGGATGCTTCTGACGCGTGCGCCTGGAGGCGGCGCTCTTGCGGGCTTCGGCTGTCTCCTTTGCTCGGCTTCCTCTCACTTTGGGCGCCTCCTTCTTAACTGCGCGTTGGTGGGGTGACAATAACCGATGGCAGGTGTTGATGGCCGATGGTGGCCGCTGGAGGTTGTTGGTGGCCGCCGGTGGCAGTCGATGGCCACTGATGGTTGGTGGCGAGCGGCGGCCGACTTGGTGGAGGAGACGGGAGTTCTCTCACCTGAGGAAGAAGAAGGAGAAGAATTGGAGGAGAGAATTAGATACCAAATAAGAGACCCCTGAGGGTCCTTTTATAGCCTCCAGGGGTTGGTTATGGCGGGCCCTACCACTAAAGTGGTGGGGAAATGGGTGGTTATCCCCTCGATCGGACGGCAGGGAGGGTGCCCCCCTTGATCGGACGGCCGTAAGCTTTCCAAGATGGCGGGCCGACGTGACGGCGGCGGTGACTGGGTGGCCGGCGAGGGAAGCCGGCCTAGACCGCGGTCGATCACGGTTATGGCCGGCCATGGCCGGGGCGGCCATGGCCGGGCGGCCATGGCCGGGATCGGCCATGGCCGGGGCGGCCATGGCGGGGTGGCCATGGCCGGGGCGGCCATGACCGGGATCGGCCATGGCCGGGGCGGCCATGGCCGGGGCGGCCATGGCCGGGGCGGCCATGGCCGGGGCGGCCATGGCCGGGATCGGCCATGGCCGGGCGGCCATGGCCGGGGCGGCCATGGCCGGGGCGGCCATGGCCGGGGCGGCCATGGCCGGGGCGGCCATGGACGGGCGGCCATGGCCGGGCGGCCATGGCCGGGGCGGCCATGGCCGGGGCGGCCATGGCCGGGGCGGCCATGGCCGGGGCGGCCATGGCCGGACCGACCATGGCCGAGCGGCCATGGCCGCTCCCGGCCATGGCCGAGGTCGGGCGAGGGAGGGCCGGCCGCCGGCGGCGGTTCGGCCTTAACCGGCGACGATTCCTCCATGAAGTGAGGGAGTGGGTCCCGCCCCCATCATCTCCATGAGAGATCATGGGGGGTGGGGCCCACCCATGATTTTCCCTCATAGAGATCATGGGGGGGGGGCTCCTTTTTCCTTATAAAATGAGGGAGGATCCCATCAGTTATTTTGTGAAAGTTCTCCATCAAAATCTTCTTCTACCACCCATTCTTTTATTATTCTCGCAAATTGAATAAATGAATTATCAACAATTATGCGATCAAGCCAACTACAATCAACTGAAATTGATTGTTCAAAGATTTTTTTAACTCTATTTTGGGTTTCAAAAAAAATTTTCATCATTATCGTTATCAGACGAGTCGTCACTGCTGTTATCGTCCATTTCATTTAGATCAAAATCTAATCCTTGTTACTGATATACGTCGCATTCATCAAGTTCAAGTTCAACGACATCAGACATGATTATAACAGCTCAAAATCACAGAATATTAAAAAAAACATTTATTAAAAACTAAATATTTAAATTATTATAAAAACAATCAAAATATTAATGAAATACAATATTTATTAATAACTAAGCATTTAAAATATTAAATTACTAACCTGTAGGCTGTAGTGAGAGCAAATCTTTGTGAAATGATATGCAAGCCTTGATTGGTGTGGTTAGATATGAGGGCATAAGTTTTCTTTTATAGACTCTCGAGCTTGCTGAAAAAAGTTTCAAAGCACTATGAGACTAAAAATTACACACACTTTCAATATATTAAAACCAGCTGCGAGCACATGAATATAGATAAAATTAAAACCTACAAACAGTGGCGGATGGGGATGTTGAATTCTAACCATTTAAATTAATATTGAATTTCTCCAATGTATAACAAACTGCTGACATAACCTGACGTCGGGTCCACTATGCTGTTATATCAGTAAAAAGAGGCTATAATGAGAAGGCTTTTTAGAAGAGGGTTATTTTGATAATTTTGATTATTATGGGGGCTAGTCCGGAAATTTGTTCTACTTTTAGAGTGTTATTAGGAACACACCTATTTTGGATACTAGCACACCATTGATATTGGCACATCACAAAATTTTATTTGCAACCCAACTTTTTATGAGCGCACCTTGATTTTTTTTTAAAAAAAATTCTTCTAATGAGCATAAAAAAATCGGCTAATGAGCGTAGTACAATTATCCCAAAATTAAATTAAAACAAAATTACATCATAAGTTCATCTATCTAAAACATAAGCAACTCAAAATGCAAAACAACAACCCAATGATGGGATGATACATTGTCCGAACAAAAGTTTTCTCATTTTTGTATCGTACTTGACCTGTGATCTGCAATAAAAAAGCAAATTTGTTAGACAATTGCATAAAAACATCTGGAAATAAGTTAGACAATTGCACTGAAACAGGATGAGCAAAAAATAAGAACTCTATTTTTTTGCTACTTTCATCAACCCGATTGTAACTGATATACCCTGCTTAAATTTTTTTTATAGAGATACTGAATTAGCGTAGCACCATCTAATTGCTTATTAAATAGCCTGACTTTTTCATTATATATAGTCCTCATCACCGTAATGCTGCTCGGATTTCTTTTCTGCAAAATTGATAATATTTTTCTGGGTTTGACACAAGATGTGTACATTTCCTCAACCACTTTTTGTTCGTTTTCATCTAGCCTCCCAGCATAAGCGTGCACCTCAAGATGTGTAAATGTATGATTATGAATTCCACATTTAACCTGCAACCTCCATTCATCCAGATACGAAACTCTCTGACCAAGTAACGAGAAAGGGCATCCACAACGTTTGGAGCTTGTTTTCCTTAATTTTTTTTGACAAATCCTTTACCACGCTGATTTTCACGAGGAAACCCTCCTCTATCACAACCTAACATTTGTTGGAGTTACCATGGTGATCTACAAATGGTCAAACATGTAATCTCACTGCCAACGCGATATGAGCCTGCAGGGTCGCACATAAGAGCATGTGGATAAGTTGGAAGATTGATTGTGTTGGTAAGGGTTACCAATCACCACGCAGGATGGAGTCAGGCAAACGTTGCCAAAGGAATTTCGTCGAGAGTCGTTGAGTTCTACTCAACGACAAGGAAAATTCGTCGAGAATCGTCGAGTATGACTCGACGACTCTCGACGAGTTCGTCGAGAATGATTTGTCGAGAATCGTCGAGTATGACTCGACGACTCTCGACGAGTTCGTCGAGAATCATTCGTCCTGAATGATTCGTCGAGAATCAAAAGTGTTTGATTCCCGGCGATTGGTGATACTCGACGAATCTATCCTTGATTCTCGACGAATCGGCAGATGATTCTCGCTGAATCTGCCTGCTGATTCTCGCCGATTCTGGATCTGATTCTCGCTGAACCTGTGCTGATTCTCGGCGGATGACTCTGATACCCTAACCTGGGTGGTCTGCGGATAGCGATATTATTTGGACTATTTATGCCTTTGGTATAAATAGGGGACTTAGAGTTTTGGGAACGAGAATCGATTAATAATCATCGGGATTTTCCTATAGACGAATCGAGCTGACGGAAGAGTTCCGCCGATCTCCCAATCCGCCAAATCCCGACCCCGCCGGCCGGAAACGTTCCGCCGCCGCCTGTTCGCTCCGCCGACGACCTCATCTCCGGCGACCGTCGCCGGTCTTGCTTTCCCTGGCGCGTACCTAGCAGTCCGTGGGAAGTGCAAAGGTACGGTTGATCTTCTTCCGACCCTTCGTGCGATGAAGCTCGGGGTTCTCCCGCTCGTGTGGATTTCTGCAGAGACGTGGACGTTATTCCACGTAGAACTCGCCACCGACAAGGACACGAAGCTTGGAGCATCTCCGTTGAGTTGTGACTCAATGCCACTAAGGTAATTTTTGCCTAGTTATTTGTTAACTTCTTGATTCAATTTTCATGGCCCGATCCCATCTTTTTTGGGTTGTCTTGATGTTTTATTACTTCCGTTGCGTGCACAAGCGTTGTGCCATCCTCATAGAGAAACCAAACAGTGGTATCAGAGGGAGGTTCGACCATGATTGTTGTATTGGAAGTTAGGTAATTCCAGTGCGTGTAAACCTAGGGATTTAGAAGATTTCTAAATGTCTAGATTTATTCCTGGTACATCAATTATTGATGGTTTTCCAAGGGAAATCGGTGGGCCCATGACCCACAGGTTACGGGCTCTGCCCCTTGGAATCCCGTCAGGAACATCTGGAATTTCGTGATTATTTCTAATTGTTAGAAATTATTGTCTCCTTAGAAGTAACCGTCCCTCGAATGGTTAATGAACCAGTGTATTGTTTTGGATTTTGAATCCAACAATGAGAGACGAGCTTGTCTACTGCTTTAAGTTGAGTTGCCTTTGCCTTTGTCCAATGCATGTAAATCTGAAGATTTGGAAATGTCTAAAAGTTCAGATTTAGCCCTTCCTTCTATCAAATGTTGATAGTGCCAGGTTGTGCACATAAGGGACGCATGTGACTTTTAGAAATTGTGTTTCTGTGGATGTGCACAATGATCAAATGTTGATCATGGTTAATTGTTAACCTATAATCAAAAATCCCTTAATCTAATATTAAGTGTTCGGATGCCTTCCGATGGATGACACTCTTCCTGCCTCAATCGATGAAGTGTGGGCTTGCCAAAGCAAGGTGCATTAATCTATCTTGGTAAGGGTGCGAGCGGATAATTGTGATATCTCACTGTCAATATCGGGTTTAACTTAACTAAGTGACCTCAAAGGTTGAGTGCCTAGAGGCATAGGGTTGGCATGCACCATATGATGGATGCGAATAAGGAGTTATTCACCAACCATACAAGAATTGCATGAGGATGCAATTGACAAGTGTTGCCTACCTAAATAACCACATCGTGAGAGAAAAGCCAAAGCTGACTCATTGTGTTGGTGAAATACGGATCTTGTCCACTAAGAGAGTAGCTCGTATGAACTCTCTGAATTGATAGTGAGGGCTTATATTTTGAATAAAATAGTGGGAGTTTTAATTGAAGTCCAAATTAAAATAAATTGTATTTTAAATTTTTGGTACTGATATTATTCTGCATGAATTCTTGTAGAATTCCATGGCAAGTGGTTCACACTCCACTCTGTCTCTGAGAGCCATCCTTGAGAAGGATAAGCTCAGTGGGACTAACTACATGGACTGGTACAGGAACCTGAGAATTGTTCTCATGCAAGAGCGAAAGCTCTATGTCTTGGAAGAAGAAGCCCCCGAGGTGCCGACCGGAAATTCTTCCCGTGCTGATAAAGATACTTATAAGAAGTATACTGATGACACTTTAGACGTCGAATGCCTTATGCTTGCCACCATGAACTCTGAGCTTCAAAGGCAACATGAGAACATGGGGTGCAAGGAGATTGACGAGCATCTCAAGAAAATGTTTAAAGGGCAAGCTCGTCAAGAGAGGTTTGACGTTATAAAGCGTTGTTTCAGTGCAAGATGGGAGTTAGAGACTCAATAGGGACTCACGTACTCAAGATGATTGGGTATATAGAGAACCTTGAAAGGCTGGGTTTTCCTCTTGGTCAAGAGTTGGCCACATATCTGATCCTGCAATCGTTGCCGGATAGTTACGAGCAGTTTGTCTTGAACTACAACATAAATGAAATAGACAAGACACTGCCCGAGCTCCTAGGCATGTTGAGAACTGTCGAGATCAATATGAAGAAGGGCAAGCCTGCCAGCCCCATACTGATGGTGCATAAGGGCAAGGGCAAGGCCAAGGGCTCTAAGAAGACGAAGGTGGGACCTAAGTCACATCTCGAGCCCAAGTCTTCTGCACTGATGAAGAAGAAGAGCACGGTGAAGGAAGGGAAATGCCACCACTGTGGCAAGGCTGGTCATTGGAGGAGGAACTGTCCTTCTTATATTGAGGGTATGTAGAAAATGAAGGGAGGTATGACTTCCGCTTCAAATATTTACGTTATAGAGATAAATCTTTCTGCTCCTTCATCTTGGGTATTAGATACCGGATATGGTTCTCACATTTATACAAATGTGTAAGAACTGGGAAGGAGAAGATTGCTGAGTAAAGGGGAGGTGGACCTGCATGTCGGCAATTGAGCAAGAGTTGCTGCTGTAGCCGTAGGGGTTTACCGTCTTTCTTTGCCCAGTGGGCTTGTAATAGAACTAGATAACTGTTATTTTGTTCCGGCCATAACTAGAAACATTATATCCATTTCATGCTTGGACATGATTGGATTTTCTTTTATAATTAAGAACAACTGTTGTTCTATATTTAAGAATGATGTTTGTTATGTTGTAGCCCAATTGTTTAATGGTCTTTATGTTTTGAACTTGGACCATCAGATCTATAATGTAGAAAATAATAAAAGACTAAGAACAAATGAATCAAACCCTACATATCTCTGGCATTATCATTTGGGCCATATAAATGAGAAGCGCATATCCAAGCTCCATAAAGATGGACTTTTAGACTCATTTGATTATGAATCATTTGAGCGATGCGAATCTTGTTTGTTAGGCAAGATGACTAAAGCCCCTTTTACTGGTTATACTGAGAGGGCTGAGGATCTCTTGGGTGTTGTACATAGTGATGTATGCGGACCCATGAGCTCCATGATTAGAGGTGGATATTTCTACTTCGTTATATTTACTAATGATTTCAGTAGATACGGATATGTGTAACTTATGAAGTGCAAATCCGAGACCTTTGAAAAGTTCAAAGAGTTCAAGAATGGAGTAGAAAACCAGATGGGTAAAAGGGTTAAAGCACTCCGATCTGATCGAGGTGGCGAATACCTGAGTCATGAGTTCCGTGATCATCTAAAAGAGCGTGGTATTGTATCACAGCTCACTCCACCTAGAACACCACAACATAATAGTGTGTCTGAGAGGATAAATCGTACTTTGTTATACATGGTACGTTCGATGATGAGTCATGCAGACTTGCCTGTTTCCTTTTGGAGTTTTGCTTTAGAGACTGCTGCAATGACACTGAATCACGCTCCGACGAAAACGGTTCTGAAGACACTATATGAGATATGGACTGGGAAGCGTCCTAGTATGTCGTTCATTAAAATTTGGGGCTGTGAAGCATACGTGCGACGTCAAATGCCTGACAAGCTGGAACCCAAATCGGATAAATGTTATCTGGTGGGATATCCTAAGGAAACGAAAGGGTATTACTTTTACCTATCGTCTGAGGGTAAAGTGTTTGTCGCAAGGACTGACGTCTTCTTGGAGAAAGAGTTCTTATCGAGAAAGACTGAAAAGGTAGAACTTGAAGAAGTTCAAGAACCACCAATAGTGAATGAACCGGAATTGGATTCTTAGACAAAACTACAAGATGTTGTAGCTAGAGAACCTGCTCAAGAAACACAAGTCCTACGTAGATCTGGTAGACCTAGATTTGAGCCTTAGAGATATGGATTTCTCTTGTCTCAAATAGGTAATGTGTTGCTTATGGATCATGATGATGAACCAGCAACCTACCAAGAGGCTATGAATGTACCGGACTCCGACAAATGGCTTGAGGATATGAAATCCGAAATGGACTCCATGTATGCAAACCAAGTTTGGAACTTCGTAGAACCACCTGAAGGGGTACGACCCATAGGGTGCAAATGGGTATTCAAGAAGAAGACCGACATGGATGGGAATATACAGACATTCAAATGGCGACTGGTGGCTAAGGGTTTCAAGCAAATTCATGGTATTGACTATGATGAGAGTTTTTCCCCTGTTGCCATGGTAAAGTCCATAAGGATATTACTTGCTATTGCTGCGTATTATGACTACGAGATCTGGCAGATGAATGTCAAAATAGCTTTTCTTAATGGAAACCTCCTTGAGGAAGTGTACATGACACAACCCGAGGGTTTTGTATCCCCAAATGAAGCCACTAAAGTATGCAAGCTGAATAGGTCCATCTATGGACTGAAGCAGGCCTCTCAAAGTTGGAATCTTTGTTTTGATGAGAAAATCAAAGAGTTTGGTTTCATCAAGAATGAAGATGAGCCTTGTGCTTACAAGCGAATCAGTGAGAGCATTGTAGTCTTCCTGATATTGTATGTAGATGACATACTGTTGATTGGGAATGACATTCTGATGCAGTGGGCCCAGAGCCGCCCCGCTCTGACGGCAGTCACAACCTAGCCAGAGGAGCACGTCCAGCGACACACAGCCGGGCTGCAGCCCAAGCACCCCACCCATGACCGCACCTATTCTCAGCGCAGCGGGATGTTGAGGCGAGGTCTCGAACCCAGCCCCCTTGATAAAGAGCTTTCCTAAAAGCTCTCATCACCAACTGAGCTGCAGGTCAGTTGGTGATGAGAGATGTTAGGAAAGCTCTTTATCAAGGGGGCTGGGTTCGAGACCTCGCCTCAACATCTCGCCGCGCTGAGAATAGGTGCGGTCATGGGTGGGGTGCTTGGGCTGCAGCCCGGCTGTGTGTCGCTGGACGTGCTCCTCTGACTAGGTTGTGACTGCCGTCAGAGTAGGGCAGCTTTGGGCCTACTGCATCACATTCCTATCCTGAAAGTTGTTAAGAACAACCTAGGGAACTGCTTTTCTATGAAGGACTTGGGTGAAGCGACTTATATACTCGGTATTAAGATCTATAGAGATAGATCGAAGAAGTTGTTGGGTTTGACCCAGAGTACATACATTGAGAAGGTGTTGAAGCGGTTCAACATGCTTGAGTCCAAGAAAGGATTTTTACCCATGTCTCATGGTGTGAATCTCTCTAAGGACCAGTGTCCAAAATCTTGTGAAGATAAGGACTGCATGAAGTTGATTTCATATGCTTCGGCAATTGGATCAATCATGTATGCAATGTTATGTACTCGACCTGATGTCTCCTTTGCTTTGAGCATGACTAGCAGGTATCAGTCAGACCTCGGTGAGTGTCACTGGATTGCAGTCAAGAATATCCTGAAGTACTTGAGAAGGACAAAGGATGTGTTCTTGGTGTATGGTGGAGAGGAAGAGCTCGTTGTAAGTGGTTACACGGACGCTAGCTTCCAAACTGATAGGGACGATTCAAAGTCTCAGTCAGAGTTTGTGTTTTGCCTTAATGGAGAAGCTGTGAGCTGGAAGAGTTCCAAGCAAGAGACAGTTACTGATTCTACAACAGAGGCCGAGTATATCGCTGCGGCTAACGCAGCGAAGGAGGCTGTATGGATTAGGAAATTCATCAGAGAGCTTGATGTAGTTCCTAGCATTATTGGTCCCGTAGTTCTCTACTGTGATAACAATGGTGCAATTGCACAATCTAAGGAACCTAGATCCGATCAGCGCTCCAAGCACATACTTCGACGGTTCCATCTTATTCGTGAGATTATCGAACGAGGAGATGTGAACATTTGCAGAGTGCCGACTGCGGAGAATATTGTGGATCCACTGATAAAGCCTCTCATGCAGAGAAAGCATAATGGTCATACTAGATCAATGGTAATGCGATACCTTAATGATCAACTCTAATGAGAGCCTTATGGGTTGCATGTAAACATATATTCTGTTGGCTGTTTATTGTTTATTCATATGATGAATTGTGTACCTAGATTTTTCGTTTTACAATTAATGACATGTTCTTTTATTATGATTTCTCTATGCGATAGTTAAATGTTATCATAATAAATACCCTAGAATGTTCGCTTCCATAGGACATCAAGTACGTGACTTGAATGTGAGAGCCTATGATTTATTTGAAGCTTCATTCTTAAAAGGTCCCTTGTCATTGTATCATCATAGAAGCTTAGGGTGATGATGATACCTTAAGACTAGCACATGCGTTTACTGATGACCAGTTCTCACAGATCATGATATTGTGATATCAAGTCATCACGTGGGTACTTGTTAATGAATAAGTTGTACTGGACAGACCCAACCTGAGACTACTTTGTAAATTGTTATCTAATTGTGTCATGAGTAGGTCTCAATTGACAATAGTGTTGTGGTCCTTTGACCTGAAGTCACAACATTCATCAAGTGAGGAAGAGCATGCTTTGATGCCATCTAAAGTCTTCCTTGAGAAAGGTTGATGATAAGGGTGGTTGTTGGGCACGTTACGAATCATTTGTGTGTTTGTGTGTGAGCAGATATGGGATTTGTCCTTCTATATGATAGGAGTTGCATCCATGGGCCCCTTGATGGAACTGGACTGAGAAATGCATGGCCATGCTTGGTTGAGTCAATATGTGATATTGGACTCACCATTCTCTGGAAGTCCGTTCTAGATCAAGAAACTTGGATTGAGCTATTATGAGGATAACACGGTCCATGCCTCTAGTTCTTTCCAGATGTAAGGGACAAAGGGACAAAGACAACGTTGTGACATTGTTCATAAAGAATTATGAGTTATGAACTCTTATTACTTGGGGAGCAATGATGCATTGCTAGATGCCACTCATTGTTTGTGAGGTTTTTGGTTTGATACTTTCAAGATCAAGTGGGAGACTATTGGAGTTACCATGGAGATCTAGAAGTGGTCAAACACGTAATCTCACTGTCAACGCGATATGAGCCTGCAGGGTCGCACATAAGAGTATGTGGAGAAGTTGGAAGATTGACTGTGTTGGTAAGGGTTACCAATCACCACGCAGGATGGAGTCGGGCAAACATTGCCAAAGGAATTTCGTCGAGAGTCATTGAGTTTGACTCGACGACTAAGGCAAATTCGTCGAGAATTGTCGAGTATGACTCGACGACTCTCGACGAGTTCGTCGAGAATGATTCGTCAAGAATCGTCGAGTATGACTCAACAACTCTCGACGAGTTTGTCGAGAATCATTCGTCCCGAATGATTCGTCGAGAATCAAAAGTGTTTGATTCCCGGCGATTGGTGATACTCGACGATTCTATCCTTGATTCTCGACAAATTGGCAAATGATTCTCGCCGAATCTGCCTGCTGATTCTCGCCGATTCTGGATCTGATTCTCGTCGAACCTGTGCTGATTCTCGGCGGATGACTCTGATACCCTAACCTGGGTGGTCCGCGAATAGCGATATTATTTGAACTATTTATGCCTTTGGTATAAATAGTGGACTTAGGGTTTTGGGAACGAGAATCGATTAATAATCATCGGGATTTTCCTGTAGACGAATCGAGCCGATGGAAGAGTTCCGTCGATCTCCCGATCCGCCAAATACCGACCCCGCCAGCCGGAAACGTTCCGCCGCCGCCTGTTCGCTCCGCCGACGACCTCATCTCCGGCGACTGTCGCCGGTCTTGCTTTCCCTGGCGCGGACCTAGCAGACCGTGGGAAGTGCAAAGGTACGGTTGATCTTCTTCCCGACCCTTCGTGCGACGAAGCTTGGGGTTCTCCCGCTCGTGTGGATTTCTGCAGAGACGTGGACGTTATTCCACGTAGAACTCGCCACCGACAAGGACACGAAGCTTGGAGCATCTCCGTTGAGTTGTGACTAAACGCCACTAAGGTAATTTTTGCCTAGTTATTTGTTAACTTCTTGATTCAATTTTCATGGCCCGATCCCATCTCTTTTGGGTTGTCTTGATGTTTTATTCCTTTTGCTGCGTGCACAAGCGCTGTGCCATCCTCATAGAGAACCCCAACAGTGGTATCAGAGGGAGGTTCAGCCATGATTGTTGTATTGGAAGTTAGGTTATTCCAGTGTGTGTAAACCTAGGGATTTAGAAGTGTTCTAAATGTCTAGATTTATTCCTGGTACATCAATTGTTGATGGTTTTTCCAAGGAAAATCGGTGGGCCCATGATCCACAGGTTAGGGGCTCTGCCCCTTAGAATCCCGCCAGGAACGTCCGGAATTTCGTGGTTATTTCTAATTGTTAGAAATTGTTGTCTCCTTAGCAGTAACCGTCCCTCGAATGGTTAATGAACCAGTGTATTGTTTTGGATTTTGAATCCAACAATGAGAGACGAACTTGTCTACTTCTTTAAGTTGAATTGCCTTTGCCTTTGTCCAATGCATGTAAATCTGAAGATTTGGAAATGTCTAAATGTTAAGATTTAGCCCTTCCTTCTATCAAATGTTGATAGTGCCAGGTTGTGCACATAAGGGATGCATGTGACTTTTAGAAATTGTGTTTCTGTGGATGTGCACAATGATTAAATGTTGATCATGGTTAATTATTAACCTATAATCAAAAATCCCTTAATCTAATATTAAGTGTTCGGATGCCTTCCGATGGATGACACTCTTCCTGCCTCGATCGATGAAGTGTGGGCTTGCCAAAGTAAGGTGCATTAATCTATCTTGGTAAGGGTGCGAGCAGATAATTGTGATATCCCACTGTCGATATCGGGTCTAACTTAACTAGGTGACCTCAAAGGTTGAGTGCCTAGAGGCATAGGGTTGGCATGCACCATATGATGGATGCGAATATGGAGTTATTCACCAATCATACAAGAATTGCATGAGGATGCAATTGGCAAGCGTTGCCTACATAAATAGCCATATCGTGAGAGAAAAGCCAAAGCTGACTCATTGTGTTGTCGAAATACGGATCTTGTCCACTAAGAGAGTAGCTCGCATGAACTCTCCGAATTGATAGTGAGGGCTATTATTTCGGATAAAATAGTGGGAGTTTTAATTGAAGTCCAAATTAAAATAAATTATATTTTAAATTTTTGGTACTGATATTATTCTACATGAATTCTTGTAGAATTCCATGGCAAGTGGTTCACACTCCACTCTGTCTCTAAGAGCCATCCTTGAGAAGGATAAGCTCAGTGGGACTAACTACATGGACTGGTACAGGAACCTGAGAATTGTTCTCAGGCAAGAGCAAAAGCTCTATGTCTTGGAAGAAGAAGCCCTCGAGGTGCCGACCGGGAATTCTTCCCGTGCTGATAAAGATACTTATAAGAAGTATATTAATGACGCTTTAGACGTCGAATGCCTTATGCTTGCCACCATGAACTCTGAGCTTCAAAGGCAACATGAGAACATGGGGTGCAAGGAGATTGACGAGCATCTCAAGAAAATTTTTCCAAGGGAAAGCTCGTCAAGAGAGGTTCGACGTTACAAAAGCGTTGTTTCAGTGCAAAATGGGAGTTCGAGACTCAGTAGGGACTCACGTACTCAAGATGATTGGGTATATAGAGAACCTTGAAAGGCTGAGTTTTCCTCTGGGTCAAGAGTTGGCCACATATCTGATCCTGCAATCGTTGCCGGATAGTTACGAGCAGTTTGTCTTGAACTACAACATGAATGAAATAGACAAGACACTGCCCGAGCTCCTAGGCATGTTGAGAACTGTCGAGATCAATATGAAGAAGGCCAAGCCTGCCAGCCCCATACTGATGGTGCATAAGGGCAAGGGCAAGGTCAAGGGCTCAAAGAAGACGAAGGTGGGACCTAAGTCACATCTCGAGCCCAAGTCTTCTGCACTGATGAAGAAGAAGAGCACGGTGAATGAAGGGAAATGCCACCACTGTGGCAAGGCTGGTCATTGGAGGAGGAACTGTCCTTCTTACATTGAGGGTCTGCAGAAAATGAAGGGAGGTATGACTTACGCTTCAAATATTTACGTTATAGAGATAAACCTTTCTGCTCATTCATCTTGGGTATTGGATACCGGATGTGGTTCTCACATTTGTACAAATGTGCAGAAACTGGGAAGGAGAAGATTGCTGAGTAAAGGGGAGGTGGACCTGCGTGTCGGCAATGGAGCAAGAGTTGCTGTTGTAGCCGTAGGGGTTTACCATATTTCTTTGCCCAGTGGGCTTGTAATAGAACTAGATAACTGTTATTTTATTCCGGCCATAACAAGAAATATTATATCCATTTCATGCTTGGAGATGATTGGATTTTCTTTTATAATTAAGAACAACTGTTGTTCTATATTTAAGAATGATGTTTGTTATGCTGTAGCCCAATTGTTTAATGGTCTTTATGTTTTGAACTTGGACCATCAGATCTATAATGTAGAAAATAATAAAAGACTAAGAACAAATGACTCAAACCCTACATATCTCTAGCATTATCGTTTGGGCCATATAAACGAGAAGCGCATATCCAAGGTCCATAAAGATGGACTTTTGGACGCATTTGATTATGAATCATTTGAGCGATGCGAATCTTGTTTGTTAGGCAAGATGACTAAAGCCCCTTTCACTGGTTATACTGAGAGGGCTGGGGATCTCTTGGGTGTTGTACATACTGATGTATGCGGACCCATGAGCTCCATGGCTAGAGGTGGGTATTTCTACTTCGTTACATTTACTGATGATTTCAGTAGATACAGATATGTATATCTTATGAAGTGCAAATCCGAGACCTTTGAAAAGTTCAAAGAGTTCAAGAATGAAGTAGAAAACCAGATGGGTAAAAGGGTTAAAGCACTCTGATCTGATCGAGGTGGCGAATACCTGAGTCATGAGTTCCGTGATCATCTGAAAGAGTGTGGTATTGTATCACAGCTCACTCCACCTAGAACACCACAGCATAATGGTGTGTCTGAGAGGAGAAATCGTACTTTGTTAGACATGGTACGTTCGATGATGAGTCATGCAGACTTGCCTGTTTCCTTTTGGGGTTTTGCTTTAGAGACTGCTGCAATGACACTGAATCACGCTCCGACGAAAACGGTTCTGAAGACACTATATGAGATATGGACTGGGAAGCGTCCTAGTATGTCGTTCATTAAAATTTGGGGCTGTGAGGCATACGTGCGACGTCAAATGCCTGACAAGCTGGAACCCAAATCGGATAAATGTTATCTGGTGGGATATCCTAAGGAAACGAAAGGGTATTACTTTTACCTACCGTCTGATGGTAAAGTATTTGTCGCAAGGACTAGCGTCTTCTTGGAGAAAGAGTTCTTATCGAGAATGACTGAAAAGGTAGAACTTGAAGAAGTTCAAGAACCACCAATAGTGAATAAACCGGAATTGGATTCTGAGACAGGACTACAAGATATTGTAGCTAGAGAACCTGCTCAAGAAACACAAGTCCTACGTTGATCTGGTAGACCTAGATTTGAGCCTTAGAGATATGGATTTCTTGTGTCTCAAATAGGTAATGTGTTGCTTATGGATCATGATGATGAACCAGCAACCTACCAAGAGGCTATGAATGGACCGGACTACGATAAATGGCTTGAGGCTATGAAATCTGAAATTGACTCCATGTATGCAAACCAAGTTTGGAACTTCGTAGAATCACCTGAAGGGGTACGACCCATAGGGTGCAAATGGGTCTTCAAAAAGAAGACCAGCATGGATGAGAATGTACAGACATTCAAAGGGCGACTGGTGGCTAATGAGTTTCAAGAAAATTCATGGTATTGACTATGATGAGACCTTTTCCCCTGTTGCCATGGTAAAGTCCATAAAGATATTACTTGATATTGCTGCGTATTATGACTACGAGATCTGGCAGATGGATGTCAAAAAGGCTTTCCTTAATGGAAACATCCTTGAGGAAGTGTACATGACACAGCCCAAGGGTTTTGTATCCCCAAATGAAGCCACTAATGTATGCAAGCTGAATAGGTCCATCTATAGACTGAAGCAGGCCTCTCGAAGTTGGAATCTTCGTTTTGATAAGAAAATCAAAGAGTTTGGTTTCATCAAGAATGAAGATGAGCCTTGTGTTTACAAGCGAATCAGTGGGAGCATTGTAGTCTTCCTGATATTGTATGTAGATGACATACTGTTGATTGGGAATGACATTCCTACCCTGAAAGTTGTTAAGAACAACCTAGGGAACTGCTTTTCTATGAAGGACTTGGGTGAAGCGACTTATATACTCGGTATTAAGATCTATAGAGATAGATCGAAGAAGTTGCTGGGTTTGACCCAGAGTATATACATTGAGAAGGTGTTGAAGCGGTTCAACAGGCTTGAGTCCAAGAAAGGATTTTTAACCATGTCTCATGGTGTGAATCTCTCTAAGGACCAGTGTCCAAAATCGTGTGAAGATAAGGACCGCATGAAGTTGATTCCATATGCTTCGGCAATTGGATCAATCATGTATGCAATGTTATGTACTCGAACCGATGTCTCCTTTACTTTGAGCATGACTAGCAGGTATCAGTCAGACCCCGGTGAGTGTCACTGGATTGCAGTCAAGAATATCCTGAAGTACTTGAGAAGGATAAAGGATGTGTTCTTGGTGTATGGTGGAGAGGAAGAGCTCGTTGTAAGTGGTTACACGGACGCTAGCTTCCAAACTGATATGGACGATTCAAAGTCTCAGTCAGGGTTTGTGTTTTGCCTTAATGGAGGAGCTGTGAGCTGGAAGAGTTCCAAACAAGAGTCAGTTGCTGATTCTATAACAGAGGCCGAGTATATCGCTGCGGCTAACGCAGTGAAGGAGGCTGTATGGATTAGGAAATTCATCGGAGAGCTTGATGTAGTTCCTAGCATTTTTGGTCCCGTAGTTCTCTACTGTGATAATAATGGTGCAATTGCACAATCTAAGGAACCTAGATCCCATCAGCGCTCCAAGCACATACTTCGGCGGTTCCATCTTATTCGTGAGATGGTCGAACGAGTAGATGTGAACATTTACAGAGTGCTGACTGGGGAGAATATTGCGGATCCACTGACAAAGCCTCTCGCGCAGAGAAAGCATGATGGTCATACTAGATCAATGGGTATGCGATACCTTAATGATCAACTCTAATGAGAGCCTTGTGGGTTGCATGTAAACATATATTTTGTTGGCTGTTTATTGTTTATTCATATGATGAATTGTGTACCTAGATTTTTCTTTTTACAATTAATGGCATGTTCTTTTATTATGTTTTCTCTATGCGATAGTTAAATGTTATCATAATAAATACCCTTAGAATGTTCGCTTCCATAGGACATCAAGTACGTGACTTGAATGTGAGAGCCTATGATTTATTTGAATCTTCATTCTTAAAAGGTCCCTAGTCGTTATATCATCATAGAAGCTTAGGGTGATGATGATACCTTAAGGCTAGCACATGCGTTGACTAATGACCAGTTCTCACAGATCATGATATTATGATATCAAGTCATCACGTGGGTACTTGTTAATGAACAAGTTATACTGGACAGACCCAACCTGAGACTACTTTGTGGATTGTTATCTAATCGTGTCATGAGTAGGTCTCCATTGACAATGGTGTTGTGGTCCTTTGACCTGAAGTCACAACATTCATCAAGTGAGGAAGAGCATGCTTTGATGCCATCTAAAGTCTTCCTTGAGAAAGGTTGATGATAAGAGTGGTTGTTGGGCACGTTACGAATCATTTGGGTGTTTGTGTGTGAGCAGATATGGGATTTGTCCTCCTATAAGACAGGAGTTGCATCCATGGGCCCCTTGATGGAACTGGACTGAGAAATGCATGGTCATGCTTGGTTAAGTCAATATGTGATATTGGACTCACCATTCTCTGGAAGTCCGTTCTAGATCAATAAACTTGGATTGAGCTATTATTAGGATGACACGGTCCATGCCTCTAGTTCTTTCCGGATGTAAGGGACAAAGGGACAAAGACAACGCTGTGACATTGTTCATAAAGGATTATGAGTTAGGAACTCTTATTGCTTGGGGAGCAATGATGCATTGCTAGATGCCACTCATTATTTGTGAGGTTTTTGGTTTGATACTTTCAAGATCAAGTGGGAAACTGTTGGAGTTACCATGGAGATCTAGAAGTGGTCAAACATGTAATCTCACTGCCAACGCGATATGAGCCTGCAAGGTCGCACATAAGAGCATGTGGAGAAGTTGGAAGATTGACTGTGTTGGTAAGGGTTACCAATCACCACGCAGGATGGAGTCGGGCAAACGCTGCCAAAGGAATTTCGTCGAGAGTCGTTGAGTTTGACTCGACGACTAAGGAAAATTCGTCGAGAATCGTCGAGTATGACTCGACGACTCTCGACGAGTTCGTCGAGAATGATTCGTCGAGTATGACTCCACGACTC
This sequence comes from Platanthera zijinensis, assembly GCA_039513925.1. NCBI lineage: Eukaryota > Viridiplantae > Streptophyta > Magnoliopsida > Asparagales > Orchidaceae > Platanthera > Platanthera zijinensis. Next base: position 265,708,426 of record CM077079.1, on the reverse strand, counting down.
TCGACGAGTTCGTCGAGAATCATTCGTCCCGAATGATTCGTCGAGAATCAAAAGTGTTTGATTCCCGGCGAGTGGTGATACTCGACGATTCTATCCTTGATTCTCGACGAATCGGCAGATGATTCTCGCCGAATCTGCCCGCTGATTCTCGCCGATTCTGGATATGATTCTCGCCGAACCTGTGTTGATTCTCGGCGGATGACTCTGATACCCTAACCTGGGTGGTCTGCGGATAGCGATATTATTTGGACTATTTATGCCTTTTGTATAAATAGGGGACTTAGGGTTTTGGGAACGAGAATCGATTAATAATCATCAGGATTTTCCTGTAGACGAATCGAGCCGATTGAAGAGTTCCGCCGATCTCCCGATCCGCCAAATACCGACCCCGCCGGCCGGAAACATTCTGCCGCCGCCTGTTCGCTCCGCCGACGACCTCATCTCCGGCGACCGTCGCCGGTCTTGCTTTCCCTGGCGTGGACCTAGCAGACCGTGGGAAGTGCAAAGGTACGGTTGATCTTCTTCCCGACCCTTCGTGCGACGAAGCTCGAGGTTCTCCCGCTCATGTGGATTTCTGCAGAGACGTGGACGTTATTCCACGTAGAAATCGCCACCGACAAGGACACGAAGCTTGGAGCATCTCCATTGAGTTGTGACTAAACGCCACTAAGGTAATTTTTGCCTAGTTATTTGTTAACTTCTTGATTCAATTTTCATGGCCCGATCCCATCTCTTTTGGGTTGTCTTGATGTTTTATTCCTTTTGCTGCGTGCACAAGCACTGTGCCATCATCATAGAGAAACCCAATAGTGGTATCAGAGGGAGGTTCGGCCATGATTGTTGTATTGGAAATTAGGTTATTCCAGTGCGTGTAAACCTAGGGATTTAGAAGTGTTTTAAATGTCTAGATTTCTTCCTGGTACATCAATTGTTGATGGTTTTTCCAAGGGAAATCGGTGGGCCCATGACCCACAGGTTAGGGGCTCTGCCCCTTAGAATCCCGCCAGGAACGTCCGGAATTTCGTGGTTATTTCTAATTGTTAGAAATTGTTGTCTCCTTAGCAGTAACCGTCCCTCGAATGGTTAATGAATCAGTGTATTGTTTTGGATTTTGAATCCATCAATGAGAGACGATCTTGTCTACTGCTTTAAGTTGATTTGCCTTTGCCTTTGTCCAATGCATGTAAATCTGAAGATTTGGAAATGTCTAAATGTTCAGATTTAGCCCTTCCTTCTATCAAATGTTGATAGTGCCAGGTTGTGCACATAAGGGATGCATGTGACTTTTAGAAATTGTGTTTCTGTGGATGTGCACAATGATCAAATGTTGATCATGGTTAATTGTTAACCTATAATCAAAAATCCCTTAATCTAATATTAAGTATTCGGATGCCTTTCGATGGATGACACTCTTCCTGCCTCGATCGATGAAGTGTGGGCTTGCCAAAGCAAGGTGCATTAATCTATCTTGGTAAGGGTGCAAGCGGATAATTGTGATATCCCACTATCGACATCGGGTCTAACTTAACTAGGTGACCTCAAAGGTTGAGTGCCTAGAGGCATAGGGTTGGCATGCACCATATGATGGATGCGAATAAGGAGTTATTCACCAACCATACAAGAATTGCATGAGGATGCAATTGGCAAGCGTTGCCTACATAAATTACCACATCGTGAGAGAAAAGCCAAAGCTGACTCATTGTGTTGGTGAAGTACGGATCTTGTCCACTAAGAGAGTAGCTCGCATGAACTCTCCGAATTGATAGTGAGGGCTATTATTTCGAATAAAATAGTGAGAGTTTTAATTGAAGTCCAAATTAAAATAAATTGTATTTGAAATTTTTGGTACTGATATTATTCTGCATGAATTCTTGTAGAATTCCATGGCAAGTGGTTCACACTCCACTCTATCTCTAGGAGCCATCCTTGAGAAGGATAAGCTCAGTGGGACTAACTACATGGACTGGTACAAGAACCTGAAAATTGTTCTCAGGCAAGAGCGAAAGATCTATGTCTTGGAAGATGAAGCCCCCGAGGTGCCGACCGAGAATTCTTCCCGTGCTGATAAAGATACTTATAAGAAGTATATTGATGACGCTTTAGACGTCGAATGCCTTATGCTTGCCACCATGAACTCTGTGCTTCAAAGACAACATGAGAATATGGGGTGCAAGGAGATTGACGAGCATCTCAAGAAAATGTTTCAAGGGCAAGCTCGTAAAGAGAGGTTCGACGTTACTCAAGCATTATTTCAGTGCAAGATGGGAGTTTGAGACTCAGTAATGACTCACGTACTCAAGATGATTTGGTATATAGAGAACCTTAAAAGGCTGGGTTTTCCTCTGGGTCAAGAGTTGGCCACAGATCTGATCCTGCAAACGTTGCCGGACAGTTACGAGCAGTTTGTCTTGAACTACAACATGAATGAAATAGACAAGACACTGCCCGAGCTCCTAGGCATGTTGAGAACTGTCGAGATCAATATGAAGAAGGCCAAGCCTACCAGCCCCATACTGATGGTGCATAAGGGCAAGGGCAAGGCCAAGGGCTCTAAGAAGATGAAGGTGGGACCTAAGTCACATCTCGAGCCCAAGTCTTCTGCACTGATGAAGAAGATGAGCACGGTGAAGAAAGGGAAATGCCACCAATATGGCAAGGCTGGTCATTGGAGGAGGAACTGTCCTTCTTACATTGAGGGTCTGCAGAAAATGAAGGGAGGTATGAATTCCGCTTCAAATATTTACGTTATAGAGATAAACCTTTCCGCTCCTTCATCTTGGGTATTGGATACCGGATGTGGTTCTCACATTTGTACAAATGTGCAGGAACTGGGAAGGAGAAGATTGCTGAGTAAAGGGGAGGTGGACCTGCGTGTCGACAATGGAGCAAGAGTTGTTGTTGTAGCCGTAGGGGTTTACCGTCTTTCTTTGCCCAATGGGCTTGTAATAGAACTAGATAACTGTTATTTTGTTCCGGCCATAACTAGAAACATTATATCCATTTCATGCTTGGACATGATTGGATTTTCTTTTATAATTAAGAACAACTGTTGTTCTATATTTAAGAATGATGTTTGTTATGTTGTAGCCCAATTGTTTAATGGTCTTTATGTTTTGAACTTGGACCATCAGATCTATAATGTAGAAAATAATAAAAGACTAAGAACAAATGACTCAAACCCTACATATCTCTGGCATTGTCGTTTGGGCCATATAAACGAGAAGCGCATATCCAAGCTCCATAAAGATGGACTTTTGGACGTATTTGATTATGAATCATTTGAGCGATGTGAATCTTGTTTGTTAGGCAAGATGACTAAAGCCCCTTTCACTGGATATACTGAGAGGGCTGAGGATCTCTTGGGTGTTGTACATAGTGATGTATGCGGACCCATGAGCTCCATGGCTAGAGGTGGGTATTTCTACTTCGTTACATTTACTGATGATTTCAGTAGATACGGATATGTGTATCTTATGAAGTGCAAATCCGAGACCTTTGAAAAGTTCAAAGAGTTCAAGAATGAAGTAGAAAACCAGATGGGTAAAAGGGTTAAAGCACTCCGATCTGATCGAGGTGGCGAATACCTGAGTCATGAGTTCCGTGATCATCTGAAAGAGTGTGGTATTGTATCACAGCTCTCTCCTTCTAGAACACCACATCATAATGGTGTGTCTGAGAGGAGAAATCGTACTTTGTTAGACATGGTACGTTCGATGATGAGTCATGCAGACTTGCCTGTTTTGTTTTGGGGTTTTGCTTTAGAGACTGCTGCAATGACACTGAATCGCGCTCCGACGAAAACGGTTCTGAAGACACTATAAGAGATATGGACTTGAAAGCGTCCTAGTATGTCGTTCATTAAAATTTGGGGCTGTGAGGCATACGTGCGACGTCAAATGCCTGACAAGCTGGAACCCAAATCGGATAAATGTTATCTAGTGGGATATCCTAAGGAAACGAAAGGGTATTACTTTTACCTACTGTCTGAGGGCAAAGTGTTTGTCGCAAGGACTGACGTCTTCTTGGAGAAAGAGTTCTTATCGAGAAAGACTGAAAAGGTAGAACTTGAAGAAGTTCAAGAACCACCAATAGTGAATGAACCGGAATTGGATTCTGAGACAGGACTACAAGATGTTGTAGCTAGAGAACCTGCTCAAGAAACACAAGTCCTACGTAGATCTGGTAGACCTAGATTTGAGCCTTAGAGATATGGATTTCTTGTGTCTCAAATAGGTAAAGTGTTGCTTATGGATCATGATGATGAACCAACAACCTACCAAGAGGCTATGAATGAACCGGACTCCGACAAATGGCTTGAGGCTATGAAATCCGAAATGGACTCCATGTATGCAAACCAAGTTTGGAACTTGGTAGAACCACCTGAAGGGGTATGACCCATAGGGTGCAAATGGGTCTTCAAAAAGAAGACCGACATGGATGGGAATGTACAGACGTTCAAAGGGCGACTGGTGGCTAAGGGTTTCAAGAAAATTCATGGTATTGACTATGATGAGACCTTTTCCCCTATTGCCATGGTAAAGTCCATAAGGATATTACTTGCTATTGCTGCGTATTATGACTACGAGATCTGGCAAATGGATGTCAAAACGGCTTTCCTTAATGGAAACATCCTTGAGGAAGTGTGCATGACACAACCCGAGGGTTTGTATCCCCAAATGAAGCCACTAAAGTATGCAAGCTGAATAGGTCCATCTATGGACTGAAGCAGGCCTCTCGAAGTTAGAATCTTCGTTTTGATGAGAAAATCAAGAGTTTGGTTTCATCAAGAATGAAGATGAGCCTTGTGTTTACAAGCGAATCAGTGGGAGCATTGTAGTCTTCCTGATATTATATGTAGATGACATACTGTTGATTGGGAATGACATTCCTACCCTGAAAGTTGTTAAGAAAAACCTAGGGAACTGCTTTTGTATGAAGGACTTGGGTGAAGCGACTTATATACTTGGTATTAAGATCTATAGAGATAGATCGAAGAAGTTGCTGGGTTTGACCCAGAGTACATACATTGAGAAGGTGTTAAAGCGGTTCAACATGCTTGAGTCCAAGAAAGGATTTTTACCCATGTCTCATGGTGTGAATCTCTCTAAGGACAAGTGTCCAACATCTTGTGAAGATAAGGACCGCATGAAGTTGATTCCATATGCTTCGGCAATTGGATCAATCATGTATGCAATGTTATGTACTCGACCCGATGTCTCCTTTGCTTTGAGCATGACTAGCAGGTATCAGTCAGACCCCGGTGAGTGTCACTGGATTGCAGTCAAGAATATCCTGAAGTACTTGAGAAGGACAAAGGATGTGTTCTTGGTGTATGGTGGAGAGGAAGAGCTCGTTGTAAGTGGTTACACGGACGCTAGCTTCCAAACTGATAGGGACGATTCAAAGTCTCAGTCAGGGTTTGTGTTTTGCCTTAATGGAGGAGCTGTGAGCTGGAAGAGTTCCAAGCAAGTGACAGTTACTGATTCTACAACAGAGTCCGAGTATATCGTTGCGGCTAACGCAGCGAAGGAGGCTGTATGGATTAGGAAATTCATCGGTGAGCTTGATGTAGTTCCTAGCATTGTTGGTCCCGTAGTTCTCTACTGTGATAACAATGGTGCAATTGCACAATCTAAGGAACCTAGATCCCATCAGCGCTCCAAGCACATACTTCGGCGGTTCCATCTTATTCGTGAGATTGTCGAACGAGGAGATGTGAACATTTGCAGAGTGCCGACTGAGGAGAATATTGCGGATCCACTGACAAAGCTTCTCGCGCAGAGAAAGCATGATGGTCATACTAGATCAATGGGTATACGATACCTTAATGATCAACTCTAGTGAGAGCCTTGTGGGTTGTATGTAAACATATATTTTGCTGGCTGTTTATTGTTTATTCATATGATGAATTGTGTACCTAGATTTTTCTTTTTACAATTAATGGCATGTTCTTTTATTATGTTTTCTCTATGCGATAGTTAAATGTTATCATAATAAATACCCTTAGAATGTTCGCTTCCATAGGACATCAAGTACGTGACTTGAATGTGAGAGCCTATGATTTATTTGAAGCTTCATTCTTAAAAGGTCCCTGGTCGTTGTATCATCATAAAAGCTTAGGGTGATGATGATACCTTAAGACTTGCACGTGCGTTGACTGATGACAAGTTCTCACAGGTCATGATATTGTGATATCAAGTCATCACGTGGGTACTTGTTAATGAACTAGTTGTACTAGACAGACCCAACCTGAGACTACTTTGTGGATTGTTATCTAATCGTGTCATGAGTAGGTCTCAATTGACAATGGTGTTGTGCTCCTTTGACCTAAAGTCACAACATTCATCAAGTAAGGAAGAGCATGTTTTGATGCCATCTAAAGTCTTCCTTGAGAAAAGTTGATGATAAGGGTGGTTGTTGGGCACGTTACGAATCATTTGGGTGTTTGTGTGTGAGCAGATATGGGATTTGTCCTCCTATATGACAGGAGTTGCATCCATGGGCCCCTTGATGGAACTGGACTGAGAAATGCATGGTCATGCTTGGTTGAGTCAATATGTGATATTGGACTCACCATTCTCTGGAAGTCCGTTCTAGATCAAGAAACTTGGATTGAGCTATTATGAGGATGATACGGTCCATGCCTCTAGTTCTTTCCAGATGTAACGGACAAAGGGACAAAGACAACGATGTGACATTGTTCATAAAGGCTTATGAGTTATGAACTCTTATTGCTTGGGGAGCAATGATGCATTGTTAAATGCCACTCATTGTTTGTTAGGTTTTTGATTTGATACTTTCAAGATCAAGTGAGAGACTGTTGGAGTTACCATGGTGATCTAGAAGTGGTCAAACATGCAATCTCACTGCCAACGTGATATGAGCCTGCAGGGTCGCACATAAGAGCATGTGGAGAAGTTGGAAGATTGACTGTGTTGGTAAGGGTTACCAATCACCACGCAGGATGGAGTCGGGCAAACGTTGCTAAAGGAATTTCGTCGAGAGTCGTTGAGTTTGACTCAACGACTAAGGCAAATTCGTTGAGAATCGTCGAGTATGACTCGACGACTCTCGACGAGTTCGTCGAGAATGATTCGTCGAGAATCAGCGAGTATGACTCGACGACTCTCGACGAGTTTGTCGAGAATCATTCGTCCCGAATGATTCGTCGAGAATCATCGAGTGATACTCGACGACTCTCGACGAATTCGTCGAGAATCAAAAGTGTTTGATTCCCGGCGATTTGTGATACTCGACGATTCTATCCTTGATTCTCGACGAATCGGCAGATGATTCTCGCCGAATCTGCCTGCTGATTCTCGCCGATTCTGGATCTGATTCTCGCCGAACCTGTGCTGATTCTCGGCGGATGACTCTGATACCCTAACCTGGGTGGTCTGCGGATAGCGATATTATTTGGACTATTTATGCCTTTGGTATAAATAGGGGACTTAGGGTTTTGGGAACGAGGATCGATTAATAATCATCGGGATTTTCCTGTAGACGAATCGAGCCGATGGAAGAGTTCCGCCGATCTCCCGATCCGCCAAATCCCGACCCTGCCGGCCGGAAACGTTCCGTCGCCGCCTGTTCGCTCCGCCGATGACCTCATCTCAGGCGACCGTCGCCGGTCTTGCTTTCCCTGACGCAGACCTAGCAGTCCGTGGGAAGTGCAAAAGTACGGTTGATCTTCTTCCCGACCCTTCGTGCGACGAAGCTCGGGGTTCTCCCGCTCGTGTGGATTTCTGCAGAGACGTGGACGTTATTCCACGTAGAACTCGCCACCGACAAGGACACGAAGCTTGGAGCATCTCCGTTGAGTTGTGACTCAACGCCACTAAGGTAATTTTTGCCTAGTTATTTGTTAACTTCTTGTACAAGCGTTGTGCCATCCTCATAGAGAAACCCAACAACATTATCCTCGGTTTAGCACGTGAAGTGATCTTATCAGCCCTTAGGATTATAACCACAAACCCTATTCTTCTCGCAACTGTTCAGACCCAAGCAATTAAATTTTCCTTGCTTGGAAACACGGTGTCTGTGATGAATTCGTGCCCAACATCTATATTTGTATAATTAATTTATTCCTTAAATTGAACTATCTCTTGATTACAGCTCATAGTACACAAACACAAAAAACCCTGAAATTTAATTTGTGAACAGTGCATAAAGACATCACTCATAATGAGATTCAAATATGTGAACATTGTAAATGATACGATCTGATCCTCACATCACATTGTAAAATTAACAAATGGAACTATAAATTTTGTATAGGAGGCATGCAAGGTTGCTTGTAGAATTAGGTTTTAGAACTGATTCAATATTTGGGGCATGTTGATCTTTGTCCCCAAAAAATGCATCAAAAATATCTACAAAAAGTTGGAGAATCCAACAAAGATCCAAATGAAATTACTAGCATTACCTCAAAGATCCAAACGAAACCAGCGCCTTCGGGAAACAGGCTGTCGGGGGCAGCGTCAGGGCGGCGTCGGGAAACAGGGTTTCAGGGCAACGTCGGGGCGGCTTCGGGAAACAGGCTAGCTGCGGCTACGTCGGAAGTGTATCAGGCCGACGAGCAGAAGCGGTGCCGGAAAGTTGAACTCCAGACGAGTAGTTGGCGGTCGGCGGGGTCAAGAAAAGGAGGGAGGAAGTCGCAGATTTAGGGTAGTGAAGGTTCGGCGTGAAGTTCCGGGAGTACGCACAGTAATATTCGGGTGTGCTCATAAGGAGATTTACTAAACCTAAAAAAATATGTATTATTTTGATTTTTGGTGTGCTAATATCCTAAATAGGTGTGCTCCTAACAATGCTCTACTTTTATTTATAGTTTTCTCTTGTTGGAAAATGGCTTTGTCCAAGTGGCGGTCTGGACTATAATAATACTTGGCTTTGTTTGTTTCGGCGAGGGGTGTTTTAGAGTGTTGAGAATGAGAGCGGTGGGAATGAAAAGAGTGTTGTGATATAACGCAAAAATTATCTCCTAGGCGCAACCAATTTAATATAGGGTATACAAGCGCATAAATTTGAACAAAACTCCGCATACATAAATAATATAACTGCAATACAAAATATGAAGAAATGTACTGACGACCGTTACAGAATACACCACGGAGGCGCCAGACTCGCTTGATCTGCGGTAGAAAATAATTTGGACTGCAATCCGCTAGCACAGTGGACACACAAGATTCACCGAGAATCTTCATCGTCCGATGACAACCAAACCACCCACCAACACTATAGAAGCACCGTTGAGGCCAACTGCACTCACGCACGTCATCGACGCCAAGCCACACCACCGTAGAGAAACTTTATCAAGGTCACAACACTCTCACATGCCTTTGCCACCATTCCCGCGCCGCCGAAGAGAAAACAATGTAAAATTTTGCCTAGAAAATTATTTTTGCTCTCCCACTCACTATCCTCTCCCCCTCTCCCTCATATCCCTAAATGTAGGGATAGAAGGGTTATACAAATTCCCTCTCCCTCTCTCTCCTTTCTCTTCTCTCTTTCTTTCTCTCTTTTCATTGGATGGATGAGATCAAAAGTTTGGCACATGTTGAATGACTAAGGTTAATTCTATCATTCCAAACTATTTCTTTAATATAGTTAAAGATATGTATATATACATATCTTCAAGCTATCTTCAAGCACACCAAACACTTTTCCACAATCGTTTGATCAAATAGCATATTAAATCTCATCCTTTAGATGAAGAGAGAGAAAGAAAGATTGAAGAGAGAGGGGGAGAGAGGGAGAAAAAATATTAATATGTCTCTTAAAGCTATATGAGAGAGATAGTGAGAGAGAAATTAAAAATTTTACGGCAAAACATACATTTTTTAAAAAAATAAAAATTGTAATCTTGATTTATATTTTTTTTTACGGTCGTTTTGAGTACTAATATGTATATGTGTCGGATTTAACTCATTTTGATGTGGGCACAACCCGCAACGTCACATTGAGCACGGGCGAAGCCCGTGCAAAGGTAGATAAAGCCCGTGCGAAGGCAGACAAAGCCCACTTGGATGCGGCCAAAGACTGCCCAAGAGGATCGAGCACGGACGTAGCCCGTGCGAAGATGCTCGTATATATATATATATATATATATATATATATATATATATATATATATATATATATATATATATATATATATATATATATCAGGGTCAATATTTATCCCTTTTTAAATTATTGTTTCCATACGGCGTGGCTCCCATCTCTTTTCTGTCACATATGGTGTTTCCTAAATATTCACCTTGGTTCTGGATCCGGAGCCACCATCTGCGTGAAGCACCAACTACACACAGCAACAACAAGCAACTGTGCACGTAGTACCGCCTCAGTCTGAGGCATCAGCCGACCTGCTCTAATCAACTCATCTCTACTCTGCCTCAACCCGTGAACATCATCGCAATCTAATCGTAAAAACTGACTCGCATAACCAAAGTCCCAGAAGGACGATCCTCTGCACCACTACGACAATCCACCATATCGGCCACTGAAATCATGGGCGCACCACCTCGCATTGTTGTCCCCATCAGCCGGTACAGACTACCGCGCTACACAGCTCTCCTAAGCATGGTACGTCCTCACTCCACCATCAAGACTCCACCTCGGGCCACCCAACTATAGCCACCTAAATCCAATCCTCTCATTGATGTCAAACATCTAGTTATCAGAGTCGCGCAGACTCTCGATGATGGTGAGGACCTCATCGCTCTACACCCTGACCTAGCTGTCACCCTGTTCGCACCCTAGTCTCGGGGCCTTTTTGCACGCTATGAACTCAATCTCATGTGTGATTGCACTATATGTAATGGTAAAATACCATACCATCCTTTGACCTAGATCAAAATCGAGCTCCACTCAGTCTCTTGTAAAACTGTCTCACCTTACCCATCTACTACTGCCAAGATATGACCGCCCCCAGGAGTAGGGTCCACTAACATCTATCTGTATAGCACTGCGATTCTGACCTCTAACAGCTCCACCGTATCCTTCTCATACAAGAGCATCATCACTAAGGTCTGGTAAAAATATATGAGCGAGGTAAGAAGTGAAATCGGGTCATCACATCTTCCTACGTTTCTACACCAGCTGCCTCTAACTGACATAGAAATCATTTTGAACATGCCTTGTGAAAGTGAGAGGATAGATGAGATTGACTCTAGAGGGGGTGTGAATAGAATATTAAAAACTTTTAGTTAATTTTTATTGCAGAATTAAAATAGTAATACTAATATGTATGAGAGAGGTAAAATGAGACTAAAGACAGCACAGCACAACAAAGCAAGTAAAACACAAGCAACTAGACAACACAAGAAGATTTATAGTGGTTTCCCAATTCTGGGTACATCCACTCTTCTACCACCCAGGTAGGAATCCACTTAGGTTTTTGATTAGGTGCCCTATCACCACAAGATCTTATTCAGGTAGATCTAGAAACCCTTCAGGCTTTTGATCAGGTGCCTAAAAACTAATAAGTTTTTGATCAGGTGTCCTATCACCAAGGAGTATACTTTTGAAGGGAGTAAGAATCATGTACAGAGGAGGTGAAAGTAAAAGATGATGAGAGTCTTCTCTTTCTCAAGCAAGTGAGAAGACTAAGTGGATTGCTGTAAAAGGCACAAGCTCCCCCTGAGATGTTGAGAGGATTCATGAAGAGGAAAAACTTAGTCCTGGGTGTAGGTCTTCAAACAGATTTTTAGAGAATCGTTCAGAATCCTTAGACTGATGTGTATTGTTTGTCTCTGTAGAATCCTGAAGATGAAAGTTGAAGAAGACTTGAGATGAAAGAAAATTATTCTTCTTCAGTTTTCCTAAGAGCAACTTATTCAATGAGAGAGAGATTTTTTGTTGTTCTCTGAGTGTATATCTTTCTTTTTCTCTCTATCTGTTCTTGTGTAGAAAAACAGTCCGCTGAGTCCGAATGATAATCAAACTTTTGAAATCAAGATGAAACTTAATTCACTGCTGGAATCGAGGAATACAAACGGCTAGAATGTCTGGCATTTAATTAGCTTCCCAACTGTCTTCATCAAATAAGACAATTATTTATTTTGTGAATACCATAGTTAATGCTTTTGAAATACGACTATAAGCCTTGAGAATATCAGCATTAACTACCAGAAATTAATTGCCAATAATAGAATTGGTAAGATGGAAAATAAATCTTCAGACATAAATATTGAGAACTGATAACTGAATGCGGGAACAAAACGTCGACCTGAGTTCAGAGATCGTCGAGCTCAGTTAAGAGATCATCGACCTGAGAAAGACTATCGTCGACCAGAGATAACTGCGAAGAGATAAAAAGATCATCGATGGGAGACCGACGATCGTCGAGCTGAGTTCGACGAAAGTCGAACTGATTAGCAGATCTTCTTGAAATCTTCTAAGTCCTAAATTCAGAGTACTTCAAGGCTGGTCCAGATAAATCCTGACCTAATAGAACTAAACTTAGAACTAAACAATGATCCTAACTATACAGGTGGATCAAGCAATCCTAGAAGTGAACCTAGCCCAAATCCAAACAAGAGTTCCAACACCTTGTGCTCCCACAGATAATCACCTCCCTATAATGTATATGTGATTATCATGACCATCTCATACAGTACTACCTGTCATTGGTCAAACCCACCATTGTCACATTTCTTCAAATAAACACTGTTCAGATCATGTTATTCCCTATCACGGTTGTCTTACGGCATGACTAGGAGACCTGATTAATTCAAAGGTCAGATTTGAAAAGATGGGGAGCAGACCTATTCATCATCCACAACAGTTAAATCGTTCCTCGAATGTCTAATAGGTCTCCTATAGAACCTGGCTTTGATACCACTTGTTGGGACATAATGTGGGAACTATCTCCTTGATGCAACCAATTTAATAAAGGGTATACAAGCGCATAAATTTGAACAAAACTTTGTATACATAAATAATATAACTGCAATACAAAATATGAAGAAATGTAATGACGATCATTACAGAATAAATCACGGAGGCGCCAGACTCGCTTGATCTGCAGTAGAGAATAATCTGGACTGCAATCCGCTAGCACTTTGGATGCACAAGGTTCACCAAGAACCTTCATCGCCCGATGACAACCAAACCACCCGCCAAGACCATAAAAGCACCGTCGAGGCCAACTGCACTCATGCACGCCATCGATGCCAAGCCACACCACTGGAGAGAAACTCGATCAAGGCCACTATACTCTCGCGTGCCTTTGCCGCCATTCCCGCACCGCTGAGAGAAAACTCCGTCAAGGCCACTACACCACCGAGAGCCTTCGCTGCCATTCCCGCACCACATCATCAGATCCAAGACAAGTAGAGATCCTCTTCTCCAAGACTGGAGGTCATTTCCTCCAAAGTTAGTGGATACGTCTAGAGGCTCACACTAGAGAAGAGAAGATAAAAAAACATTTGGTATCAACGGCTCCGTCACCATTTCACGGTGTTGCACCAACGGCAACCGCTGGCGGTATCCAATAGGAGTCTCCCACCTCTTGCAGCACCAAGAACAAGGCGATGGCTATATATACAAGCAATCACACACGGGGGACCCAGTGTGGGAAACATTCATCGCGGGCCCGACATTCGTCGCGGGCGCGACATATGTCGCGGGCGCGACATTCGTCGCGGGCGCGACATTCGTCGCGGGCGCGACATTCGTCGCGGGCGCGACATTCGTCGCGGGCGCGACATTCGTCGCGGGCGCGACATTCGTCGCGGGCGCGACATTCGTCGCGGGCGCGACATTCGTCGCGGGCGCGACATTCGTCGCGGGCGCGACATTCGTCGCGGGCGCGACATTCGTCGCGGGCGCGACATTCGTCGCGGGCGCGACATTCGTCGCGGGCGCGACATTCGTCGCGGGCGCGACATTCGTCGCGGGCGCGACATTCGTCGCGGGCGCGACATTCGTCGCGGGCGCGACATTCGTCGCGGGCGCGACATTCGTCGCGGGCGCGACATTCGTCGCGGGCGCGACATTCGTCGCGGGCGCGACATTCGTCGCGGGCGCGACATTCGTCGCGGGCGCGACATTCGTCGCGGGCGCGACATTCGTCGCGGGCGCGACATTCGTCGCGGGCGCGACATTCGTCGCGGGCGCGACATTCGTCGCGGGCGCGACATTCGTCGCGGGCGCGACATTCGTCGCGGGCGCGACATTCGTCGCGGGCGCGACATTCGTCGCGGGCGCGACATTCGTCGCGGGCGCGACATTCGTCGCGGGCGCGACATTCGTCGCGGGCGCGACATTCGTCGCGGGCGCGACATTCGTCGCGGGCGCGACATTCGTCGCGGGCGCGACATTCGTCGCGGGCGCGACATTCGTCGCGGGCGCGACATTCGTCGCGGGCGCGACATTCGTCGCGGGCGCGACATTCGTCGCGGGCGCGACATTCGTCGCGGGCGCGACATTCGTCGCGGGCGCGACATTCGTCGCGGGCGCGACATTCGTCGCGGGCGCGACGCGCGGGCGCGACATTCGTCGCGGGCGCGACATTCGTCGCGGGCGCGACATTCGTCGCGGGCGCGACATTCGTCGCGGGCGCGACATTCGTCGCGGGCGCGACATTCGTCGCGGGCGCGACATTCGTCGCGGGCGCGACATTCGTCGCGGGCGCGACATTCGTCGCGGGCGCGACATTCGTCGCGGGCGCGACATTCGTCGCGGGCGCGACATTCGTCGCGGGCGCGACATTCGTCGCGGGCGCGACATTCGTCGCGGGCGCGACATTCGTCGCGGGCGCGACATTCGTCGCGGGCGCGACATTCGTCGCGGGCGCGTCGCGGGCGCGACATTCGTCGCGGGCGCGACATTCGTCGCGGGCGCGACATTCGTCGCGGGCGCGACATTCGTCGCGGGCGCGACATTCGTCGCGGGCGCGACATTCGTCGCGGGCGCGACATTCGTCGCGGGCGCGACATTCGTCGCGGGCGCGACATTCGTCGCGGGCGCGACATTCGTCGCGGGCGCGACATTCGTCGCGGGCGCGACATTCGTCGCGGGCGCGACATTCGTCGCGGGCGCGACATTCGTCGCGGGCGCGACATTCGTCGCGGGCGCGACATTCGTCGCGGGCGCGACATTCGTCGCGGGCGCGACATTCGTCGCGGGCGCGACATTCGTCGCGGGCGCGACATTCGTCGCGGGCGCGACATTCGTCGCGGGCGCGACATTCGTCGCGGGCGCGACATTCGTCGCGGGCGCGACATTCGTCGCGGGCGCGACATTCGTCGCGGGCGCGACATTCGTCGCGGGCGCGACATTCGTCGCGGGCGCGACATTCGTCGCGGGCGCGACATTCGTCGCGGGCGCGACATTCGTCGCGGGCGCGACATTCGTCGCGGGCGCGACATTCGTCGCGGGCGCGACATTCGTCGCGGGCGCGACATTCGTCGCGGGCGCGACATTCGTCGCGGGCGCGACATTCGTCGCGGGCGCGACATTCGTCGCGGGCGCGACATTCGTCGCGGGCGCGACATTCGTCGCGGGCGCGACATTCGTCGCGGGCGCGACATTCGTCGCGGGCGCGACATTCGTCGCGGGCGCGACATTCGTCGCGGGCGCGACATTCGTCGCGGGCGCGACATTCGTCGCGGGCGCGACATTCGTCGCGGGCGCGACATTCGTCGCGGGCGCGACATTCGTCGCGGGCGCGACATTCGTCGCGGGCGCGACATTCGTCGCGGGCGACATTCGTCGCGGGCGCGACATTCGTCGCGGGCGCGACATTCGTCGCGGGGGCTTCCAATGACTTCGAGGCGGGCGCGACATTCGTCGCGGGCGCGACATTCGTTCGTCGCCCAATGTTTCCTAAGCAAAAGGAATTTCACAAAAGAAGGTACTGGACATTTATATCTATTAAATTATGGGGAGAAGCATCAATAAGCAAGTGAATGTACTTGTATCATTTTCACCAGCATTTAAGCAATCTTGCAAACCTTGATATAACTCATCACAAATCTTATTTTGATTCAGGCTAATCCATCTCAATTTCTGAGTCTCAATCTTGATGTAGTTATCTACAACATACTTTTGTAGCAGTCGTTCACCATGAAGGAGTATCGATGGACTATTCGAACGTATCTATATCATGTCACAAACTGATCGAACTTAGTATATTGAAAATCCAATACATGAAGTTTTGAACTAATAAGTAGAAATTTTAAAACCTGGATCAAGCATGCATAGAAGTCGCAACAACTAACGTGCAACCCCAGATCCGTCTAAAAAGCTAAATCTCAACCAAAAGTACCATGCAATAGTAGAAGTGGGTATTGAAGTGGATCATAAAAACAAATAAAACATGTTTTTGGCTTAACTGTTAATCATGTTTTTGGCTTAATTATTAATCATGTTTTTGGCTTAACTGTTAAGCATGTTTTTTGTCATTTTGTGAGTAGATTCTCGTGGAGACCTATTTCCCTGAAAAAACAAATAAAGCAGTGTGAATAGGAAGTTGGATTCCATCCTCGCCACTGCGAACATTCAGCGTGGGCAACGTCATTCGGCTTGGGAGGTGACATTTTGCGAGGAAGGCTACATTTAGCGGGGGATGAGCATACAGATCAGTAAATAAATACTACAAAAACATTGCATGAATGAAGCAAATCTCTGCTTTTATAAAGCTTGAGCATGAGTCTATTATAAAGCTTGAGCAATCTCTGCTTTTAATTTTTGGCTTGTTGAAGCATATCTTAAGGAGCACATTGCATGAATGAATTTACGCAAGAACAACCGTTTTATATAACAGTAGCATATAAGTAGTTTATATAACAATAAGATATAAGTAGTTTATATAACAGTAGCATATAAGTAATTTATATAATAGTAGGTTTGATTACAAATATTTTGTAAAAAAAATTAAAACTTGCCTATATTTCTGTCAAAAAATTAAAACTTGCAAACACAAAAAAAATGTCATAATCCGACAATTGAATCCATATCAAAATATTGGAATCCCCTTCTGATGCAACAATAGATATCATTCAGTGGCCATAAGAGATTCTGTTTCGAACAAAGATGTAAATATTAAAATCAATAAGGTAGCAATATTATAATGTGTTAAAACATCAATATTGAAACCATAGTATATAATTTTTGTTAGGTGTTACCCCCTAATCATATCAAAAAACAAAATTTCACTCTTCTCTCGCACTAAAGTCTGTTGGTACTGCTGGTATAATTAGCCTAAAACCTTCAACTTCAATACGTGGACCATCATACCACCTGTTTGTACTCACTTTGCAAATTTCATCGTAATATTCATAATTGATGTTAGTGTTTGCAGTGGTATTGCAGTTTTATCTCTTGAGACTGGCAGCGCTGAGAATCAAATGATATGTTTGAGATAAATGAAAGTATTTAACATGCAATACAATTTTAGATTATTTAAAATGCACGAAATTAGATCTCTAAAGTATAAAACTCTTGCGTTGGATCGGGCCACCCCGGTTTGGCAATGACGTCGTCACCTCAGATTGTTGTTGGTCTGCCATCTACATGTGTTTGAGATGAAGTATGATTCAAAACTAGAGCATGTAGATGAATATAAAATTAGGTCTGAATTAGAACAAAATTAGGCCTAAATTAGAACAACGAGGAAGATTGTGATATATCTGCAAGTTTTTTTCAACCTGTCGTTGATTGGCCTTCTTTTACGTTTTCATAATATGTAGTTATGTTATATCTGCTTCATAATTTTCATCATATTTCATTCTGTAGTTATATCCTGCTTAATTGTTAGGGAACATTTAAAAACAACTTAGGGCATGTTTGGGAGGGCTTTTTAGCTCCTTTTCATTTTCTGAAAAACGCTATCACACTTAAAAGAGCGTTTGAATTGTCTATCGGTGCGAAAAGCTACCGCGAAAAACTCCATTATCTCATCTTTTGGAAAAGTCACTTGTCACATACTTTTCAACCTTTTCGAAAAGCACTTTCTCATCCAAAAACACTTATCTCTTAAAAAAATCTACAACTTGATTTTTTTGTCTTAACGCGATTTTTTTCTCGGGCGTAATTTTTTTCCCCGAACGTATTTTTTTTGCCGGACGCAAATTTTTCGCCCGGGCGCGAATTTTTCGCCCGAGCTAGCATTTTTCGCCCGGGCTGGCATTTTTCGCCCGGACGCGGGGTTTTTCGCCGGGGTGAGTTTTTTTCGCCGAATGCGGTTTTTTTGCCAGTGCATGATTTTTTTCGCCCGAGCGTGTTTTTTTTCGCCCGTGCCGATTTTACGTCCGGACATGATTTTTACGCCCGGATGCGTTTTTTCATCCAGTGCGATTTTCTTGCCCAAGCCGATTTTTTTGCCCAAGCCGATTTTTTTGCTAGGGCACGATTTTTTCGCCCGAGCGTGTTTTTTTTGCCCGGGCGCGATTTTTTTTGCACCGGCACAATTTTTTCGCCCGGGCACGATTTTTTTGCACAGTCGTGAATTTTTCGACCACGGGCGATTTTTGCCCCCGTGCGCGTTTTTCGCCCGGGGGCGTTTTTTTCGCCCGGGTGCGATTTTTTCGCCCAGGTGCAATTTTTTCGCCCGGGCGCGATTTTTTTGCCCGGGCGCGCTTTTTTCGCCCCGGCGCGCTTTTTTCGCCCGGGCGCGATTTTTTCGCCCGGGCGTGATCTTTTCGCCCGTGCGCGAGTTTTCTCCCGGGCGCGATTTTTTTGCCCGGGCGCGATTTTTGCGCCCGGACGCGATTTTTTTCTCCCGAACGCGATTTTTTCGCCCGGACGCGATTTTTTTGCCCGGGAGCGGTTTTTCGCCCGACCACTATTTTTTCGCCCGGGAGCGAATTTTTCGCCCGAGAGGGATTTTTGTCATCGGAGCTTGTTTTTTTCGTCGGAGAGCGGTTTTTCGCCCGGGCGCAACTTTTTTGACTGAGAGTGATTTTTTTCGCGGGAAGCGAATTTTTGGCAAGGGCTCTGTTTTTTTCTCCCGGTCGAGAATTTTTCGATCTGGCGCGAATTTTTTGCACGTTAACGATATTTTTTTGCCTTGAAATGTTTTTTTAAACCGGGCGCGATTTTGTCGCCTGGGCGCGCACATGAGAGTATTTTTCGCTTGAATGTAATTTTTTTCACTTTCGAGCGAAAATATCGCGTCCGTGCGAAAAGTTCTCCTCCGTGCAAAAAATTCGCGCCCGGGCAAAATTTTCCCGCCCAGTCAAAAAATTCGTGTCCGTCCGAAAAATTTGCGGTCTTCCGAAAAATTTGTGCATGTCCGAAAAATTCGCCCCCGTCCTAAAAATTCGCACCCGGCCGAAAAATTGGGGGTCGGGCGAAAATATAGGGCCCGACCGAAAAATTGGCGCCCAGGCAAAAATATCGCGTCCGGGCGAAAAATTCGCGCCCGGGCAAAAAATTCGCGCATATAATTCGCGCCCGCGCGAATAATTCGCTTCCAGGCGAAAAAACCGCGCCCGGGCGAAAAAACCGTGTCCCGACGAAAAATTCGCTCCCGGGCGAAAAAAACCTGTCCCGGCGAAATAATTGTGCATTTTCCCCATGACGCTCATTTTTAATAAAAAAAGTTACCGCAACGGAGATTTGTCAAACGGTTAATAAAGTGCTTCTCCTTTTTGAAAAGCTCTGCAAAAGAAGTTCACCCAAACAGTTCTCCTTTTCTAATAAACATTTTTCAAAAGTTCCTTTTCCTACCATCCTTTTGCCACCACTCCTTCTCCTTTTTAAAAAGCCTTCCCAAACAGGCCCTTAGGCTCTGTTTGGGAGGGCTTTTTGGAAAGGAAAATGAGTGGTAGCAAAATGAAGGTGGAAAAATGAGCATTTAGAAAATGTATATTGCAAAAGGAGATCTGATTGGGTGAACTTCTTTTGCGGAGATTTTCAGAAATGAGCATTTTATAAACGGTTTGACAAATCTCCGTTGCAGTGACTTTTTTTATTAAAATTACGCACATTTTTCGGCCAAGCGTGAATTTTCCGGACGGACGAAAATTTCGCGCCTGGTCAAAAATTTCACGCCGGGGCGAAAACATCGCTCAAAAACTGCACTCCAGGGTGAAATATTGGCGCCCGAGCGAAATATTGGCGACCGGCGAAATATTCGCGCCCGGCGAAATATTCGCGCCCTGGCGAAATATTCGCTCCCGGGCGAAAATTTCGCGCCCGGGCGAAAATTTCGAGCCGGGGCGAAAACATTGTGAACGGGTGAAAAAATTGCGATCGGGCTAAAAAACTGCGCTCGAGCGAAAAAACTGCGCCCGGGGAAAAAAACCGCGCCCGGAGGAAAAAAAACCGCTCCCGGGCAAAAAAACCGCGCCCGGGGGAAAAATTGCTTCCGGGGAAAAATGCACAATCTGGCGAAAAAAGTGTCTGGGCGAAAAATTCACGCCCGGGCGAAAAAACTCGCGCCCGGGCTAAAAAATTCGCTCCCGGGCCAAAAATTCGCGTCAGGAGAAAAAATTCGTGCCCGTGTGAAAAAATTTGCGCCCTGGTGGAAAATTCACGCCTGGGTGAAAGAATGTCGCCCGGGCAAAAAATTACGAGTCTGGGCGAAAAATTCATGCCCGGGCGAAAAATTTGCGCCCGAGCGAAAAATTCGCGACCGCACCAAAAATTCGCGCCCCGACGAAAAATTCGCGCCCGGGCGAAAAATTCGCGTCTAGGAGAAAAATTCGCGCACTGGAGAAAAATTCCGCGTCAGGGCGAAAAATTCTGCGCCCGGGCGAAAAATTCGCGCTAGGGCGAAAAATTCGTGCCCGAGCGAAATATTCATTTAGAGAAAGGCTAGTATTTTCGCAGTGTTGTCGAACTAGATCCAGAGGAGTAAAATATTTTCATAGCATCAACTGTGTATCGGGATGAGAAATTACTTTTCGAAAAGTTGAAAAGTAGGAGGCTAGTGACTTTTCAAATAGAGGAGAAAAAAGAGTTTTTGGTGGTAGCTTTTCCCACCGGTAGACATTCCAAACGTTTTATTATGTGCGGTGACGTTTTCTAGAAAACGAAAAGGAACAAAAAAACCCTCTGAAACAAACCCTTAATCCTTGAACGTAAGTTCTATTATTTTCAATCTTAACAAACATCAATTGTAATATTTTTTTCTTAATAGTAATTACACAAACCTCCCCGTGAGTTAGCATAACTACATGTTGTACCCTTCTATGTTTTGAAATTACAACCCCCCCCCCCCCATAGGGCCTCACTCCGGTCCACTGAATTTGACTGAAATTGTGCGATTCCGGTTTTGCCCCCCACCCTTTCACTAATATCGGACTGAAAATTCACAATTTTCATTCCAGCTTTTCTCCTCTTCCCCGTAACTGCTGCTGCCCTAGCTCCTCCCCGACCTCCTCTCTCTCGGACGGAAGCCCCGAACTTCAGCGCCGCCTAAATCCACAACTACATCCATCTTTCATCCTGTTCGACGCAAACCTCCAGGGAAGCTCCGCCGGGCGCTGATCCTGCTTCCAGAGCCCTCCTAGGGCTCCGGCGACCCCCTCCTGCAAGGCTAGGTTCTGAGTTTCGTCTCCCAATTTCAACCTACAGCAGGCTCCCGATTTCACCGTCTGTTGGGCTCCAGGCTTCCGATTTCAGGTCTTCCTCTTCTATGTATTGTGAGTTAGAGTCAACTTTGTTTACAGACAAGCATAAATTGACATCATTTTTGAGTTAGAGTCACCATAAAAAACCTCGCAGCCTCAACGCATCGGGAAATGAACGTCAGTCGGCATTACAAGGGCTTAATCTATGGGAAGTTATCATTAGCACTTCATCAATGATCAACCCCTTGGAGCGTCGCTTGCTCCGAACGATTGCTATCAAATTTCTTCTGCCCGATGAAGTCCAGGATCTGAAGGATTTCCCTATTGAATCTTTGCATCTTCCGCAATTGCACTGAATCTGGTCTGTTCTTATCTCGGCTCTGCGTACCACCAATTTCGCTTTCAAACGGTTCATTCGTCCGAAATCAGAACAGGTCTTAAAGCAGCACTTGGAGGATATGGTTGCCCCGGCCCGATTCAGATTGCCCATTCAACGAGCAGCGCCCAAACGCAGCATCATTACTGCCCTAAGTCAAGCCGCATCAGTGATTGCTCCATTGCGATCGTCCCCTGTGTCCAGTTTCAACATTGTGCAGTTGGAAGAGACTGTGACAACAACTACAACTCGAATCATCACCTTGGCAACCAGCGTCAATCAAAGTTCAAGTCAGCCTCATGCATCGGATCTGCAATCTACGTCTGAACAATTCATTGAAGGGTCATCAGACAATATCATTGATCGACTGGTTCAACAAGAGATTGATGTCGGGCATGCCGACAACATTCATTGGACCAAAGTGATCGCCCCCGCGTACGCTCGCATTGCTTCCCGTCGTGATGATCTGATCGAGATGACCCACAAGGAGATTCAGAATCGTTGGGAGTATCTTGCACGTCTCAAGAAGCGTGTGCCATCAACCACATCAGCACGACCAGGTTGTCATTATCGTTTGCAATCGCATTCCGAGGCGGCCCATCAGCACGACGATCCAGGCTCCCAAATATTCCACCGTCGTTGCCGGCCGAACTATCAGTTCCAGCCGCATCTCCGACCACCAGGAATTCAAATCAACTGACCTCTTCTACAGTCATCACGACGGCGGAGGAACCTGCTATGGCCAACACGTCTGCTGTCAGCGAGATTATTTTGCGTCCGCCATTCATGGTCGATCATCAATTGCCTGGTTTGGATTAGATATTGGCGGCCACCGTCCCCGCCCCATCTGCAGGGGAGCCGTTTTCCCAAGCGGAGAAGGAGCTGCTCAATTACTTGCTGACCAGTCCAGCATAGCGCTCCCATGTGAAATCGGCGACTGGTGATCAAACGCCTTGGAAGAGTCTAGCCAAGCGTTTCTTGTACTGGGCGCGAGTCGCGCGGGTATTGGGGATGAACCAGTTTCGGGCCCGATCTGATGGGCAGCTCAAGCAAAAGGTCAAGGATGATAACAAGAAAAAGAGCTGCTAGCAGGTAGACAATATTTGGCCTTTGGTTTCATTTCTATCTTCAAAATTTTCATTCTCAATTATTGAAATTTTCCTTCTTTTAATCTCACTAGGCTTGTTGAGGTGGCTCAAGCTTGAGAAGATCAGACTTTCGCGGATCCAAATGAATAAATCACATTGCAGTGCAGATATAAGAGAGCAAGCGATGGAAGGACTTAAAGGTATTGTTACTTGCACAAATCACAACGGTTTGGGTGCTTTTTGCTGTAAAATTATTTCACTAGTTCAATATTCTTTTGTTTATTATAGCAGGTCTTCTCCAAAGCGTATAGAAGGGTCTGATGGTAGAAACCTGCAACTGCTTTTCAAGACAAGATTTTCTTTGCCAATATTCACAGGAGGAAGAGTTAATTGAGGGAGAGCAAGGGGCTTCCATTCATGTCGTGTTAATTGATGCCAATACTGATCATGCTATAACTTCAGAACCTGAATCTTCCACAAAACTAGATTTTGTGGTTCTCGAGGGTGATTTTAACAATGCAGATGATGAAGACTCGACCGGCGAAGAATCTGAGAATCATGTAGTCAAAGAACGCGAAGGAAAGAGACCTCTTCTGACCGGTGATTTACAAGTTACCTTAAAAGAAAGCGTGTGAACCCTTTGAGAACTAACATTTACAGATAATTCCAGCTGGATAAGGAGCAGGAAGTTTAGGCTTGGTCTGAAGATTTCATCTGGATATTGTGATGCTATACGAATTCGTGAGGGGAAAACAGAAGCATTCACTATTAAGGACCACAGAGGAGAATGTAGGTCATTGTATTGGGTTGTTTTTTTTAGTTTTAAAACAGTTGTTTTTTTTGCGCTTATAATTTCTGTGAAATTGATATATAGTTTACAAAAAACACTACCCACCTTCTTTAAAAGACGAAGTTTGGAGATTGGAAAAGATTGGCAAAGACGGCGCATTCCACAAGAAATTAAATAAGGCTGTGATTCATATAGTTGAAGACTTTCTACGCCTTCTAGTTAGACATCAACAGAGATTAAGAAATGTAAGTTTTCCCTATAGTTTATTGATTGGTTAATATATATATTTATTAATTTACTACTGTTCTGTTCAAAATGCTCCTTAAATTCAGATTCTTGGAAGTGGCATGTCAAACAAGATGTGGGATATTCTCATCGAGCATGTAAAGACCTGTCGCAGCCGCTCAACGTCGGGCAAAGCCGTGGTCGGGTGGCTCAAGATCAAGGCCGCCATGTGATGGGCATCTTCATTAGGAAGAAGGCGGCGGAGCGGAGAGCTCAAATTATCGAGCTCGAAGACGAATAGCCCGCGGCGCAAAAGATGATTGAAACTGATTATGTATAATAGTGATGTGTTGATTGTGCTATCCTTCATGTTTTTATTGTTGAATTTTGTTCAGTTTAAAAGAATTTAGATCTCAAAGATAGACTCCTTATATTATTTTCCCCGCCAATGCCTGAAAGGGCACAACTTCATTAGCTTCTTATGGATTCTAATGCCCTTTATCTCCCCTTCTCACAACTCTAGCATGGAGGTAGGTTTTCACCCTTATGTGTTAAAAGTCCATAGCTCTCTCTCTATAAATGGTTTCTTTTATTGTATTATTATTATTATCGAAAAATGAGATTAGAGTTTGTAAGGATTTTGTTAGTTATATGCCTAAAATTCTAACCCAACAATGACGTTGGTGTTGATCTCGGCTCGTGGGGTCTGAGGCCGCGGCTCTGGCAAAGTTTTCGAGGTAATTGTCATTGGTATTTTGTAAATGTATAAAGTGTTGAATAAACTCTTTCTATGTTCTCATTGATAAGTAGTTAGTCACATTGGATGCACCTAGTTTTAGGCTTTTTTCCTCACTCGATCAAAGAGAATGCAGAATCAATGATCGGTTGATTCTATGTTCTCATTGATAAGTAGTTAGCCACACCGGGTGCACCTAGTTTTAGCCTCACTTGATCAAAGAGAATGCAGAATTAGTGAGCGGCTTTTAGCTTATCATGACACGTTCAATTTTAATAACATTGAGTTGATGGAATGTGTAGTGTCTTTAGGTGTATCTGCTGTTAAGATATTGGTAGAAGAATATTGCAACATTTATAAAATCACCGCTTTTGACAAAAATATAACACGAAGTTTTTGAAAAAGCACGGCGGATACCTTTAAGAGTTACATCACTGTTTTAAAAACAAAACGCCGCAACAAGTTATGCCGACTCTCACAATAACGACGATTTTACGGCAACGTCTCTCCCACCCTCCCTTCATTTTTCTTCCTTTCTCTCTTTCTCTCCCCCCCCCCCCGCTTTTCTTTCTATTCCCTCCCCCCTCCCCCCTTTTTCCCCCTCATACCAGAGTAGAACCCCCCCACCCCCCCCCCCCCCCCCCCACCCCCCCACCCCCCCACCCACACAAATATACCCCCATGTAGTCTCCCCTCAAGAGGTATAGTTATGCATGCATGTTATGAAATGTTTGCTCAGGGGAGATTTTTGGAATTATAAAAGATAGAGGGGAGCAAACTGAAATTACCTAATTGATCATGAATGACCCCTTGTGGGATAGTCCATCTAACCCTCTATAAGCTAGTTATATCATGATCTGTAATTTTGTTGGAATTTACTAAACCCTAAATGAAATTATAAACCTCGTCTTTCCTAGTGTTAACTCTTAACAGTTTCCTATAGTGCAATTTTCCATGGTGTCTCTTTATTAGCTGTTATGTTTTCATTCTTGTCGAGATGTTACACTTAGGATTATGAAAAAAATTAAAACTTGCCTACTTTTTTTCTCTATGATTATTGGCAGAGAGCGCGCATGGCGCTTGCTGGAGGCTTGCTGGAGGAGAGCGCGTGGAGCACGGAGGGAAGAAGTGCGCACAAGGAACCAAAGTGCGTGTGAGGAGCCAAAGCGAGCAAGAGCGTGTAAGGAATAGATGCACACAAGAGCGCGCACGGAAGGGGCGTGCGCAGGAGCGCGCAAGGAGGCGGCGCGCGCGAAGGCGCACAAGGAAGTGATGCACCCGAGAGTGCGCAAGAGGGCGGCGCGCGTGGGAGTGTGTAAGGAAGAGAAGTGGAAGAGAGGGAAATTCCGTAGGAGGAGAGAGAAATTCTGTAGGAGGAGTAGAGAGAAATTTCGTAGGAGGAGGAGAGAGAAATTTTGTAGGAGGAGGAGAGAGAAATTCCGTAGGAGGAGCAGAGAGAAATTTCGTAGGAGGAGAGAGAAATTCTGTGGGAGGATTTTTCGGGCGGAGAAGAGAGAGATCATAATGAAGAATGGATCATTGCTCTATTTATAGGCCCCAGAGATAGTTACGGTGGTTACCTGGTTAATCGCAGATCGTAACCACCGTAATTACTAATTGTGGACCAATAATATAACACACTATGCACACATTATTTTATTAGTTTTACTTGACGCAACACAATTCTATTTTTGGCTACGCACTACCCCACTACGGTAGGTTATGCACGCGGTTACATGGGTAGTTACCCATGTAACCGACGACGACGATGGCGGGTGCGTGATTGGATGGTGGAGAAAACGCATGGCATACGACGAACGTCGGCCGACGGCGGACGACGACGAGGAGACTCTTGGTCGGCGATGACCACACTTGATTGGAGTAACTCAGCCGGCCGCCAACGGAAGGCAGATCGATCAAAGGGAAGGGGAGACCTCCCCTAATCGGGGCTGGAGGAGGAGAATGGGCAGCAAATTTGTCTCCCGTTTTTGGTAACAGGGAGGTCGCCATTGGAAGGAGCGTTGACCAAATATGGGCGGCCAAATGGCCACCCATTTTTGGTAGCTGGGAGGCCGCCCCTTGAAGTGTGATGGCCAAAGACGAGAGGCCAAATAGCCGCCCATTATTGGTAGCAGGGAAGCCGCCTCTCGAAGGGGCGATGGCTAAAGACGGGCGGCCAAATGGCCGCCCATTTTTGGTAGCAGGGAGGCCGCACCTGGAAGGGGGCGGCCAAATAACTTCCCATTTTTGGTAGCAGGGAGGCCGCCCCTGCCAGGGGCAGCGGAAGGGGACGGGAGGCCTGATTGGCCACCGTCTCGAGCAAGCGGGAGGCCGTCCTTACAGGGGGGGTGGGGGGGACTGAAGACCGGATGGAGGCCGTCCGGCCAAAGCATCCAGGCAAAGTGCAAGAGCACGATGTCGGCCCTGCGCGTGGCTAGGGCTGCGCGCGCAGGTGCGCGGCTAGGGCTGCGCGTGCGTAGGTGTGCGTGTGTAAGTGCCCGCGTATAGGTGGGCGTGCGCAGGTGCGTGCACACAGGTCTTGTGCACAGGCGCTGGCTGGACCTGTCAGCGCGCAACATCGCATGTTGTCAGGTGGGACTGCATGCACGTTAGCGTGCGACCCGTGCTCCATGCAAGGGGGGTGTGCTCGCTCAGCCATGCAGTTGTTCGGACAGGCTTGCAGGAGACGGCTCTATGCGCAGGGATTTGTGCGAGTGCAACCGGCTACTCAGACCACACTTAATGGATTCTTGGTTCAACTGAACCCACTCAGAGGAACCCCATCAAGGGCCAATATTTATCCTTTTTTTTAATTCTTGTTTCCATGCGGTGTTGTTCTCAATCTCTTTCCTACCATCCATGGTGTTTCCTAAAATATTTGGATCCAAACCAAAAAAAACATAGTAGGTCGGAGGCTGAGATGACATTGAAGGCCGAAATGATATTTTGAAGCACAGGGAATGAAGAATGGAAGTTTACCAAAAAGATATTTTCAGTAGTGACATTTTTTGTCATCAAAAATAGAGAAAAATACTGAAACAAACAGAACCTATATATAAATAACTAAAAAAGAGGAAGCCGTGGGGCGGGCAGAGATATTATCGCCCGACATTATGCGTGAAGTGTACTATGCGGGAAATATCATGCCCTACGACACACTAGTTATCATAAAAAATGTTTGGAGATTGTCGTCACCCCACCATCTACCTAATAAAGCCTAATCTTTGTAGTCAGTTACCAAATTACTTTGAATGCATAAAAGGCTGAGCAAATTAGTTGGATGACAAGCACTTTTTATACTCAAATTTGTTAGAGAGAACAAAATAAGGATAAAGATTGCTTCTTTCCTATTCTCTTAGTCTTTTCTTATTGCTTCCTTTGTGATATACCATGATATAATATATGGAGTCTATGTTATATGTTGAGCAAAATTTTCCATATGTAAACTAAGTATATAATCATTTATTTATTTGAATTACATATGTATTCTCTATCTGCAAACAAAATTTCTAATCAATAATTTATGGAATAAAAATGTATGTCTGCTTTCAATTCTTTTTCTATTGTAATTTAGCCTTATTGAAGTTCCTCATGAACTTACAAAAAATTCTTATTGAAATCACTCTAGTTATTTTAAGATGTTATGTGTGCTGGATACTTAATGGGATAAAGGCTTGAATGTTCTTTGTTGTTTATGTGTGTTGGATACTTGTAAGTAAATGTATACACTTAATAATTAGTGAAGAAAATTCAATCTTTTTTGCTAAGATGGACTATTAGGGTCCGTTCATTTGAACGGATTTGGGTGAATGGAATTGGAATTGGATCAATTCCAATTATGCAGGAATTGGAATTGAAGTTAATTCTAACTCTATTGTTCAGCTGAATGCAGGAATTCTGACATTGGAATTGGAATTAACAATTTCGTTGTTCGGATGCATGTTAGAATTAATTGATAGGAATTGAAATTCAATCTTTAAAAAACTTAACAAAATTTCAGTGACATACTAAACTATCAAATTATCCACAAAGATAAAATAAGTTCACATAACACATAGAAAAATACGAATAATATTGTTTCATCAACATAACATAAACCAAAAAAACTTAATAACGCCAAGTCCTCCTGATGGGTGCTAGTAGAGCCAATAACACGTCGATCTTTGCTTCATCAACGTTCAACGTATTGATATCCTTGATTATCTCATACTTAATCAATTCAGTGATATTTGTGAGGGCCGCATAAATCCTATGGCTTTCGATAGTTGTGGCGATTGAATAGACATGTTGGTCTCCTGCTCCATGTTCCTTGCCATTGTTGTAATTGTATCTGTAATAACATCAGTTGCAGCCCTCTTCTTCGTCCTCTTTGGTGGTGGCTAGACCTCTTCAACAACGGTTTCATCTGCATGTGCTTCTATGTTAACTTCATTCATAGCCTATGAAGAGGACACGGTTTGGGCTCAAGTAGCTCTATAAACCCCGCACAACTTTCCTAAGTCACTCCAATTGATGATCATGTTAATCTTGTTGTTGAAGCCAGGAAAAACCCTACTCCAAAATATTCAGATCTAAGTGCAGCTCGAGGTTACTTAACTCATCGATTTGGCACGCCTGGCTCTGAAGATAGACATGAGAGAGAAAAAATAACTAAAAGGACTCCAGATGCTGCAGTAGGGAGGTCCCACGACATACCACGAAACATAAGAAAATTTCCCCTCCTCAACTAAAGATGACTTAACTAGGTACGTGGAAGGCACCATACAGATAAAAAATAGTCTCGAGGGGGTAAATGAGGGTAGGATTGCAGAATTCAAGGTGTCATTCCTAGTAACAAGGGGGGGGGGTCTAATTATAGGCAAAACCAAAAAGGGGGCCTTCAGGCGAGAAGGCCCAGCCCTGCGAGCTTGTCCTCTGGGATCTATCGACTTTACGGATTGTTGACTGGCGATTATCTTCAAGCGACTATCTTCGATCCTCGACCGTGCTTGGCGATGTAGTACCATAGGTTACCTACTAGGTGAGCATTGTAGTTGTTCGTTGCAATACGTTGTTTTGATGCTCACCTGGATGAGCAGATAAATGATATTCGTTTATGTTGTTCGTTGGTCAAGCACCTAAGTGAGTATGATACTCGCATGTAATAGAGGATCACTCCCTGGTTCACTGTTGACTGGTGACTAGGTCTTCTATGTTGACGTTGACTCCTGCACGCAAAGCATAACTGGGCCCTCCTGACCAATAGAGGTTGAACACAATTCCCGCTATTTTTGAGCGATCTTTGGAGCTCGGAAAGAAACATCATACCCACTATTCGGCAAGACCCTTAGGTTAGGTTCAACCTCTTCAAGGGGCTCAACCCCGTTCGTCCCCCGATCTCTATAAATAGAGGGTGAGGAGACAATCCCTGGGCATCCTTTATAGATTATCGCCAGATGCCGCTCACAGCTGAGGAAATATCTATAAAATTTTTGTTTTTAGGGGGAGATGCTCGACACAATTCCACCATCAGCCAAAAAATGTTGGCATGGTGGATATGATGAGGAAGTCGATCGCCGGAAGCCGAAGAAAATGAAAACGAAAAAAGGCCCGCTCCTGTAGGAGATGGGTCCTCTACTCTTGGCGAGATCCAAACGGTCCACGTCGATCCCTCGATGATCTCGTCCGCCACCCAAGAGGAGCTAAACCAAATGGGCCTGGGTGAGGATACTGATGCCCCGGGGGGGTGAGTCTGTTAACCCCCAGTCCCTTGCAGAGTAGTCCCGTAGCCAATCCTCCATTACAAATCGAGGTTGATCAACCAAGCGAGGTGTCGGCCATGTTACCCACTCCCACTAATGATATCCCTTCCAACGAGATGCTCGCCCCCTCATCTGTGCCATCTGAAATTGGCTGCTCCTTTGAGGTGTTGACAACCCCGCAAGATACGGAATTTGTGGTCAAAATTCGCCTCCATATTTTCAATCATGGTCGCTCTTATTGACGAGTTCCGCTTCTATCATATAGGTGCCAATGGTGAACTCTGGCGGCCTGAGCAACACCTTACTGAGCAGGATCTGTCCATCGACTACTCCATCTGTTGCACCGAGCCCTATGACTCATCATACAATATGGCTTCATCTCGGTACTAGGTGAATGACTTACAGCTCGGCACCACCTCCAGTTAAAAACCCGTCGATCAGTACTTTGGCGGAGATTCTCCCTCCTCTGTCTCCTCTTCCTGCGGGGACTCTCCCCCCCCCCCCAGGGGATTACTGAAAATGCGCTGCCTCCTTCATCCTCGTGCAGCGGCGGGAATGCGAGGTCACAACCTTTTTGCAAACTGACCCTTCACGATTATCGACCAGCGGACCTACGAGGGAAGGCGCTGGTGGAGTTTTATGTTAAGCCCTCCTCGTATCATCACAACGCTCAATTATATCAGGGACATTGCTGTGGTCACTTTTCTAGACTCTGGGATTCGCACCATCGGAGCCCTTCTCCCCATCGACCATGCTCCCCCTCAGGTGGACCTCTCCTTACCTGGATCGCCTTTCTCCTCGGTGTGATTCCCTTGCCGGATTTCAGTCCCCACATCGTCATGAGCCAAGTACACAGATGTCGCGCGTTGGTAACTACCTTTTCGCATTGGAACCTTCTTTCACATTTCTTTCTTCTTATCGCATGTATAAATATTGGTGAGTTTTTCTGCAGGTCATCCCGTCATGCCTGAGGTAGTGTTGATCGACGCCATCAGCCTCCTGCTTCACAAATACCAGGAAAAGGTCGCATTGGCGTATCTTTACCTAAAAATAAAGTTTGATCAGCCGGTGATCTGCGAGCCGCGCCGACACCTGGGCTTGCTGGAGACTTTCATCGCCAAGCTAGAAGAGTTTGAGGACCTCCTGAACCTTGCCGAGTCCCGCTTTTGCGCGATCAACCACATGGACCAGCACCTAGGTATGGTGGAGCATCGGCAGGACCTGCTACACAATGAATTCCACAGGATCCGGGCGAGCATCGGTTTGGTTGGGCGGCTAGCAAGGATGGATGACGACATCCTATATTGCAAGGAACAACAGGTCGTGGCAAACGAGTCCATGTGGTGAGCGCATTAGCAAGGATGGTCGTGGTGAGCGCATTAGCAAGGATGGTCGGGGCGATATGCCCAACCCGCGGATTGGCTCGGGTACCTTCAGATGCTTAGAACTTCTTCCAATTTTCCTGCCTTAGCGATTTTTTTTTGTTTTGTAATAATTAATTGTCTGGACTTTATGTCTGATAAGCTTGCCTTTGCAAATTCTCGATTAGGTGCTTCTGTTACTTTTATTTCACGTCTTATGATAATAGTCATTGCGCTCTGTCCATGTTTGCGAGTATACGCTTGTGTAGGTCACTACGTTTGTTCGATGTCGTTAATCTTCTTTTTGCGCCGCTGGCGAGTATATGAGTCTTGGAGAACACGTAGTGTCGAGCTCTTCTAGTGACGGGTAACCCGCGATGTGCCTATCATGGTTGTGGAAGCGCGTACCCCTCTGTTGGAACACCCTAGTTTGGATTTGGGTCAGGATCACTATTTCTTTAGGACTATTAGATTGACCCATCAATGTATAGCTAAGGGTCATAGGATGTTCTAAGTTAGAGGCTCTCAGAAATTGAAGAAATCAGCCAAGAGAAAACAGTCAAGAGAAGAATTCAGAATTCAACCTTGGCGTCGAGCTCAGATCGACGAGATGAGTTCAGGCGTCGAGATGAGATCGACGATCTCTGATCTCATGTACACGAGGCGTCAAACTCCATTCGACGATCTCCGAGCTCAGATCGACGTTTTCTGTCCCAGACCAGCTCCAATATCTCTGAGCTCAGATTGACGATAGTTGAGCTCAGATCGACGATCTTCTTGTTGAGATCTACGATTTCTGCCATCACACTGAACGCAAGTTCCCAGGCAAATTTTCAGGATAACCTTGGTCCAATCAAAGTGAGCTGTTCATATTCCAACATAGCTTTATTACAGGACAGTTACAAGAATGCATTTATCGAGATTATAGCCATTGGAGTAACTAAGAGGCAGTAGTAATAAATGAAAGATTTCAAATGTCCGTTGGCCTCCTATCAGAATATATACACAGAGATACAGAGGAATAAATAGAGTAGAAAGTAGTGAAAACAGAACAGAGAAGAGAAGAAAAGAAAATAGAAAGAGATACAGGAATCAGAGTTCCAGGAAGAACTCAACATCACTTGTACAGCCAGTGCTCTTCTCAGATCTACTGTTCCAGGAAGCCTGAAGAAACAACTACTCTACATCAGTCTAAAGGCTTACTGGAAGATCAACCTCATCAAGGCTTCATCATTCACACTCCAAGACAACTTACATTTTAGCCTTTGCTGAAATCATCATTTGCTGGAGCAGTCCTTCATTGAAGACCTATCACCCTTTGCAAAGCTTCCACTCCTAAACCTACTGCTAATCTCAGGGGGAGCTTTGACAACATCATCAAAATCCACTTGTGCTTCTCTTTGATTGTTGAACATAGAAGACAACATCAACTCTCCCTTCCCCACTGTACAAAGGGTTCTTGAACTCCCTTCAAAAGTTCTGCTTGGTTTCTGAGACCTTGTCAAAACTCAGTGGTGGCAAGACACCTAATCAAAAAATCCAGTTTGGTTTTTTAGCACCTTATCAAAAGCTCATTGGTGCCTAGGACACCTGATCAACTCATCCTGCAGTGGATTCCTACCTAGGGTGGTAGAAGAGTGGACTACCCAAGTTTAGGGGAACCACTATAAAATTCTTGTGTCGTCTGGTTTGACTTTATTTCTTTTCTTTATTATTCTTGATGTGTGTTTACTTTAATCTCTAGGATAGATCTCACTTTCACCCTCCCCTTTTCTTTTGTTTATAAATAGTAGGGGAGGGGGCATGAAGACCGATGTTTTTGCGAAACCTACCCTTGCTTGTTCATTCCTTCTCCATTATCTGATACTCATTACTCACAACTAATTGTTCAACATGATTTCTGTCGAGGATTAGAATGCTCACAAAGTCAACTATATCGCGGCGTTTAAGGCAACGATCATCAAGAAACTTATTACAGACAACGACGATCTTGAGGACTTCAAACAACAGTTCTTCCCTCCCACCGAGGAGGGTCTTCACACGAGATTACCTTGCTCCTCTTAGCGTATTAATTTGTTTTCCCAGATCGGGTGGTATTACCCATTCGCCACTTCTAGGTCGACATCTGCCTCACGCTTTATCCCGAGTTCTGCGAGCTCCTCTGGAACTTCGGGATCATTCCATCCCAAATCAACCCCAAAGAAGTGGCGATCTCATTGGGTAACTTTCCTTTCTCAAGTAGGAGGGGATTGTCTTGGATCTGGTGAACTTTAAGCACACTTTCCCTATCTGGGCGACGAAGGAGGGAATCATCTTCTTCTCCAGCCATACCTGTACCGTCGTTGGTACAGTGAACAAGGTATACCACTGAACCAAATGGTTTGTAGTTGCCATCATACCCATTAGTGATGTCCTATTCATCCCACTGCATCCGCTAAACAGCAAATTTCTCGCCCCTATCCTGTAGGGAGCGGCCAAGGATCTTCGGTCAGCCTTCATTGGTAGGAGGTTCAATGTCACCTTCTGGCGGCGTGATGCCATCAACCCTTCCCTATATATAACCTGGAACAGGTATTCATGGTGAGAACCAAAATATTCTTTTAGTTATCTTACACATCTCGCTTCTGATGCAGTTCTCGCTCTAGTAGGTGCTTGCGCAAATCCGTGCGAGCCCCTCCCACTAGCGCAGGAAGCACCCGCCCTAGTGCCTTGTGCGGAATCTCAAACAAGCATGGCCAAATCTTTACCAAAGGCTTGTGTTTCTATGTCATCGATTCTAGAGGAGCCGAGGGTCACCAATCGCATGTAGATCCCGCCCCAAAAAGGCCTTCCAGGTGGACTGAGCATGGAGAACCGTCGAAGAAGAGGTCCAGGAAAAAGGATGTCGCCTCTAAGGACAAGGAGGACGTCGAGGATAGCAAAGCGGGGAGTGAAAGACTTGATTTCAAGAGCCTAGACACGTAGAGGGGGGATGAATAGGTTCTAATTTTCTTTAAAAATTTTAGGCAATTAGCTAGTTCTAACTCAACACAGAAAATTAAATACACGGCACAATAATCACAGTACAACATACACCAGATTTATAGTGGTTCCCCAAGGTATGGGTACATCCACTTTCCACCTTCGTCTATCAAATAGAGAACTAGATTCAGCCCAACTTCCTTCCACTTACTCAGATCCACAGATCTTACAACTCAGAACCAGATTGGTTCCTACAGCTCATACTTATACAAGTCTTACCTCAGATTCTTTCCAAGAACCCTACCTCAGGCCTCAGCCCTACCTCAGCTTTTATCACTAGGCTTACAACTCAGACTATCACAAGTCCTACACCTCAGACACTCAGCCCTATCTCAGTATTTATAATTACAGGCTTATAACTCAGATCTTACAAAAGATCCTACAAGAAAATGAGTGTTTTAAAAGATACAGAAATTTCACCACATAGAACTCTCTATTGGTGTGAGCTTCTTGATCAGTTCTTGAATAAACTGAATCTTCAGATCCAACCTGACTTAGCTGTTTCAAAGCTTCTAGATTGAACAAAATAAGGTTAATCTTCACTTGATGTAGAAGTTAATCTTCAGATAGCTCCCTCCTTAAATTCAAAATTAGATCTGAATCTTTCTTACAGACTGTTCTGGATCTGCCTTCTTAAGGGTTTCCCCTTTTCTTGTTGTCAAATTATCTTTCCCGCAATTGCTTGATTACTTCCTTAGTTATCTCTGGTTGTCAAGGATCAATTCCTTATATAGAGTTTCTTCATGATTACCGGCTGATCTTGTTTGTAACAACCTTCTGACAGTTCTGACAAAGGTGTCAACCCTGTTGGTTATGACAGTTGTCGAGTTACCAGTCATGACAGTTGATTCCTCAAAGACTTTACAACTCAGCATGAACCACTCAGCAAACTGCTTCACATGTTTCGACACAAATAGACTAAGTGTCGACACAAGTCTTGATGATGTCGACACAACACTTCATGTGTTGACATAGTCATTCTTCTGCTACTCGACACAGCTTCTGTTTGTATGTATCGACACAAGTCATGTGTGTCGACACAACTGCTCCTGGTCTCGACATAACTAATGCTGACAGATGACGTTGAGTGTATGTTCAGTTGTCATTGAGTGTGTGTCGGGACGTCGTTGAGTGTGTGTTGAGACATCGTTGAGTGTGTGTTGACACAAGTCCTGTGTGTCGGCACAAGCCTTCAGACTCAGTATAGTTGTTGCTGTTAGATGGCATTGAGTGTCGTCCAGATGTCTTTGAGTGTGTGTCGACACAAGTCCTGTGTGTCGACACAAGCCCTCCAGACTCAGTATAGCTATTGCTGATAGATGGCGATGAGTGTGTGTCGACACAGCTTCTGCTTCAGGTGTCGACACAATTCCTGCCTCAGGTGTTGATACAATTCTGGGTGTCGACACAACTTCTTCTTCAAGTGTCGACACAATGCCTGGGTGTCGACACAGGCCTTGCTTCTAGTGTCGACACAACTTTTGGGTGTTGACACAATTCTTCACAAGTGTCGACACTTGTACTTAGAGAATTTTATTGCAAACCTTACACCTGCATAATGAAACTCAAACATCCCATCAAATACAAATTGATGTATATCAATGAGTAAGATGAGGATTCTCCTAATCTGATACATATTTTTTAGTGTACCCAACAGGGAGCCCATCTCGCAGCCAAACTTCAGCTTCGTTACTGAGGGGGTGGACTACTTTGGTCGCCCCTTAGTTACCTGGGAGGAGGGGGACTCACGAGGTCCACATGAGCACCAACTTTACCCCATGGTCCGAGGACTGGGATACTGAAGGAGAGGCTTACAATGCTGCCTTCATAATGTATGGTCGTGAAGATGTCACGGTGCTGCCTAAGTCCAGCACATCCTTCCTCACCATTCAAGCCTCGAGGTCTCTGTTGCATTTTCTAAAGCTCGCCCATCAAATAGCGAGGAAACTCAAGGCGTCGGACAAACGGTTTGATGTGCAAGGCGACTGGATTGACATGCTCCTACGCATGCATGGTGAGTCTCGAGCAAGGATCGAGGAGCTTGAGAGGTTGCTTCAGGAATCTGAGGCCAAAGTCGTTTAATGCAAGGCTTGCGAGGTGATTTTGGACAGACGAAGAACTTGTCATTCTGCGTCTCATGTGCATGTCGGTGTTTTGGCTGACAGTGATTGATTATTCTTTGCAGGAGGCCGAGTTGGTTGCTACTCAGCGGATCTCAGAATTGGACCAGCAGTCGCTGAGAGCCAGGCAGACCAGGAGGTGGCCCAGGTTTGGGCCGACGAGCTAGAGATGTGGGAGGTAGCGAGAAGTCAACCACTCGAGGCGAGCACCTCTGGCATTGGGAAGAGGGCATGGATCGTCCTGGAGGATCTCCCTCGGATGAAGTACGAGATCTCCAGGGTGGTAGGCGATGCACTCCTCTCTACACTCAATACGAAGATCAGCTAAAACCGAGTTTTGTGAACCTAACAGTGGACGACGTCATCCCGGGGCTCCTTGCCAAGGAATCTGACTCTCCCATGCCTGCGCAATCTCCTGCTTCTGAGGAGTTGGACGATTCAGATACCAAGGAAAAGGATGGAAGTAAAGACAAAGCTTCCCCCTCAAGTGTTGTCGTTGGTAGGCCTTCCTCTTTTTGTTGTACAAACGTTTTGTAATAGGTAGGAACCTTGCCATTTGGCCTGAAATTGTAATCGATTTTATTTAAAGTAAAGAAAGTAGCAACTATCATTTCCCTTCTTTGTGTTCAACTGTTTTTTGATGTTGAATATTTGGATGTTCGCTCGACATGATGCTTGCTAGTCTCTTAGGAGCGAACACCGATAAGCGCTCACTAGGATCTTAGGCACGAGTAAACTTACATACTCAACAGAATACAGTATTTCGTAGCATTCCCCGAACATTCATCGTGTCGAT
Source organism: Platanthera zijinensis (assembly GCA_039513925.1). Taxonomy (NCBI): domain Eukaryota; kingdom Viridiplantae; phylum Streptophyta; class Magnoliopsida; order Asparagales; family Orchidaceae; genus Platanthera; species Platanthera zijinensis. The sequence continues at coordinate 265,670,645 of CM077079.1, read as the reverse complement.
ATTAGCAAGTATTGACCCATACTCCCCTATTTATGCTTGCATCCTCCTTAACTGAGTTGCCTAAGAAGATGAGGGAAGCTTGTGTTAGGATGTAGACCTTACCGGCTTTTTCACTCACAGACTCTTTCCTTACTTGAGGGGCTAGTAGTTAGTATGCAAGAGAGGAGTTCGTGCGGGAACTCCCACTACGACACTCCACTACTCGGGGGGCTTCTGTGGATGCAGACATTGCTTGCCTTATTGCTCAAGGGTAAAAAATGGAAAAGAATAGAAAGTCATTAGCTTCTTCTGGGGTAAAGGTTTTTTCCTTAAGAAAAAACAAACGACTTTTGCCCGCTAAGGGGGAACACCCCCCCCCCCCCACACACACACACACATGCCTTCAAACTCCCCTTTACTGATTCCCCTAGACGGATGAGAAGTGCGGTTGGGGGGTAAACGACCAACATGTAAGGGGGAGCTACTCTCGACCGTCTGTGCAGAGGTGTAAACTTACAAAGACTCATTACATTACACGTTTCACTGTCCTATCATCCGTTCTGCGGGTGACGGAAATCAAGCGGGCTAGTCCCAATAGGGTTCGATTGGCAAACAAAAGTGGACCTTGGCCGTTCCAATTGAATATATAAGCCCAAGACCTCCTACTCACTCCCCGATTGAGGAGAAAAAGAAAAACATTTACAAGGATAGACACTCGGGAAGTCCATCCGAACACACACACTAGAGGCCTCCATCTTGGCTCAGCTACATCCAATTGGGGGGGCTTCCTAAATGGCGATAAATCTTTTATTTTTTAAGAGAGAGTGGCTTTGAATCCTGCCCCAAGCTCATGGTTCCCTCGCGGCCTCTACGACACTCTCAATGGCGGATGACTCTTCCCTTATAGTCATGTTGGGGTGTTGATTCCGGACACTTCTCCCATAACCCCCACAGTCAAGTGTGTGCCATCGAGGGGTTAACGACCAACAAGCAAGGGGGAGTTAATCTCGACGGTCAGTGCAGAGGTTTGTACTTAGAAAGACTTATTATATTACCAGGTGGACTGTTATATAACCTGCCCAATATGCTTTATGGGATACAAGTTGCTGACTCGCTTTCCCCCACCTGACCACAAATATGGCGGCGGAAGCTAGTACATGTTATCCATCACAAAATTAATGAGAAAACAAAGAAGAAAAACCCAAAACTTTTGGGGATAAGTGTATATATTTTAGGAGAAAAGATTACAACACATCGTACAATCTCATGCCTTTTTAAGGGTGGAACCTCTTCAAGTTGTCGTCGCTCCAAGTGTTGACAAGTATATACAACCCCGTATTCGAAGAGTAAGGCCCACCCGGCTCGTCAGGCCAGCCCCCCCGGCTTGTCAGGACAGCCCGCCCGGCTCGTCAGGACAGCCCGCCCGGCTCGTTAGGACAGCCCGCCCGGCTCGTCAGGCACCCCCCCGGCTCGTAAGGCCAGCCCCCCCGGCTCGTCAGGCCAGCCCCACGGCTCATCAGGCCAGCCCTTTTGGCTCGTCAGGCAAACCCTCCCGGCTCGTCAGGCAAGCCCTCCCAGCTCGTCAGGCCAGCCCCCCCGGCTCGTCAGGCCAACCCCCGGCTCGTCAGGCCAGCCCCCCGGCTCATAAGGCCAGCCCCCCCGGCTCGTCAGGCCAGCCCCACCGGCTCGTGAGGCCAGCCCGCCCGGCTCGTCAGGCCAGCCCGCCCGGCTCGTCAGGCCAGCCCGCCCGGCTCGTCAGGCCAGCCGCCCGGCTCGTCAGGCCAGCCCTCCCGGCTCGTCAGGCCAGCCCTCCCGGCTCGTCAGGCAAGCCCCCCGGCTCGTCAGGCCAGCCCCCCCCCCCCCAGCTCGTCCGACCAGCCCCCCCGGCTAGTCAGGCCACCCCCCTCCCCCGGCTCGTCCGGCCAGCCCCCCCCGGCTAGTCAGGCCAGCCCCCCCGGATCGTCAGGCCAGCCCCCCCCCGGCTCGTCAGGCCAGCCCCCCCCCCCCCCCCGGCTCGTTAGGCCAGCCCCCCCCGGCTCGTCAGGCCAGCCCGCCCGGCTCGTCAGGCCAGCCCGCCCGGCTCGTCAGGCCAGCCCGCCCGGCTCGTCAGGCCAGCCCGCCCGGCTCGTCAGGCCAGCAGCCCGGCTCGTCAGGCTAGCTCGCCTGGCTCGTCAGGGCAGCCCGCCTGGCTCGTCATCCCGCCCGCCCGACTCGTCAGGCCAGCCCCCCGGCTCATCAGGCCAGCCCTCCCGGCTCGTCATGTCAGCCCGCCCGGCTCGTCATGCCAACAGCCTGGCTCGTCAGGCCAGCCCTCCCGGCTCATAAGGCTAGCCCCCCGGCTCGTCAGGCCAGCCCCCCGGCTCGTCAGGCCAGCCCTCCCGGCTTGCCAGGCCAGCCCACCCGGCTCATCAGGTAAGCCCGCCCGGCTCGTCAGGCCAGCCCGCCCGGCTCGTCAGGCCAGCCCTCCCGGCTCGTCTGGCCAGCCCTCCCGGCTCGTCTGGCCAGCCCTCCCGGCTCGTCAGGCCAGCCCCCCCGGCTCGTCAGGCCAGCCCCCCCCCTCCGACTCGTCCAGCCAGCCCCCCCCCCCCGGCTAGTCAGGCCAGCCCCCCTAGATCGTCAGGCCAGCCCCCCGGCTCGTCAGGCCAGCCCCCCCAGCTCGTAAGGCCAGCCCCCCCGGCTCGTAAGGCCAGCCCCCCCGGCTCGTCAGGCCAGCCCGCCCAGCTCGTCAGGCCAGCCCGCCCGGCTCGTCAGGCCAGTAGCCCGGCTCGTCAGGCCAGCCCGCCCGGCTCGTCAGGCCAGCCCGCCTTGCTCGTCAGCCCGCCCGCCCGGCTCGTCAGGCCAGCCCCTCGGCTCTTCAGGCCAGCCCCTCGGCTCGTCAGGCCAGCCCTCCCGGCTCGTCAGGCAAGCCCTCCCGGCTCGTCAGGCCAGCCCGCCGGCTCGTCAGGCCAGCCCGCCCATCTCGCCAGGCAAGCCTTCCCAGCTCGTCAGGCCAGTCCTCCCGGCTCGTCAGGCCAGCCCTTTCGACTTGTCAGGCCAGCCCTCCAGGCTCGTCATGCCAACCCTCCCAGCTCGTCAGGACAGCCAGCCCGGCTCGTCAGGCCAGGTCGCCCAGTTCTCCTAGCTCGCCCAGCTCGTCAGGCAAGGTCGCCAACTCGCCAGGCCGTCGTCTCGCCTTGTCACATGCTCACCCGGCTTGAGGGGCTGCCCCTAGTGGACTTCTTTTAGCTATTTAGAATAGCGGGATTTTGCTATTGGCATATCAATCCGGGGGCATTTTGGTCATTTTAGGGCAGCAGGATTTGGTTATTGGCGGGTCATTCCCAAAAAACTATAAATAGACCCTTGAGGGTGTCTTGGAGGGAGGACTTCTTCATCACTTGAATCCCCATCTTTCTTTCTCCAAGGCACCTAGCTCAGCATTGGCTAAGGAGGGGGAGATCTCAAAGGTCTTCCGAGTGTGAGGTGGGACCTCCACGCTAGAGCCAAGGGTCTGTTACTAGTTTCCTAAGCCTTTGGTCCGTGACATTCTCCTGAGTGTAGTAGGTGTGAGGTCACCCCTCTTTTGGGACCCCGAACTCCACGAGAGACCAAGTTTTTGATTTCAACATTTTGGTGCGGTGAGCGTGGAGAGTGACCAGCACAGAAGATCTCGGGAGAGTGTCATGGCTAGAGATCAGGGAGGTAGTGATGATCTCAGCGAGCTCCCTAACCCCGGGCCCTTCGTGGGAAGGGAGGAGTTCATGGCTTTCATCTAAGACATCATGGAGATGCTTAGAAGCATTGCCCCTCGGGCTAACAGCTCAACCCCCACCTCCCAGGGACTGGCTCCCAGGGGTCCCGGTGAGCTGACCCAGAGTGGTCTCGACGAGCTGCCTCCCAGGGGCACAGGCGAGGTGACCCCAGCAGGGGGAGAAGGAAGTGCACCAGGTAGGCGACCTGGGAAGGAAAGGTAGGAGAGGGGGTCAAGCAAGACCTCCTCGGCCGGGAGTTGTTCCCCAGCCCAGTGAGTGCTAGCCCTCCAAGCGAACAGGTCGCGCGGGTAGAGGTGGCGAGAGCACCCCTCAGGGGGTCACCTTTCAGCGAGCTGATCATCTCATCTCCCGTTCCCGAGGGGTTCAGAGAGCCGGACATGGCTTACTATAACGGAAAGTATGATCCCGTCCAGCACCTGCAGTAGTTCGAGGATGTCGTCTCCATCAGGCCAATGACGGATGCCTTCAAGTGTCGCCTCTTTGCGATCACGTTGAAGGAGAAGGCAAGGGACTGGTTTCATAAACTCCCTCCGAAGTCGATCTATGGGTTCGAGGACTTGAACCAAAGCTTCCAGCCCCGCTTCTCCACCTCCAAGAAGAGGAAGAAGAGTCCTGAATCCATCTTCCTGATAAGGTAGAGGGCCAAGGAGTCGCTGGCCCACTACATTGACAGGTTCTAGGAAGAGATCCTGAATATCCAGGAGATGTTGAGGTATGCTCTCCAGATGGACTTCACCGTTTTGCTGAAGGAGGGCTTCTTCAAGATCAGCTTGACTCGGAAGGCCCCCCTTTCCTTCGAGGAGCTGATGGAAAGGGCGATAGAGGAGATAGCCATGGAGTCGGCCTACCCGGCATTCGTCAAGAAGTTGGCGAAGCTAATAGAGACAGAGTCAAAGGAGCAAGGTGGCCCAAGGCATCATAAAGGAAGAAGGAGGGAGGAGCAGAGAGCTTAGGGGTTCCAGGGACAGGAGGGTCCGGAACCAGGCAGCAGGGAAGACTTGCCCAAGGTACAGGAAGAGCTCTCATCCCAGGTGGAGAGAGCTTCCACGGGGGCCAAGGAAGGTACAACTTCCAAAGGCAAGCCCCTAGGCCGCTCCTGCCCCCACGCCAACAGGCCTTGAAAATAGGTGAAGGAGGAAGAGGCAACAGGAGAGATCGCCCAGCCCGCCGAAAGAGGGGAGAAAGGGCACTACTGTACTGTGACTTCCACCAGATGGAGGGGCACGCAACAACCACCTGCCCCGAGTTCCTGGAGGTAAGGGGGCGAGGGGTCCAACCCAGCAACCGCCACCGGAGCGGATTGAAGTTCTACCCCAAGGAGGGGGTGATGATATATGCGAGGACCGGGTCGATGTAGGACACCGAGGTGGTATAGCTGTTATCCACGGGGGGGGGGGGGATCGAAGCCGCTCGAAAGGCAAGTCTTCACGTCATGTACCGTCGGAGCATCGCCTCGACGTCCCAGACCACGCCCTTGGAAGAAAAGATCACCTTCTCATCAAAAGACATGTCGGAGCACGAGGATCCATTCTGCGACGCCCTGGTCATCCAGGCAGCCATCGAAGGCTTTACCGTCTCCCGGATCTTGATTGATAACGGAAGTTCCGTCAACGTCGTCTTCAAGAAAGCGTTTGACGGGATGAAGGAAGAACCAAGGAGGGTACTGGCTTCGGACGGACCCCTGTTTTGATTTTTAGGGGAAAGAAAGGAGGTGGGAGGCGGAGTCGGACTCCAGGTGAAGTTAGGGGGGCCTCAAGAAACTGCATGTTTGTCATTGTTGACGCTCCAAGTAGCTACAATGCTATTTTCGGAAGGCCCCTCATCAGTGTTTTTCGATGTGTGCATTCATCCTTCCACCAGTGCCTTAAGTTCAACTCATAGGAGACTCAGATCAAGATCAAGGGAGACTCCAGGATGGCGAGGCAGTGCTACGTCACGGCTGTCAACACCATCTCTTGGTTGGCCAAGGCAGAGGAGATGGAGAAGATCATGGAGAGCCTGAGCAGGATGGAAGTGTCCGAGGGGAAGGAATCGGACGATGGCCATCAGGCCCAGGCCCCCTGAAGAAGCCTCATCTCGGTAGAGTCTTGTATCTTTTTCTTATGATGTAATGAGTCCAGCCCTCGACTAGTAGAGTTGGGGGGTCATGTAACCCATCTTTTTTTCCCTTGTTGGAGGATGTTGGAATTGAAAAAGCTTAGGTGACATGTCGAGCTCCCAACCCCCAAGAGGATCTCCTCATACCAGGCTCACACCAGTTGATAGGGTTGAGAGTGCATCAGAGGGTGGCTCGTTTCTCCCTTTGCTCTGATGATGATTCTGTTGTCAGGCTCTCACCAGCTGACAAGGCCGGTTGATCTCTCGTGGAATCCTAGTTCCTTTGCTCCGATGATGATTCCGCTGTCAGGCTCTCACTAGCTGACAAGGCCGGTTGATCTCTCGTCGAAGCCTAGTTCCTTTGCTCCAATGATGATTCCGCTGTCAGACTCTCACTAGCTGATAAGGCCGGTTGATCTCTTGTTGAAGCTCAGTTCCTTTGCTCCGATGATGATTTCGTTGTCAGACTCTCACTTGGTGACAAGGCCGGTTGATCTCTCGTGGAAGCCCAGTTCCTCTGCTCCGATGATGATTCCGCTGTCAGGCTCTCACTAGCTGACATGGCCGGTTGATCTCTCGTGGAAGCCCAGTTCCTCTGCTCCGATGATGATTCTGCTGTCAGGCTCTCACTAGCTGACAAGGCCGGTTAATCTCTCGTGGAAGCCCAGTTCCTTTGCTCCGATGATGATTTTGCTGTCAGGCTCTCACTAGCTGACAAGGCCAGTTGATCTCTCATGGAAGCCCAGCTCATTTGCTCTGATGATGATTCTGCTGTCAGGCTCTCACTAGCTGATAAGGCCGGTTGATCTCTCATTGAAGCCCAGTTCCTCTGCTCTGATGATGATTCCGTTGTTAGGCTCTCACTAGCAGACAAGGCTGATTGATCTCTCGTATAAGCCAAGTGTTTCCACCTCGAGGCTATCTTGTCACCCAGGCTCCCATTAGCTGGCATGACAGGTTGACCCCTCAGGAGGCCAAGTGTTTCTACCCCGAGGCTGTCTCGTCACCCAGGCTCCCATTAGCTGGCATGACAGGTTGACCCCACGGGAGGCTAAGTGTTTTCACCCCGAGGCTGTCTCGTCACCCTAAGGCCGTCTCGTCACCCAGGCTCCCATTAGCTGGCATGACAGGTTGACCACTCGGGAGGCGAAGTGTTTTCACCCCGAGGCTGTCTCGTCACCCAGGCTCCCATTAGCTGGCATGACAGGTTGACCCCTCGGGAGGCTAAGTGTTTTCACCCCGAGACTGTCTCATCACCCAGGCTCCCATTAGCTTGCATGACAGGTTGACCCCTTGGGAGGCTAAGTGTTTTCACCCTGAGGCTGTCTCGTCACTCAGGCTCCCATTAGCTGGCATGACAGGTTGACCCCTCGGGAGGTTAAGTGTTTTCACCTTGAGGCCGTCTCGTCACCCAGGCTCCCATTAGCTGGCATGACAGGTTGACCCCTCGGGAGGCTAAGTGTTTTCACCCCGAGGTTGTCTCGTCACCCAGGCTCCCATTAGCTGGCATGACAGGTCGACCCCTCGGGAGGTTAAGTGTTTTCACCCTGAGGCCATCTCGTCACTCAGGCTCCCATTAGCTGGCATGATAGGTTGACCCCTCGGGAGGCTAAGTGTTTTCACACCGAGGCTGTCTCGTCACCCAGGTTCCCATTAGCTGACATGACATATTGACCCCTCGGGAGGCTAAATGTTTTCACCCTGAGGTCGTCTCGTCACCTAGGCTCCCATTAGCTGGAATGACAGGCTGACCCCTCAGAGAGACCGAGTATCTTCGGCCCCATGAAGGCAACTCAGCGAATACATTGGGTTAGATGTTTATTTCTGAGCTTGTGCCAACCTCGAAAAGAGCGGGGATTGTGTACAACCCCGTATTCACAGAGTAGGGCCCTCCCGGCTCGTCATGTCAGCCCCCCGGCTTTTAAGGATAGCCCGCCCGGCTCGTCAGTCCAGCCCGCCCGGCTCGTCAGTCCAGCCCGCCCGGCTCGTCAATCTAGCCCGCCGGCTCGTCAAGCTAGCCCCCCAGCTCGTTAGGCCAGCCCGCCCGGCTCGTCAGGCAAGCCCCCCGGCTCGTCAGGACAGCCCCCCGGCTCGTCAGGCCAGCCCGCCCGGCTCGTCAGGCCAGCCCTCCCGGCTCGTCAGGCCAGCCCGCCCGGCTCGTCAGGCCAGCCCTTCCGGCTCGTAAGGGCCAGCCCTCCCGGCTCGTTAGGCCAGCCCTCCCGGCTCGTCAGGCCAGCCCCCCGGCTCGTCAGGCCAACTCGCCCGGCTTGTCAGGCAAGCCCCCCGGCTCGTCAGGCCAGCCCCCCGGCTCGTCAGGCCAGCCCCCCGGCTCGTCAGGCCAGCCCCCCGGCTCGTCAGGCCAGCCCGCCCGGCTCGTCAGGCGAGCCCGCCCGGCTCGTCAGGCGAGCCCGCCCGGCTCGTCAGGCCAGCCCGCCCGGCTCGTCAGGCCAGCCCGCCCGGCTCGTCAGGCCAGCCCGCCCGGCTCGTCAGGCCAGCCCGCCCGGCTCGTCAGGCCAGCCCGCCCGGCTCGTCAGGCCAGCCCGCCCGGCTCGTCAGGCCAGCCGCCCGGCTCGTCAGGCCAGCCCCCCGGCTCGTCAGGCCAGCCCCCCGACTCGTCAGGCCAGCCCTCCTGGCTCGTCAGGCCAGCCCTCCCGGCTCGACAGGCCAGCCCTCCCGGCTCGTCAGGCCAGCCCGCCCGGCTCGTCAGGCCAGGTCACCTAGCTCGCCTAGCTCGCCCAGCTCGTCAGGCCAGGTTATTTGCTCGCCAGGCCGCCGTCTTGCCTTGTCGCATACTCGCCCGGCTTGAGGGGTTGTCCCTGGTGGACTGCTTTTAGCTATTTATAACAGCGGGATTTTGCTGTTGGCAGACCAATCCGGGGGCATTTTGGTCGTTTTAGGGCAGCAGGATTTGGTTATTGGCAGGTCATTCCCAAAAAACTATAAATAGATCCTTGAGGGTGCCTTGGAGGGAGGACTTCTTCATCACTTGAATCCCCTTGCTTTCTTTCTCCTAATCACCTAGCTCAGCATTAGCTAGGGAGGGGGAGACCTCAAAGGTCTTCCGGGTGTGAGGTGGGACCTCCACGCTAGAGCCGAGGGTTTGTTCCTAGTTTCCTGAGCCTTTGGTCCGTGACGTTCTCCTGAGTGTAGTAGGTGTGAGGTCACCCCTCTTTTGGGACCCCGAACTCCACGAGAGACCAAGTTTTTTGTTTAAACAAAGTAGTTCTCCTTCATGATCATGCAGGCGGTACCCTCCTATTTCGAGCGCCTCTTGAACGATGAATGGCCCTTCCCAATTTGGGCTGAGATTTTCGGCCGCGACGGCTCTTCGTGCGGCATCTACCTTATTTAAGAACAAATCCCTTGCTTGGAATTACTTTATGCGGACATGTTTGTCGAAGTGCCTTGTCATTCTTCTCTTCACTTCTTCCTGCCTGGTCGACGCGAGGTCCCGAAGCTCTACGATGTAGTCCAGGGAAATCCTTTGGGTTTCCTCATTCTCGAGGCGCCATTCTTCCTCTCCTCCTTTCGTCGTGACTACCCGGGGGCTTTTGACATCAAACTCAACCGGTATAAAGGCCTCAGACCCATGAGATAGTTTGAATGACGTCTCTCTAGTGTTGAGTTGGTTGTGATCCTCAATGCCCATAAGACCGAAGGGAGATATCCGGCCCAATTCCCCTTCAGATTATCGACCTTTTTCTTTAGTAGATTGACGATGAGTTTGTTTGCGGCCTCCACCTGCCCGTTTCTTCGGGGATGTAGTACCAAGGCGAATCAAAGATCCGTTCTCAATATTGACAGAAGTTGGTGAGCTCTAAGTTGACTGTAGTCCGTTTTGGTCGACGATGGATAGGGGAGTCTTGTATTTGCAGGAGATCTCCCCCGAGATGAAGTTCTTCATGATCTGGGACGTGCTCTTGGCTAGAGCTTTGAACTCAATCCACTTTGAGAAGTTGTCGATTATTATAAGAATTAACTTCTGATTTCCGCTGGCTTGAGGAAAAGAGCTGACCAAGTCCATTCCTCATATAGCAAAGGGCCAAGGGGCCATGATCGAACAGAGCTTGTAACATCCTGTAATTACGTAATCATGTTAAATAATGTTGATTATGAATTAATTATCATGTTATGCATTAAATTTCCAAATAGAGCATAATCTGAGAAAACAGAGCCCGCCAATGCACTCAGAACATCAAATTACACATGAATCGACATATTATTTATCTAAATCGAAGTTCGAAAGAAAACGCATGGTTTACCATGCAACCGATATAAATTTTGAGCAACCGGCACGAATTTTGAGAAAACGGAGTCCTGCAATGGACTCAAAATGTCAAATTACATATGAATCGACATATTACTTGTCAAAATCAGAGCTCGTAAGAAAACGCACGGTTTACGGTGCAACCAGTATGAATTTTGAGCAACCAGCCTGAATTTTGAAAAAACAGAGTCTGGCAATGGACTCGGAACGTCGAATTACATATGAATCGACATATTATTTATCGAAATCAAAGTTCATAAGAAAATGCACGTTTTACGGTGCAACCTGTATGAATTTTGAGCAACCGACACGAATTTTGAAAAAACAGAATCTGGCAATGAACTCAGAACATCAAATTGCATATGAATCGACATATTATTGTTGAAATCGAAGTTCGTAAGAAAATGTGTCGTTTACGGTGCAACCGGTATGAATTTTGAGCAACTGACACGAATTTTGAGAAAACTGAGTCTGGGATGGACTCAGATCATCGAATTACATATTCTTTGTAAAAATTGGAGTTCGTAAGAAAACTGGCGGTTTACGGTGCAACCGGTGCCAATTTTAAGCAACCAGCACGAATTTTTAGAAAATGGAGTCCGTCAATGGACTAAGAACGTCAAATTACATGTGAATCGACATAATATTTGTCGAAATCGAAATTCATAAGAAAACACGCGGTTTTACAGTGCAATCAGTGCGAATTTTAAGAGACCGACACAAATTTTTGAGAAAATGGGGTCCGCCAATAGACTCAGAACGTAGAATTACATAGGAATCGACATATTATTTGTCGAAATCGGAATTTGTAATAAAAAGTGCGTTTTTGTGTGCAACTGATGCGAATTTTGAGAAACTGAGTCCGCTAATAGGCTAGGAATATCAAAATTTATTAAAAATGCATATTTTATTTGTCAAAGTCAGGACACGTATGAAAAGCGGCATTTTGGGCAATAACAGCTCAAATTTGGTAAAATGGGGGTTGCAATCGGGCTCGGAACGTCTGAAAACCTTCAGAGGAATATTTTCGAAAATTTTTGGGACCCAAAAAGGGACCCAGGTTGACCAAAGTAAGGAGAGGACGTCATGTGGCGCCACGTAGCAAATGCTTGCGCCACATGGCATCCAAGTGTGAAAGTCTTGATTTCAAGATCAACTAAATACCTAGAAGGGGTGAATAGGTCCAATTTAATTCTAGGCTAATTAAAGTTAATGAAATCTGATTCTCTATCTTTATTACTATCTCTGTTAGATAAGGCAAGAAAGCTATTCGGCAATTATAACACAATCACAGCACAGCAATCACAACACAGTACTCACAGATTTATAGTGGTTCCTCAATTGATGGGTACATCCACTTTCCCATTTCGCCTATCTACCAATAGACTAGATTCGGCCAAACACCTTCTTCTTTCTTTCTTAGATGCTCAGATCTTACAGCTCAAAGCTCAACTGGCTCCTACAACTCAGATTATACAAGTCTTACCACTCAGATCCCCAAGATCCTACAACTCAAGTTCTTCCCAAAAACTCTACCTCAGAGTGAATCCACACTCCTACACCTTAGGCAATCCTGCCCTACCTCAGAGTGATCCACACTCCTACAACTCAAGCAACCATTGCCCTACCTCAGCCTTTATAACACAAGCTTACAGCTCAGGCACTTAGCCTTACCACTCAGATTCAATATGAATCCTACACAGAATATCAAAGAAATGAATTAGAGACGCCAGAGAAAATTTTCTGTGTCTATCTACCTGGACTGAGCAGATGTCAGCCCTATCTTCGTCTTCACAACAACAAGATGAGAAAGTGATCTTGAATTGAAGCCCGGCTTGTTCTTGAAGCGACTAGCAGAAACCTCTGCTTCTTCTTCTTCAGGAATCTATCCCAATCTGGACTGAGGAGATATCAGCCCTCTCTACTTCTTCTTCAAAGATCCAGCGAATGATCTTCAGATTTGGCACAGCTTGGATCGTGAAGATACTTTCAGCTAGGACTCGCCTAGACTGATTCGTCTTCCTTAGAGAAATACTCTTTAACTTGCTGTAGCAGAAGTTGAATGCCTCAGCGAACTCAGAATCCCTTCAGATTTTCAAATTGAATTTCTTGGCTCTGTAACAATGGCGGAAGAAGACGACGAACTCCGCTTCTTGTTTTTCAGAATGAATTAATTCTTTGATCAGAAAGCTATTTGATCTCGAACTCAGCTGCTATTTATAACTCCATCAATTAGCGAGATGATCGACACGTGCCCAAGATTTAACAGCAGTTAACACCTCAACTTAATCAAATTGAGATTCACTGTAGACTGACGGCGACGTTAATGTCGATTTGCAACGAACTTGAAATTTGTTGACTTTGCTGACGTCAGCATCATTCTGGACTTAACCAAAATCAACCATCTTTCCAGAAATTCTGTGTTCGACAAACTCCAAGCTGAGTTTGACAAACCCTGAGCTCAGCTCAACGAAACAGTGAAAGAGATGAACACTGAGTTCGACGAATTCTGAACTCCGTTCGACGAAAGCAAAACTTAGCTCGACTAATAGTGGGTAAGCTGAGTTCGACGATTCTGAAAGCTGAGTTCTTCTTACAGATGAAAACTGAGTTCGACAAAATCTGAACTTAGCTCGACGAAATCAAAGCTCAGCTCGACGAAAACTGGATAAGCAATACTTCGACGATTCTGGACTTAGAATTTTCTTCAGCTCTGCTAGGCGTTGAGTGGCGTTGAGTGAATAGGTCATTCTCAACGAAATCTGGACTTAGAAATATTTTTGCTGACTTTGTCTCAGCGGTTCCTTCTCAACTATCTCAGCAGTTTCTTCTTCAGCTGAGACCATCTCTTGTCTCAACGGTTTCTTCTCAACTTTCTCAGCGGCTTCTTCTTCACAGCTGAGAGTATCTCCTGTCTCAGCGATTTTGTTGAGACCAACACTTCTCTCACCGTTTTGTGTTGAGCATCTCAGCTGTCTCGACGCTTTTGCCTTGGTCAAATTATTTAGCTGTCTGCCTGATGGCGTTGAGAGCGTTGAGTGTATAAGCTTCACTCAATGCTTTTATACTTAGCCTGATTTTCTACAATCTTGCCTTCTTGCTGAAGTTTGGCGTTGACAAACTTAGCATGGCATTGAGTGATGAAGCTTCACTCAACGCTTCTGGACTTAGTCAATTTTTTGGCTTCCACTGCTTAGGCTTTGACATGATAAGCTTGACTCAATGATTCTGACCATATGGCGTTGAGTGAGTTAGGGTCACTCAACGTCTATGGACTTAACCATATTACTGTCTTTACAATACTGTATGCGTTGACTGCCTGTCTTCTCTCAGCACTATTAGCTGTATGGCGTTGAGTGAGCTTGTCTCACTCAACGCTTCTAGACTAAGGCATTTTTCTGAATTTTCAGCCTCATATTGAGTCTACCTGTCATTGTCTCTTAACTATTTGTTCAATCATTATGACAAAGACCAACCTGTATGCATGAACTTAAACATACATCAAATACAACTATGTCTATTTCATTGACCTGTTTGACATCATCAAATCAGGGTCATTGGAATCAATGGACCCAACAATATGGCGGCCTCGGAAGCACGTTAGCCCACGTGGGGGCGCCTGATTGGGCTAGAGCATGTGCTGGGAAAGCAAAAAACACATGCCCAGCCCGTGGTTGGGGATGGGCACCATGTGGCGCCCGTACGGGCCACATGACGCCCATCCAGCAAGCTGAAAGTGACTTTTTGGTTCTTATGATTCTTTCCTGTTTCTGGGAGCTACATAACTCGAATTGAGGCGATTTTAGTGGTGTTTCGAAGCTACTATAAATATCCATTTAATGGGCTGATCTTTCATTCCAGCTCCACTTAGGTAGCCAGGAAATTAAGAGAGAAGATGTTAGTAAGGAGATAGAAAGCTTCAGATCGCTACCAAACTTTCGAGGATACTTCAGGAGAGGCTTGAGAGCTAATTTTTGTTCTTAGCCTGTAGATAAGTCTTCCTAATTTTTGCAAAAGCGATGTCAAAATTTATTTTTTGCGACCGCGCAAGTAATTGTTGGAGTGCTGCCGGATTTTTGCCAAAGCACCAACCTTAAATTTGGGAGCGTGAAGATTGAGGTAGGTGGGAAATATTGCAGTATTTATTACTCGCTAGTTATTATTTTTTCGTAATTTTAGCGGGTAATTTTTATACCTAGATACTGTCAAAATAATTATGATAACCCGCTAGGCATGATAAAGAGTTGAGTCGTTTGTATTCAAGTGATAATGAGACCCTGAGTTATAAATTGCATGCATAATGATTATGTGGAAATGTTTTGCTATTCATCGAGAAATATAATATTTAATAATTACTTACGCATGTTAAATTATTTTATGGTCGGACCAAAATTATTATGAGATCTGTCCACTGTGCTCGTTTGCGACTAGACTGATCCACGGGTAATAATGGATCGGTTTGTGACAGACAAGATAATTTATGAGGTGTTGTTGCAATATGATAACATAATTCTAAGAGGCATTGTGACAATATGTTGATTATTCTGAATATTATTATAATGTTTTGTGTTGATGTGCATTAATATGTTAGCTCAGTATTTAACTTGAGGGATATAATGGGGTAATGCTCTCTAAAGACTATCTTGTGCTCTTGTTCGCGGATATGTAAATTGGAGAGAGTAGCGCACCATAAAAACTATTTTGTGGTCTAGTCCCAAAGGCATATTGTATGAGCTGAATCTCTGTCGGCCGATTCACTATCTGCACGACGTGACGGGTCCCAACTGAGCCTGAAAAGGCAGCGAGCCTCCGGTTAGGCCAACAAGTGTACTATAAGCGCTAACTAATAAATTAGCTATTTTTTCTATAAGAAAATTATAATTTGGAAAAAGGGACAAAAATATATGTCGACGTGCTTATCTTATTTACTGCTTCTTCTAAACTACTCTATCTTTATAATGTGTGATGGATACATAAATATTGTGATATTATTCCAGAGGTGAGAAAGCAAAGATGCTCACCAACCTACTAATGTTTTTAGGTACTTACGAAGATGCAGGCAAAAGAGCATAGTGAGAAAAACTACTATATATTATATAGCATGTAAAAATGTAAAGACAAAATATGTATGTATATGTGACAAGTTTTACTTGTAAAATATCAAAGAATAAATAAAATATTTTTATTTCTTATTCTTGCTCTGTGTACGGTGAAAGATCCAAACCACATTAATGTTCCCGTCTCGTTAACTCGAGCTTATCTGGTCAAGGTATGACAAAGCTCTTTGGTTGGCTACAGCTGAAGTGGGGCGAAGAGATGACACTTTGAACATTTTTTAGAGAAGACCTCAGCATCCTTTCGAATAGTCGACCAAAAATAGCTGTGACACTGGATCCTTTGCTCCAAAGTAGGGTTCCAGAGTGACTCTCGCACTCTCCTGAATAAATCACCCCAGTACTCGAGGTAATTTGAGCTCTGATACGCACCTGGCCAAAGGACCTGAGAGAGTTTTCTGATAAAGCTCTCCCTCGTGCATTAAGTAATAGGCCGCCTTCTAACGGAACTTCCTCTTATCTTC
Source organism: Platanthera zijinensis (assembly GCA_039513925.1). Taxonomy (NCBI): domain Eukaryota; kingdom Viridiplantae; phylum Streptophyta; class Magnoliopsida; order Asparagales; family Orchidaceae; genus Platanthera; species Platanthera zijinensis. The sequence continues at coordinate 265,654,972 of CM077079.1, read as the reverse complement.
TTTGTCTATCGGGAGTTGGTCAGTTGTTAGGAAAGTGATGAACGAATCCTTCCAGGAATCCTACAGCTCGATCTTCATGGTTTCTCCTTCGTCGATAGATGGCCAAAATAATTCTGTGATGGTTCCACCAGCTCTCGGTCCGTACTTGGTCAAGCGATCAGCCGCCAAGTTCTTCTCACGAGGTACATACTCTACAAAGAAAGTCTGGAACCCTCCTACCAAGCCCTATATTTTTACCAAATACCTCTATAGGATGGGGTCACGTACTTCAAACTCCCCTATGATTTGTGACGCGACTATCATCGATTCGGTGAATGCCTTGACATCTTGAATTTTTAGTTCTTTGGTCATACGTAAGCCTGCCACTATTGCCACATACTCTTATTGATTATTTGTAGCTGGGAAGAGAATTTCCACTGCTTACTCGATCCTCGCCCCTTGAGAGCTTACAAAAACGATGGCCACTCCCAAAGAATTTTTGTCTGAAACTCCGTCTACATACATTTCCTAGGGGATGGCTCCAGGGATCCCTAGGCCTTCACTTGCCTCTGTCGAGAAGTCTGCTAGAAAATCTGTCATCGCTTGGGCCTTGATTGTGACCCGAGGGTAGAAGGAAATATCAAACTCACTAAGTTTTATTGACCATTTTACCAGCCATCCAGAATGCTCCGCACCACTCAAAATATTCTAAACAGGATGAGCATTTGGAATAGGGCATGTTGGGTATTGTATCCACAATAACCTAGATTTGTATGAAGCCATCATTGAAATAAGATGAATTAAGTTTGTATTTGATGCTCTTTTCAAGTTGAGTGCTTGCAAGTCATAATTGTCAAGTGTATACTAATGTCAGTCTACAATGAGTCACCAAACACAGGATCATATAATGTAATCCCTCATTGTGTGATCCATGGTGTTGACTCATATGTAACCTCTCTATTGGGACACACTTCATTTTCAAGTACTAAAGTAATGGAACAAAGAATAGTTGTTGTTTACCTTGAAGAAAACATTTTTCAGAAATTCAAAAAAATTTCTAAGTCCATTACTCGAGAAGAACATCTTGTACTCGAGTGGTGTTGAAATGATTTCTCGAGTCTGGTAAGTATAGTTTTTGAGTAGCAGAAACTATTCTCGAGAAGGCTTTGTCTAATACTCGAGAAAGCCATGGAGTACTCGAGTACTACTTACCTCCTTTTCGAGTTTGCTCAAAAATCATTTCAGAAATTTTCTAAGTGTTGTACTCAAGTAACCTAAGCAATTACTCGAGAAGGCCAAGCCTTGTCTCTAGAAAGCAAAAAACTAGTACTCGAGTAAGAAGAAGTTAAGTTTCGAGAAGTCTATTTGTTATCGAGAAGTCAAGTTTGTTCTCGAGAAGTCTTTATCTAGTTCTCAAGAAGTAAAGTTAGTTCTCAAGAAGTCTTTGTCTAGTTCTCGAGTAATAGAAGTCTTTTCTCGAGAAGTCAGAAATCATTTCCCGTATTTTCCTTAAGGACTTGTTCTCGAGAATCATACATACTCTTCTCGAGAACCAGCTATTGTTCTCGAGTAATCTTTTCTTCACTCGAGAAATGCAGATGTTTTTCCAAAATTTTCTCCAAGTCCAGACAGAAAAGATTTCAAATTTAACCTTAATTCTTATTGGTCCACGTGTGCAGTCATTTATGATTATGACCGTTAGGCGAATCCTATAAAAGGTCTTATCAAAACGACTAACCCTAACACACGAAATCAAGAATTCTGAATCGTTCTATTCATTCTAAATCAGGAAAGCCGCTGCACTTCATCGTCATTCTTGCCGCTACTCTTCTCTAATCCTAGAGGTTCAGAACAAGAAGTGATTAACATATCAAGGCGTTCAACTTCTACAGATCTCTTTCTTGATCGTGTTGATCTTAAGCTTTTAAGATCCAGAGATTTCAACACAGTCTTCCTCGATCTATTTCTGACATAGTTTCAACTTTCAAGAAGGAAGAAATCTGAAGTTCTCAGATCTGAAGTAAAATTTATTTTATTATTGTTGTAAAATCTATTTCAACTCTTGTAGGAGATTTTGTCTCCAAGTGTTGTAGGAAGTTTTTCTTCTGAGTGTAGATCCCATTTTGAGGATCGAGTTGTAGGGCGTTGCTCCGAGTTGTATGATTGGTTTTCAATCCGAGATAATAGTGAAGTAGCTGAGTCTAGCGTGTTGCTAGATCGGTGAGGTGGAGAGTTGACATACCCAAGGTTAGGGAACCACTATAAATCTTGGGTTCTTTGTGGCTTGTTTGTTTATTTTTTGTGCTCCGTTCTTTCAAATTTTTATTCCGCAAAAAGACGTAGACCTCACCTATTCACCCCCTCTAGGTGATTTAGGTAGACAACTAAAAACATCAGGGTCCGAGCTTTCGGGCCGAGATCGCCAGGGTCAGCTTCTCCATAATAGGATATTTAAATTTCGCCTTCCAAAATACCATGCACATATAGTAGATGGGGAGCTTCCTCTTCTCTTCTTCCGATACTAGCATCGAGCTTACGACCTCTACACCCACCCCTAGATAAAGTATTAGGTCCTCTCCTTCCTTCGGGCTTTGGAATAAATGTGTCTGTTTCAGCCGCCCTTTGAGTTGTTTGAATGCCTTCTCAAACTCCTCTGTCCACTCAAATTATTGACGTCCTCAAAGAGTTATGAAGAAGGGTAAGTACTTCTCTCCATCTTTGATTAAGAAATGACTGAGACCTGCTATCCTCCTGTTAGTCTTTGGACTTCTTTGACGCTCTTTGGGATGTTATTTCCACGATGGCATTAACTTTGTCTGGATTTGGCTCGACCCCCTCAATAGTGAGGAGGTGCCCTAAGAATTTCCCTCATCCTGTCCCGAACACGCACTTGGCTGGGTTGAGCCTCATCTTGTACTCTCGCAGCTTCGTGAAGGTTTCCACTAGGTCTTGAATATGCTCCAAGATGTTTTTTCTTTTCACCAGGAGCTCGTCGGCGTAGACCTCCAAATTGCGCCCCTTTTGACCCTTGAAAAGCGGGTATGTCATATGTTAGTAAGTAGCTCCTGCATTTGTTAGTCAGAACTGCATCATTTTGTAACTATAACAGCTGCCACAGGTGATGAAGGAGACGTCCCGACAGTCTGGGGGATGGATCCGGATCTGGTGATAACCTGAAAAGACATCAAGAAAACTCATTACAACAAAATCGGTAGCTGAACCAACCAGCACATTGATTTGAGGCAAGGGATAATAATCCTTCGGGTATGCTTTATTCAAAAGGAAAAAAATCCATACACATTATCCAACCTCCCGAGGCTTTTTTCGCCATCATTATATTAGAGACCCAGCCTGGGTACTGGATATTCAATACAATACCTGCCTCAAGCAATTTTTCCACCTCCACTATGGTGGGCTTGGCTAGCCTAGTCGCCACCAACCTCTACTTCTGCCTAATGGGATTGGCCTCCGGGCCGAGGTGGAGGGGATGGTAGGCAACCTCTGCATCAATCTCGGTCATGTCAGCAGTGCTCCAAGAGAAGATGTTCATGTTCTCTTGCAAACATACCATTAGCTCCACCTTGCTTTCGACCTTCAGCACTCCTACTATCTTCAGCATTCCGGGCCTCCCGCCCTCCTTCATCACCTCCACCTCTTCCACCTTCTTCGATGCTTCCAGTCGAGCCCTTCCTTCCAGAATCTTCTCCAACTCTTCCGCTTCCTCCATCCAGCTGATAGCGCTTATTGGATTCAAATAGCACTCACGGGCGGCTCTTGGATTGATCATGATCTTCACATGTACCTCTCTCTGGCAGTACTTTAAACATTGATGGTAGGAGGACGAGACCACTTTGAAGAAGTTAATCAACGATCATCTGAAGATGTCATTGCAATAGATTGGTGCATCTACTATGACGAATCAGCGCTTGATCGTTGTCCCTCCCAATGTTACCAGCACCTCTAATCCCCCTTCGAACTCCTTCCTCTCCCCGAAGAAGCTGAAAAGAGGTCCATCTGAGGTTATCACCCTCAATGCCTCTACTTCCAACTCGCCAAACATCCTCTTGAAGATGACATTTACAGAGCTCTCATTGTCCACGAGGATTCGTTCGACTGTGAAGTCCCCGATGGAGGCTTGGATGACAAGGGCATCATGGAAAGGGTTCTAATTTCCCAGCAGATACACTACCGAAAGCGTGATCTCTTCCAGCTACTGAGGTGCCTGTGAGGTTGAGGCGACTCTCCTTCTGTAGAGGGTGTGGAGGGTTTCCATTGCAGGAAGCCTCCATGCTGGCCTCTTCATGGATCGCTCTCACCCCACTGCCTCCTCTTTAGATGACTCCTCAACGACCCCCTTGGTCCACTTAATAATCATTCCTCCATCTTGCATGTCCATGCTGCCTCCCTAGGTCCTCCTGACCCCTCTTCCCCTGGATTATCTCTCCTCCTCCTTCGTTATCTCTTTATCTTTCTCTTGACCTCCTCCTGGCCTCCAGGAAGTTTGGTCGCATCATGGTATCGTGCCCCTCGACCAGATGGAAATCATAATAGAGGGGGACCTTAGCGGGCCTATTTTGCATCCTATGATTCCTCCTCCGAAAACGGTTGCCCTATCGGGCTACCGCCACAGATTCTCTTTGGTTTCCTCCTCCTTGATGACCACCTTGCTAGTTTTGACTGTCTCTCCTCTCCAGGGAATGTCTTATCCTGAATGACCTCCACGGGGGATGGTTCATGAGGTACTAGAACCTTTGTCCCTTTGCTCGGTTATCAGGAGCCATGTCGGGCCTCCTCTCTTCATGTCTCCGTTGCTCCTCCCTCTTTCTTGTTTCCACCCTTCTCCCCTCTTACTTCTTCACCTCTCCCTTCTTTTTCCACTCTCTATGCCTCCTCTCTAGCATCTTATCTTCCTGCTCATCATCCTTCTTATCCTTGGTTGCCCGATCCAGACTGACTAGGAATTTGGGGTTAGTTGATTCTCATTGAATAAACTTGTTGGCCATTTCGATGAGTTCCTCATTGGAATCTAGAGGCTCCGTGTTGATATCGAGATTGAAGATACCCTACTTCAGCCTGAAAGTCAGGGCCAGCATCATAGTGTTACTATCCACCTCCTGGATACCTAAGACCTCCTCCTGGGAAATGGCTGATATAATTACCCAACCTCTCTTGCTTGCCCCATGTTTGATGGAAAAGGGCAACTGCCTCCTTCTTCCTCTGCTTCAGAGTGGAGAACCTCACCACCAGCCCTCGACGCAGATCTTTGAAATAGTTGATAGAATTCGTCGACAACTGGTGGAACCAGTTCCTGGCCTTTCCCTCGAAAGTGATTGTGAAGAACATGTACTTGAAGGCATCTATCATGCTACGAATCGACGCTACGTCCTTGAATAAATGTAGATACTTGACAAGGTCATCTCTTTTAGAGTAGTAGTTTAGTGTCAGGTACTTAAAACCTTTCAGGACTGGAGCCGACAGCAACCCTTCGCTAAACGGGCTCTTCCATTTCTGGTGGTGAATGGAGAGTTGGCGAGAAGCACCAAACTCACCTGAGAGAGTATCCCGGGCCCCCTAATGATAATTTCCCTCCTGAATCCTGATACCCCGGTTATTTGGCGGTAGCACATTGAATGCGTTGGTCGCTCATACTCCCATGCCACGTGCTCCTTATTGGGCCTCCCGGGCTGCTTGACAACCTCTGATGAGGTCTCACATAGGGGAGACATTGTTGTGTCCTTCATGCGAGGAGTCAATAGCAAGCGCACAGTATCCTCGATGCGCTGTGCGAGCCCGCCGTGCTCTGAGATAAACTCGGCCTGAGTAACCACTCTTAGACCTTGCGAGCTTCCTGTCATTCCTTCTGCTCACTTTCACTCACCATGTTGTCTCCTTGCCATACTTTCCTCCTCCGACTGCGATTTACGCTCACCGCATCAAAGTGTTAAAGCTGGGAAAATCCCTACTCCAAAATATTTGGATCCAAGTGTAGCCCGAGATTACAGGACCTGTCAATTTTGAACGCCCGACTCTGAAGATAGAATAAGAGAGAGAAAAATGACTAATAGGACCCCAGACGCTAAAGCAGGGAGGTCCCACAACATACCCAAAAACTTAAGAAAATTTCTTCCGCACGACCAAAGATGGTTGAGCTCGGTACGAGGAAGGCTCCACATAGAAAAAAATTAGTCTCGAGGGGGTAGATGAGGGTAGGATTACAAGATTTCAATGTGTCATTCCTGGTACCCCTGGGGTCCTATTTATAAACAAAACCAAAATGGGGGGTCTTCGGGCAAGAAGACCCAGCCCTGCGAGCTTGTCTTTTGGGATCTGCCAACTTCACAGATTGCTGACTGGAGACTATCTTTAATGCTCGACCGTGCTTGACGAGGTAGTACTATAGGTCACCTACTAGGCGAGTGTTGTAGTTGTTTGTCGTGATATGTTGTTCGGATGCTCGCCTGGATGGGCAGATAATTGACATTTGTGTATGTTGTTGGTTGCCTGCGCGCCTGAGCGGTATGATACTCACCTGTAATAGAGGATCACCCTTTGGTCCACTGTTGACTGGTGACCTGGTCTTCTATGTTGACGTTTACTCCTACCTTCGTGGCATAATTGGGCCCTCCTTAACGAATAAGGGATGTACGCCTGCAATACTTAATAGTTGGATGTGCCTACAAGTTAAGTAAAGATTAGAAAAATAATTTATAATTTTTGATAATTCACTTTTCTAAAAGAACAAACATTGTCGTAATATAGTTGGCCCAAACATCCATACTATCTACCTTTACGACATTGCGCTGCTAATCTCAAAGAAGCTGCCTGTATCCAACATCGCATATATCTCTTAATAATACTTATTTCGCGTCTTTAAGATGGTCATTAGCTTCTCCTTATTTATCATCACATTACATTCTTCCTTCACGACATGGATTTTAGTGGTGAATGCGACTTTTTTCCAACCATTTGTCGCTTTATTGCTCAAACCCTACTGCTCAAGGAGGGTTATGGATAAAGTTGTATCCATCTGTGTTGTCCAGTGAATGTACAACTGTTCTTTTCCTTTTATAGTTTTAATATCATTTTTTTAATTTATTAACTGTTTCATACTTATAACACAATCAATTGAGGAAAAAATTGAACATGATAAAATTAGTATTATATATGAACATGTAACATCTAATCTAGCATATTATATGTACAATTAAAATCAAATATACTATATATGCAATCAATACCAAAAATATATATAATATCTAGCATACTACATAAGCAATTAAACCAATATATATATAGCATCAGCAATAAAAACAACAAAAAGCAAACACATACTGAAAGATTTTATGCTTCATGTTGTTCTCGATACTCATTGAGCATGTTTATAGTCAATGTATCTCTAAAATGAGTCCACTCAAATGTTGCTTGAAATGAGCCCACTATATCTGCATACTTATGCATATCACCACTTGTACCTTGCAGAAATATCTTTGCATCCACCTCAGTAAGTAATCTAGCATCATGATCTAATCTCCTCTCTATAAGGAAATTATGCATGATACAACAAGTATTTATTATTTGAACCTGTGTAAAGTAAAAAAAAAAATTAGGCTAATAAAAAAAATTGATTGTACTACAAAGAAGGATTGATTGTATTTACATACACTTTAATATTGAAGAAGGATGGTCCACACAAGATAGACTATCGTTTCTTAAGTAGATCAAATGTTCTCTTAATCACATTTTTTGAGGTAGATTAAATAACTCTCTGTAGTTAGAGAGATTATTTCTCTGTGAGGACTACTCTCTAAGGTAATATCCGGTAGACCAATATATATGAAACAAAATAGCCTGGGTCGATCATTTGTGTATCCTACATCCACAAGATAGTATTTGTCTACCAGCATTTCAAACCAATCAACTCATTCAAGTTCATTAAGTAGCACTCTGGAGTTTGAGGATGAACCCTCTTATCTTGGTAATACATATACAAACATCATGTTTGAATCACATACGGCCATGATGTTTGTTGTTATTGTTTGCTTTTTTTGTTTCAATATTTACATTGATTATTAACTGACACTGTTACTTATATGAGGAATATCTATGGCTCTAATGCAGTCCTACTTGATAAGAGAATATACATATAAATGTTGTATTTAACATACAACTCATGTATGAATATGTGTGTATGTGGGGTGTGGGAGTGTGGTTTTGTGGGTGGGTGGGCGGGTGGGTGGCGTGGGCGCGCGTGCGTGTGGGCATGGGTGTGTGCGCATGGGCGTGGGCATGTGTGTGTGTGTGCGCGCGTACGTGCGTGCATGTGTGTGTGTGCATGTGTGTGCGTGCGTGCGCGTGTGCGTATGTGTTTGGGCGTGTGTGTGTGCGCGCGCGTTTGGGCATGTGTGTGTGTGTGCGCGCTTTTGGGCGTGTGTGTGGGGGGGGGGGGTGTGGGTGTGGGGGGGGGGGGTGTGTGTGTTTTTGTGTTGTTGTTGATCAGGGAGCTTGATAAAGTCTGGGGATAAATTTAGAATTGCCCTCAACACATTATTGAAATGTCTACTGACTGTATCAATTGAACAAAGATATGTGCCTCAAATATCTTGGAATTTCTTATTATGTGCTAACACATACAACAACACACTTATTGACTTTTAAACATAACGTGTTTTGTGTCTTAATTAATTTAAAATTCTACGCCACATAAGAATGTTGCATAGGGTTTCTAATGAACTCTTACTCATGCATAGTTGGTTAAATTAGTTTATATTGTGTCCATTGTACAAGCATTTGAACAACGAATTGTGTAGGATGTTTTTTGTGTCGGACTCCATAAGATCTCTGCATATCTTAGGTTTCAAAACTATAGTCTCCACGGCAAGAGCCGCCGCAACAGCTACCCTCCTACATCTACGACATCTTGCTATTTTATTCATCTACACAATTACAAACAAACTTATACATAACCAAACAAATAACAAATACATATTAACATACACAATAACACACTCACATTCACAAACACAACAACACACTCACATTCACATACACACTCACACTCACATACAACAACGCACTCATCATCACATACACATTCACACTACACAACAACACACTCATCATCACATACAACTACACACACACACACACATTAACTTACACATTCAAATCAACACACTCACAACTATAACATTTACATAGCAGAGATTAGGGTTTTTTTTTGCAATGAACTTTTGCTTTGATAAGTTTTGACAAAAATATTGACGTCATAAAATATGTGTTTGAAATGACAATGGTTATGACTACTGTTGCGGTTCGCTCGATGCCCGCGGTAGACCGATTTCGGATTGGTCCGTCTTAGCCCCGGGCGATCGAGTACGCACACAGTCAAAGTAGAAACAGAGAAATTGTACACACACAACTTTAGCGTGGAAAACCCCGGATAGGGGAAAAAACCACGTGGACGGGTCTGTGTCAGCCAAGGTCCACTATTTGTCTTTGTTACAATGCTCTTGCAGAGAGAAAGCGAGGGCAACAGGTCGCGTCTCGTTACAAATACTGGAGGGTTGAGAGTGCTCTCCTCGGGTGACAGGCCACCGTTTAGGAGTTCGTGCACTTTGACGTGCGTCTTTCTTGAGTGTTTGCTCTTCTGGCTTGAACTCTGCAGGATGTCTGCACTTTATCCCTCAGACTGAGGAGGGTTGCCTTCATTGGCACTTCGTTTGCTTCCTTCACTAGGCGGCGCTCGCAGGAGAACCTGCCAAGTTAGTGAGTGAAAGAGGAACGGAGGGGGAAAGTAGAGAGAGAAGCTCTGGGGAAAGTAAGAATGAAGAGAGAGAAAGAGAAGGAGAGAATGAAGTCTGATCCTCTGAAATGGACTATCATGGGTGCTTATATATGGTTTCCGAGGTGGTTAGGGTGGTTACGGTGGTTAATCGCAGATCGGATGGCCGTGATCACTTGTGGCGATCGGGGGACCGTGATGGCCCGCCGTGATCGGACCGTGGAGAGAAGGCCAGCCCACGATGGTGGTCGGAGGAGGCGCGCCAGCCGACGGCCACCCGAGGGAGGGGGCGGCCGGCCGCGAGGAGGCGGCCGGCCACGGTTGGCCGGTCGCGGCCGCCGGCCGCAAGGGGGCGGCCGGCCACGGACGACCGGCCGCGGCCGCCGGCCGCAAGGAGGCCGTCGGCCGCAAGGAGGCCGCCGGCCGCAAAGGGGGCGGCCGGCCGCGGCCACCGGCCGCACGGAGGGGCCGGCCTCGGGCGGCCGGCCGTACGGAGGCCGCCGGCCAGAGCCGCCGGCCGCCGGCCGCCGTTGCGGCCGGCCTTGAGGGGCCGGCCGCGGCCGCCGGCCGCAAGGAGGCGGCCGGCCGGGGCCTCCGGACGCAAGGGGGGTGGCGGCCGGCCATGGGTGACCGGCCGCCAGCCGCCCGTAATGGCGGCGGCGGTTACGATTCGTCGTGCGGTGGCTACGCGATCCGATGCACGGTAGTTACGATCCGGTGCGCGGGAGTTACGATCCGGTGCGCGGGAGTGACGATCCGGTGCGCGGGAGTTACGATTCGGTGCGCGGGAGTTACGATCCGGTGCGCGGGAGTTACGATCTGGTGCGCGGGAGTTACGGTCTGGTGCGCGGGAGTTTCGATCCGGTGTGCGGGAGTTATCACAATTATTTATAAATCAAGGGGTACCCATCATTTGCCCCCCAAAATTCCGTCGTCTTGGAGCGAACGGCAAGCGCAGGAATTTTCTTCTTTGCGACGGGGCTAGGCGGCGATGGCTGGAACGGGTGCTAACACCGAGATGGGAGGCAACGACGATAGTGCTAAGGTAAGAATCCGACCGAAGAAAAGGTCTGGGCACTGGACGAAGCCGGAGGGGAGAACCCCCCTCCCCCCCCCCCCCCCGCGCCAACGCACGTAGGCGGTGCGTGCGGGCGCGGGGGACGCACGGCGCCGAACCCGCGCGCGGGTGCGCGGGGGGCTGACACCACGCGCGGGAGCAGGAGAGGGCGGGGCTGACCTTTCACGCAGGGCTACACCCACGCGCGGGTGCGCGCGTGGCTGCATCCGCGCGCGCGGTGCGGCCGCTCCGCTTGTGAGTGGTTCGGCGCCATGTGCAGGCTGATTTTGCGTGCGTTTTGTGTACGTGCACGGCTCGTATGCGTGGGGTGCAACGTGCACTCCGACTTGCTTTTCTGAACTTACTTTTCTGTTCTTTCAGCTTTCCAAGCGGGGTGTGCAGAGCCGTCTTATGCGGCTGCGCTCGAGTCTCTCCCTCGAGCACGTGGATATTTGGAGGAAGCGCTTCAACGTGCCCCCCGAATTGGCGGTGCGGATCCCTAGTACTCAAGAGAGGGTGCAAAACCCTCCGCGCGGCTGGATGACCCTTTGTGAGTCGTCTCTTCGGAGCGGCTTTCGCCTTCCGGCTTGCGAGGAAGTGGCTGAGATTTTGAAGTTCTGCGGCGTTCCTGCGTCGCTGTTTACCCCTCTTGGGATGACGTGGATCATGGGGTTGATCGCATTCTTTCGCGAGCGTGGGTCGAGGTTTTCCTTGGATATTTTCAAGGATTTGTGTGAGGTGCGCGTTGACGGTGGGGGCCGCGTGGACGTCCTCAGCAACAAGCGGTGGATGGAGTTTGAGACCCGGGCGGATCGTCGTCACGGGAATACCTTGTTCGGATATGTCAGGAACCATGGTGGATTGCCAGAGGTGTGGAACGCGCTTTCGGACCATTGTCGGTATTCTAGAGGACACGAGCGGGAGTGTACTCCCGCCCTTGGTTTTGCAAAGCCTCGAGAGTTGGGGAACATCTTGTACATCATCTCTACTTTCGTTGATTTGAAGCGCCTGCTGCTATGCGGGCTGTCTGTTGATTCGGGACGTACTGCCGCCATCCCCCTCTCCCATGACAGGAAGAGGAAGCTTGTGTTTGGAGGTCGTGGAGCTGAGGAGGCGGGTCCTATCCTTCTGCCGCGACAGGATGTTCTTTCGGAGGGGGATGCCCCGGGCGGCTCAAGAGTTGGAGGCGAGCCGGATGACGCGGATCTTGAGTTCCTGGGATCCTCTGCCCCCCCCCCCCCCAGGCCTCCCCAGCACGGGTTGCGGTGCGGCAGGTGGTGAAAGGAAAGAGGGTCTCCTCTTCCTTGGAGGCGATGAACTATGCGGTACGTATGATCTCAACTTTTGAGTAGTGGCTTTTGAGGAAAGTTCTTCTGACTTGTCCCTTTTCTTTTGCAGATGGAGACTCAGGCAAACATTACGCTTACGTGGAATGACCACTACGTGAGCCTGAAGGACGGATACATGGCCCTTCAGGGTGAGCTCGGGGAGGCGAAGAGTGCTCTTTCGGATCTGAAGGAGCGACGAGAGCGCGATATTTCGAGACTTAGGCAGATTGGGTCTGAGCTGCGGTGCGAGCTGGAGTACGCCAGAGCTACACACAGGGCTGAGAAGACGGCTGCGGAGGAGACTTTGCATCTTCTAGATGAAGCTCGGGCAGGGCTGGAGCTATCCAGGGCGGAGGTGATGCGCCTTTCTCCGTGAAGCGGGAGGTTGAGCTGAAGGCGGCTGGTCTGGCAGAGTACCGGGACTCTGTGGATTACATGCGAGATCGGTGTCCTATCTCGGAGGAGGTCCGCGAGGAGGTGTGGACTCAGGAGGTGGAGCCATAGATGAAGGACTTGCTGGAAGTCGCTTTCTGCCAGGGGATGGCGAAGACCCTTCGGATGGTGTCCCGGAAGCAGGGATGCGACGTTGCTTACCTCGGGCTTGAGGATATGTCAGAGGAGGAGGGCTCTGATGCTGAGGCAGGCGAGGCCGCTGAGTGACAGTTGCATCTCTTTGATGCTCTTTATTGATTGGTATACATATACCTCTTTGTACTGGTGGGCTTGTCTATGTCAATTTGTACCTTTGTACTTTTTCGGTTTGTACCTTTGTACTTGATATGTTTGTTGAGTGGTTGTCACTGATTTTTCTTCTGAATGTTTTGGCCAATTATTATCTTATCCATGCACCAACTGCGAGGGACAGACCCTGAGCGGTGGAAGAGTGTTTACTCTGGATAGGGGGTGAAGAGTTATGGGAGTTCCGGTCTATTGTTGGCGGGAGGCCATGTTCGTTCGAACCCCTGCGAGTTGTGGTGACCCCGGTGGTAATGGGGGGCGTGGAACCTAAGACCCTGACGACGTTGCAACTTGCTACGAGGCAAAGTGCGTCCCCTTGTGCCATGGTAGAGAAGTCGAGACCATCGTGATGCAGGTTGCGCATAACTGAGGGAGCTGGCTCCCGACGACGTCATGACTTGCTTCGTAGGAGAAGGGCGAGCCTTGCCACCATGAGAGCGAGGTCAAAGCTGTCGTGCTACAGTCTGCGGGGGACTCAACATTTTGTCCCTTTGGCGACTCCGCAACCTGTTGTTAGGTCGAGGACATCGCGTTGTTGGCAGCGCACAACTGGGGGAGCTGGTCCCCGGCGATGTCGCAAACTGCTGGGTGGACGAAGGGTACACCCCTGAACCGCGCCAGAGAGAGTGAAGCCATCGCGCCATAGTGTGGCTGTGGTTGGTTAAGATGTGGATTTAGAGGGGACGGAACCTGATTTAGTTGTGATTGTAGCTTAGTTAGGCACCAGTCGCGAGGGGGGCAGGACCTGCGAGGGTGGGGCGTCAGTCTTCAGATGCAGGTGAAGAGTCATAATCCTTGGCCTATTGTCGGCAGGAGGACATGGTCGATTCAAACCCCCACGAGCAGCTGATGGACCCTGAGGTTGTAATTACACCGATTGTTGGGGCTTTCCCAGGATGGCGGGGCGTCGAGCTTCGGATGCAGGTGAAGAGTCATAATCCTCGGCCTCTTGTCGGCAGGAGGACAAGGTCGATTCGAACCCCCGCGAGCAGCTGATGGACCCTAGTATTTGTGAGGCATGGCCCCAAAGACCCGGACGACGTCGCAACCTACTACGCAGCGAAGGCCGGGTCCTTACGCTTGTGGAGTGAGGTCGAGGCTATCGCGCTGTGGGCTGCACACAACTGAGGGAGCTGGTCCCTGACGATATTGCGGCCCGCTCCTTAGGAGAAGAGTGAGCATTTCTGCCATAGGAGAAAGGTAGAGGCCACCGTGCTACAGTCTGCGTAGGACTTGGTATTCGGTCCCCAGGCAACATCGCAACCTGTTGCTAGGCTGAGGCTGTCGCGTTATAGGCCGCGGTCAACCGGGGGTGCTCATTCCCGACGACGTCGCAATCCGCTGGACGTGTGAAGGGCGAACCTTCGAACCGCGGCAGGGGGATTGAGACAATCGTGTTATAGTTGCTCGCCGGACCCCAGGGGACGGATTCCAAATCAATCCTGCAAGTTTTAGGAGTTAGTGACATCGCAATCATTGTATATAAATGTAAAGAGATGAGTTGTTTTGTTTTTTCTTTAGCCTGGTCGCGTCATTGCATGATGACGGATTCTGAACTGACAAGTGGGTTGTATGTCGACGGATCCCGGACCGTCTTGAGGAATAGACATCCCTGGCCTCAGGGGGTTCTGGGGGATGAGACGTCCTTTTGACGTGTTTTCTGCATGGCAAGAGTTAGAATGAAAGCAGAAAATGCAGTAAGCAGGGTAGTTTGTGCACGAGGGTTTTCCTCGCGACTTTATAGTTGTCTTTAGGTAATTTGATATTGTTGGGTACATTGGAAAATGTGTACCTGATTTGAAGAAGCCTAACTTAGCTTTATGATATACATCAAGGTGTATTTGATGTTATTTTGAGTTGACATGTGCAGATTAAGAAAGTACTAAAAGTACAGGAAATTATTCTAAGTCCATGTGTCGACACCTGAAAAAGCTATGTCGACACTTCAGAAGAATTGTGTCGACACTTGAAGAAGACTGTGTCGACACAGAGAAAAATAGTCGACCACATTTGTGTCGACACTGGGAAGCAGTGTCGACTTACAGAAGTAGAGTCGACAATAGCTGTATCAACACTGGGAAGTTGTGTCGACACATTGAGGCAGAGTCGACACCAGAAGGCAGTGTCAACACATTAAGGCAGTGTCAACACATTGAGGCAGAGTCGACACATATTGGCAGGGTCGACGATAATTGTGTCGACACCAGAAGACAGAGTCGACATATATTGGCAGAGTCGACAAAAGCTGTGTCGACACCTGAAGGAGTGTCGACACATACTATGTTCTGAATCTATAACAACTGTGTCGACACACAGGACTTGTGTCGACACAATGCAAGTCTAGACCAAGTCATTTCCTGAAGAATGATGAACTGCTTGAGTCGACACAAATTCTCAGTGTCGACTCATCCTCAAGATGAAGGTCTGAATAAGCTGTGTCGACACCAAAGTAACTTGTGTCGACACATATAGACAGATGGTCTCGACACTTTCTGACAGTCAGTCTCGACACTTTGCTGATCAAGACAAAGGCTAAGGATCTGTTTGAAGACTTGACAGCTGTGGGTTGAAACAGTTTATCTGAAGCTGTCAGACTTGTCAGAAGACAGTTAGAAACTGGATCAGCCGGTTACCATAAAGAAGGTCTATAAATAGACAGATTCAGAAGGCAAATAAAAAAAAGAGATTGATTTAAGAAGAAACACACATACAAACTGATCAAGAAAGTGCAAGGCACGGAAGAAGATCTTCATCAGAAGATCTAAGAAGACATTCTGAAGGGTTCAACCTATAAGGATCTGTCTAAGGAGAATTCGTTCATAAATTCTGAAGAAGTATCAAAGGGATTGGATAGAGAGAGATCCAGCCATTTGAAGATCAAGAAGGAAGCTGTTACAAGTTTCTCAAGAAGCTGTTTGGAAATCAACTCAGCTAGTTCAGATTCAAGAAGCTTTGAAGAAAGCTAAGATTCAGTTGATTTCATCCATCAGCTAATCAAGTATTGTCCTGTCCTTACTCTCTCATCTAGGACAAAATTCTGTAAAACTCTTTTCTAATTTCTGTAGGATCTATTAAGGTAGATCTGAGTTGTAAGCCTAAATTATAAAGGCTGAGTGTAGGAGAGTTGATCTCTGAGTGGTAGGGCTGTGTTGCCTGAGTATAGGAGAAAGTTTTTCTCTGAGTTGTAGGCCTTATGGCAAGGCTGAGGTAGGGCTGATTAGCCTGAGTTGTAGGAACCATTTTGGGTTCTGAGTTATAGGAACCTTTCCAGGTTCTGAGCTGTAGGATCTACTGATCTGAGTTAAAGAGAAAGTTTGGCCGAATCTAGCACACTGCTAGATAGGTGAAGGGGGAAAGTGGATGTACCCAGACCTTGGGGAACCACTATAAAACTGTGTGTAATCTGTGTTGTATGAATTTCTGTGATTGTTGTGCTGTGTGATTTAATTCAGTTATTATATTCTGCCTAAAAGTGAGAACAAGCATTAGAACCTATTCACCCCCCCCCCCTCTAGGTGTTTAGGTAGTCTTGAAAGTAAAACTATCAAGTGGTATCAGAGGGAAGTTACTCAAATAAGGACTTAACAGTCTGAGTAAGATCCCTAAGGCAGAATCAAGATTCAAGAAAATGGGTTCTAGAGAGAATCACAAGGAGTCAGGGTCAATGAATTTACCAATCTGTAGAAAAGAAATCTTTGGAATTTAGAAAGAAAGGGTGAGATTGTTCATGGAGGCTTCTGACCCAAGGATATACATTACAGTATAGGAAGGCCCCTTCATTCCAATGAAGGTATCAGTTCTTGATGCAAATATCCAAACTCCAAAGAGTTATTCAGAAATGACAAAGGATGAAATCATTTTGGCAACCATGGATAAAAGAGCACAGAACATTATTGTAAGTGTCATAGATGATTCTACATTCCAAAATTTGATTCACTGCAAAACCTCCAAAGAAATGTGGGACACCTTGATTGTCTACATGGAGGGTTCTGAAGAAGTAAGACAGGATAGGAAGTCTATGCTCAACCAAGAGTATGAAAGTTTCAGACAAGGAAAATCTGATAGCATAACTGAATGCTATAAGAAATTCTACAGAATAGTGAATGAATTAATGTCCTATGGAAGAGTCTTCAGTACCTATGAACTGAATGACAAATTCTTAAGATCCTTGACAAAGGATTGGGACACCAAGATCTGTGTCATAAGAGAAGTGGCTAAACTGGCAGAAATTTCTCCTCCAACCTTGTTTGGAAAGTTGATATCTTATGAAATGCAACTAATGGTGAGGAAGGAGGAAGAAAAGAATTCAAAAGGTGAGCATAGAGAAAAATCTGTGGCCTTCAAGGCTGAAGCCAATAAAAAGAATAGGAGGATATTTTCATCTCCTCCTAAGGAAGTTGCAGAAGTTAACTCTGAAAATTCAGACAGTCAGAGTTCAGAGAGGAGTGATTCAGATGCAGACTTTGCTGCATTCATAAGGCAATTCCAGAGGTTCTTGAAGAAGAATCAGTGGAAGTCTAGGCCCTCCACATCACAGCAAGTTGATGACTATTATCAGAAGAATAAGTCATCAAGGAAGGAAAGGAACAGAACTAAGCCCAGCAAAGCCACTACATCAAAGATTGTCTGCTATTGTTGCAATAGGCCTGGACATGTAGTGGCTGATTGTCCTGATAAGAGAAAGGAGTCATCAGACAAGAAGAAGACTCATCAGAAAGGCAAGAAGGAGAAATCCTTTGTTGCAAAGAAGGAAAAGAGCCTTACAGATCAATCAACTTCAGAGTCAGAATCTGAAGCTGAAGCATATATTGGACTGTATGCTGCTACTGAAGAAGAGGAGTTTATGCAATTGCTGGACTCCATCTATGAACAAGAGGACCAT
The DNA here is from genome assembly GCA_039513925.1 of Platanthera zijinensis. Classification (NCBI taxonomy): domain Eukaryota; kingdom Viridiplantae; phylum Streptophyta; class Magnoliopsida; order Asparagales; family Orchidaceae; genus Platanthera; species Platanthera zijinensis. The sequence continues at coordinate 265,637,207 of CM077079.1, read as the reverse complement.
CAGTGCATGGGACTGATGGCTGGATCAGAAGAAGACATGTGCCAGAATCAGTCTGGTCCTAGTAAGGTACATTGTCCTTCTATAAATTCAGTTTGTAGTACTAGTGCAGAATCAGCTTCATCTGCATCAAGTGATGTAGATGGATCTGAATCTGAAGGAGATGTCTATCAGTTGATAGATAAGTATGGGGACTTGTTGCAGGCCCTTAAGAAAAGCAAGAACCTAGTCAAATCTCAGGCTCAGGAAATTGCTGATCTTAAGGTTGCTGCAACTGAGTTGGAAAAAGTAATAGATCAAAAGTTGAATGAGATTGCCAAACTGAAAAATATAACTATTATTCAGATGGGCACAATCAGATATACTAATGATCAAGTTAAGAGTCTGGAGGCCAGACTAAGAATAGAAAAATATTTAGTGGCTAGTTACTCAAAGCCAAAATCTGTCTTACCCTTGATAGATGAGTTTGTGGCTCAAAAGGGTAAGGCAGGATTAGGCTTCAAAGGTAACCACAGGGCTGCCCAATTCAAGGGAAAAGACAAAGCTCATGTCCAGCCACTAAACCTTTCAGTCCCTGTTAAGTTTAGAAAGGTGCAAGTGCCTTCTAACAAATATGATCTTGAGAATATTCATGGTCATATTAAGACTAATGTTCTGATAAACAAAGGTGTAAATGCCAACAGGTCTACCCATGTTCATAAACCCCATGGTTATAAGAAACCTGTGGGTGAAGCTGCTGCAGCACCAGCACTGGACAGAAATTCTTCTATCAAGGGTGTATCTAGATCTAGATATAACAAGTTTGAATGTTGGTGTTGTGGCAAGAGAGGCCATTTTGCCTTAGACTGCTGGCACAACACAAGTGTTAGGAAGAACAATAGTCTACCAGTTAGAAGAGCAGCTGGTAGTTTTGTTGGTGCTAACCTGAACCAAGGACCCAAGACTTACTTGGGTTCTAAGGGAAGGTAAATCTGTATTGCAGGAAACTCCAAGTGGCCATGCCCCTATATGATACTTGGACAGTGGATGTTCTAGGAACATGACTGGAACAAAGGGGCTGCTGAAGGAGTACACATCTGTCAAAGATGGACCTAAAGTAATCTTTGGTGGATCTGAAAGAGGAGTCATCAAAGGGTTTGGTAACATTTCTTCTAACCTAATTACTATTACCCAAGTGGCTTATGTAAAAGGTTTGAAACACAATCTGATAAGCATAAGCCAGCTGAGTGATTTAGGATATGACATTTCATTTGTTAAGGATGGATGTCATATCAAAAGGTCAAGTGATCAAGAGATCATTTTGACTGGGTATAGGAAGAGAAATGTATATTGTCTTAATTTTTTATGTGAGAACAAGGTTTGTCCCATCTGTCTTGTAGCTGATGATAATGCATCTCATTGTGTCAAGTGGCACAAGAGATTGGCTCATCTTAACTACAAGACAATTGGCCAACTCTTTAGCAAAGAGTTAGTGAGGAATGATCCTCAAGTTAAGTGTATAAAGGATGGGATATGTTCTGCTTGTCAAAAGGGCAAGCAAACAAAATCCTCCTTTCATAGCCTTGAAAACAAGGATTCTGTGAGGTGCTTATACCTCTTACATATGGATCTTTTTGGTCCTATGTCAGTTCATAGTCTAGGTAGGAAGGTTTACACTTTTGTGGTTGTAGATGACTATTCTAGATTTACATGGGTGTTCTTTCTGAGACAGAAATCAGAAACCCCAAGTGTCTTACTTAGTTTTGTGAAGCAAATTCAAAATGAACTGAATTGTATAGTGGTCAAAATCAGAAGTGACCATGGTATTGAGTTTCAATCTGAAAGCATGACAAAATTATGTGAAGACTTTGGGATTTTCCAAGAGTTATCCTCACCTAGAACACCACAGCAAAATGGCATTGCTGAAAGAAAGAATAGAACATTAATTGAAGCTGGTAGAACTCTATTGAGTGACACCTCTCTTCCAGAATATTTCTGGGCTGAGGCAGTAAACACTGCATGTCATGTGATCAATAGGGCTTCTATCACCAAGAGCCACAAAATGACTCCCTATGAGATTATGAAAGGTAAAAGCCAAATCTATCCTACTTCAGGATCTTTGGTTGCAAGTGCTATATACTTAACAATGGCAAGTCATATCTGACTAAGTTTGCTGTCAAATCCCAAGATGGGATATTTGTTGGGTACAGCATAAATAGTAAGGCATATAGGGTCTTCAACTTGACTACTCAAGTTGTAGAGGAGTCTGTACATGTTGTATTTGATGAAACAAGAATAATCAACTGTGAGTTGTCTTGTAGATCAAATGATTCAATAGGTATAAGCAAAAGGATGGACAAGCTTTCCATTGCAGAAGCATCAAATGCAGATGAAGCATTGGAAAATGAAGGCTACTGTCCAGGGGGAGTACAAGACTCAATAGAAGCTGATGAAATCCAAGAGGTACAGCATGATGAAGGAGCTGGAGATGTTCAACCAGAAGGGAATCTACCTCCAGCTACAAGACATTTAAGAGATCATCCAGCTAATCAGATTATAGGTGATCCAAGACAGGGAGTTCAGACAAGAAGCAAAAATCTGAGCAAAGTTCTGCATTCAAGTTTCCTATCACAAATGGAGCCTAAGAAGTTTGAAGAAGCTATCCAAGACCAACACTGGATTGATGCTATGCAAGAGGAGCTGAATCAATTCAGAAGGTGCAATGTCTGGGAGCTTGTTCCTAAACCAAAAGGCCACAATATAATTAGCACAAAATGGATCTATAGGAATAAGTTGGATGAGAGTGGAATAATTGTGAAGAATAAAGCTAGGTTGGTTGCTAAAGGATACAGGCAGAAAGAAGGGATTGACTTTGATCAAACATTTGCCCCAGTAGCAAGGATGGAGGCAATCAGAATGTTCCTTGCCTATGCAGCATATCAAGACTTCAAAGTATACCAGATGGATGTGAAATCAGCATTCCTGAATGGTGATCTAAAAGAGGAAGTCTATGTAGAGCAGCCATCAGGTTTTGTAGATCCTCTTAAACCTGATTATGTCTATAAGCTTAGGAAAGCTTTGTATGGGTTAAAGCAAGCCCCAAGGGCTTGGTATGAAACCCTGTCTACTTTCCTTATTGAGAACAAATTCTCAAGAGGGAAAATAGATAAAACTCTATTCCTTAGGGAATCTAAAGGTAAGATCATCTTAGTTCAAATCTATGTAGATGACATAATCTTTGGATCTACTGAGAACAACCTTTACAAAAAGTTTGCCAAACTTATGCAAGGGAAGTTTGAGATGAGCAGTATGGGGGAACTTATGTTCTTCTTGGGACTCCAAGTAAGACAGACTGAAGATGGCTTGTCCATATCCCAGTCTAAGTTCACCAAGGAATTAATTAAGAAGTATGGTATGGAGTCATCCTCCACCATGAGAACTCCTATGGGAACAAGTATGCCTATATGCAAAGATGATGCAGGTAAACCTGTTGATGAATCTTTGTATAGAGGAATAGTTGGCTCTCTACTATATCTCACTGCTAGTAGACCAGATATTATATATGCTACATGTGTCTGTGCTAGGTATCAAGTCTGCCCTAAAGAATCTCATTATACTGCTGTCAAAAGGATTCTGAGATATCTTAAGGGCACACCTAATTTAGGCCTTTGGTACCCTAGAAATAGAGACTTTATACTAACAGGTTATTCAGATGCAGATTTTGCAGGCTGTAGAGAGGATAGAAAGAGTACTACAGGTACTTGTCAATTCTTGGGAGGAAGACTGATATCATGGAGCAGTAAGAAGCAGACCAGTGTGGCAATATCCACAGCTGAGTCAGAATATGTTGCTGCTGGAAGCTGCTGTGCACAGCTATTGTGGATACATCATCAATTGAAGGATTATGGTATTCAAGTAAGTAGAACACCTTTATTGTGTGATTCTAAGAGTGCTATTTCTATTGCTAACAATCATGTTTCTCATAGTAGAACTAAGCATATAGAAATCAAATATCATTTTCTTAGAGAGCATGTAGAAAGAGAAGACATCTCATTGGAATTTGTTAAAACAGATTATCAAATAGCAGATGTATTTACTAAGCCACTGGATGAAACAAAATTCAATAAATTTAAAATTGAATTAGGAATGCTGACCATTGACTAGTATATCAATAAACTTTCAAGTGGTATCAACAAACAAATATTGACTAAGTAAAATGGTGTCGACACTTATAGTGATAAAGTGTCGACTCAGTGAAGTCTGGTCGACTAGTCAGAGAAATTGTGTCGACACAGAGAATATGTGTCGACACTTAAGGGTCAAATAGTCGACTCATCCAGAAATATAGTGTCGACTTCACCAGAACATTGGTGTCGCCACTTACAGATTTTGTGTCGACACTTGAACAAAGAGTCGACACAGAATTTCTGATGCTCTACTATGTATCTCAGGTGTCGACATATCCTCAATTGGTGTCGACACATAGTAGACAGAATTGTTTGTCGAGACAATAGAAGTTTGTGTCGACACATTCCATCTGTGTCGACACATTTAGATTGTTTTTGCCCGACTTTTGATCTTCTTTCTTTAGAGGGTATAAATAGGTCAAGAACGTATTCTGTCGACACGCTCACAAGGTTTTCGAGACTAAAACCCTGTGTCGACATTCTCTCTCCTTCTCTCAAGCTTTCTCGACTGATTCAATGGCGCCTAAGGTTGAAGATAACGTGAATGAAGGATATGAGCTGGTTAGGGCTGCGTTCGACACCGCCGCACAAGAATTCAAACAAGTGATTTCCCTTATTGCTGAAAATGGATTGGAATTTTTGGTTTCTGAACCAACGAAGATCTGGAAGAAGGAGGTACTTGAATTTTACACTTCTGCATCAGTGGATTCTTCTGGACTCAAGATCAAATCCACAGTTCATGGCATCAAGGTCAAACTTACTCTACGGAGTTTAAGACAAATTCTTCAATTGCCAAGCATTGAGAATGAAGAAGAGGTTCCAGCCTCTAAGACAAGGGAGGCTCTCCAATGGTGTGGGTTGGATCCAACCATAAAGATTGGAGCAGCCATCAATAGAAAAGGAATGAATCACCAGGGCAAATTTCTGTCTGAGATAGTTGGAAAGGTGATTTTGTGCAAACCTGGAGGACATGATAGGGTCTCAGCCTATATGTTCTGCCTTATGACAAGAATTGTTTTTAAAATTCCAACTGACTGGTCAGCAGTTGTATTTGATAAGATCAAGGAAGGACTTAAGAAGCCAAATCTGGCTAGGATTTTGAGTTTATACTTGGTTGGAGTGATTCCAGAAGTCCTGCAACAGATATCAGGGACTAAGATCAATCACATGAGAAAGATGGACATGAGATTATTCTCAAGGTGGGATAGAGTACTATCCAAAGAGATGCCTGAAGAGGTCAGGCAAGACATAACTGAGATGTCACTTGGACATGAGCAAAGTATTGAACAACATCAAGGAGATCAAGTGAGAGAACAGGGTGAAGATCAGTCTGGATCAACTCTAGTCCAGAAAGAAACATTACCTGCACAGGAGCAGGGGGAGCAAGTTCATTCTCCTACTCAGGATATTACTGATCCAGCTCAGGTGCAGGGGGAGCAAGGTTATTCTCCTGCCCAGGACATTCCCAATACTGAACAGGTGCAGGGGGAGAAAATTTCTGAACAAGTCCAAGAGGTAGAAAGGGAAAACCTACCAGAAGATCTGAATATAGTTGATCTAGATGTCTCATCTTCTGCTCCAGCTCAGCAGGAATTCACTCTAGATGAGTTATTTCCTAATGATGGAATTGCTAATGATGGAATTGTTAATGATGGAATTGTTGGTGATGGAATTGCTGATGAAATAGAGGTAGAGCAAGAGGTTGAGAAAGAACAAGAGGTTGAGAAAGAGCTAGTTGTTGAGGGGAGCCTGTGAATGTTGAGATTGAACAACATGTCACTGAGGCAGAAATTCCTGCTCCTTCTCATGAACAAGTTCAGATTGACAGCCCTTCAAAATCTGAGACTGCAGAAGCCAAAGAGGCAAAGAAATGGAAGCTTATAGTCTTCAAGAGAAGAAGCGAAACCTATAAGCAAGCTCTCCAAACTGCAAGTCACCAAACTCCTGCTGCTTTTGATTATAATAAGTTCATGGTGGACTTGCAAGTTAAGTTGGATGAACACAGATTGGCTGTGGAAAAATATGTTGATGAGAATAATAAGTCACTTCAGTTTGACTTAGCTCAGGATATTAAATCAATCAGATTTGAAGTTAACATGAACAAAAAGGAAATGACAGATTGCTTCCATAAGAGAGGTAATGTTGTAGTATTTTTGTCTAAACAACAGCAGTCAATTCTTACCAAGTTAGATGATATTGCACAAAAGCAAGGTTATGTTCTAGAAAATCAGCTGAGAATGAATGAGAATCTGGCTGAATCTCACCATGAAATTCTTGATAAGTTGAAAAAGAGTGTTACAGGGATGACTGAAGCAAGAGCACAAGAGATGGTAGATTTTGATAAGAAACTCAAGGATGCCTTAGATTCAGTTCAAACTGCTATCACAACCTCTCAGACAGAGATATCTACTAAGATTCAAAAGTTGAAACCATATTTTAAAGAGGGTGTGAATTATCTTGATGGCCAGATCAGATTTCAAAAGGATGATCTCAGAGACCATATTGAAAGAGAAGTCCTAAAGGGGGAGAGATTATTAGTTCATGCTGGCTCAGAACACACCAAATGGGTGACTAATAGTATTCGAGCCACATTGGGATATCCACCTTTATGTGATGATGATATGGTGGCTGAGTCAGGAATTCAACAAGGTTTACTTGAAGGCAATCAACCTGAGGTTGCCCAAGTCATTTACCCCCTGCAGATTTTGATATGATTAATCAGCAAGTACAGGCTATGTATAGTCCTCCACAGGAGGTTACAAATGTTGTTATTGAGAAAGTTTATAAGTCTGATGCAAGTTTGAAAGAACAACAAGATGCTCTACTGTCCAAGAAAAGATTTAGAGAGCAAGCTGAACTTAGGCCTGACTTTGAGCAATGGAGTCCCACTTCAAGAAACATTATACTGACAGCATGGAAGGTTGTAAAGGATCAAGTCCATGAAAGAGGAAAGTGGTATAATGAGATTGAATGGCAAAAGTATGAAGCTAGGCAGGAGGCTATAGTTCAATATAGAAGAAAAGCCAAGATGGGGAGGCTACCACCAGATGCTCAGGAGCCAAGCAAATATTTTCCAAAGCCCTTTCACTACTTTGAAAGGTAAAGGCTCAAGGAAGAAGCTCAGAAGAAAGCTGATCTAAAAGGCAAGAAGCCTGCTGAGGTTGTTGAACCTGCTGTGAAGGCTCAAATTCAATCTGGCAAAGGAATTGTCATAAGAGAGCCTGATCAGTCTTAGCTTAAACTTACCAGTCCTTTCAATTGTTTTGTAATGTTTTGTTAAGTCATTCAATGTAAACATCTGTAACAAACAATTCCAAGTTATAAACAAAACATTATTCTGTAATCATTTATTAATGTTCATCTTTATTCTGTAATGAATTTGCTGTATGTTTTGTTTATTAAAGTATTCCTGTAATGTCATGCTTATATACATCATCATATTATATTTTTTAAATGGTGTATATCATTAGCTAAAAGGGTTATGACTTCTCCAAATAGGGGGAGATTGTTGGGTACATTGGAAAATATGTACCTGATTTGAAGAAGCCTAACTTAGCTTTATGATATACATCAAGGTGTATTTGATATTATTTTGAGTTGACATGTGCAGATTAAGAAAGTACTAAAAGTACAGGAAATTATTCTAAGTCCATGTGTCGACACCTGAAAAAGCTATGTCGACACTTCAGAAGAATTGTGTCGACACTTGAAGAAGACTGTGTCGACACAGAGAAAAATAGTCGACCACATTTTTGTCAACACTGGAAAGCAGTGTCGACTTACAGAAGTAGAGTCGACAACAGCTGTATCAACACTGGGAAGCTGTGTCGACACATTGAGGCAGAGTCGACACCAGAAGGCAGTGTCAACACATTAAGGCAGTGTCAACACATTGAGGCAGAGTTGACACATATTGGCAGGGTCGACGATAGTTGTGTCAACACCAGAAGACAGAGTCGACACATATTGGCAGAGTCGACAAAAGCTGTGTCGACACCTGAAGGAGTGTCGACACATACTATGTTCTGAATCTATAACAATTGTGTCGACACACAGGACTTGTGTCGACACACTGCAAGTCTAGACCAAGTCATTTCCTGAAGAATGATGAAGTGCTTGAGTCGACACAAATTCTCAGTGTCGACTCATCCTCAAGATGAAGGTCTGAATAAGCTGTGTCGACACCAAAGTAACTTGTGTCGACACATATAGACAGATGGTCTCGACACTTTCTGACAGTCAGTCTCGACACTTTGCTGATCAAGACAAAGGCTAAGGATCTGTTTGAAGACTTGACAGATGTGGGTTGCAATAGTTTATCTGAAGGTGTCAGACTTGTCAGAAGACAGTTAGAAATCGGATCAGCCGGTTACCATGAAGAAGGTCTATAAATAGACAGATTCAGAAGGAAAATAAAAAAAAGAGATTGATTTAAGAAGAAACACACATACAAACTGATCAAGAAAGTGCAAGGCACGGAAGAAGATCTTCATCAGAAGATCTAAGAAGACATTCTGAAGGGTTCAACCTATCAGGATCTGTCTAAGGAGAATTCGTTCATGAATTCTGAAGAAGTATCAAAGGGATTGGATAGAGAGGGATCCAGCCATTTGAAGATCAAGAAGGAAGCTGTTACAAGTTTCTCAAGAAGCTGTTTGGAAATCAACTCAGCTAGTTCAGATTCAAGAAGCTTTGAAGAAAGCTAAGATTCAGTTGATTTCATCCATCAGCTAATCAAGTATTGTCTTGTCCTTACTCTCTCATCTAGGACAAAATTCTGTAAAACTCTTTTCTAATTTCTGTAGGATCTATTAAGGTAGATTTGAGTTGTAAGCCTAAATTATAAAGGCTGAGTGTATGAGAGTTGATCTCTGAGTGGTAGGACTGTGTTGCCTGAGTGTAGGAGAAAGTTTTTCTCTGAGTTGTAGTCCTTGTGGCAAGGCTGAGGTAGGGCTAATTAGCCTGAGTTGTAGGAACCATTCTGGGTTCTGAGTTGTAGGAACCTTTCCAGGTTCTGAGCTGTAGGATCTGCTGATCTGAGTTAAAGAGGAAGTTTGGCCGAATCTAGCACACTGCTAGATAGGTGAAGGGGGAAAGTGGATGTACCCAGACCTTGGGGAACCACTATAAAACTGTGTGCAATCTGTGTTGTATGAATTTCTGTGATTGTTGTGCTGTGTGATTTAATTCAGTTATTATATTCTGCCTAAAAGTGAGAACAAGCATTAGAACCTATTCACCCCCCCCCCCCTCTCTAGGTGTTTAGGTAGCCTTGAAAGTAAAACTATCAGATATAAAGAAACATTTTTAGGAGGCACGTTTGCCTCGGTTCTGGCCCTTCTCCAAAGCGACCTTTTAGATGTGGTAGATGCTGGTTTCTGAGACGACCTCCGGCCGTGCTTGGTGCAGATAGCATAAGCACGCTACGTCCTGGCTTCCCCTGACGACCCCAACTCCTGCAGGCGTGACAAATTTCATTGCGAGGTGCAGAATTGACGGAACTGCCTGGAAAGCTGTTTGGAGGGGGCGCACGAAAATCGCATTGTAGGGCGATTCTGTATCGACCGCCACAAATTGTACGTCGTGGGTAACCTGCCTTGGAAATTCTCCTAGTGTCACTGGAAGGGTGAGGGTGCCTGCTACGGACACGGGCGCCCCGTTGAAGCCGTAGATGGGGCCTGATGCTAGACGAAGATTCTTCCTTTGGATTCCCATACTAGTTAACGCAGTCATGAATATAACATTTACTGAGCTGCCGTTATCAACCAGAATTTGCTTCACGCGGAAGCTGGGGTTGCCAATTTCTGCCGTAATAACTAGCGGGTCCTGATGCGATGCGAGGAGGCCCTGGAGGTCCTCTTCGCCGAATCTAATGTTAGGAATGATTCCAGCCGCCTGTCTTCTTAGGGAGCGGCGATGGAGTTGACCGCGGGAAAGGGAAAGCCGGAGATGACTTCCACAATCCCGATGACCTGCCTGCTCCCCTGCGCTTCTCGGTGCGCAGGTGGCGGGCCTCCGTGTTGCTCTCGCACATATCCTTGCCTAACAAGAAACTCTATCTCTTCTTTCAACTTCACACACTCTTCAGTAGTGTGCACGGTTCCTCGATGGAAGTCACATTACTTTGATGGATCAGCCCTTGGATTGGACGGGAGCGCCCTTGGCCTCTAGAGCGCCGAATCGTCTTGAATGACATATAGGACGTTAGCGCGAGTGGTGTTGAGAGGGGTGTAAGTCCGGGGAGGCCCGTAGTCCTGGCCTCTCCGGGTCTCCTGATTGCGATGCTCGATGCGACAGTTCTCGTCGTGCCTCTCTGCTCGTCTTCCGAAGGGCTGCTCCTGCTGCTTCTACCTTTTTTGGCCTCCTTCAAACTATCGACGGTGGGCCTCAATGGCCTCGTCCGCGGCTATTTGAGCTTCCACTCGGTGTACCAGATCTGCATAACTGGGGACGGTATCCCGCATTAGAGTGGAGTAGAATCCGCTTGGGCGGAGTCCCCCGAGGAAGACCCCTCGAAGGAGTTCTGGGTCTACCCCAGGGATCTGTCTAGCTTCCGCAGTAAATCGGCAGAAAAACTCTTTCAAGGTCTCGGTTTCACTCTGTCGGATGTCGGAGAGGTGGATGGATCCTTTACGATCCTGCGATTGGCCACGAACTGATCAAGGAATTACTGGCTCAGCTGGGGAAAGTTTCTTATAGACCCCTCTCGGAGGGAATGGAACCAAGTGCGGGCCTGCCCCTTGAGGGTGGTAGGGAAGACCTGACAAAGCAGTTGATCAGGAGCATTGCAGAGGTGGAGGATCGTGTAAAAGTGGTTGATGTGCTCCCAAGGATCGTCCACTCTGTCGTACGTCTCGACGTGGGGGATCTTGAATCCTTGAGGGACAGGATAGGCCATTACTTCATGAGCTAAGGGTGATGCCCCCGAGTGGGGCGCCGCGTCGCCATCGCTCGCCGACCGACAGGTCCAAACTCTTCTTCAAACATTTCGCGGAATGCTTCCCGAGTCATTCCTGCACCTGTCTCTGCTGGGACCGGCTGCTGCTGATTGCTGAGGAGAGGGGCGATTCCTTCCGCCCTGATGTGGCGAACGGGATGCTCGATGCTGGCGTACCTTAACGACTCGGATTCTTCTTCTACAGCCTTTTGGTCTTCTGCTGGTGGTACTGGTAGTTTTTCCTGAGTTAGGACCCCTGCAGGACGTGGGGGCCTGCGAGTTGTCTCAAGATGGCGAGCATCTCGACCCGGATGTCTGGCGGGGGCGCCGCGTTCTCGGGCGCCGCCGCCCTAGGCGCTGCAACGTCCTCTTGCGGTGGCGCATTCGATAGAGACTGCGACGCGGCTTAATCCTCCTTCTCACGCCGGATCGACCCCCTAGTCGTTCGGGTGATTTTTCTGGCCATTCTGTCTCGCTTTGACAAACTTCTGAATCTTCTCTCGCTTGCTGGGTATGCTTCCCACAGATAGCGTCAAACTGTTGCGGTTTGCTCGATGCCTTCGGTAGATCGGTTCCGGATCGCTCCGTCTTAGCCCCGGGCGATCGAATACGCACACAGTCAAAGTAGAAACAGAGAAATTGTACACACATAACTTTAGCGTGGAAAACCCTGGAAAGGGGAAAAAACCACGTGGTCGGGTCTGTGCCAGCCAAGGTCCATTATTTGCCTCTGTTACAATGCTCTTGCAGAGAGAAAGCAAGGGCGACAGGCCACGCCTCGTTACAAATATTGGAGGGTTTAGAGAGCTCTCCTCGGGTGACAGGCCACCGCTTAGGAGTTCGTGCACTTTGACGTGCGTCCTTCTTGAGTGCTTTCTCTTCTGGCTTGCGCTCTGCAGGATGTCTGCACTTTATCCCTCAGACTGAGGAGGGTTGCCTTCACTGACACTTCGTTTCCTTCCTTCTCTGGGCGGCGCTCACAGGAGAACCTGCCAAGTTAGTGAGTGAAAGAGAAACAGAGGGGGAAAATAGAGAGAGAAGCTCTGGGAAAAAGTTGGAATGAAGAGAGAGAAAGAGAAGGAGAGAATGAAGTCTGATCCCATGAAATGAACTATCAGGGGTGCTTATATAGGATTTCCGAGGTGGTTATGGTGGTTACGGTGGTTAATCGCAGATCGGAGGGCCGTGATCACTTGTGGCGATCGGGGGGCCGTGATGACCCACTGTGATCGGACGATGGAGAGAAGGCCGGCCCACGATGGTGGTCGGAGGAGGCGCGCCGGCCAACGGCCGCCCGAGGGAGGGGGCGGCCGGCCACGGTTGGCCAGCCGCGACCGCCGGCCGCAAGGGGGCGGCCGGCCACGGACGGCCGGCCGCGGCCGCCGGCCGCAAGGAGGCCGCCGGCCGAGGACGCCGGCCGCAAAGGGGGCAGCCGGCTCAAGCGGCCGACCGCGGCCGTACGGAGGGGCCAGCCTAGGGCGGCCGGCCACGGCCGCCGGCCTGACGGAGGGGGCCGGTCGGGGCCGCCGCCCCAAGAGGGCGGCCGGCCGCTGCCGCCGGCCACAAGGGGGCCGCCGGCCGGGGCTGCCGGCCGCAAGGGGGGTGGCGGCCGGCCATGGGTGGCCGGCCGCTCGTAATGGCGGCGGCGGTTGCGATTCGTCGTGCGGTAGCTACGCGATCCGGTGCGCGGGAGTTACGATCCGGTGCGCGGGAGTTACGATCCGGTGCGCGGGAGTTACGATCCGATGCGCGGAAGTTATCACAATTATCTATAAATCAAGGGGTACCCATCAACTACCACATTGAAAAAAAAAATTAAACATAAAAGTGGATGCAGTTCCTTTAGTACGGTCGGGCGTTCACGGTTGATGATTCATAGCCATCGCCTTTACGATCGCCACCACCGTGCCATCAAACTGACCCTATATTCGTGTAGGAAGACGGCATTCGGAATTCTGCTCTAATTACTTTTAGATCCACAATTATTTACAAAATACATTTCAATTGAACCAAAGATAATAACTTTAAATAATCCAAGCACGCCGAAAAAAGTTGAGGTGATCGTTAACCACAACTCATATTTGGCTATCCGCATCCCATAACTCTTAAAAATCACATATTTTTCCTCCCTAGATATTTTTAATTGCAACCCAAAAGCCTGTTGTCCGCCAGCAAATCCAGAGCAATGCTAAAATCCGGCAAAGATATCTGAGAGCAGCATTAGGCTTTCGGTCTCCGCAAACTTCGTTTATGTTGGCGGAGACTGCGGGGCGGCTGCGGGCGCGACGCCAATTTCCAATGACATTATGTCGTATGTCGTGTAGTTTTGAACGTTTGCTCAGGACTTTGCGTGGTTTGTCGAGGCAGCACGACATTTTTCGTGGGATGTGTACGGGTATGGGCGGATCTAGAAATTTTAAAAAAGGAGTCAGTCATCGTCTTCCTCCAACAACAAAAAATTTAAACACCGTCATCTGATGGAAGTCGTTTCTCTTCAATCCAGTCACCATTTTTAACATGTACGTAATCTCAAAATTTATTATCTCGACGAGAGAAATTCAAATCCACTATTCCTTTTACAAAATTCTTGAGAAGGCCCACAGCCCTCCCCCAAGAAATATTCTCGTGACTAGGAAAGCATAGAAGGGCAAGATAATGAAGGCTTTCATCATTTTTTTCCCGGGAGTAAACAAGTATAGAGCTATGTTTTGAAAATCGAACCGGTTGCCCGGGCGGTCCGCTCAAGGCCCAAAACCGCCCTTGCAGCGGACCGGATACAGACCGGAAAAACCGGCCGGACAGGGCAGAAACCGAGAGAACTGAGCACTGTTTTATAGAACAGGGCAGAAATTTATTTGAAACAAAATGCTGGAGGTGAGTTTTGAAACCGAACAACCCCTAAGTTAACTAAGGACCTGTTTGGCTAAGCTGTAGCGGTGCAGGAAGCAGTGATGGGAAACAGTGGTGTAGGAATCAGCTGTTTTGCAGTAGTGAAAAAATCCATGAAACTGTTTTGCAGTGATGTGTGAAACAGTGGTGCACAACTAAACAGTAATGAAAATTAAACATGAATAAAATTAAGTAATTTGCATAATTTATGATGTTCAACTTAGAATTAAATAATTTGTTCGGCATAAATATTTACGATAAATATATATGAATTGATGATGCTTTCTTTTCTCCAACACAAACAAATATCATCTATAAAAGAGAGTTACGCTAGATTAGATAAATTTAATATAAAATAAATAATTTATTTGCTAAAATACATTTGTTTGAATTGTATCCGCGAGTATTTTCTATTTGGTCCGCAATGAATTCTCTCAAAGCAGACATCTCAGATGCACCTAAGTAAAATAACCCAACCTGAGTTCCATATAAACATGAGTTCTCTCAATCATAACATCGTTATCCATGTTCTCTTCTTCCATATGGATAACTTAAGCAAAATATGAGCATGAAAGTAAACAATGTACAAATATTACATGAGTACCGCAACATGCCAACTATAAAATTGTAAATCAAAATATGAGTTTCACAACTATAAAACTTTAGACCAATACATGAGTTCCATATAAATCGGATATTACAAAACATATAAATGCTCCATATAAAGCAGATATTATATAACATGAGTTTCAAAATATACCAGTTAAAACACTGTATAGTTAATACAGAACATGAGCTCACAAATAATGCCACAAAAATACTATAAAGCATATGATCCAACTATAAAACCTTCACTTCTAATTGTTGATTGAAACATCACAACATAAATGAAACATACAGATAAATGAAACATACACATGAAAATTTTCTATAGTTTTCTAATTACTTCTAATTACTCCCCAAATATATGCACGAATGAAACATGAAAAAACATTGCTTCACTGGAACGCAGGAAAAAAAATTGGAAGCATCAATGGAAAAAAATTTCGGAAGCGTCGCTCTAGGAAAAAAAATCGGAGCATGGGAGCTTCACTCGAACATCGATGCCACAATGGATCTTACCACTGGAGAAGACGCACAGGAGTTGGAAGCATCCCTAAAGGCGATCTGCGTCGGTACAAGCTTGTAAGTGTGTCGGGAAAGAATTAAGAGGAGAGATCGGGCACAGATCGAGAAGAAAAATCGAGCAAACGACTAGTCATCAGAGAACATACCTTACGAAGGAGAAGAGCGGCGGAGAAGAGCGCCGTTGTTAGCCGACGAGCGGGCGTGAACGCTGGAGAAAAATGTGTTGTGGCTAGGGCACGGGAGAAAAAATGGGGAAGAGAGAAATTTGTGGAAATTGTGCCTGCCGTTGTTTTTGACGAAAAGTCATCCCGCCGCTTTTTTAAATAACTGTTTGGTGTTGCTTCCTGTGCCGCAGCAGTGTGCATGCAGCACCCCCCTGCCGCTTTACCAAAGAGAGCCTAAGATGGCTAACCACTAGGCCAAGTAGAGCATGTTGATTCTGATTAAACACCAAAGGAGACTCTCTGGGGCGTTTCTCAAGGCGGGCGGTGGCGGATCGATCCAGCGGGTGGAAACGAAGTGTTCGAATCGGAGGGGGGAGGTGGCTGCTCCAAACGGAGCTTTTTGGGGCGTTTCTCAAGGCGGGCGGGTGGAAACGGAGCAAACGCCGCCGGAGGTTCATTTATTTACCCTCCTTCCGGCGGCATTTGCCCAAAACAGAGTATCAAAACGCCCAAATAAATAGAGCTTAAGTAAACACTTATTACACGCAAGCCCAAAGTGAAAATCATCATAAATCCCTGTCTGCACCTTCCAAAATTGCTAAAAGCAGGAATTGTATACGGAAAAAAGCAATTTATTTTCCGACTAAAAGCAGACCTTTAGTTTTTCTTTTTCTTTTTTGAGTTGCCATTAACAAATTAATTTAGGCTTTATTTGGCGCAGCGGTGACGGGCCCATCCGGCGGTTCCTCCCGCTGTATTCGAACTGGGGGCGGGAAGCTCGGGATCGAAACGGAGCAAACTGTGCCGTTTTTCAGGGCGTGGCGGGGGAAATGGAGCAAATGCCGCCAGAGGGCGTCTGTTTACCCGCAGTCCGATGACGTTTGTCCCAAACAGCCGTGGAAAACGACGCGCCAAAAGAAGACTTATTTGTGGTTAATATTAGGGAGTTTTTTAGAATTAGGATAAATGTCAATTGTCAACTGTCATGCACTAATATCGCCAACTGGACATCATCGGGCTGCCCAATGAGACAAGGTTTTATAGCAATGAATTTTAAAGTGCATGGTATTACTCCTAGCAATACCATTCTAAAAGGAAACAGTGTGGCTTAATTGGTTGAATTAATAAATTTAAAAAAAAATATTGGGAGAATCTTCATCTTTGAATCCTGAGCCCGTTAAAAATTAGGGTTAAAAATCCAGCCGCTTCTCTCCTTGTTTTCGGTCGAACGGGCACTTATTGTAGCAGGAATTTCCTCTTCGCTGCTCGTTTGTGAACTTCGGCAGATTTTGGTAGAGAGACAGTGATTTGCCAAGGGCTCGAAAAAGGCTTGAATGAGCCTTGAAGATGGCTTGAAGGTGGTTTGAAGGTGGCTTGAAGGTGGTTCGTAGGAGGAATCTGGCAGAGCTTTGGCCTGAGGAGGAAGAAAGCAGAAAAGCTAAAAGATGAAAAATGAGGAGGTCTGGGGGACTTTTTATAGCTTACAGGAGGTGGTAACGGTGATTACGCGGCTATCCGCACACCGTAATCACATATATCATAATTTCAATTATGGCTTGGAGGAATATTATTTGCATAATATTATTGCCCCATTATTTAATTAATTAAACCTCTCACTAACCATGGTAGTTAGTGGGTGGTTATCCTCAAAATGGACGGCGGCGATCGTGGTAGAGCGATCGGACGGCGGAGAAGGGCTGGCAAGCTCGAGTTGCCGTATTAACGACGGGCAACCACCGGCGGGGGAGGACCGCGGCGGGCGGCCACGAGGAGGGGCGGTCGGCGGCCGGGCGACGGCCGTGGAGCGGTCGCCCCTACGGGCGGGGCTTCGCTCCCGGGTGACGCCCCACGGCCGTAAGCAGGTGTGGAGCGGCCGCCCCTTGCGGGAGTCGCCCCACAGCCGGGCGGCGGCCGTGGCGCGGCCGCCCCTTGCTGGCGGCGCCCCACGGCCATGCGACAGCCATGGAGCTGCCGCTCCGCGGCCGGGTGGTGGTCGTGGAGCGGACACCCCACGCGAGTGGCGCCCTGCGGTCGTGGAGCGGCCGCCCCTTGCAGGTGGCGCCCCACGGCCGTGGAACGGCCGCCCCTTGTGGGCGTCGCTCCGCGGTCGGGCGGCGGCGTGGAACGGCCGCGGAGCAACAGCTACTTGTGGGTGACGCCCCACAACCAGGAGGCGGCGGTGGAGCAGCCACCCCCTGCAAGTGGTTCCCCGCAACCGGGAGGCGGCCGTGGGCGGCCGCCCCTTGCGGGTAGCGCCCCAAAGCCAGATGGCAACCATGGCGTGGCAGCGGGTTGGATGGTGTGTATAGTGGGATTAGCGCGGGGGGATTGCGTGCGGTGATCGCACGTACGTCAGTCAAACCCATGATCCCACTAATTATGTCGGGATCATGAGGAGTTGGCTATACTGTACCCCCGATTATTCTATAAATGGGTTTGGCCCCATCAATTTTCCCCTGAAATCCTCGGTGTTAGAAACTATTTGAAAAGAGCGAGGATTTCTTCTTTTCTAACAAAGGATTCAATTGGCGGCGATGGTGAACGGGGAGCTACCAGAGAAGGCAGATGGCGACGCTTCGCGGGCAAAGGTAAGTTTTTGAAAGATATCAAAGACGGGGAAAGCGCGCGGTGAGGGAGGCCGAAAGCATCAAGCCGGCGAGCGGGTGCCACCGACGCGAGGACAAATCCACCAGATGGGCGCCCGCATCCCAAAGCAAGGACAAGCTCGCCCATGGGCGCGCTCGGACGTGCGTGCCTCCCTCAAAGGCGGTGCCCGCGCGCACCCAGGGAGGATGCACAGAGGCGCACCCGGTGTGCGCGCGGGTGCGCGCGAGCGCGCACCTGGGGTGTGTGTGCACGCGCACGGGAACACACCTTGGGGGCGCGTGGGCGCGCGCACATGCAGTGCTCGCAAGCGCGTACCTACGGTGCGCGCTGGAGCGCGCTTTTTGCGTGTGTGCATGTTGTTCGTGCGCTTCTGTATGTGTGCGGGTTGTTGGGCGCGCGGTACGCACCCGTTTGCTCGCAGGAGAGCTTGTGTCCCCTTTTTGAGTTGGAGGGTCGTTGGTTGTGTACGCCCTACGCATGGATTGTGCACGTGCTTAGCCGTGCTTGTTTGTATGTGATTTGTGTGGTTTTTGGCCTCCCATGTTGGGATTGCACAAGTGTGGTGTTCAATTTTATCACTTGATATTCGATTAATTTTGCCTAACCTTTGAATTTTATCTCTAGTTTCGAGGCGTCCTACAAAGCCCATGGGGCTGCGCTCCATGCTCACTACTGAGCAAGTCACAGTTTGGAGGAAAAGGTACTGATTACCTACTGATTTTGAGATGAGAATACCTCGTCCTGAGAGAGAGTCCAGAACCCTCCTAGGGGTTGGTTGACGATTTATGAGATGACTTTGAAGTACGGCTTTTGTTTCCACCGTGCGAGAAGGTGATTGATATTCTGAAGTTCTGTGTTGTCCAGATATCCCAGTTCACTCTGCTAGGAATGACTCGCCTAATGGGCTGGTGGCATTCTTCAGAGAGCATGTTTCCAAATTTTCTTTGGAGTTGTTCAGGGAATGGTGTGATATTCGTGTTGATGATGGTGACCGCATTGAGATCCGTAGCAACAAAAGTTGTCTTGACTTTAAGTCCCGTACAGATCGTCGTCACGTGAACACCTTATTCGGATATGTAAGAAATTCTTGGGGTTTGTCATAGTTCTGGAATTCCTTACCAGATCATTGCCGGCATCAGAGAGGGCGAGAGCGGGACTTCACATCGATATTGGGATTTTTCAGATTCTCGGGAGATGGTGAACCGCCTGTTCAATATTTCTTTATTCGTTGAAGTGAAGCGCTTGTCCCAGTGCGGCCTTTTAGTTGAAGTCGAGTGTGTCATGCCATTAGTTCACAAAAGGAAGCTTATTTTGAAGAGCAGTTGCGACACAGCTGAGGGATTGCAGACTTTACTGAGTCGAAGAGAGGACCTGGTTGAGAAGGCCCCATGCGACGAGCTTGCTCCAGCCAGGTTGAACTCAAGATAGGTTGTTGGAAAGCAGAAAATAGGCTAAGTTCAGAAGTAATGAGTGAACTCACTTCACCCAACGTCAAAAGGTCAAAAGCGTTGACAGAACTCCAAGCATTCAAAGCCTCAGTGTTGCAGAATTAAAATTTATCTAAGGACAAGAGCGTTGAGTGAAGGCAGTTCACTCAACGCCTACTCAAAAGGATTTCTGGTAAAGTACAGAAGTGTTGAGTGAAGATAGGTCACTCAATGGCTCGTCAAAAATTCAGCAAAGTCAGGAAGCGTTGAGTGTAGAAGCTTCACTCAATGCCTTCATACAGGAAAATTCTACGAAATCCAAAAGCATTAAGTGATAAAGGCTCACTCAACTCCTTATCAGTGAGGCTGAACAAGTCAAATGCATTGAGTGATGAAGGTTCACTCAACGCCTCAGGAAGTAGAATTTCTGCTAAGTGTTTTAGCGCTGAGTCACTTGACTGCACTCAATACCTATGAAGATTGACTGAAAATCACTAAGTCCACAAACGTTGGATCATGCTGACGTCGTCAATAATTCAAATGTTGCGGGAATTGCTCGCTAGATGACAAAAGGCATCGTATGCCTTTTGTATAGCAATTAATGCAAAAGATATGTTGCAGTTACCTATTCCGGCTGGCCCATACTACACATAGAGCCGTTGGACGGCAAGTAATAAAATGCACTTTTTGAGAAATTAAGAAAGAGTTTTTTGGTCATCTTCTTTCTCTCAATCAAATGAGAAAGTTGTTTTTCACTCGGATTTACAGAAGCTCTGAAAGGAAAAATTCAGATAGAGGTCAGTTATTGAAGAAATAAAGAACAATAGAATCAATCTGTCTTCAACAGCAAGATCAGAAATCTTATTTTTTGAAAGTAGAAGAAGCGGAGCAAACTCAAGTAGTTGTTCATCTTCAAGGCCATTGCACTCAACATTACTACATCAAAGGATTGAAGAAGTAGTCCTCTGCAGTTGTCTTCTCAGCACAAGAAGAAACTTCCTGAAGATCTACTATCTTGGTGATGTGAAGATGTTGGACTGAGTTTACTCAGTTCTGAAAGGAGACTGAGGGGACATTTTCTCTAGAGTCAATCATCATCAAACCTCTACTCTTTATGTAGGATCATTATTGATCTGAGTTGTAAGCCTAACATATAAAGGCTGAGTGGTAGGATTCTGTTGAGAATATGAGGTAGGGCATGTGTGCCTGAGGTAGGATCTGTTGGGTTTTTTTATACATCACAATATTTGTGCGCACCGGAATTAGGAACAAGAAAACTCAAAAGAAATATGGATCTTGCGATGAATATTAATCAAGAGGTAACATTGTAGTAAATAAAATTACACCTTTGCGAGATTGAGGCTTCGTTTGCCGCAGAGGGAGGGGATGCCCGGCGGGTCTAAACGCTGACGCTCGAACTGGAGGTTTGCTCCGGCGGTCTGAAATCTCTGTTTTTGGCTTCGTTTCTCACATGGGCGGGTGTAAATGCCACAAATGGGGATGGGATTCCATTTGTTTACCCGCCTCCTTGCTGTGTTTCCCCTAAACGCCACCCGCCACCGCTGCGCCAAATGCAGTCTTAGTCACTACTCAACCAAGATGCTCCAAGGAATCCGGCAGTCACTTGTGGATGGAGTACAAAGCATAATTGTGTCCATGCCTCTACGGATGTCCACACGAGCACGGAGAACCCTTAGACTCTTGTCACACAAGATCTAGGTTGGAAGAAGGTATAGCCTTAACGTCTCCACGGTTTGCTAGAACCGTTAAAGGAGAGGCGACAACGACAAAGATGAAGCCTGAGGAAACACTTTCCAGCGACGACAGCAAATCAGGTGGTCGGCGGGATGGATCGGTGGCTGCGACTTCTTCATTTCGAAAACACTTCCGTCGGGGAGAAGAAATTACCACAGTCATGATTGAATAGGTTAAGTCGTATCGAGATAATAGTTATCTCATGTATATATATGCCAAAACAGACATTACCCGCAGACTAGACCGAAAAGAAACTTACTGAAAAATAGACATGCATCAGTTCATCGAGAACAATTTGTCGAGAATAATTCGTCGAGTAAACACGACGAATCGACACATCCATTCAACGGATTCGTCAAATATCAGATTCATCGTAACAAATTCATCGAGAGCAATTCGTCGAGTATACTCAACGAATAGAAAGAACTCTCGAAGAATCCGTCAAACCATCTCAACAAACACAAACTGTCACATCGAATTCGTCGAGAATATATGACGAACTCGTCGAGAATGCTCGACGAATCCGTCGACAATACTCGACGAACTTACTTGCCCTCTTCCGACGATTTCCAGAAGGTCCCTCGAATTCATAATTCAAGTCTTTATGTTGATCTAGTTCCGAGTCCATGTCAAAAGGCTTGACCCTTCACTCATTTCACATATAAACTGTGTCAACACATACCTTTTAAACTTCTACAATACTCTTATGTGCTACCTCATATGTCCATATTGCGTTGGCAGTGATACTACCTGTTTGATCACTTCTAGATCACAATGATAACACTAATAGGATCTGAGTCAAATATGAGGTAGGAGATTTATTATCTCTGAGTGTAGGGTTATCCTTCTAGCCTGAGTTATAGGGCTTCTTGTTAAGCCTGAGGTGGGTGATTTGGAGGATCACTGAGTTGTAGGAGTAGAGATTACTCTGAGTAAGTAGGGCTTTGGCTTAAGGTAGGGCTTGGAGGAAGCCTGGGAGATCTTGAGGGATCTGTGTTGTAAGCACTTTGAGCCTAGTTTGAAGTGGATTGTCTTGTCTAACATACTCTTAGAAAGGTGGGAAAGAAAGTGGATGTACCCATACCTTGGGTAACTACTATAAATACTGGTGTGTTGATCTTTGTTCTTGAAAGCTAACACAATAATCTAGCTTTCAACATACCAAAGCAAAAAATAGTTATAGACTTGAAAACCTATTCAACCCCCTCTAGGTGTACAGCTACTCTTAAAACAATACAGACTTTCATATGTATTGTTGTTTTGTCGCGCAGATCAAAGTCATCGATGTGGTATGTAACTGTTGTAGCTAGGTGAGCTGCTTTGAGTAGCATGTGTGAGCCGCTTCTTAGCTTCCTATGACAAGCCCTATCCCGCCGGGAGTTGGAAATTTCATATATATGTGTGGAATTGATGGGATAGCTTTAAAGATAAATTGGATTGGTCTTCTGAAGATGGCGTTGTAAGTCGAGCATGAGTCTATGACAACAAACCGGGAGTTATGCATAGCCTGCCTTGAGAATGTACCCATGGTGACTGGCAAGGTGATCGTTCATTGGACCGGAATTGGGTTGTTGTCAAACCCGTAAATGGGTTCGGCTGTCAGATCGAGGTCTTTCTCAGTGAGTTTCAAGCTTTGGAGGGTAGATAATAATAAAATGTCGACAGTACTCCCATTGTCGACCAGGATCCTTTTGACTTTATAACAAGGATCCCTGATTCCTGTGTTGATCGCGGGCGGATCATGGTGGGGAATTCGAAATCCCACCAGATCTTCATTTCGAGCCAGCAACCTTTCAGGCGATATTCCGGTTAAACCGTGCAAATTTTGAAAGAATGTTCAACATAAAAGTTGTGGATCTCATTCTTGACTATAAAATTCATATATTATTTGCTTAATTCCAACATGTATTGTGGGAGAACTAACTTAAGTTTTTTTACGCTTAAAAAAACTTGAGCTTATCTGTATTATATAAAACAATATAGATATCTTGGAAGCACACCATCAGAAAAATCTGGACCGTCGGATCAAGCATCTTCATTTTCTGGCCGTTGGATTTGAGAGGGAGGGGCTGCCAATAACCAAAACAGGAAAACTACTACTGTTCATTCAGGAAAAAAACCCGATCCCAGCATCCCGCCTCCCGCGCCTTCACGGGCACACCCCGCCGCCGGCAGCGGAGCCGTCGCCGGCCTGCCAGGCGCCCACCGGCGGGTTCGCCTGCCTCCGGCAAACCCGTCGGGGGTTGTCCGGCGGCGATCGGGCAGGGCCACCGCCGGCGGTGGCCCTGCCCGTGAGCTCCAAAACTACCCGAAAGACCTTTGTTACTATAGATGTTATTTTTCGTTAGTTTGGCTCGTTCTACGCGTCTTCTCCTCCATCCCTTTTTCAGCTGTTCTTCTTCTTCTTCAAATTAATGAATGCTCGAAGATGGAGATTATGAAATATAAAAAATCATGACTAAGGTTTCATTTGGGTGGGGGGGACTTATTTTCATTAAGGTCTGATTCATGCAGTCGTAACCGTTTGATCGGTGAAAATAAGTCCCCTCCTCCAAACGGAGCCTAAAGCAGATAGCTGGCATAATTATGATTATAATCTTCATTAATTGTTGAGTGCTTCTATAATTTTATGCATTTTTTTATTCTAATTATTATTGCAATATTCTCCTCTTTGTTCCAACTTCCAACTCTATTTGGCTCAAATAATGGAGAGGATTCATTTCCTCTCTTTCTATATATATGAGAACTGAGTAGGCTCCGTTTGGTACGGTGATGCCGGTCGTAAATGCATGGATTAAACCGTTATTCGTTAAGGATCACCAAATAAATATCATCCGTTTGAAAATAAAAGTGGATGGAATTCCTTAGATGAACGTTAATAACTGACAATTTAACTCTCATGTTCATGACTATCACCGTGTGTCAAGCGGAGCCTTAGAAAAAATAAAACTCTATATTCATTTTCTGGCGATATTTCGGTTAAACCGTGCAAATTTTGAAAGAATGTTCAACATAAAAGTTGTGGATCTCATTCTTGACTATAAAATTTATATATTATTTGCTTAATTCCAACATGTATTGTGGGAGAACTAACTCAAGTTTTTTTTACGCTTAAAAAAACTTGAGCTTATCTGTATTATATAAAACAATATAGATATCTTGGAAGCACATCATCAGGAAAATCTGGACCGTCGGATCAAGCATCTTCATTTTCTGGTCGTTGGATTTGAGAGGGAGGGGCTGCCAATAACCAAAACAGGAAAACTGATACTGTTCATTCAGGAAAAAAACCTGATCCCAGCATCCCGCCTCCCGCGCCTTCACGGGCACACCCCGCCGCCGGCAGCGGTGCCGCCTCCGGCCTGCCAGGCGCCCACCGGCGGGTTCGCCTGCTTCCGGCGAACCCGCCGGGGGTTGTCCGGCGGCGATCGGGCAGGGCCACCGCCGGCGGTGGCCCTGCCCGTGAGCTCCAAAACTACCCGAAAGACCTTTGTTACTATAGATGTTATTTTCGTTAGTTTGGCTCGTTCTACGAGCCTTCACTTCAGGGGGAGTCTCATCCATTGGAAGTGAGTTCTCTTTCTCTTCCTATTCCTCCTACTGTGGTTATTCCCGCCGTTCATGTTTCCTTCTTGTCACCACTCTTGTGCTTCCTTCTGTGGCTGCTCCTCCTTTTCAGGTATATACTCGGCGAAAAAGGGGTCCAGGTACATCGACATCCTTCAGGCTACCCGCTCCAACATTGGACCCTTCTTTGGGTCCTCAAGGTACCTCTACTCAACATCCAATGTCCCACTATGTGTCCTACAACTCATTATCTCCTCACATAAGCTCTTTATTGCATCCCTTTCCTCTGTTTCTATACCCTCAACTTGGCAGGATGTTTCTATACCCTCACGAGCAGGGCCACCGCCGGCGGTGGCCCTGCCCGATCGCCGCCGGACAACCCCCGGCGGGTTCGCCGGAGACAGGCGAACCCGCCGTGGGCGCCGGGCAGGCCGCCAGCACCTCCGCCGGCGGCGGCGTGGAAAGTCGGCCTGCGTGAGCAGGCCGAAGCGGGGGGATTTCGGTTTTTTTTTTTTAATTTTTGTTTTTTAAAATCAAAAGTATTTATATAATTTATAGTTTTTTTAATAATTAATTTAATATTTTCATAATTAATTTAATAATTCTTTTAAATGCGATTATAATTAGGTTTCGCGCGCCGGGGGGCGGGCGAAGCCCGTCGGGGGGCGTTCGCCCGCCGGAATGCCAAGCGGGCGAAGCCCGCTTGGTTGCGGGCGAAGCCCGCGGCGACGCATCTAGAACGGGCGGAGCCCGTTCGAAGATGCTAGTATATATATATATATATATAGTGGTGTTAAAGGCACCCCATTTTCGGCTATGTGCACACCCATCAAAAATATAATCCTTAATAATTTAGGTTTTCTAAACCCCACCCAACAAAAGTCAAAGCAGCCCGCTTCCCCCTTCCCGATACACACTTTTTTAACTGCGTCTTCTACGTTCTTTTTCAGGAGAAGTGTTCCACATGAAAGTTGTAGATCTTTACGATATTTACAATTTTCATGTTGAACATTTTTTGATTTATAGCCGTTTAGGCCCCCGATTTGGCCCCCGAAAAAAATCACGCGGAACATTGGGGGCCTAAACGGCTTTAAATCAAAAGGTGTTGAACATGAAAATTGTAGATATCGTCGAAATCTACAACTTTCATGTTGAACACGTTTCATAAAAATGCACGTAGAAGACGCAGTTCAAAAAGGCGCGTATTTTATTTAAAAAAAACTATGCAATCACGGCAACGTCATCCTTCCCACTGCTCTTGTGGACATGTACTGCAGATGCGGGTGCGTTGAAGCAGCTTTGGAGGTGTTCCGCCGTGTTGGTACCCTGGATGTGATTTGGCTTATGTAATCCCTTTCCGGCCCCTCTTGATCCATATAACTATATATGATCATGTTTAGGCCTTGTTCAGTTTCCCTAGGACAGTTTATAACTGACCTAGAGCTTAGGCTAGATGTTCTAGATATATTTTTGGTTAAGGCTTTTTCCGTTCGACCATCGTCGAACGAGGCCTCGCGATCGTCGATCATTGGTCTACGATAGCAGGGCTATTGAATCGTTGAAGTCAAGACAATTATCGTCGACCGATGGTCGACGATCTCAGAGCAAGTTACTTATGCTCTGAAGGTTGGTCGACGATCTGCCATCAGCAGTTCCACGATCGTATTCTTGCTTCACGATTTCTGTCTCGACAGATCTTTTGCCTTAGTCGTCGACGATATCTTGAGCTGGTCGACGATGTCTGGTCGACGATTTCTGTGTCGACAGATTTCTGCTTTCTGTCGACGATCTGTTAGCTAGGTCGACGATCATCGAACTCCTGGTCGACGATTTCTGTCTGCCTTTATCTATTTGTACTTATTTTATTCCTTGGTTTATTTCCAAGTGTTTTAGCGTGTGGTTAGAAAGATTTTCTGAAGAATGTTTTTGCTAATTTATGGCTTAAATTCAAATGAATTACTTACCAAATATATTAAGCATAAATTACGGGATTTCGTATTTTGATAAAGCATTTTTGTCTTATTATACAAAATATATTTCCAGGCTGTATTCTAGCCGTTGGCGGTGTATGCTATTTCCAAGAATGATAAGTCTTTATGCTGAGATATTTTCCTATTCATTTATTTCCTTATTGGGACTGACAGAGAGCTAATAGGTCATTCTATTCCTATTGCTATATTCTATTTTGAGATAATCTGTTGCAGGGCTCGAGTATTCAAATCAATAGAGCCGTTCCAAAAGAAAATGAGAAGACATATTTAAGAGAGATTTTCTTCTCAGAAAAACAGAAGACTCAGATATAGAGAGATTTTTTTAGTGCTGAATTTCTCTCAAGCATCTCCAGAGCAACTCTTCACAATCTCACAAATCAGAAGAAGAAAAGTTTTCCTAACGCATAAGCCCAGAGCAATTTCTTTCATTCACAAGTCTCCTGAGCATTTGCTTAGAGCTTTCAAGACTTCAGAAAGAGCTCCAGATCTGCTTCACGTGCTCCAGAATCTGAAGACCTGATAAAAATCAGTCTACAGATCTCTGAGGATTTAGTTTCAGTATATCTGAAACTCCTTCATCCTGAAGCAAAGGCTTTCCCTGGACTTCCACTGAGCCAGGGGGAGACTTTGATTCTTTAGAGAATCCACAAGTCTTCTCTAATCTGTATTAACAACAGAGAAGACAATCTAACCCTCTCAACCCCTTTGTAAAAGAGTTTTCACACCTCTTCAAAAGTGAACATTGGTGACAGGGCACCTTATCAACAACCTGTGGTTGAGCATCCTTATCAAAAGCTCAAAGGGTCTGTTTGATCTACCTGAATCAGATCATTGGTGGCAGGGCACCTTAGCAAAAACCTGTAGTGGATTCCTACCAGGGTGGTAGAAGAGTGGAGTACCTATTAAGAGGGAACCACTATATATCTTGTGTCTCTCTGGCTGTTTTTGTTTAATTGTTTATGCTGTGGCTGTGATAGAACTATCTAGGATTGCTAGTTGCTGTGATAGGTTTAGAGTTAAACTGAAATTTCAGTTAACTCTCTCACTTGTGCACGTCACTGTGTTAGGCTCTTAGGGTTCAAGTATCAGATTATTTTATTCCGCAAATAAACTCGAAGAGAGCTGACTAGTTATTCATAAAATTTGAATACTCTATTCACCCCCCCCCCCCTCTAGAGTAGTTTACAACTTATCCCCTCACTTTCAATTGGTATCAGAGGGAGGTTAGCTGTTTGTACAGGCTAACACTTGAGTTAAAAGATCCAGTGATAAGTTGTTTCCTGATACCAGTCACAAACACTTTCACACATGGCCCAGTCTAAGGATTATTCAAGCACCAGACCTCCTGTATGCAACTTGTCCAAGTTTGGCATATGGAAGGCCAGGATAAGACTATACATGAATTCTATTGATGAAGATATCTTTTCCTCTATTTTGATAGGACCACCTGCTAGGCCTGCTGCTGCTTCCACTTCTGCCGATCTCAGTGCTGTGCCACCACCTGACTACAATGAAACTTACAAGAAGGCAAAAGCAGCTGATGCAAAAGCAATGAACATCCTAGCTCAGACAATGTCTGATGAAATATTCCAGAAGCTTGCTGAATGTACCTCAGCCAAAGCTATGTGGGATTCCCTCAACCACATAGTTGCTGGCTCAGCTGATGAGAGGAAGGACAGGAGATCCAACCTCACTTCTCAGTATGAAAATTTCAAGAAGGATGATGCTGAAGACATTGACACAATGTACACAACTCAGTTCAATAGTAAGTGAACTGAGGTCTTTGGACAAGGAGATAACCTTGTCGGAAGTCAATGACAAGATCCTGATGTGCCTTCCCATCTCTTGGGACTCAAGGATATGGCCATCAAGGATGGAAGAAACACTGTGGAACTTTCCACAGAAGCTCTGCTGGGAAAGCTCAAGTCATATGAGCAAACCTTAAAGAGCAGAGCTGCTGCAACTGAAGTAAAAACTCCTACACCTACAAAGAAAGAGCACTCTCTAGCTCTTAAGGCTGCTGAGACTTCTGAAGGAAGTCAATCAAATGAGGAGTTACTGGCACTCATTGCCAAGAGGTTCTTCAACATGGGAGAAGAGACCTCAGAAAGAAGTTCTCCAAGTATGAGGACAAACCAAGGTATGACAAAACTCCATCTAAAGAAATCATCTGTTATGTTTGCAGCAAGCCTGGACACATTGCTCCAATTGTCCAGAGAAGACACAAGGAGAAGAAACATGAGAAAGAGTACAGGAAGCACCACTCCAAGTCCTCCTCACACAAATACAAGAAGAAGGACAAGGGATTTGTGGCTGCTACCTGGAGTGAAACAGAAGAGGATACCTGCTCCTCTAGCTCCAGTGATTCAGAAGAAGAAGAAGAGAAGAAAGCCAAAGAGGTCTGCCTCATGGCTATTGATGCCTGCAGCTCCTTGTCAGCTGCAGAGAATTCTGAAGAAGAAGGAGACAATGAAGAAGATTCCTCTATGGAAGACCAGGTAATCGACTCATTTGATTTCTCATCTCCTGAGTTCAAATTAAAATTTAAAACTCTATGTTTAGATTTACTACTATCTGAAAAAGAAATTAAGTCACTTAGATTAAAGATAATGGAACTAGACATGGAAAGTACTGAAATAATTAGATTAGAAAAGGAATTAGAAAGCTCAAAAGAAGAAGTAACATTCCTAAAATAGAACTAGCTAAATCTAAGAGATTAGAAGAACAATTAAATGGCAGAAGCCTTAAATTATCTGAAATAACTAGTATAGCAAACACTAGGGTTGGTAATGATAAACTAGGCTTAGGTGCTACATCTAGTGAACCCATTCTCCACACAAAGGAGA
This sequence comes from Platanthera zijinensis, assembly GCA_039513925.1. Classification (NCBI taxonomy): domain Eukaryota; kingdom Viridiplantae; phylum Streptophyta; class Magnoliopsida; order Asparagales; family Orchidaceae; genus Platanthera; species Platanthera zijinensis. The sequence goes on along the minus strand of CM077079.1, from coordinate 265,607,733 downwards.
GATTTAGCACTCCAGTTAAATTTATTTCTGAATCAGGAATAAAGAATACTGAGGAAATTGAAAAATGTAAGAAAATTCAGAATAAGATTAAGAAAGAGAACAGGAAAAAAAAAATTCTAGCTTTACAAAAATCGTCGAACATTGGTCGACGATCGTCAAAACCAATCGTCGAACGTCCATCGACGATCGCTGAACACCTTCACCAAATATGATATCTTCGGTGCAGGAGATCGACGATCTCATCTTGAGTCGTCGACCAGTGATCGACGATCGTGGAATCCAGAACAAAGCACTACTACAAATGATCGACGATATGACTTGCGATCGTCGACCGTGGATCGACGATCTGGACTTAAGCTGGAAAAATAAATTTCAACTTCCAGAATCGCAAATCCCAATCACTACCCTAGGTTGTTTAATCCTTCAACTGAATGGATTATCCCACATAGGAGATCACACCCTTTATGAATAATAAATCTAAGCCTGCAAGATCTTTTATTCTAGTTTTTTCTTTGTGAGATACTGGACCCAAGGTAACCTGGGTCCACAATGTATAACTGTTCTTTCTGCAGGTGAAGACCTATCCAGTCATACATGACAAATGGTATCTGGATAGTGGATGCTCAAAGCATATGACAGGAAAGAAGAAGAATCTGTCAGGGTTCAAAGCCAAGCTGGGACCAAAAGTTGTATTTGGGGATTCCAGCTGTGGACAGACTGAAGGGTATGGCAGCTTCACCATAGGAGCTGTAACATTCAAGAAGGTTGCTTATGTCTCAGGACTAAAGCATAACCTAATCTCTGTAAGCCAAATGTGTGATGCTGGGTACAAGGTATGGTTTACTGACACTGCTTGTAATATTGCTTTAAATAATACTGTTGTGTTAGTGGGTATTAGAATTGGTAATGTTTATGTTGTAGATTTTAACTCATCCAAATCTGAAATATGCTTGTTTAATGAAGTAACCAGTAATAATACCCTTTGGCATAAGAGACTTAGTCATGTAAATTTGAAAAACATTTCTAGGCTGGCAAATACAACCTTGTAAGAGGCTTACCTTCTTGCCCCTACAAGAAGGAAGGCCTCTGCAAAGCTTGTCAATTAGGTAAGCAAACAAGAAATAGCTTTAAATCAGTTATAAAAGTGATTCTCCCAGGATTCTGTACTTGCTACATTTGGATCTATTTGGTCATATTGCTGTACAGAGTCTTGGAGGAAAGTCTTACACTCTAGTAATTGTAGATGACTTCTCTAGGTTCACTTGGGTATTCTTCTTGAGAACTAAGGCTGATAACTTCAAGGTTCTTACAGATTTTCTAAAGTGTATACAGAGTGAGTACTCTACTCAGATTGCCTTGATCAGAAGTGATCATGGTACTGAGTTTGAGTCTCTTCTTATGCAAGAATTCTGTGAGAAGGAAGGTATCAAACATAGCTTCTCTGCTCCTAGAACTCCTCAACAAAATGGGGTAGTTGAAAGGAAAAACAGAACCCTAATTGAAGCTGCAAGTACATTGTTGGCAGATGCTAACATGCCTCTGTCCTTTTGGGCTGAAGCAGTTAGCACAGCTAATTATGTATTGAACAGAAGTCTGATACATAAACTTAAGGGTAAGACTCCCTATGAGTTACTTAAGCAAGTGAAACCTAAAATAGACTATTTTAGAGTATTTGGCTGTGTTGCTTTTGTTCATAATAATAACAAAGAATACCTTAGAAAATTTGAGGCAAAAGCTTCAATGGGAGTCTTTCTGGGATACTCTCAAGTAAGCAAAGCCTATAGGGTCCTCAATAAATCCTCTCTTAAGATAGAAGAGTCTGCACATGTCTCTTTTGATGAGACAGTCATGTATTATAAGGAGAAGGACTCTTCCTCTAATAGTACAGTGCAAGTCCTAGGAGTAAGTAAGGATTTGGAAGGTTTGAGACTCACACAGGAGAATCATCCCCTACAAACTCCTCAGGTTGCTTCTTCAGATTCTGAATCTGATGTAGAACTTCTTGAAATTAAAGCACCTGCTCCAACAGTTGATCAAATTCCACATGAGGAATTAAATCCTGAAAATGTTGAAGATCAGATCATTGTTGAACCTACTAATCTTGTCACACTTAGAGATCACCCCGTATCTCAAGTAATGGAGACATTTCAGTAGGAGTCCAGACAAGACATCAACTCAACAAAGATGTGATGTTTGCTTGTTTCCTTTCTCAGGTTGAGCCCCTAACCATTAAAGATGCTGAGCTTGATCCACACTGGATTATAGCCATGCAAGAGGAACTTAACCAGTTTGAAAGATGTAGAGTTTGGACTTTGGTTCCTAGACCAAGAGGCCAACTGATCATAGGCACCAAGTGGGTGTTTAGAAACAAGTTTGATGCCCAAGGCATAGTAGTTAGGAATAAGGCTAGGCTAGTAGCTCAAGGCTATAGACAGGAGGAAGGCATAGATTATGATCAGACTTTGCCCCTGTAGCTAGACTAGAAGCCATTAGGATTTTCCTAGCCTATGCTGCCTATAAGAAATTTAAGGTCTTCCAAATGGATGTGAAGAGTGCCTTCCTCGATGGAGATTTAAAGGAAGAAGTGTTTGTTGAACAACCACCAGGATTTGTTTCATCAATCTTACCCACTCATGTGTTCAAACTCCAAAAGGCTCTATATGGACTTAAGCAAGCTCCTAGAGCTTGGTATGAGACCTTAGCAAATTTCCTTCTAGAACACAAGTTTGTGAGAGGTGTAGTAGATAGAACCCTATTTATTAGACATCATAAGGACTCACAACTGTTAGTTCAAATCTATGTAGATGACATTATATTTGGCTCTACTGATCCCAAACTGTGCAAGAGGTTCTCTGAACTAATGCACTCCAAGTTTGAGATGAGCAGCATGGGTGAGTTATCCTATTTCCTTGGTCTCCAAGTGAAACAGTGTGATGATGGTATCTTCGTTCTCAATCAAAATATGCCAGAGAGCTGGTTAAAAGATTTGGAATGTCTGATGCTTCATCAATGAGCACACCTATGGCCTCAAATGCAGTTATTGATTCTGATGTCAATGGCAAGTCTGTTGATCAAAAGAACTATAGAGCCATTGTTGGTTCCCTGCTGTACTTGACTGCAAGTAGGCCTGACATAATGTTTGCTACATGCCTATGTGCTAGGTTTCAGGTCAACCCAAAGGAATCTCACTTAACTCTTCTCAAGAGGATCTTGAGATACCTTAAGGGATGCCCTAACTTAGGACTGTGGTACCCAGCTGAGTCAAGATTTGAATTAATTGGATATTCAGATGCTGATTATGCTGGTTGTAGAGTTGACAGGAAAAGCACCTCAGGGACCTGTCAGTTCCTGGGAGAGAGACTTGTCTCTTGGTTTTGTAAGAAACAGGCATCTGTGTCTACTTTAACTGCTGAGGCTGAGTATATAGCAGCGGCTAGTTGTTGTTCACAGATCCTGTGGATTCAAAATCAGCTAGTGGATTATGGGTACACACACTCAAAAACAAAAATTCTGTGTGACAGTACCAGTGCAATATCAATTGCTCAAAATCCTGTGCACCATTCCAGGACCAAGCACATTGAGATTAGACATCATTTTCTGAGAGATAATGTGGAAAGAACAAGATAGCAATGGAATTTATATCCACAGACCTGCAGAGAGGAGATATTTTCACTAAGCCCCTTGATGAACAAAGGCATTTGTTCTTCCTGAACCAGCTTGGTATGATTAATGGTTCAGAGTAGTGAAAATTTGGTTAGTTTTGTTTTCTGTCTAAAATCGTCGACCGACTGATCGACGATCTTCGACCAGGTCAGAACTATCGTCGACCAACGGTCGACGACAGCTCGTTCGGTAGTAAGGCAGAAATCGTCGATCAACTGGTCAACGATCTCTCCTTAGGTATCTATCGTCGACCAGTGGTCGACGACAGATTTTCTGTGCTGTGGAGAATCGTCGACCAACATATATTGATCGACGATCGTGGTGATTGCTTGTAGTAGGTCATGTTTTGTCGATTAGTCAAATATTGACTATCGTCGGTCATTGTTCGACGACCGATTTTATTCCGGATCGACGATCGCAGATTTATATCTGATAGTCGATTTAGGTCTGGAGATCGTCGTCCTTCCGCTCCGTCTTTTCATATTCCATCTTCTGGCTTAGAATTCGCTCTCGAACTCTAATCCCGCGCGATTCTCTTCTCCCCTGCCTGCATCTCGATTCGTCATTCTCTCTTCAATCTAATGGCGATTCCTTCTGCAGTTCTCTTCGGAATGAAGTTCGACACTGGCTTCTGTGTCAACTTCGATTCTTTCAGCCGATGTGATCAACCATCCAAGACATTCTGCAGCTGTGTGAAGATCAAGGGCTAAAGAAATTTATGTCATTCTCACCAAAGATTCATATACCAGAGATTCGAGAATGGGTATATACCTCGTCCTCCAGCGACGAAGCGATGACTGGAAAGATAAATGGCGAGGAGGTCATCCTGACTCCTGAAGTTCTGACTGAGTTGTTTGGTCTACCAACCGGTACTGAGGACTATGAGCAAAATTCAGAGGAATATGGCCGCATGCTAACTGTGATGGGCCATGCTGAGGGTATTCCAGCTAAGCTGCTGAAAATAAACCTGTCTCCAGAGTACAAGTTTCTGGCAGACCTGGTGGGCAAGGTCGTTTTGGGAAAGCACTCTGCTCACGACAACATCAACAGGCAACAATTTGCCTTAATGTCAGTGTTGGTGAATAAGACGCAGATTGCTGGGGAAAAGTTCTGTTTGAACTAATAAGGAGAAAGAACAATCAGAAAGAAGTAAACCTTGCCAGGGTGTTGGGTGTGTTTCTATATGTGAAAGCACCCCTGCTGCTTGTTTCTGCACCCTCCGCAGTCAACGCCAGCAAGAGGTTGGACCCCTCTCTGTTCAAGAAATCTCAGAGAGTTATCAAGAAGTCAGCCAGGATTGATCCTAACCCTCCATCAGACACAAGGGCTGATTCAGCCACTCTCCAGCTTGCTGGGGAAGGCTCAGCAATCCCTTCATCCTCTCTCTTTACCCCTGCATCCTCATCTCCTGCATTACCCTCCACACAATCTGCAGTGCCACCACAACATGCATCTTCCATCTTACATGCATCTCCACCCCAGTCACCCATACCACAACATCTGGCAGCCGCAGCCAGTGTTGACATGGTCACTGCTACCATCCTCACACACTTATCTCAACATGAATCCCACACTCATGCTGATGTTCACCCATCTCCACATGACTCATTTGATCATGTGGTAGATCATACTGCTTCCATTCCATCCACCTCTACATCCTCAGCATTTCAGATAACTCCTGAATTGCTTGCACAAATTGTAGAGTTCATCACTCCATCCATACAAAAAATGATTGAGGCTGCCAATGCCCCTCTCATTGCATCCATCAAAGCCCTTACTGAAGCCATCAAATCATTTCCCACCTCTGCTGAGCCTCTTCAGTAAGATGCATGACTCCAGTCCCCACTGAAGTCATGCAGGGGGAGATGTCTGTTGAAGTGGTCTCAGGTGATGCCTTGGCCCTTCAGGACAACTCTTCTCTTCCCCTTACAGCAATTGTAGAAGAACATCAAGAGTTTCCAGAGAAAGAGTTTCTAATGAAAGATCCAGAGCAATTAGAAGGTAAAACACTTCCTCTAAAGGTTATAATCAGGATTTTAAATTGATATCTTTATCTAACAAAGACATTCACTCCCTAGTGAATCTAGCCTCTGATGAAAATCTCCCAGAGAAAAATAATGAGGAAGTCCTCATGGACTTGTGTGAAAAACCAGATGGTATAGTTTATTTAAGTTTTTAATTAATTCACTCCAACTTGGAGTTAATTTCTTATTCTTCCTATCCCATCTCAGCTGCTGATAATCCTGCATCAGTATTGCAAGATGATGCTGCAAATTCCATTGAAGATTTGGAATCCTATCTTAACCTAGACTGTGAGTCCTCACTCACATCTACTCCTCTTGTTCCTTCTTTTCAAGAGAAAATGGTCTCTTATAGACCTGAGTACCTTGATGACCCCTTGATCAAGGACTCTCTCTTCTTTTCCTGTATAGCACTCTCTTGTGCCTTGCAGAGGTGTCTATCCCTGATGTCGCTAACACTCTAGAAGGAATTATAACCTCCTTCCTAGATGCAAAGTGGTATCCTGTGTAGATCTTCAGGTAACTCTATCAATTACCTGTTGCTGTTCACCTTGGGGGAATATTTTATTCCCACTTGGTTGTTAACCTATCCTTCTTTATATGCAGGCACAATCAACACTGCTGCTGCTGCTGCTGAAGAAGCTGAGGCTGTGCTAGATTTACCAGAAAAAGCCTCCAAGATGACTGAAAAGGAATCAAGCTCAGGTACTCTAAACCTAGAACAATTTATAGCCTTTGTGGCTGAGAATATTGCCTCTGAGTACATTGAAGGGTTGGCTAATTATCATCTGGATTCCCTAGCCATCTCTCTAGAAAAAGCATCTGCCCCTGCAGATATTGTCATCTTTTCTCCTCCTATCCTTACCTATCCTCTATCCATTCCTTCTACTACAGAACTGGTCCCCAGGATAGTTCCTGACTTGTATCCTAAATCAGAACTCTGGAAGAGCACTCCAAATGTTGATCTTGATGCCCTCCTTGAGCAAGATGCCATTGAGGAAGCAAGAGAAAGAGAAGATAGAGAGAAGCAGAAGGCTGAGCATGCTATAACTGCCAAGGATATCTCAAACCTAGACTTTGATGATTATGCTGGCAGAACCTCATCTCCCTCCTCTGATGATGATGACTCTGAGGATTCTGATAGCTCCCAGAAAAGAAAAAGGCTGTATCCAAGAAAAGGAAAGCATCTGCTCCTCCTACTGCCAATCCAGACAAGGATGTTCCCTATTTCATTCTGAAGGAATTGATCCCAAGAGCAAGGAATTTCGACCATGGATGAGACTTTCAAAGAATCAGGAAGAGAGAAAAAGAGAACAAAAAGATATGACACTCCTATTCAAAAATTTCCCCCCAGAGGTCCTCCTCCACCTCCTGGTGCTGGAGCCTCTGGAAGTCTCTCTTCTGCTCCATCTGCAAGATCAGCAAGTTCCAACACCTTTAAGTCTTATCAGAGAAGGAGTAACCAAAGCCAGGGAGGCCAAGATGTATCAGGACAAGGAAGAAAAAGAAATGAAAATGTTCCCATGGAACAAATAAAGGAAATGAAAGAAAAAAGAGTGGTCCTATTCAGAGAAATCGCACAAGAAGTTCATTGAACTTGCACCTCCCAGATCTCTATATGCTAAAACTGATCCTAAGAAGGCTGCACAGATTCCTTCTGACTCAAGCAAAATAGCCACAGCTCTTCAAAGGAACATGGAGATTGCAGCTCAAGCTGATACTGACAGACCATCCTCTCCATCAGATATGACTGAATCTGAAAGATTTGCCTCTATGGCAAGATTTAAGGAATCTATTGCACTAAGCATGATGGAGAGAGCCAAAGCTCACGGACTAGACCCTACAGCATATACAACTATGTCTGAATTCAGAGAAAAGGAACTCAGCAAAATTCAAGTAAACTCTGAAATTTTCAATACTGAAGAATACATGAGGTTGCACCTGCTGCAGTTTTGCCAAGCTATGCTGAAAAGAAAATTATTGGTGAACATGATCTAATGCTATCCAAAAGGCAAGCAGCAAATCCAAACAGAGAAATTATTTTCAAACCAGCTGTAATTCCTAAGAAATCATCTGATGCTAAAACCTCTGATAAATCTGCTTGATACTTTATAGTTCTGCTGATTTATGCTTTTATGTTTTTCTGTGGATTGCCTGTGATTTAAATTTTTGGTTAATCTCTGCTCTTGATATTGTGTGCTTTAGTTTTAGATCGGATTGGATAACATAACCCAAATAGGGGGAGATTGTTGGTACCCTGGATGTGATTTGGCTTATGTAATCCCTTTCCGGCCCCTCTTGATCCATATAACTATATATATGATCATGTTTAGGCCTTGTTCAGTTTCCCTAGGACAGTTTATAACTGACCTAGAGCTTAGGCTAGATGTTCTAGATATATTTTTGGTTAAGGCTTTTTCCGTTCGACCATCGTCGAACGAGGCCTCGCGATCGTCGATCATTGGTCTACGATAGCAGGGCTATTGAATCGTTGAAGTCAAGACAATTATCGTCGACCGATGGTCGACGATCTCAGAGCAAGTTACTTATGCTCTGAAGGTTGGTCGACGATCTGTCATCAGCAGTTCCACGATCGTATTCTTGCTTCACGATTTCTGTCTCGACAGATCTTTTGCCTTAGTCGTCGACGATATCTTGAGTTGGTCGACGATGTCTGGTCGACGATTTCTGTGTCGACAGATTTCTGCTTTCTGTCGACGATCTGTTAGCTAGGTCGACGATCATCGAACTCCTGGTCGACGATTTCTGTCTGCCTTTATCTATTTGTACTTATTTTATTCCTTGGTTTATTTCCAAGTGTTTTAGCGTGTGGTTAGAAAGATTTCTGAAGAATGTTTTTGCTAATTTATGGCTTAAATTCAAATGAATTACTTACCAAATATTAAGCATAAATTACGGGATTTCGTATTTTGATTAAAGCATTTTTGTCTATTATACAAAATATATTGCCAGGCTGTATTCTAGCCGTTGGCGGTGTATGCTATTTCCAAGAATGATAAGTCTTATGTTGAGATATTTTCCTATTCATTTATTTCCTTATTGGGACTGACAGAGAGCTAATAGGTCATTCTATTCCTATTGCTATATTCTATTTTGAGATAATCTGTTGCAGGGCTCGAGTATTCAAATCAATAGAGCCGTTTCAAAAGAAAATGAGAAGACATATTTAAGAGAGATTTTCTTCTCAGAAAAACAGAAGACTCAGATATAGAGAGATTTTTTTAGTGCTGAATTTCTCTCAAGCATCTCCAGAGCAACTCTTCACAATCTCACAAATCAGAAGAAGAAAAGTTTTCCTGACGCATAAGCCCAGAGCAATTTCTTTCATTCACAAGTCTCCTGAGCATTTGCTTAGAGCTTTCAAGACTTCAGAAAGAGCTCCAGATCTGCTTCACGTGCTCCAGAATCTGAAGACCTGATAAAAATCAGTCTACAGATCTCTGAGAATTTAGTTTCAGTATATCTGAAACTCCTTCATCCTGAAGCAAAGGCTTTCCCTGGACTTCCACTGAGCCAGGGGGAGACTTTGATTCTTTAGAGAATCCACAAGTCTTCTCTAATCTGTATTAACAACAGAGAAGACAATCTAACCCCTCAAACCCTTTGTAAAAGAGTTTTCACACCTCTTCAAAAGTGAACATTGGTGACAGGGCACCTTATCAACAACCTGTGGTTGAGCATCCTTATCAAAAGCTCAAAGGGTCTGTTTGATCTACCTGAATCAGATCATTGGTGGCAGGGCACCTTAGCAAAAATCTGTAGTGGATTATTCCTACAGGGTGGTAGAAGAGTGGAGTACCTATTAAGAGGGAACACTATATATCATGTGTCTCTCTGGCTGTTTTTGTTTAATTGTTTATGCTGTGGCTGTGATAGAACTATCTAGGATTGCTAGTTGCTGTGATAGGTTTAGAGTTAAACTGAAATTTCAGTTAACTCTCTCACTTGTGCAGTCACTGTGTTAGGCTCTTAGGGTTCAAGTATCAGATTATTTTATTCCGCAAATAAAACTCGAAGAGAGCTGACTAGTTATTCATAAAATTTGAATACTCTATTCACCCCCCCTCTAGAGTAGTTTACAACTTATCCCCTCACTTTCACGCCGGGTTTCGAGCAAAGACGTCGTGCTTTGGAACGTGATGATCGGAGGGCTCGCGATACACGGTCATGGCCGCCCTGCCGTCGATCTGTTTGCTCTAATGAAGGAGACGACAACGACGCCCAACGAGTCCACATACATTGCAGCTATGTTTGCTCAGACTGTGCACATAGTAGTATTGGTGTGCACAAAGTATCGAAGATGGTGTGAAATCTAAATATTCATCACATGGAATTTGTGCACATATGTATTGTTTGTCACTTCGTACAAAAAACTTGCATTTTTATCAAATCATCGAAGATGTCTGGTGTGAGTATGGTTTAAATGCTCCAGC